>OU343218.1:181366061-181561777 GCA_910596185.1 Chrysanthemum makinoi | reverse complement strand
GGTTTAATTGGTCATGTAACCACTATTCCTATGATAATGAGGTTTATTATGGTGATTAATTGGTCGTTAATCATTCATAATGTCCATTGACTAGAGTGAGTATATCTACTTATTAGAGATGATATTCCCAACGCGGATATACTGGAAAACACACGAAATCAGGAGAAATAAAACAAAAGCTTAAACACTCATTTCGCGCAAGAGCGAGCTTGATTTGTGCCCATTTCAACCCTAACATTTGGTTTATCCAGTAGATATTCGTAACCCAGTCATAGGGTCGAATAGTTTACTTTGGAAAGTGATTACGCTGACCGTGATATCCGAAACCATCTAGTGGTAAAATGTTGCTACCATTGCTTAACCTTGTTATGGGAACTACCACCAACATAATCAAGCACCACGTGTTCAAAGCGAGGGTTATAAAGTTTTGAGCTTATGATGTAGTGAGTTGTGATTATATGCTTAGGACTTTAGGATGAAGTACGCTAATATATACAATCTTTTCTGCTTTCTTTGTTCCGATTTCAAAATGTGTAGCCAAAAACATAGTCTTGCATATAGTTGCGCGGAAAATCATAGAAAATAATATTAACAAGCAACCAATTATTTAGTAAATCAGTAATCTTTGTCCCATTTTCAAAAGGATAAGTAATCTTTTGGTTTGTGGTGAGTTTGAAACACGCCGCCAACTAAACGTGTATGAGCGATTGGGGCACACGCTGATAAAACACGAGTATCACGTGTTGAACATAAACTATACTTGGAACGCACCCGAATATGCATGTAACTTGACTCAAACCTGCTTTTTGACCCGTGGGCTTTAGGAGTTCTGTTTGGGTCGAAATTGGGAAAGCCTTGGGCCTAGTGAATCCCATACGATCAAGTAGAAGGGTGGGTTTGTGTGTGGGTTTTCAACTTGTTGAATAAGCTAGGTTTTCTAGTTGCATATATAAAGCCTATATAAGCACATCTCCCGCTTTTACCTTTGCGTATAACTTGGTTTAAAACCCTACAAAATTTAAACACATAATCTCTCGCTTCTTCATTCTTGGGTGGACTTAAACAAGTTGACAGATTTTGTTTTGGTCTTAAACTTGTATTCCGCACAGTATTAAGGTTATTGATTAGCTCTCGATTTTGTCTCCTTTGTCGACACACATAAAATGCTAAAGAATTGTGGTGTAATCGTCCTCGCCTGACTCCTCATCTGGACAGAAAGCGTAAGATATCGGCGCGTCCCGAGTCTGTAAGCTTTAACAAGCTTTTCCGATTTTGTTGGTTCTCGACGGGTAAGCAACTTGGCTTCCCTTGGAGATATTCTACGCGGGGTTTTATTCAAGTGGTCAAGGTTGTTGACTTGGTTTTGTTTTAGTTTACGCTTCACGACTAGCTACATCGACGTGATACGTGAATCGGGTTTGTGTGTGATACTCTTCGACATCTATTTTTATATATTTTAAGGTTTCAGAGGGTTTCTTTCCATACTAGAGTTCAATTACCAAGCAAGGTTAGCCTTCTTTATTCCCTTTTAATTAATTAATAATGTATTAATTATGTGTTTATTATTTACGTGTTAACATAATTGTATCAACTAGATCCATTATCCAATACACTTAGAGAGGTTAATGGGTTAACTAGATCTAAAAATCCCACCAAGGGTTTCGAGAGCCTAACTCGCTTTTGCGTTATGGGTTACACGCTTCCTCATATTAATAAACATGTTTTAAAAGGGCCGATGAAACCTAGTTTAGCTATTATGTTTTATTTTAATTTTGACAATTACATGCAATACTTGTCAATTTTAATAAATAATAACTAGTCAGCCAAATTAAAATTATATTGATAATTAGAATTAATTTCTTAATTAGAATTTAATTTACATGTGAATTATAATTACCTTGTTAATTGAAATTAAATTGTTAATTTAGAATTACATGTAAAATTTAAATTATTTGCTAATTATAATTAAAAGCTAATTTGTATTTATTAATTGTTAATTAGAATTATTGTGATAATTAGAATTACATATTGATTTAAATACATATATATTATGTAACTTGTTAATTGGGATTGTCATGCTTTTAGGTGTTTTTCCTACCACAACCCACTCAATTGCTTTTGTAAGTGATGTATGGGGTGATCTAGGTAATCGCATCCTAGTGATGGTCTTATGGTTCTCCGTTTGGGGAAGACCTCAAAGAGGACTCCGGAACAATATGTGGTATATTAATGTTTATGCTTGTATGTTTGTGATTCTCTATTGGTCTTCTATTTATTTTTACACTTAAATATCATGTGACCTCGCTATTTGATTCAGTGGAAAATTGTTTTTGTAAAATAAAGTGACCTAATATATGAAACACGCTTTCAAGAATTTAAAAACTAGACGCTATGGACACTTGGGATGTACGGCCCACCCACTAGAACAAACTAGAAAGGGGGTTTAAAGAAGGAGCACAGCCTCACCTAAAGGATGTCTAAGGTTATGCTGCTTACCCGGTCCTCCTCCTCGTATGCCTTCGATTGGAGCTTATCGTGAACCATGAGATCACTACAAGTCATTACATTAAAAAGTTTTAAAATTAGTGTTACAAAGTTGTTTTGCATGCTTCTTTGTACATGACTTTTACCACATTTATGTGCATACCTATTTGTAAATATTAAGTCTATGCCACCCAACTATGGACACTGTTCTTGGATTGACTTTTTCGTCCACCTAAGGGCCTTTCCAACCTATGGTAATTATTTCTCACCGGGCAGGACCTCCGTTATTTTTACATCGTTCATACTTGGTCTAACTTATATCGAAGTAACTCCGGCCCCACCTCGGACCCAGGCATAAGATGAGAATAAACATGCTTTTGACATTATTACTTGATACTAATGCCTGCACAAATCTCGTAAATCTAAGAGTTGCATTTTGCAATTAACGCTCGTCAAGCACCTCTTGTCCTATTTTTTGCTAATAATCAGTCGCACCTATGGTATTATGGGGTTTCAAGATGGATCTTAGTCTTAATTAGTAATTAATTGGATAGTTAATTTTTTTTAATAATGTAATTATCGAAAATACTAGATTTGAACTTTTTATAGAAGGGTTGGGTTTGTGTGTGGGTTTTTCAACTTGTTGACCAAGCTAGGTTTTCTAGTTGGTATGACATAAAGCCTATATAAGCACATCTCCTGCTTTTACCTTTGCATGCATAACTTCAGCTTAAACCCTACAACCAACACATAATCTCGCTTCATTCTTGGTTGACTTGTAAATCAAGTTGACAAAGAGGATTTTGTTTTGGTCTTAAACTTGTATTCGTAACAAGTATTAAGGTTATTTATTAGCTACTGATTTTGTCTCCTTGTCGCACAATAAATGCTGGAAGAACTCAGGGGTGTAATCTCGCTCCCTCTCTCGCCAAGTGACTCATCTTGGACAGTAGCAAGATATCGGACAAGGCGCGGTCCGACATCTAGAAAGCTTTAACAAGTCGCTTTTCCAAACTTTGTTGGTTCTCGGACGAAGCAACTTGGTTTCCTTGGAGATATTCTCAGACGTGGGGTTTTATCAAGTGGTCAAGGTTGTTGACTTGGTTTTGTTTTAGTTACGCTCTCGACTAGCCTACATCGAACTATACATGAATCGGGTTTGTGTGATACTCTTGAGACATCTATTTTAGATACTTAAAGGTTTCGTAGGGTTTCTTGTTCCGTTACTAGAGTTCAATTGCCAAGCAAGGTTAGCCTTCTTTATTCCCTTTAATTAATTAATATTGTATTAATTATGTGTTTATTATTTACGTGTTAACATAATTGTATCAACAAGATCCATTACCTTCCGTGCTTCTAGAGGTTACTCAAGTTAACTAGATCTAAAACTCTAACAATCTTCTCGTGCATAAACCAAAATATCATTTGAACTGTTGATACTTGAACCACTACGCTAAAAACAACAATATAATAACTTGACAAATAGAAAGAATGTCATACAAGTAAAAAAGGTGATAAGAATGCCAATAGTGACTTGAGGATGCCAATATTGCTTTGATAGAAAATGCAACGATATCAATAGTAAATTAAAACCATTTACT
Source organism: Chrysanthemum makinoi (assembly GCA_910596185.1). Lineage (NCBI taxonomy): Eukaryota > Viridiplantae > Streptophyta > Magnoliopsida > Asterales > Asteraceae > Chrysanthemum > Chrysanthemum makinoi. The sequence goes on along the minus strand of OU343218.1, from coordinate 181,557,692 downwards.
TGTATTTCTTTTCATTAGCCTTTCTCATGGGCCCTTAAAAGAAATCAAAGCAAATTTAGTGTGTTTTCAAGTGGAAAGAAAATGAAATAAAGTGCTATGATGTCACTATCTAAGTGTAGATGGTGAATTTTGGTTTCTCGTTTGTGTTTCAGGTTTTAGGCATTTATGCCGGTTGTTTTTGCCATAATTGGTTTGTTCGGGTCCCGCTAAATGAGTGTGTTTCATGTATGCAAGCTTTGAGACTATCTTGTTGCCTGCTTGTTTTTGTAGTTGCTATAATTGTATCTATATAACTTAGCTTTTGTTGCTATAAAAGTTAAGGGGTGAGCATGGTGTTGTTTGTAAAAAACTAACTGAAAACTGAATTTGCGGTTTTTACAAAATGAGAATCCAAAATTGCGTGGTTTTTAAAGGTTTATTTATTTATTTATTTATTTATTTTTTCAAAGTTATTTTTTTTTTAGTATAGATTTATTATAAGATAAATATATCACAGGGTTACATGCATGATGAGGTGAAAGTTGAAACATATATATAACGTTGTGTGTTAATATAAAATTAAGAATCTAAACAATAGTAAAAGCCAAATGAAATGGATAATTTTAAAAAACTTCGATGATGAATTGAAAGAAAAAATAGAGTAAATTTGACATGACCTAAAAATGCGCATAATAATTAACCAATAAACGCGGTCCAAATAACTAATTAAAAGTATAAGCAAAAACACACTATCATATAAAAACAACTTATTGGGTTTATTTTAAATAAAAAAAACACATATATATTGAATATGGCAGAGTGGTTTGGTGTAGTTATTTAAGTGGAAACCGAGACCCACTATAAAAGTCGTTTTTCAAGTTCCTGAAACCAAACGGTCGGTTCTTTTGAATCGGCTTTTCGCTTGATTTTCTTGATTATTTTGGGTTTTGGTTCAATTTTCGATTGATTTATGTTCACCACATTAAAAGTTGTGCTTTTTGAAAAAGAAATAAGGGCCGCTTTGGTATATAGATTGGTTTAGGATTCTGATTTGGATTTAAATTTGGATTTGATGTAGAAGAAATAAAAGATAATAAGGTAAGAGAAAATAATATCTAAGTTAAAAAAGATAATTTAATAATTAGAAAATTTATTAAAATTAACTTTATTAATTTTTAATATAATAAAAAAAAAGAGAAAAGTACTAAAAGGGGACAAATCTTTTTTGAGATCCCCATCATTGTATTTTTGTGCTCCAATTTCAAAACTAGCTACTTAAAGAATCAGCTCAACTCAGTAACTCCATCAAATGTTTGACACGCGGTCCTCTATCGTGCAATTCCACTTAACCATTATAATATATTATTTTATTAAAATGTACAAAATACCCTTTATATATTTTGTTACTATCTTCTTATCTTCTTGCATCTCTATTCCCATCCTACACACACAAACAAATACATATCCTGCTTCAATCACATCCATATATGTATTGTTATTTTTGCATCTCCTTTTTGTATCGGATTAATCTTCACCTCCTTTGTTCATTTGATCGATCCAATTGTTTCCCATATTTATCACCATCTCCACTTAACCGCTCCATCTCCGGTCATCATCACTGCTACCGCTTCATTCATCATCGCTTTCCATTGCGGCAACACGTAGAAGTAAAAGACACATGTAATAATGAGATCGAATAAATATCATAGTAAGATGAACTTAATGACAGATTGTTCAAAGCAATGAGCAGGATTGCTTTCGTGTCACTATATTCAGATGAATCCAACATTCAATTCAATTCAAGCCCCATATTTTAAATGTGAACTTGAACATATGTTTGTGTTCTTTTGTATAGTGACTATGTGATTATATTTATCGCTTATTACATATACATGGGTGTCATTTGTAGATGGTAACAAAGAAGACATGTTATGTCTATTCTCACAATCAAACCAAACACAAATAGGCGTATAAGATGAAGTTTTAGAGAGAGAAAGAGTTAGAGGTTTGGGAACTTAGTGAGAGAAAATGAAAGTATTATTAGCTCCAACCTCTACCTGGGAGGTAGAGAGTATTTATAGTCTTACACAAATCGCCACCTACGCCGTGGAGCATACAGGGTAAAGACCCGTCCGTCATCCACCTGTGATATTTAACTAAGTACTACTTAACATTAAATAATCTACGGATACGAGCTTTCTAACGATTACATATACTTGAGGTGACCACTCTTTAATGACGATTTACTAAATCCTAACAATCTCCCCTTAAGGGAGGTCACCTCAAAAAATACATTGAATACAAACAAATATTACAATAAGATTGTTCTTGGATTCTTGTTAAAGTTCTTTGCTCTCGCGTCGTAGTCATTGATTCTTCATTTTTGCATGTTTGGTTAATCCAAGTGGAGGTCTTTAACCGATCCACGTGATAATGAGTTTTGAGCCAACTTTGAGATCATACTAACATAAATCTCCTGACTCATCCTTGTGGTGTTGGTATTATGTGATGTTGTGACTTTTTAACCGACATGCTCACATTCGATCATGATTTCTTCTCATCGAGTAGCGGAAGCTTTCGCTGATTCATGATAATGGCGCGATAGCGTAAGCATGGAGTGAAAATATCAGAGTCATTGATGCACTAATCATGATTTCTTTAGAGATGAATGTGATGTGTGAGCATAAGCGGTTATATTGACAGCTTCATTCGGGGTCACCAGAACGCTGCACTTATACAACAGCTTAGTATAAAGTTTAATTAAAGTGTCTTTGATCACTTTCGTTGAATGGAGGCACACGCACCCACGGTTCCCGTTGATCGCAGAAGTACCGCCTGCGAAGAATTTCCTTGACAGGTTTCGCACCGCTTCAGAAGCCTGTTCTCAAACCAAACGCCTCAAAGAAGACAACACGGAGGAGGAACCAGCGAATTGAGATTCACCGATTGATGAAAAAGATTTGAAAAATAACGTACCGCATTAGAAATTGTTTTGCAATACAACAAGGTTTTAATGAAAATCAATTATCAATCATAAATACCTTTATTTTGAAATATTAGTACGCAAATGATGTGCTAAAGAAAAGAGTTTTTGCCACAAACTAACGGGCAGGTTTTCAAAGGTATCCGCCAATCCATATAACTCAGAACTGTGATTGATTCAAAAGATTGAATCACCCCATTGTTTATGTTCGTTGTCAACATGTTGATCTATTGATAGATCTCATGCCACCCACCTGAGCTTGTTTGGGCCTGTAAGGCTTTCCACCTCATTGTGAGGCGATGGAGGAGTGAGCCATATACACATGAACTTGGAGTAGCTTGGTGCTGTAGCGCCACCGGGTCCACTACGCCTTGTCTTCAACACCGAGGAGTTACCTTAAACCACCAAAGAGAGCATATGAATTTTGAACCCGGTTTCTCACTCTAAGGTTGAAATGAATGGGGCTATTTCATTTCACCCCTTTTTCACATTCAATTCTTTCCATTCTTCAACCCCCTTCAAGCAAGATTTCATAACTAGAACCTTGTTGGGTTTATTCCAAGACTAGCTCAAAATTTCAACCGCACTCTTCCCATTTCTCACCTTTTCCTTTTTTCATTATACCTATGGACTTCTACACTATCTAGTGGATTGTCCCTCGGTAGATCCTCCCGTTTTGAGATCATGGGAACAAATAACTAACCTTATCATCCTTATATCACCATACATAAAGTAAATTTGGTCGGTCTTTTTGGTATTGTTCATCCGCCATTGGAACCAATAGAAAACCATTTAAAAATCAATCGTGATACTTGTGATATATTATCAAATCATTTTAAATGAATTTTTTTGATATTTTAGAAAGAGAGCTCCCTCAACATGTTATCTTGTATTTGAAATCGCTTTAGCACACCGGAGGCAAGAGGAAGGATTAACTTCTTGATTACCATTTTCTAAAAGATATCAACATCACTTCTGGTTAATCAAGTAGATAAAGCATATTGGGGAAGGATGAGGTTTTCAAAAATTTGCTCCCCATCAATATGTGCCTCGAGGTTTGAACGAGTTTTGCACATACTAGAGGAAATTGCTGATTAGATACAAATCAATCACGTTTCAATTCTTTTGGTTCAAAATAGATGCTCCCCCTCAACATGTGAATAGAAAATTTGAAATCGTTTGGCACATGTGGGGAGGAAAGCTTGCTAAACACTTATGAAACCATTTATCAAATTATCGCTTTAAATCCGTTTAAATCCAATTTTCACAAATTCTCCCCCGATCACAATTTTCAAATCATTTGAGATTTGTGATCTCCGTAGATTTAAATTGATTTTGAAAGCTTTCGAGAAGAATTGTGACTTGATTGATGAGAACATTTTAACTGATAAGGATCGGATTTTGAGACTTTACACTCCATTGATTAAACATGCATGATTATCTTTTGAAAACAATTGTATGTCTAACAACCTTTGATTTAATTGAAATCATTCTCCTCCTCAATCAATGACATAAGTTGTTGATTGAGAGATAGATATTTTGACAAAAGTTAAGTCCAGATGATTTTCAAAAATAGAGTTCGAGTTATTTAACAAAGCAATTAGTTTTCATTAGATGGTAAGTAATTGTTTTAAAGAATCGTGAGCATGAGGTTTGAAAAACAAGATAAAGCATGGCTCTCTCTGCTCTTTTCTTTGAAAAACGGTCTCCCTGAAATGACAATAAATCATAGTTTCACTTTCTCCCAAATATATATATATATATATATATATATATATATATATATATATATATATATATATATATATATATATATATATATATATATATATATATATATATATATATATATATATATATATATATTTAAGAACATTCAACAATATCTAGTCTCGTGGTCATTCTTTGAATGACAACACAAAGACCGTAGATATTTTCGGAATCAAACATGACAAATGACAATATTTTTTTTTCAAGATTTTTCAAATTTTTATGGATTTTTGAAAGTTTTATATTTTTCTATTTGCTTTTCGAATAAATATTTACAAGATATGGATGAAGAAAGACCTTTTTACTCCTTCTCTTCCTCTTGAAGACGCTTTAAGTGTTTCCGTTGAAGACTCTTTAGACCAAGTCGTGGAGGATAAACTCAAAACATTCTCTAGGAAGAGCTGTGAAGATGTATGCTAACTAGTATTCTCACAAAATAAAGTTCCACCACAATCGTTTTCTACTTGCTCCCCTATGAAATGATGTCAAATGTCGATGTGCTTTGCTCTTGAGTGTTGAACGTTATTGCATGAGAGAGCAATAGCACTTTTATTATCACAAGACAGAGGGATTTTGTTGAATTCAAAGCCATAGTCGAGCATTGGGATCTCATCCATGATTTGAGCACAACAAGATGACATGGCTATGTATTCAAATTGCCGAGGAAATAGAAGTACTCATTTTGCTTTTTGAAGACCACAATCTTATCACCGTAAACTAAGCACCTCATTGCAGACATTTCGACGTATCTTGACATCCCGCATGACGACCGCATAGGCTATTAGTGACATGCCAGTGTCCTTCGGGTACCAAAGTCCCATATTGATGGTTCCTTGGAGATACCGAAGACCCGTTTAACTCGCTTCAAGGTGCTTTTTGGTAGGCTTAGCCTGATATTCTAGCACACATGCAAACAAACTAACGTATGTCCGGTTTCCTAGCCGTGGAGGTACATCGTGGATCCGATCATACTCACGATATTTCATTTGGTCTACCTTGATCCCCGAGTGGTCCTCATCCGCTTTTAGTACGCCTATCATGGAGTGTCAACAGGATTACAAGAATCAAATCCAAATTTCTTTAAAATCTCATTTGCATATTTAGATTGATTTATAAAAATGCCTCCGGACTTTGTGAAATTTGTAATCCCAAGAAAAATGACATTTGTCCCATCATTGACATTTGAAATTTGAACCCATTTCATTTGAAAAACGATCACACTATTGGGGCCGTACCGAGGCGTAAATAATATCATCAACAACATATATTTGAACGTGAATTAAATGTTTGCACGACTGGTGAACAATGTTGATCAACTGCTCTTTTAATCCAAGAGATAGAAGAAACTTTGATAGCGATCATACCATGCCCTGGAGCTTGCTTCAAGCCATAAAGAGCCTTCTTCAAACATAGACGGAGTAGGATGCTATGGATTCACAAAGCCTTCAGTTGGCCGACGATAATACTTCTTTAAGATCTCCTAAGAAAAGCCGCTTTACATCCATCGACACCATGTTCTTACTTGCAGATTAGCCAAGAAGATTCGATTGCCTCATCACGAGCAACAGAACAAATGATTCTTCAAAGTCAATACCCTCTTCTTGACGTATCCTTTGCAAACTAATCCAGCCTTGTTCTTTAAAACATCACCCTCGCCATCAAGTTTCACTTTGAAGATCCACTTTAGAGCAATGATCATAGCACACAACTGAGCAGTACTAATTCCCATACACCAAGTCGATCAAACTCATGAATTTCTTCTTGCATGGCATTGAACCAAATTGCCTTCATTCATGGCGCTTTAACATCTTTTGGTTCGACTTTTAGAGTACCTGAGTCAGAAGCACCATAAGGCATCTGAGTTGTTTCCGCGTGTAGATACCGGACGAGAGGGGTTTCCAATGATGTTGTCCAATGGATGATCATGTGTCCACTTTCTAATGTGTTCATGTGGTAGTTGTTGAGGAACCGGACAGAAAGAGTCGATATCTCCCGATGAAGATGGTTCTGATGATGATTCAGGAGCAAATATGTTTTCAAATGGAGCATCTTCGGAGTATGCAGATTAACTTATCTGGGTGCCGTAAACAATTCCATGATGTACATTCGATGATTGATGATTTGTTGATGAGACAGAGTGATCAAAGCAGCAGGCGCTTTTTGACTTAATGATATTGAAACCGGGGTTGACTTCACGCGGATGGGGAGCGCACTATGTTGATGGAATTGACATTTCATTAGCATTTGGCCTTCATAGTGTTCATCAAACATTGATCAAAACAATTTTTAAACCATCTTCTCATGGAGGTACATAAGGAGTCGGGCTGGAGAGGATTAGTAGACAAGAGTGAGCCGATAACTACTTGATGAAGGTTGAGATGCGTCCATAATCGGATTGTCCCGGTTTGCCCTGATAAACTCATCAACGGACGTAGTAGTTTCCATGATATCTCGAATTTTGTTGTAGATTCAGAACCCTGTTGGGATGCATAACCTACAAAACTCCAATGTCCGACTTAGCTCTTAATTTTACCTAAATCTTGGACCGCATTCGCTTGTAGCAATAAAAGCACAAACACACGAAGGTAGGAGGACTGTGTTTCGTTTATGGACAAGTTCATATGGAGTTTTTCCATGAGAGGTATGTATAAGGAACGATTTGGGTGTAGCAAGCAAAGGGTAGTAATGGACGATATACAATCAAACTATCTTAACTAGCTTGTTCAGGTTTAATAACCTTGGATAAATCCTAAGTTATTAACAAAGAAACACCGAGCAATCTTTATCAAGTACGCTGAATTTACTTAACAAAGCTATAAGAATAACCTTTTATTAAAACTCTAAATCGCTTATTATGCGATATACTCTAATACAATTCTAAGATAATCGAACTTTCTCTAAAACACTAATTAACTGAATTGTGAAACTCTAAAACTCATCGACTCATACATCTAATGCCAATCTAGGAGTCCTTTTATAGGCTCAAGGATATCCTAGTCGGTTTACAATTGATAACCTTGTACTGCAAGTAATCTACATAGAATACAATACTTTCCATAAACGAATAAATGTTTCTTTGTTCTTGCAGATTTTGACTTTTAGGAGCAAAGACTTTGACTTTGTCTTTAGCAAAGACTTTGACTATTTGACTTTCCAAGACTTTGCGTACTTTTAAGATTTCATATCTTCGATTTCCATGTCTTCAAAGACTTTCATATCCCAATAATCCTCCCCTAACTTGAATTCTACTTGCTTGACTTCAAGTTCCCTTTGTGAATGTATCTTTAACAGCTTCATCTTTAAGGACAGATTGTTTCTTAGTCTTTCAAGATATCCTCTCAGGTCCGTGCTTGTCAAAGTATCTCCTAGAATTGTTTCAGAACATTCAAAGAAGCTCCATCTTTTTCAGAACACAGCAAACATATGATAATTTGTACATTAATTCGCTTAAGTTGCATACTATTCTCATCACTCTGTGTGTGTTAACTCCCCGAAGCAAGTGAATCATTGAAAATTTAATGGATTTAGATCTTTACCAAAGCCATTATCTTTGGAGTAGCCAAATGTTTTGGTGTGTAAGAACCACGGTACATTGATAACCATATGATTTTAGCAAATCACCTATCAACAGATTTGATTTGTCTTTACCAAAAGTCAGTACCTTCCTCGACTAGTTAGTTCTTTTATCTAATGGTGAACTAATTACCAATAATGGTTTTTCCATAGCCTTTACCACAAGCCATTTTCTTGTAATAGCCAACTCTTCACATTTCTGATATGGTGAGTTGATTATCATACAACTTATTAGCAAGTTGTCAACTAAAAACGGATTTGATATATCTTTACCAGAGCCGTTTGCTCATGGATTAGCCAATCCTTTTGTAACCATGGTGGATTGATTACCTAATGATGTTTCCATCTCAAAATCCATTTAATTTATTTAACCTTTGTTTCAAAATATTTTATACTTTAGTAAAAGGTTTCTTTCAAAAAAAATCACTTAACTGATTTAAAAACCTGCAAGCAGTACTTTGATGAAAGTACTGTTTGATCACAGACTTTGAATAAAGTACTGGTTTATCAAAAATAAATTATTCAATAAAATTCATACCAGTTTACTCATCTTCTTCAGCAATGGTAGTCCAGTTGATAAATAGATTGATAACCATGCAAGCAGTTTCATTATCCTCTTCTACTTCCAATCCATGCTCTAGCATTCTTCTCATGAGCTCAACTGTGAGAGGATATCTTCTGTTTACAAACATGTGTATCATTTTACCATTCTCCAGCTCTAAAACATGAACTCCAGATTCTTCAAAGAATCTCCAACAAACAATTTCCCAGTTTTCTTGATTTTTCCATATATCATCAGTGCTTTCTTCTTCTGATTCCCACATAGTTATAAGATCTCCAAGCAAAACCAGACCAATTCCTTCTGTTGGAATATCTCCAAAATAAGCTTTTACCACATTATATAGATAGAATAAATCCACTCTATCTATAATATGTAACAAATCCCATAACCTATTGAAAACTTTGAAGCTTTCATCTTCCTATGAAAATCATATAATCTCCTTCTTTTGATTTCACAATATCAAAAGCACTAATCTGAGATCTGTTCATCTTCATGTCTGTATCTTCTTTTGAATAATCAAAATCTACCACTCTGATATAATTTCTTAATGCATCTTTAGACTCAGATCTTAATTCAACTCTTTCTTTCTTTGAAAACTGTCTATCTGTAACTTCAGTTTTCTTTTTTTCTTTTAAGCTCTTTTCCTTTCAGCTTCATCCAAGAAGCTTATTCTCTAAAATCCTTGATATCCGCAACACTCTTCTTATAAGCTTCTGTCTCAGCATCATAGAGTCTTTTCATGTCAACATAATTCAACTTCTGCAATCCTTATACCCGACCTTTCAAATAAACCATCATAGCATTCCTGTCCTTAGCTAAATTAGGTCTTCTAGGCATATATCTAACAGGAGTAGGTGATTGTAATGGTTCATCGGTTTCAGCATCTAATTGCTCTTGCAACTTTTTAGCCGCTTCTCTACTTTGAGCTTCTTCAGCTTCTTGAGCTGCTCTATCTTTAGCATTTAACTCTTCTTGAAGTTTTCTAGTAGCAGCTTCATTCCTAGCAACTTCAATTTCTCTAATCTCTGCCAAAGTAAGTTTCTTCTTCTTTACTTCTACTAAAACACCTTTCCCTTTATCCTTAGGATCAATTGCAGGTTGAAAAGTTCTTTGTTGTTCATCTTCTTGCACTTCTTTAATAGTAACACCACCTCTAGGTTGTGATAATTCTTGAAAAATTGTAGCAATGAACTCATCATCACTTGCAGAATGAATTGGTTTGAGAATAGCTTCCTCCTCTTCTTGTATAACAGCTTGTAGAAGAACCAGCTTCCTCTTCAAAATTCAAAACTCTTGGAGTTATCACTTCTTGTCTAAAAGTACTTTGCTCATGAAAAGCAAAGTACCTTGAACTTGTTCAGTACTTTGTTGTTCAGTACCTTGAACTTGTTCCTCTTGTGCATCAGTACCTTGAATGATCTTTTCTTGTTCATCAGTACTTTCAGGTTGTTTCTTCTTCTCAACATCTTCTTTCAAATTATCTTTTTCTAAATTCCTCCCCAGTTGACATTAAGATTTTTGATGAACTGGTGGCGTACGCTTGTTTTTCCTAAACTGCTTTTGCGCCTTTTTCTTGGATTTAACCCACATTCGAAATTGTTGAACCAATGGCCACACAAAAGTCTTTAACCTTCGAAACTTCAGTTTTAATTTCTTTATCTGTTTGGCTTGAACCTCTGTAGTCTTTTTCAACTTGACCAACTCCCTTGTCAAAACATAATTATCCAATGTGATTTCATAAGGAGGTATGGTATGTGAATCCTCTCCTTGAATAGGTGAATGATCCTCTGGTTGAGAAACAGGAAGTGCGGACCTTGTGGAGATGGAGAAGGTGAAACTGCAACATTGTTCTTGAAATTCAAGTACTAGGAGAAGCAAGACCTTGTAGAGATGCGACCTTCTTTTGATGTAGCCTGTGAGAAGCATGCTTGCAGAAGCAGTACGCATGCAGATGCAGCAGACCTGCAGATGCAGTACCTTCAGTATCATCAGCTTCAGTATCACTCTAACAGCCTGTCCAACAACATCCATCATGGAAGTTGTTAAAGGAGTATCTTGACCCTTGAATAAAACACTCCTTTTGCCATAAAAGTAAAAATCTTGGATTGTTGAACAATTTCAAGGCAATAAAGCTGTAGGTTTTGGCACATCGAAAGTTGCTTGTTTAAGAAAACCAGTATAAACCTTGGGTACATCAGCCAAGTAGATCCATGTGAAATATGGGAGAGCATTCCATCCAAGATAGCCTTGAGAAGTTAAAAACTCTATCCTAGGCTAACCCAACCATAGTGTAAGCTATATTTGACCCAAACTCCCAAGAGGTACTCTTAGCACTTAAATGCAATGGAGCAACACATGAACCAAAACTTCCAATGCGGACAAAATAATTGTTTTCAAACGTTGTTCATTCAAAGATCCTTCATAGCCAACATATGACGAAAGTATCCCATATCAACTCTTATCACCTTAGAGCCCCATCTGCATCATTGAACAATAAATATTCTCGGATGGAGGCTTCAGTAATCTTACTAGTTCTTCCAGCACTGTTGATCTAATATAAAATTCATCATTCTCCATGTTATCTCTAGCATTAGCCCAAAATTCTTGAATCCAGGGCTCAATTATATCCGGCCCCACTAAAAGAGCATAACCCATGAGAATGGCTAACCAAAGTAAAAAAAAAGATAATCAATTATATCTTGAAAGAGTATATTCGCGGATCAGTCTTATCCAAATTAGCCCATATTATGTTTAGAAACAGAGACGATTCGCATTGTTGATTATGTAAGCACAAAAGAATTGACTCAAGAATATGAATATGAAGAGAGAAAGATGGAAAAGATTCTAATGTATCAATATGAGAGGGAAAATCGGAAAGTAGGTATTTATAGGTGAGATTTGAAAATCATGTTCCTAAGATAACATTGTTACCAAGTAGCATTAATTACCCCTCAAGATAACCGTTGAAACAAAGTTCTTTAATAAGACAAACAAGTACTTCCACTAAGCTTTCCCAAGCATACTTTCTCTGGGCAAGCAGTACTTTCAATAAAAAATAGTACTTTTTTCCAATATTTCTCCAGTATCAACTAAGTATACATAACTATCCTCCTCAAGAAGCATACACACTATACAAATACTAAATAGTCTCCCCTTAAATGTAGCTTACTAACTATTATATTCAAAACATTCCCGATATAAACTCTTTCTCCTGTCATGCGCAACGTAACAACCACCATCAACAATAATATGATCTTTAAGCTCCTCTTTCTCGGGTTGCCCCGCCTAATAAGATGAAAAGTTAGAGCTTTGAGGAACCCAAGCATTACGACTTGTGTTCCCCTTGTGGAGTGACATACTCACATTCTTTGAGTACATAATTCCACTCGCTTTCTAAAGCATGATCCAATATTATCTTGTTATTCAAAACATGTGGATTTTCAAAACTTTCTGGTTTTTCAACACAACTCTCTTTTACAAGTTCATTTGCTTTTTCTTGTATCACAAAAACATCAGATTCACTTTTGGTTGAAAGTACCGTCTGTCCCTCTGCAAGATTTCTTTCCCTCTTAACCCATTCCCTGCTTTTAACACTTGGTTCCTCGTGGATCTAAATCTCCTATAAGAATTGTAATACCTTCTAGGTTGATAGTGAGATCTCCTAGGATTCCTATTCCAAGTAGTCTTGATCAAGACCTGTTTTGTCCGATGTAAGCATACTTTGAGAAAGTATCGGGCCAGAGTTAACAGTACTTTGGAAAGTACGTGAGATACTTCCGGTTTTGAAAAAGGTTTTCGCTGTGGGTATCTATGATCCGGTGAGAAATTTCCTCTGATTGACCCTATTTGAATTATTCCAAACTGGTTTTGCTCTCTAGGTTTCGTGTGGAAGTCCCGCTCTTTGAAATTTCTAAGGTATTCTAAGTGATGTTCACAATCTTTAATTAGATGAGTAGGACTAAAACACACAAAACATAGTTTCTGACCCATATTGTCAAAGTGACATCTTCTATGTCTATGCCCAAAATTATTTTGCCTTCTTGGTGAATGATTAAACCTGTTTTGACCAAAGTTATCCCAAAAAGGTTTAGCAGTACTTTTTTGAAAAGGTTTTGAAGAAGGTACTAGCGTGTGGAGCAAAGACTTTGATTTAAAGGTACTGCTTGATTTTGAACATCGTTTTCAACAGGTTCTTTGGGTTTTTCAAACTTAGATTGAGCAACTAGCTTTTTCCTAAACTCTAGACTGTCTACTCCAAACGAGAAACATCAGCCTAAGGGGTTGATGAATGCCAAGTGGATGAGGAACAAGCATGATAATCATTAGCTTTCTTATATTCATGAGGTGAATCACTTATGGAACCATCATTACTAGATGTATCTACATAATTAATGAGTTCTTCATCACTAGTGGTTATATCCTCACATTCACCTTCATCCTGATTACTAGATTGGTTTTCTTCTAACTTACTAAAATCCATTCCAAAACCTAATCCGGTTTTAAGGTAGGCTCTATGCTATTTTTGAACATAAGAAACATGTGACAGACCAGCTTCACCCCAAGCAGCAAACTTAGCTAACAAATCATCTCTTTCCTTAGTTAATTTCTCAATTTCAAAGAATTTTACAGTTTAATTTCCATTCACTAAGTTTTAATTGGTAATCCTGTTGTTCATACTTTTCAGCCCAAGCTACTTCATTAGTTTCATGTGCTAAAATTTTGGCTTCCATAGATTCTAAGGTTATTTGATAACCTGCTACCTCCGACCTAGCCTTAACACAATTATCTCTTTCATAAACATAAGCATTAAGTACTTTTTGATAAAAATCATGACACTTAGAACATACCTCGTGATAGGATTTGATGCGCCTTCAATGACATCTTTAGTTTTTGTTATAATAGGGTTTCTTCCTAGTCAGAGTTTCCACACAAGCTCTGATACCAATTGTTGGATCGATATACTTTAATCAAACTATCTTAACTAGTTACTGTTAAGGTTTAATAACCCGATAAATCCTAAGTTATTAACAAGAAACACCGAGCATCTTTATCAAGTAATGCTGAATTTACTTAACAAAACTAAGAAGAATAACCTTTTATTATAAACTCTAAATCTGCTTATTATGCATATACTCTAATACAATTCTAAGATAATCGAACTTCTCTCTAAAACACTAATTAACTTGTGAATTCGTAAACTCTAAAACTCATAGACTCATACATCTAATGCCAATCTAGGAGTCCTTTTATAGGCTCAAGGATATCCTAGTCGGTTTACAATTGATAACCTTGTACCACAAGTAATCTAAACATAGAATACAATACTTTCCATAAACGAATAACAGTTCTTTTGTTCTGCAGACTTTGACTTTTAGGAGCAGACTTTGACTTTGTCTTTAGCAGTACTTTGACTATTTGACTTTTCCTGACTTTGCAGCTTACAGTACTTTCATATCTTCAGTACTTTCATATCTTCAGTACTTTCATGTCTTCAGCACTTTCATATCCCAACACAATGGCTTCAGCCCATAGAAACATTGGAACCTTTGAATAAATTAGCATTGTTCTTGCGGCTTCCACAAGAGTTCGATTTCGTCTTTCAACTACACCGTTCCGTTGAGGAGTTCGTGGAACACTTCTTTGATGACTGATCCCAACACTTTCATAAAACTGAATTAAGTCTTTGTTAACAAACTCGTGCCATTGTCTGCATTCGAACAATTCTAAAAATATTGTTGAGTCGAACCTGAAGCTGTTTGATAAGTTTGATGATGACATTTGGAGTTTCATCCTTTGTCCTCAAAAACTTTACCCAAGCAAATCGAGAGTAGTCATCAACAATGACTAGAATGTATTTCTTCCCATTTATCGTTTGCACTCTCATTGGTCCGCACAGATCCATATGAAGGGTATGAAGAACTTCCATTACTGAGTTTGTGGGTTTTGGTTTGTGGGCATATTTCGTGCTTTTTCCCAATTGGCAAGCTGAGCAAAGATGATCTTTTTCATATTTTAATCTGGGTAAGCCTCTGACAAGGTCCTTTCTGGATAGGTTATTCATGGTGCCGAAGTTCAAGTGATTGAGACGACGATGCCATAACCATGACTTTGTTTTCGAAGCCTTTGACAACAAGCAGATTGGAGAGGACTTCATCATGTCTTCGATAGAGATGGTGTATAGATTTGAACCACGAGTTCCTCTTAATAGTTCCACACCATCGAGTTCTCTAACGAAACAAGTATGTTTTCTAAATGCCACTTCTAGATCAGAATCACATAATTGACCAACAGAAAACAAGTTATGACCAAGACCTTCAACATAATATACCCTGGAGATTACACTTTTGCCAACTACATAGTCACCATAACCCATAATTGCTCCAAAATGGTCGTTCCCGAATCTAAGTTCCCGATGAATTTACTCTCAAAGTTCATGAGCCGCGACCGGTCTCCAGTCATATGCTTGGAACAGCCTGAGTCCAAGTACCACAGAACGATTTGAACGATCTGCAGTTGAACACAGACAAGAATGGATAACTGGATAATTGGGATCCCCATGCAAGAATGGGTTCCATTTGGTTAGTAACAGTGATTGGAACACCCACATTAGAGGTAGAAACAATGGACTCATTAGAAATAAATGCAATGCTAGTGTTCGTATTTGACCTATTCAAAGTATGTTCGCTTCTTAAGGGAATAGTTCTACCAGTAGGCATCCATTTTCTAGTGGGCATTGACTTAGCAAATTTAGGGCAAAACTCGATAACCTTACGCCCAGTAGGTATCCATTGATAACCTATATTACTAAATTTTCTTCCTGTGGGTTTCCACTGTTTTTTAACTTTCTTTCGCCTTTGCCTTTTAGCCTTCTTAGCTTGATTTTTTGCATTAACAGTTTTAACAGGGCATTTGACAGCGTTAGACAAAACATTCACACCACATTCATGATTAGTAACAGAAATCAAGCAAACATCATTACATGGTTTGCGAATAGTAGCGAATTGAATTAATTACAGTACGCTTATAGCTAATACTAGAATCAACACGATTCATTTTATTCAACTCAAACTTAGTATTCCTAGGGCGATCTTCTACTCTCTTCCAATGCACATTCTTAGCTTGCGAGGTCCTATCTTGCTTGGTATTTCCTGGAGGCTTTGACCCGCTTGCTTTAATGTCACTGATTACTCCTGTAGAGGGAATTATGGGAACATTAGTTGGTTGATCTACTTTTGCATTCCTGAACTAGACGTGCAGGGATCTGAACTACTTGAAGGCACATTAGTGTTCACTTTCTTAAAACTGGGCATAGAATGGTTTGTATGCTTGGCACAAGGCATAGAACAAGGCATCACAGCTTTACCTTTCGCACCTAAGGATTTAGGACATGTTGCAATTAAACATTCTAGCAAATCTTGAGATCGTTTGGCCTGAATGCAAGCAAATCTAATTTCTTTATCAAGAGGCTTATTTATGAAATCCTCTTCCACAATCTCACGGAGACATTCTAGACTATCCTTAAGGTGAGCACAATAGTTATGAAACACAGGTTCATTATTCCTAAGATGAGAAGGAATGTATTTAACAGTCACAGTATATTTGCAGTCTGAGGATGACTTTGATGCAACATTCTCATTAAAAACAAGTGGCAGTTTCCCTTTTTCCTGACTCCTCAGATTCTCAATTTCTTTTTGTAAAGACGTTATTTTTTCGTTGTTTTTGTCATGAGTGACTTTCATTGAATCATATAACTCTTTAAAGTGTCGTTTAACTTTTTCATTTTCTTCTAGAAAACTCTCGTTTTCTTTTTGTAAAGCATTAACTAAGTTTTGAAGATGAAAAGTTTGAGAATACTGAGAATCTAAAGGAGGAGGCATTTGGGAGCCAGTAACATTGTTCTTTTCACCATTTAATTGAGAGATTTGGGCTTTCAACTTTTTGATCGTGTTACAATGAGCTTGAATATGTTCGTCCGTTTGTTTATCCAAAAAAGCTCATCAAACTCTGGAACATATGAGGATGTCTTGATATTTGAGGTTTTGACATTTTCTTTAAGATGTTGATATTTTAGTTGTAAATCAAAATGTTCAACTTCTAGTTTAGAAAGATGTTTTACCAAATTATCATGATCATCCTGATCAATTTTCTCATTTAGTTATGAGTTTTTGTTTTCAAGCTCAATGACACGATCATGGGAAACTTTTAATGCAATAGATAATTCATGAAATCGAGAAGCAGTAATAGAGTGCTTAGTAACAATATAAAACACGTCTTGAGCAACACAACTCGAAATCAAATTCTCATTTAAGATGTGCAAGTTCTTTCTTTCAACTTCATTATATTTGAGTTCCTGTTCATAATCATTGACCTCAATTATCATTGCATCAAATTCCTTTTCCATTTCTTTAATATATGAATTATCCCTTTTTGAAGACTCTCAAATTGACTTTTTAATTGTTTAAAGAAAGGCATGACCTCAGTTAAATATCATTCTTTAGTTTGCTCAAAACCCCTTTCCCCCTCAGTTATCCCAGTAGGTGTGATTCTCTTCTTACACGTTTTCTCAAAATCAACAAACAGCTGATAAACAACATACAGGCTGATTAAGGTCTTGCTATTAATGGCAATATATCTAGGAACTAAATGCATTGGTGTATTAGGAGGATACACAGTTGCTTTAGGGAATTTCCTACAAGGGGGATTCTTTTCAACAAGATTTTCAGCTTTTTGCATATCCATATCCTTTTTCCAGAACACTTGTTCAGGGGTCAATAGAGTCTGAGGCTTAAACTTGTTTAAGGATATCCAATTTTCCTTAGTGTAATCATAGGGTTTGATTGTTATATTATTCATTTTACACTCAGGGTCTTCTAGCTTCTTATTCAATTTTTCCCTAGTGACTTCATCTAATTTCTTATCTTCCTCAGTGCACTCAGCGCAACTAGGTTTCTGTCTAGGCTTAAGGATTTCATTACCATCAAAAATTACCTTATGAGCAGCTCTAGCCTTTTTAATGACCTCTGGATTTGGTTCCTCAACAAGGGGAATGCTATGCTTATCGCTTAAGACTCTATGCTTAGTGATCAAGTGAGCAGTCTGAATGGTATTCCCTTGTACGTACAACTTATTTTCAAGCTTGTTTTTCAAAGTTTTTAGATTGGAAAAATCATTCAAAAGTTTTGATTCCTTAGCATTGAATTCTTGCTTAAGCATTTTAACATTTTCTTGAAGTTCTTGTTTTTGCTTAGCAGTTTTAGAAAGCTTTTCTTGTAAGGAGTTTAACTCTTGTTTTAATACTTCTTCTCTAAAATTACTTTTTCTAATAATTGTACGCATTCGGTCATCCATTTCCTGCTCACGGGTGGTTAACTTAAACTTAGCACGTTGTTCATAAATAACAACTTGTTCTTTATAGGCATTCAGTTCAGAGATAACAGAATCATCAGGAGCACATGCAGTGTATTCATCAAAAACATAGTCATCATTGACTGCGGAAGATGCATTACTTGGTACAACCTCACTTTCACTTTGCTTCACATATTGATCATATGGGACAATATTGCTATTACCCTCATCATCAATATCTGATTCATAAGTTTCAAGATATTGTACTTTATTATGCATCTTTTGCTCATCAACATCATCATATAGTTTTAATACCTCTGAAATGATTTTGTCTTTGGATGGACCAGCTTGTTGTGGTGGAGAGACATTTGGAGAGACCATAGGTGAGATGCTAGCCATGAAGATTGTTTGGGCAGTAGGTTCATCATCGACGTCAGAGTCAAATGCATCACAGTCAGCTACTTGAAAGGCATTTTGATGATTATGACCTATCTCCTGAATTGGCTGTTCATCAACATCAGCATCATAGGTTCGGGCATTTCCCTCATCAAGAAACAACAACTCCTCTTCATCCAAAGCGGCTCCATTATCCTGAGCTTGCACAAGCAACATCTTGTCTCTGAAGTATTCTGCATTCTGTGGACGTTTTGGAGATGTGCAGTTCCTAGCAATATGTCCCTCACCACCATAGTTATAGCACTTAATTGGCTTTGCTTGACCTTGATTTCCAATCCTTCCCCGATTCTGATTTTCAACATAACCTCTACCAACTCCACCTCTTCCCTGTTCATACTGCCTTTCTTGAACTGGTTGCACCATAACCTTCCCATCTCTGACCGTAGCTTGATTGTGTGGATTGGATGCTGTTCTGAGGTTATTGTTGGTGTGTGGGAGAGAGTTCATGTTTTGACTAACCATGAGAGAAAGTTGATTGATGAAGTTTTCCATGAGTGTGTTTGAGTCGGGAGGCTTATATGCTGGATCAGGGATGAGCTTGTAATTACCATTACCCATGGGTATGACTTGAGAAGCTTTGGTGGTAATTCCAACATTGGTGTAAAAAGCTGTTGAATCATTTGATGAGCTTGTTTCTCCCTGGTTGGTTTTGAACTGATCAAGAATCCTTTTTTCAAACATAGCATGTCTCTCATTTTGAAGAAGAAAGGCATACAGTTGCTCATAGTTTGTATTCTTCAATCCTTTGGTTAGCTTCACAGCGGTGACAAATTTGTACCATTCGGGATTCATGTTGTTCACAAACTTTGAGTTCAGCTGAATGTTTGGCATGGTCATTTTGATGTTCCTCATGTCATTCACAAGCTTATGGAATCTCACGTAGTACTCATAGACACTCTCATCTGGTTTCATCTTGAAGTGCTCAAACTCATCATACAGCTGTGATTCTCTGTCTTCCTTAGTTAAATATGAACCCGAGAGAAGCATCTTGACATTATCCCAAGCCTTGGCTTCAGTGTTGTGATTGATAAGCTTGTAGATGTCTTTTGGAAGACCCTGTAGTATGATGTTTGAGGCCCGGATATCAGCATCGAATCTCTTTTTCTCCTTATCACTGAGCTTATCATACGTCTTTGGTCTGTCCAATCCAAAGATCATGGTTCCATCTGCAGCGTTATCAATTATGTCTCTTGTAGTCTCAATCTGATAAGGTCCTTCATCAATTGATTTGAGAATGTTGACCCCATTTTCCTTTCCAAGACAGTACAATCTGATTCGTTGAGCCCAAGAGTCGTAGTCAGTTCTATCAAGCATGGGTGGACGAGTATCTGAACCAGCTGCTTGAACATCCTCAGCAACAGTGGAGATGATTGTAGGTATGTTGGTAGACATGTTAACAGATTACACGGGATTTTATAACTCTATGATTAAACCGGGAAATAGATTCTTTCACGGGATTTTACTAAATCAAGAGAAAACCGTATTACAAACAGAAATCAACCAAGTCGCTAAGAGTTCTTGAACCAAGTCGCTAAGCCCAAGGCTAAGACCCAAGTTGCTGGACACAAGTCGCTAAAGCACCAAGTCGCTACACAGTCAAGTCGCTAAAGAGCAACTCGCTAAGGTCCAAGTCGCTAACACCAAGTCGCTACGAATAGATAAGTTGCTAAAGAACAACTCGCTAAGATCCAAGTCTATAGTATCAAGTCGCTAACAATTTACACTACAACTCGCTAACAATTTCTGAAGCAAGTCGCGAACCTCACCAAGTCGCTAGCCGTAGTGGAGAATCCACTAACTTGTACTATTTGTCAGCTTGTCTCAATAGACAAGTCGCTAGGCTCAAGTCGCTAACAACTAACACTGTAACTCGCTAACTTTTACTGAAGCAAGTCGCTATGATGAAAAACACTCCGAGACCCAAGTCGCTAGCAAGAAAAACTTCAAAAACACACTTTTCAATCCAAAACAAGCTCAACCACAGTGATTCAAGCTTACCAAATCAAAACCCAAGCACTTACAATGATTCTAAACATAATAGTACACCCAAAATTCAAACTTTAACACAAGAAATGATCCAAATGATACAAAAACCACTAAACTTTTTCAAACTCAAAAACCACCTAAAACCACTAGAAATCCAAGGATATGTAAGAGAGATGATCAAACCATGGCTCTTGATACCAATTGTTACATATTGGATTTCACAAACACATCAAACCATAAACACAAATAGGCGTACAAGATGAAGTTTTAGAGAGAGAAAGAGTTAGAGGTTTGGGAACTTAGTGAGAGAAAATGAAAGTATTATTATGAGCTCCAACTCTCTACCTTGGGAGGTAGAGAGTATTGATAGTCTTGCACAAATCGCCACCTACGGGCTGTGGATCAGGCATACAGTGGGTAAAGACCCGTCCGTCCTCCACGGTGTTACTTAACTAAGTACTACTTAACATTAAATAATCTATGACTACGAGCTTTCTAACGATTACATATACTTGAGGTGACCGACTCTTTAATGACTGGATTTACTAAATCCTAACAAGACAGCAGCAAGCAAGGAACCTAAATCGCCTGCAAAGAAGGCAACAAAGTCTCCTAAGAAAGTTGCCGCCACTGTTGCTGCTGAGTAAATGGTAGTGTGTGGAATGTGGTTGTTGCTGGGTTGTTTGTAATTGTAGTTAATGAATGATTATGTGGTCAGTTGTTTGTTTAGGTTGTTATGGTTATGTGTTGTTGACTGTTGGTTATTAATGGAGAAACTTCTTGTTTCAGTATGTTGCTTTGTTATTCAATGCATGAGCTATGCTTATTTGACTGTTAATATCCATTACAAAATATTTTGCTTTGAATCTGAATATAGATTTAATTTTAGTATCACTGTTACTATAATCTAGCTAATAATTTTGTATCACTGTTACTACAAAATATTTTAGTATCACTCTTAGTATCATGAAATTTGGAAGAAAAAAATTTTGGCCGGAATATAGCGCCGGAATCTGGAAAACAAAAATGATGATGATGAAGATTAATGTGGAGAAGACAAGTGTAAAGAAAGAGAGACTATTTTATTATAAAAGTCATGGGTATTTTAGACATTTACTATTTTAATAATAAGACAAAACATCAAATCACACATATTTTTATTATAAAAAATTGGACACGTGTCGAGTTTTGGGTGGAGTTGCGGAGTTGGACACGTGTCGAATTTTGGGTGGAGTTGCGGAGTTGAGCAGTTGCTCATGACCATTTTGAAAATTGGCTTTAAAAATGACCATGGGGATATCAAAAAAGATTTTGTACCATTTTGGTACTTTTCTAAAAAAAAAAAAAATGGAGAGAAAGACAATATTGTGACTCACAAAAAATCAAAATACCAACCCATATCATCTTATGTTAGGGGTGTTATTCGGGTTGACCCAGTCGGGTTCGGGTCAACTCGGGTCGGGTCAACTTGGGTCAAGGTTTAAAAAAACATACCCGAACCAAGACAAAACATCAAATCACACATATTTTTATTATAAAAAATTGGACACGTGTCGAGTTTTGGGTGGAGTTGCGGAGTTGGACACGTGTCGAATTTTGGGTGGAGTTGCGGAGTTGAGCAGTTGCTCATGACCATTTTGAAAATTGGCTTTAAAAATGACCATGGGGATATCAAAAAAGATTTTGTACCATTTTGGTACTTTTCTAAAAAAAAAAAAAATGGAGAGAAAGACAATATTGTGACTCACAAAAAATCAAAATACCAACCCATATCATCTTATGTTAGGGGTGTTATTCGGGTTGACCCAGTCGGGTTCGGGTCAACTCGGGTCGGGTCAACTTGGGTCAAGGTTTAAAAAAACATACCCGAACCCGACCTTGTTTAGAACTCGGGTCAACTCGGGTCGGGTCAATTCGGGTTCGGGTCAACTCGGGTCGGATCAATCGGGTCGTGTCAATTGGGGTTTGGGGTCAACCCGATTATTTTACATTGTAAATGTGTTGTTTAGCCGGGTTAGTCGGGTTCGGGTCGGGTCAAGGCTAAAAAAATATGCCCGAACCTGACCTTGTTTAGAACTCGGGTCAATTCGGGTTGACCCGATTGACCCGAATATATATATTTGAACCCGATTGACCCGACCCGAATTGCCTCGGGTCGGGTTCGGGTCGGGTCGGGTTACGGTCGGGTCAGCCCGAATGACACCCCTATCTTATGTTGCCAAGATTAAACGCAGTACACATTTTTTGAATCTTATATCCAAACGCACGGTAAAAATATTTGCAGTGAAAATGTTTACGAAACATCATGTTCTTCTTTCCAAAGTCAAAAGCCAATGGAAACCACCAAACCAAACGGGCCCTAAAGTATTTTGCAATACATGATTTGTTTTACGTCACAATAGTAAAGAATAGGGAAAATGACAAAAAAATGCATTGAACTTGACCCTTTTGGCATTGTGTGTAGCCAACTATTTTTTTTTTCATTGTAACACAAACCTTTTGAATTTTTGTCATTGTATGTAGCCAGTTAGGTGAATTTGTGTTATTGTATGTACCCAGTCAGGCTTAGCGTTACATCGTTAGTCCTTTTATATTAACGGTCGTTAGTAAATAACTTAAAATTTCGTTCTCTTACGTTTTTATTCGTTTTCATCCGTTATTATACGTTTTCGTCCTTTTTATACTTTTTTCATTTTTTATACATTTTGGTCCAATGCTTTCGTCCGTTTTTTACATTTTTGTTTGTTTACTTACGTTTTCTTACTTTTTAGTCCGTTATTATACGTTTTCGTCTGTTTTTATACTTTTTCGTCCGTTTTATACATTTTGGTCCAATGCTTTCATCCGTTTTTTACATTTTCGTTTGTTTACTTACGTTTTCTTTTGTTTTAGTGTAAGATATAACTTTTCACATACACATCATAACATTAACACAAGGTAGCATATAGATGGAATTCTAGAGAGAGAAAGTTAGAGGTTTAGGGAACTTAGTGAGAGAAAGTGAAAGATATTATTATGAGCTCCAACTCTCTACCTTGGGAGGTAGAGAGTATTTATAGTCTTACATAAAACGCCACACATCGGGCTGTGGATCAGGCATACAGTGGGTAAAGACCCGTCCGTCCTCCACGGTGTTACTTAACTAAATACTACTTAACTTAATATTACTATGACTACGAGCTTTCTAACGATTACATATACTTGAGGTGACCGACTCTTTAATACCTGGAATTTCTAATTCCTAACAATCTCCCCCTAAGGGAGGTCACCTCAATCATGCACTAAAATTACATTGAATACAAACAGATATGACATTAACAATTGTTCTTGCATTCTTGATGTAGTCCTTTGTTCCTAAGCTCGTAGTCATTGATTCTTCACATTGCATGTTTGGTTACTTCAAGTGGAGGTCTATTACTGATCCACGTGATAATAATTTTGAGCCAGCTTTTGAGATCATCAGCTAGTAGAAAATCTCTGATACATCCATTGTGGTGTTGGTATTATGTGATGTTGTGACATTCGGACCGACATGCTCACATTCGGGATCATGATATATTCTCATCAGAGTAGCGGAAGCATTTGTTGATTCATGATATTGGCAGCAGCGTAGCAGAAGCATGGAGTAAAATATCAGAGTCATTGATGCACTAATCATGATTTCTTTTGAGATGAATGTGTTAGGTGAGCATGCGGCTATGGATTGACGCTTCATTCTGATCAGCTGCAAACGTCGGGGTGTACCTGCATAAGACACTTAGCAATAAAGCGCACGAAAGTGTCTTTGAACACTTTCGATGAATTGAGGTACACGGCCCACGGTTCCCGTTGATCAGTACAAGTACTGCCTGTGATCAGGTATAATTCCGAGGAATTTCCTTGACAGGGTTTCGCAGCTGCTCTAGCCGTTCTCAAACCGGAACGTCTCAAAGAAGACAACACGGAGTGAGTGAACCAGAATTTTCGTCCACTTATTGATGAAAAGAGATTTGAAAAACAATCGTGTATTGCTCAATAGAAATTGTTTTTGCAATATAACGAAGGTTTTAATGAAAATCAATTATCAATCATAAAACACCTTTTGATTTGAAAAATTAGTACACGGTCGACGTGCTTAATGAAAAGAGTTTTTAAAGCACAAAGACCGGTTTTTCAAAGGTATCCGTCAATCCATAACCTGAACCAGGATTGATTCAAAAGAATGAATCGCCCCATTGTTTTTGTTCAGTTGTCACATGGTTGATCTGTATAATAGATCTCACATGCCACCTACCAGGAGCTTGTTAGATGTTGGCTCCAGAAGGCTTTCCATCTTCATTGTGAGTATGTTTGCATATCACTCAGATGTTCTCGCAATACCACAAGGATAATGCATAGGACTCAAGATATAATCTCTCTTTCCACATTGTGTGAAACAGAGAGTCTTCATTGAAAAGTGTCCTAATGAGATTTATTGATGATCTCGTGGCTCTAGACTCAATTTGTGCATATTTGGATCCTGTGCCGGAGACTAGGGAGAGGGTCTCCTTCTTCAATATCAACAATCTCTAAGAGAAAGTCGATAGATAATGTCGGTTCCCCGTGAGAATGAAACAAGTCCTTTTAAGAGGAACTTGAGTGGTTTGGAAAGTTGAAGTGCAATACGTCACTGGGTCCATGACGTCTTGTCTTCAATACCGATGTTACCATCAGTAGCATATGAATTGAACCCGGTTTCTGCCCTAAGGTTGAATAAATGGAGGGCTATTTGTTTTCACCCTTTTCTCATTCAATTCTTTTTAATTCTTCAACCCTTCAGTGCTTACCGAGACTTCATAGCTAGAACCTTGTTGGGTTTATTCCATTACTAGCTCAGTCTTAGTCCGCACTCTTCCCATATCTCATTTTTCTCCTTTTATCATCATACCTAAGGACTTCTACACTAACTAGTGGATTGTCCTGGTAGATCCCTCCGTTCACCATGGCGGATCATGGGAACCAATACCTAACCTTAACATCCTTATATCATCGTACATATAAAGTAAAGTAGGTCGGTCTATTTGGTATTGTTCATCTGCCATTGGAACCAATTGAAAACCATTTGAAAATCAATCCAGATACTTGTGATATATTATCAAAACATTTTGTACCTGAATTGTTTTTGATAATTTTAGAATAAGTGCTCCCCCTCAACATGTGCATCAAATGTTTGAAATTGTTTTGCACACGGAGGCAAGAGGAAGAAATTAACTTCTTTGTTTACCATTTTCTAAAAAATATCACCATCACTTCCTTGATCAAATCAAGTAGATAAAGCATTTCGGAAGGATGAGGTTTCCATGAATTTGCTCCCCTCAATATGTGCCTCGAGGTTTGAAAAGAGTTTTACACATACTAGAGGGAACCAGCACATTGAGATAAATGATCACTTTTCAAATCATAGGTTTAAGATAGATGCTCCCCCTCAACATGTGCATGGAAAATTTAAAATCGTTTGTCACATGTGAGCAGGATAGCATGTACATCCTTATAAAACCATTTACCTAATTATCAGTTTAAATCCAGTTTAAATCACACATTCTCCCCCGATCACAATTATCAAATCATTTGAGATTTGTGATCTCTTATTGATTTAAATTGATTTTGAAAGCTTTTAAGGAGAATTGTGACTTGATTATGAAAACGTTTTAACTGATAAGGATCGGATTTTAAGACTTTAAACTCCATTGATAGAACATGCATGTATATCTTTTGAAAACAATTTAATGCCAAATAACTTTTTAATTTAATTGAAATCATTCTCCCCCTCAATCAATGACATAGGTTGTTGATTGAGAGATAGAGATTTTGACAAATAAGTCCTGATGATTATCAAAAATAGAGACCGAGTTATTTTTCAAAGCATTTAGTTTTCAGCAGATAAATATTTATAGAATCAGAGCATGGAATTTGAAAACATGGTAAAACTTGGCTCTGTTCTTTCTTTTAAAACCGGGTTATTGCCTGAAAATGACAATAAACCATAGTTTCTGAAAAACATGACAAATAGACAATATTTTTTGAAGATTTTTCGATATTTTCAGATTTTTATGGATTTTTGAAAGTTTTATATTTTTCTATTTGGTTTTATAGGGTTTTATAATTTTGTATTTTGTTTTTCGAATAAATATTTACAAGAGATAAATTAGTTTAAGAGAATGATGAAATGAGTACCGAGATAAAGATAGCTTCAAAGACGCTTGTAGAAGAAAGGAATCAACATCTCTTAAACTTTCGCCAACAAAGCATTCGAGGCATCTAAGAAAATCGTCTGGACATGAGCCTTCTCAATTTGAATCTTTGGTAGCTTCCCCCCAAACCGACAAACATCGAATAAAGACCATTTCCCTAAGAAGTATAGTTGAATACAAAGCGGTCTCATTGATTGAAGCTCAGCACCCAGAAGAACACGAGAACACCGAAGTAACAAGTTGAAACATTGATCGTCTCAGTGGTTATCAAATCCGGATTAACGGATTACGACCGATCACATGAACTCTTGTGCATCCCGATGTACACCTTACTCTTCAAGATTAACCAGTTGTCTATTTAGGGGAACAATATATCAACATCTTCATTTTACCAAGTGCATTCCAGTTATATAACATATAACTAATCAGCACATAATGTACACATGTACCCAACAAGAGTAGAGACGATGACATCCATGTAACATGTTGAGTCACTAATCATCTCTGTGGATGTCAACTCAGAAATAACTGAATTAGCTCGATCAAGTGAACATGTTGTGCATATAACCGAAAGCACTTTATCATAAACCGTATATAAGATGTCGATAGGCAGTATCATCTCACGTTCCAAATATTCTTCTCACATTTCTTCCAACTGAACACAAGTAATATAAACCAAAGGTCTCCGAGACCACTTCCCCAAATAGTTGGAATAATATATCCTTCCCCAAATGGTTTTGATACCTCGAATCACAAAACATAATATACCTAAAAACTTGAAATCTTGTGAGAAGAACTCAAATAGCCCAAATGAATCCTGTGAGAATCAACTGCTACATAAACTCTCTCTGACTATCTTTATCAACCCATATGTAGACAATTTGAAGTGACCACTGTTTAAGAAAAAACCCAATATACCAAACTTGAAACTGAAGTCGAATTCCCCGTATTTGTGTCTTAAGCTTGCACTTAAAGATGGAAGAACGGTGTCGAGAATTTATGCACCAAGCAAATCTCTTAAGTACTCAATACTCAATTAAAGTATGAGACATTAACACCTCTTGCGATTATCCACAACGTAATATACGCGTGACACTGAGTAAAACAACGTAACTCCTAATAGTGATAGTTAACTGGTCTTCAACCATCCACCTCACTTGCTGGTAACTAGATACCCCAAGACTTCAACTCTAATTCTTAAGCTCGAGCAAGTTATCAAATAAGATCACGCCTTTGTGAACGTCAACTTCAACCTCAAATAAGTGATAAAAGAGTAACTTCGAAGTAATCAACTTGTGTCAAATGCCCAACATGTGAATAAACATACAACCGGATGTACATTCACCCACTGAATGAACCGAAACAAATGATGCCTCAACATCAATGTATTCTTCCTAAAAGTATTCATGTAGAGACTGATCCGGAGGATACACCAATATCTTCGAGCGGATGAGGTAGACATTTTCCTTGAAGTTCATGTGGTTGATTTATAGCATGCACGATGTGAGGAACAATAATCCATGAAGATTTGGCAAAGGAATACCAAAGAGTGGATCATTATTCATGAACAATAATCCGTGAAGATTTGGCAAAGGAATACCAAAGAGCGGATCATTATTCATGAGTGCAACCGCAATATTATGATAATCATTATCAACGCCTTGAGGAATAACTGGAGATAGGGCTTTTTGAGTAGTCTGAGTTGTACTTCTTTGATGATGAACCAATTGAGTCAATAGAAACCGGAGCATGAGCTTCGAAGGGATGATCAACATTCGTCGAAGGTTGAAGGTACTCATCAAACATATCTTTGAAAACAATGAATCCCAAACATTGATTCCCAATTATCCTTAGTAAGTGAAGCATTAGCGTTGGAGGAGAGTCATCAAAAATCAAAACAGTGAATCCCAGTTATCCTTAGTATATTCACTCATAATCAAAAAGAATATACACTCATCATCATCAAAAATTAAGTCGTATTACCATCATCATGTAGTATATTCACTCTTCTCCCCCTCAAAAATTGCATCCAAAGTTGCCATTTTGATTTAGCAAGTGAATAAGAGTATACACCAATGAACGCAGATCCACTTGATGACTGAATGAGCGTGGCAAAACATGAAGCTTGTTGATGAAGAATGTAGATGAGTATGGCCATTCATGAGAGAATTTCTCTTTAAGAAGATAAAGCGCACAGACGAGCGTACACTTTTCTTTTCTTTGAAGAACGGGGCCTGAAGTGTTATCTGCAGACACCATTATGATGAAGTACGAGGCCTGAACTGATGTGAACAGACGTCATTGTTTAGAGCCCAGTCATATGTTTAGAGCCGCCCGAATCCAAATACCAAGGGACGATTTGTACGACCTGCTTTGGACAACAGACAAAGACAGAGAATTGGAAACATTGGATCCCCACGTGCTCATGGGGTCCTTTTGGTTAGCACAAACAATCTTTGAATCAGCAGAAACCCTAGGTGCAATGTCATTGTCACTAGGAGCTAAACTAGTAGAAGCATCAGACTTAGTCGAGGGACATTTTGTGCTTAATGGGATTGTTCTACCAGTTGGCTTCCAAACCTTAACAGGCACTACTCTAGGCATAGTGGATCTAGTTAAGGGGCAAGGTTTGCCATTCGTGAATATTCGACCTGTTGGCTTCCACTGAAATCCTACATTGGTAAAAACCTTCCCTGTAGGTTTCCAGGATTGCTTAATCTGTTTCGCTCTCCAAACTTTCTTAACGGGGTTATGAATCTTAGACCTCATAAATAACACATCACATTTATCATGATTACCAGAAATTAAACATTTTTTGCATGTTTTGCGAGACAGATAAGGCCTCGAATTATTTTTAGTAAGCTTAGAGCTAATACTAGAACTAACACGATTCTTTTTGTTCAAATCAAACTTCTTGTCCCTATGGTGTTCTTTCACTTCCTTATCATGAACACTTTTAGTTTGCGTAATCCTATCCTTCTTTGCATAGCTTCTAGGTTTTGACCCGCTAACTTTAGTGTCAATCTTAACATCTGTAGAAGTAACGATGGGAACATTACATGCCTTCACTACTTTCTGCATTCCTGGTCTAGAAGTGCTGGGATCTAAAATTCTAGGAGGCACATCACAGGTTGCTTGCTTGAATTTAGATATGGAACAAGGCATATCAAGGGTCACATGCTTGGCTTTAGGCATAGAACGGATTTCCTGTTTGGCACTAGGCATAGAACAAGGCTTCACAGCTTTGCCTTTTTCACCTAAGGGTTTTGGACAAGTTGCAATTACACATTCAAGCAGCTCTTGAGATCGTTTGGCCTGGATGCAAGCAAACCTAATTTCACTATCAAGAGGTTTGTTAATGAAATCCTCTTCGACAATCTCACGGAGACATTCTAGACTATCCTTAAGGTGAGCACAGTAGTCATGAAAAGCATGTTCATTATTCCTAAGATGAGGAGGAATATATTTAACTGTCACAGTGTATTTGCAATCTAAGGGTGATTTTGAGACAACATTCTTATTGAAAACAAGTGGCAGTTTCCCATTTCCCGGACTTCTCAGATTCTCAATTTCCTTTTGTAAAGACGTTATTTTTTCGTTGTTTTGGTCACGGGTGACGTTTATTGAATCATATAACTCTTTAAAATGTCGTTTAACCTTTTCATTTTCTTCTAGAAAACTTTCGTTTTCCTTTTGTAAAGCATTTACTAGGTTTTGAAGATGAAACGTTTGAGAATTCTGAGAATCTAAAGGAGGAGGCATTTGGGAGCCTTTCATATTGTTCGTTTGACCCTTTAATTGAGAGATTTGGGCTTTCAACTTTCTGATCGTGTTGCACTGAGCTTGAATCGGTTCATCACGTTTGTTAATTTGAAAAACTGCATCAAACTCTGGAGCATCGGAAGATGTCTTGATATTTGAAGTTTTGACATTTTCTTTGAGATGTTGATATTTGAGTTGTAAATTAAAATGCTCAACTTCTAGTTTAGAAAAATGTTTAACCAAATTGTCGTGATCATCCGGTTCAATTTTCTCGTTTAGTTTAGAATTAGTTTTTCAAGCTCAATGACACGATCATGGGAGACTTTCAGGGCCACAGATAGTTCATGAAATTTGGAAGCATTAATAGAGCAATTTGAAGCAGTGAAAAAGATATCTTGAGCAACACATTCAGTAATAAGAGTCTCATTTAAGGTATGCAAGTTCTTCCTCTCAATCTCATTATATTTTAGTGCACGCTCATAATCACTAACTTCAACTACCATTGCATCAAATTCCTTTTCCATTTCTTTAATATCTGATTTTGTCCCTTCTTTAAGACTCTCAAAATGATCTTTTAGTTGTTTAAAGAAAGGCATGACCTCGGTTAAATAACATTCTTTCATTTGCTCAAAACCCCTTTCCCTTCAGTTATCCCAGTGGGTGTGATCCTTTTCTTACAAGTTTTCTCAAAATCGGTAAATAGTTGAAGAATAACATATTGACTGATTAAGGTCTTGCTCTTAGTGGCAATAGTTCTAGGAACTAAATGCATTGGTGTATTTAGAGGATACACAGTCGCTTTAGGGAATTTCCTACAAGGGGAATTCTTTTCAACAAGATTTTTAGCTTTTTGCAAGTCCATATCCTTTTTCCAGAACACTTGTTCAGGGGTCAATAGAGTCCGAGGCTTAAACATGTTTAAGGATATCCAATTTTCCTTAGTGTAATCATGGGGTTTTATCGTTATCTTGTTCTTTTTACACTCAGGATCTTCTAGCTTCTTATTCATTTTCTCCTTAGTGACTTCATCTGATTTCTTATCTTTCTCAGTGCACTCAGCGCAACTAGGTTTCTGTCTAGGCTTAAGGATCTCATTACCATCATACAGTACCTTATGAGCATTTCTAGCCTTTTAATTACCTCTGGATTAGGTTCCTCAACAAGGGGAATGCTATGCTTATCGCTTAAGACTCTATGCTTAGTGATCATGTGAGCAGTCTGAATGGTATTCCCTTGTACGTACAACTTATTTTCAAGCTTGTTTTTCAAAGTTTTTAGATTGGAAAAATCATTCAAAAGTTTTGATTCCTTAGCCTTGAATTCTTGCTTAAGCATTTTAACATTTTCTTGAAGTTCGTGTTTTTGCTTAGCAGTTTTAGAAAGCTTTTCTTGTAAGGAGTTTAACTCTTGTTTTAATACTTCTTCTCTAAACCTACTTTTTCTAATAGTTGTACGTATTTGGACATCCATTTCCTGCTCACGGGTGGTCAACTCAAACTTAGCACTCTGTTCATAAATAGCAACCTGATCCTTATATATGTTAAGCTCAGTGGTAAGGGAATCATCAGCACAAATGCAGCGTACTCATGCAGTTCATAATCATCATTTTGAGTAGAAGATGCACAACTAGGTACAACAGAGAAACATCCATGCAACTTACCCGAGCATTGACATGCACAGGCTGTGACGGGTGCATCTCTATCTTGGGTACATCCGAAGCTTCCATGGAGCGTTCCTTTGCATTAACTTGCACAGGTTGTGTCCGTGCACCTCTCTCTGTGAATTTGAGCACGAAGATTCCATTTTTCCATTATCCGACTCATCATTTTTGTTGTCACTGACATTCTGCATTCAGCAACACCCGATTCTTCAACATATACATTACCCAACTTATCACAACAATCTTTCAACTGCACTTGACACTCATTCACGTCTTCATTCTTTTGAGCATATTCTTCAATGTACTTTTTCACATTATCCATGAGTTGGATAAATGTCTCAATGAATTCTTGAATTTCCATTCCAGTATGTTTTTTGAAGGAAATTCCAGTCAAGTGTTGATCGAATCTAATATTCCCCACGATGAATGGCTCAAATTGTTTGTAGATTACTTGAAGAGCTGCACTGGAACCATCCTTTTGAACCTCTTCATAGGTAAGTTGCAGCTTTAAATGTTCTAAGTTCAACAGCAAACTTCTTGTCAATGTAGGTAAGTCCTGGCGGAAAAGAGCACTACATGTTCGATCCCCAGCTATGGATAACAAATGAATGAGGTGCAGATGAAGTAGCCGATAGGGCTCAATGTGCATTTCATTTGCATGGCATTCTGTAGCATTGACTGGTGCGATTCTCTCTCATTAGATTCTGAACACGGATATCTCACATCCTCATTGCTTAATTCAATCATCTTTAATCGTTCAGTGTAGCCTACATTATCATTGTTGTCCACAACATCATACAGTTTAAGCACTTCGAAATCACCGGGTCGAGAGAGTAAGACATGATGTAGAAGGATGCACGGGATTTTACACGTCTATGATTTAAACCGAGAAATAGAATCTTTCGCGGGATTTTACTAAAATCAAGACGAAACCGTTAAGCAATGACCAGTAGGGGGTGTTAAGATGACCGATGGAATGATACAATGAAAGACGATTGTGTGATAGGACTTTAGATTGTTTGTGGGATAAGCAGAGATGTTGTTTGGTTGTGATTCGGATTGGTTTATGCCCGTTTTTCCTAAGAAATTTAGGTCTAAAAACTTAAAAACCTCAATAACTTTTGTTCAGAGCGGATTTAGACCTCGAAGATTGACCCGAATAACTTTAGTTTATTCGGCGTGCCATTCTCCTCGTTCTCACGGTCGTTTTGATGGGTAGAACCCTGAAAACGGAGTTACGGTTCAAAAGTTATGGCCGTTTGAAGTTTTGACGGGAAAAATCAACCAAGTCGCTACGAATTCTTGAACCAAGTCGCTAACAACTAATTCGCTACCACGCTAAGTCGCTAGAGTTCCAAGTCGCTAGCCAGATGTAAGTCGCTAAGTGGTAACTCGCTAACACTCAAGTCGCTAGCAAAATTTCGGCAACAATTCGCTACTCAAGTCGCTAACAATGCAAGTCGCTAAAGAGCAACTCGCTACTGACCAAGTCGCTACCACCAAGCGCTACCGTAGTGGAGAGTCCGCTACTTGTACTTTAACTCGCTAGATCTAACTCGCTAGCCCCAACACTGTAAGTCGCTACAAAAATGTGAAGCAAGTCGCTACCAAGAATATTATCCGTGAACTAAGTCGCTAGCATGAAAAACCATATAAACATCACTTTTCAATCCAAAAACAACCCAACCAAGATGATTCAAGCTTACCAAATGAAAACCTAAACACTTTGATGATTCTAAACATAAAAGTACCAACAAAATTCAAACTTTAACACAAGAAATCATCCAAATGATGCAAAAACCACTAAACTTTTTCAAACTCAAAAACCACCTAAAAACCACTATAAATCCAAAGATGTGCAAGATATGATCTAACCATGGCTCTTGATACCAATTGTAAGATATAACTTTTCACATACACATCATAACATTAACACAAGGTAGCATATAGATGGAATTCTAGAGAGAGAAAGTTAGAGGTTTAGGGAACTTAGTGAGAGAAAGTGAAAGATATTATTATGAGCTCCAACTCTCTACCTTGGGAGGTAGAGAGTATTTATAGTCTTACATAAAACGCCACACATCGGGCTGTGGATCAGGCATACAGTGGGTAAAGACCCGTCCGTCCTCCACGGTGTTACTTAACTAAATACTACTTAACCTAATATTACTATGACTACGAGCTTTCTAACGATTACATATACTTGAGGTGACCGACTCTTTAATACCTGGAATTTCTAATTCCTAACATTTAGTCTGTTTTTATACGTTTTCGTCCGTTTTTACACGTTTTTGCTCGTTTTCATCCATATTTATACATTTTCGTTTGTTTTCTTACGTTTTCATCCGTTTTTATGCGTTTTGTCCGTTTTTTACGTTTTCATTCGTATTTATAAGTTTTCATCCGTTTCCGTTTTCAATCGCTTTTTTATACATTTTCACTGTTTTTTTTTTTTCAAGTTTTTGTCTGTTTTCTAACATTTTCATCTTTTTTATACGCTTTCGTTGGTTTTCTTACTTTTTCGTTCATTTTCTTACTTTTTCGACAAAAATGTATAAAACTTAAGATGGACGAAAACGATAAAACAGATAAAAAAAGACGAAAACATATAAAAACAGACGAAAACGTTAGAAAATCGACGAAGACATTTAAAACCGACCAAAACGTCTAAAAACGGACGAAAAAAATAAAAAACGGATAAAAAACGATTGAAAACGTATAAAAACAGATGAAAACGGACGAAAACATATAAAAACGGATGAAAACTTATAAAAACGAACTAAAACGTATAAAAGCGAATGAAAACGTATAAAAGCGGGCGTAAAAACGTAAGAAAACACGAGAATGTAAGAAAACAATCGAAAACGTAAAAACGGAAAAGCAACGGACTAAAAAAGTATAAAAACGACAAAAACGTGATAATAACGGATGAAAAACGAATAAAAACGTAAGAGAACGAAATTTTAAGTTATTTACTAACGACCGTTAATATAAAAGGACTAACGATGTAACGCTTAAGTTATGGGTACATACAATAAAACAAATTCACCTAACTGGCTACATACAATGACAAAAATTTAAAAGGTTTGTGTTACAATGAAAAAAAAAATAGTTGGCTACACACAATGACAACAAGTGTCAAGTTCGATGCATTTTTTTGATGCACATAGTACAATGATTTTTATGCATGCAAATGATATATATGCAATTTTGCATCTTTAGGGGGATATATATGCAAAATGACCCAAGATAAAAATACCCAATTTGACACTCCCCAAGTTTAGGCCGTATAACTCCCGAAACAGGGTAATCCTAACACCCGTCTAAAATTCAGGTAACAGCAGCTCCCAAAATCTTACTAAAATACGAACCCTAATTTGTGACCTTCAATTTAACTGATAGTTCGTTACGAATCCCCTAAAGAGGTACTTATTCTATGTCACGACTGTATCAAATTAGTTATAAGTTTTTATTTATTTGTCATTTCCCATATAATATATAAATTATTATAATTATCTTGATTTTTGAATTGTTGGTTTAAATTTTACATCATAAGATAAATATTGGTTCAGAATGTAATTATATGATTATGTATTGGGTTTCGGATTAATTTCAAATTTGCTATCGGTTCATATTTTCATTCAATCATTTGTGTCAGCTAAGCAAATGTTATATCCGAAGTACACAGACTGTTAGTAGCACGGTTACATTTACATGATTTACTACTTCAAACGTGTTACATTTACTTTTATCTCGGTTATCAGATTAGTTATGTATTTACATTGCCTTAATTGGCAATCTCTTTGTAAGCTGTAAACGCTTGGAACTTAAGTTTTTTGTCTTCCGATTCGATGGTTTGCTCACTAACCTGTCAATATGTTTCTTTTTACCAGCTCCATATTGGATTACTCGATGCACCGAAGATATTTATCATCATCTATCATACTACATTTTGATTCGCTGAAGAAACTCCAGTTACATCCAACACGCCTAATAGGACAGTCAAGAGCACTAACAGTAGACACAACCGAACTACCAGATGCTGAACATGATGATTTCTATGCAGACATACCAAAACCCGCTAAGAGCAAGTCCGAAAGAAAACCTTACCCAACGCCTATGAAAATTCTGGTTCAGAGAGCCAAGAAAGAGAAAGAAGCGAGAAAAGCTGAACCGTGTAAATTGCTTGAAGAACCGCCTGAAAATGGCCTACTTGTTCCTGAACTTGTTGATGTAGCTCATCAAGTAGATCGCGCGCGAGAATCATTAGTACTGGGCTTGTCAAAGCTTGTGAAATCCATTCAAGTTCTGCGGTGCAGGTATAAATCATTTTTTGTTGAATACTTACTTTAGAACGAGTGTAATTCAATAATAATGTTTCATGGTATGTATTGGTTTTCAGTCATTGCTTTGAGGTTCACATTGGTCGGGTTGGGCATGAGATCAGGACATGTACGGGTCCAAAGAGTGGTCTTAGGAATGCTACACATGTGTGGCGAAAAGGAAGAATTCACGATGTAATTTATTTTCCTAAATGCTTCCATCTTTATGACCGCGTTGGGAAACCAAGAGTTATACACGATGAGAGGCGGACAGTTAAACAACTTCCCGCCATTGTAGAGCTTTGTATACAAGCCGGATTGAATCTGGAAAGTTACCCTACAAAGAGAAGAATACGACCCGTTTATAGTATAGAAGGTAGAATAGTGGATTTTGAGTTAGAGTTAGAGACAGATAAAAAGATAGAAACCGTGATTGATTATAGTTTAGATCTTTCTTTAAACACGGAAATAGAACCGCAACTTGATACACGGGAACTAAGCATCTTGAC
This sequence comes from Chrysanthemum makinoi, assembly GCA_910596185.1. Taxonomy (NCBI): domain Eukaryota; kingdom Viridiplantae; phylum Streptophyta; class Magnoliopsida; order Asterales; family Asteraceae; genus Chrysanthemum; species Chrysanthemum makinoi. The sequence continues at coordinate 181,520,576 of OU343218.1, read as the reverse complement.
ACTAAATTCATGGTTTGAGATGACATCGGGGGTGAAGAAGATAATGGAGAAATATAAAGTGCATACATGTGGATATTGTTCTGAGGTTCAGGTTGGCCCCAAAGGGCACAAAGTTAGGAACTGTAAGGCTTCGAAACACCAGTCTAGAAATGGTATGCATGCTTGGCAAGAAGCGACAATATCTGATTTGGTGGGACCTAACTATGTATGGCATGTTTCAGACCCAGTGGGACCTCCGTTGTGTAATGATTTGAAGAGGTATTATGGTAAGGCTCCTGCAGTGGTTGAGTTGTGTGTGCAAGCAGGGGCACCAGTTCCGGATCAGTGTAGGAGCATGATGAGATTAGATGTTGTTCCTCCTTGCCGGGATGAACTGGATCTTGTTACATAGTTCCCATTTTTTCATTCTAGCTGCAAGCAGGTGAACCGGTTTTAGTGTGAAGACAGCGGGAATCATTCTACGTAGTATTTGTTTTATAATGGCTTGGACTATAATGATTTTTTCAGAGCCGTTATTGGGCAGATGTATGAGACAATGGTCTTATAGCCATGCTGTTATAGTAATTCTGTATAAACTTTTCAAAAGTAGCTTCTTAATGTCTACAATGTGTGGTTGGCTGTTGCTATCTTATGATTCTGATTTGGGTCGCATTTCACGACTAGCAACAGAAGATTGATTTCTAGTGCTGATTTGGGTTACTGGAATGAAGGCGTTCCATCATCTGTTCATTTTACTTTGGATGGTTACTGCTATATGCTATTTGCTACAAGGTGATCCAGATTTCATCGATGGTCTGTCACTTTGATGCTATATTCACGGTAGCATAGTATTTCAGTGACATCCACACTCCAGGAATGATATGTTTGTTCAATAAACTTTTGGGCTGAGATTACGGTAACGGTTTGAAGAGAATCGCATCTTGGTGGTTTAAGAATCTATTTCCTGTTATTGGCTAGGCATGTTTGGATTCTAATGGGTATATCCATTGTTATTTTGTAATTCTATTTCTTGGTTGTGTACATGTGTTATTTATTTATCCAGGAGATACAATTTATACCAAGTTGTATGAAATTTTTGTAATTCCATTGTTATTTTGTAATACTGTATGACATGATATGTTTATTATGATGAAAATATATAAACTAGTTTCGATTGTTATATCATTTTCATATAATAACTCATCTCACTAAAAAACTTCCAAAAAAAAAAAAAAAAAAAAAAGGGAATTAGAGCACCTGTCCGACTACTGCTCATTAATGTTGTAACTTCGCAGAAATATTAGCTTACTCTCTTACCGTTATCTCATAACTTTTATCCCGTTACGACTATATACAAAAATAAAGAAAAAAACACGCCTACAGATCATGAGTTGGTCGACCACGAGATGAGCATGAACCTCCCAATAGTGGTGACCACATCAAAATTTGTTTACGGACTTACAATATCGAAATGACTAGATAAAACAAGTACTATATATATTTTTTACGATGGGACAAGTTATACAAACCAAAGGGCACCCCTCTTTTTTTTTGTTGCTATTTTTAAATTTTTTTAATTTTGTTTATATCAAAAAACTATAAACCTGAAAGTATGAAACATAAAATATAAAGTTTATTAAGTCAATGCTTAAAACTGTCAGAAATACGGAGCGAAAACTAACCAAAAAACTATATTATACTGAAAAACATGAAGGACAATAGGAACAAAAGTACAAAACCCGTCATGATTTGACATCATAGTGATCTTTTACCATTTGTAACTTTGATGAATATCTTTTTTTTACCATTTTAAGTTTTTATAACCAAACAAGCAGTATATTATTTGAGTTACGACATTTACAAATTACAATCCGTAATAAACTTGTCCCCCAAAATAATACATACACGAACCCTAAAGTAAAATTCATCATCCACAAGTAACGATCATCATCATATCTATAACAACAACAAGTGATTGAATAAATCAGTTACATATCACAACAGGTCTCTTCTCTTTGATCTCATCAATTTATTAGGGTTAAATTTGTTAATTATGTTTGTTACGACTTATGTTGCTATTTATTTACAAATTACTTTTGGATTCGTTTCGCTTACGGTTTATGTAGTAAGTGTGTGTACTGGTTGATGATGATTAGAAACCACCTTAAGTCGAATAAGAGCGAGCTTGTTTGCTTTTACCTTAACTGACACCGTGCCTTTTCGCTATAAGATACTTACGTATTATCTGCTTTTTGCGAATTTATATTTGCTTCTGCTGGTCTTTGTTTGATCATCATATGGAAAGTCGAGTATGCTAATCAAAGTGTACGAAATACAAGGGTGAGCTTACGATTGGTTAGATTGATAGGATATCAAATTGTTGGGTGATGGATCTGATTGTGTTACTTGCTGTAAGTATATGCTTAATTGCTTAGTAGACGTCTGTTTCCGACCTAAATAACAACGACGGTTGATGAATGATAAAACGGATATGGTTTTATATGAGGTTTAATCACTTTTATGATGACATTTACGAATGCCTATTTAAGGTTTCCGTGAGTTTTTGAAGTAATAACTAACTAAAATATTATTCCTTATTGCTACCAAACTTGGATACTAGTTTACATCCATCCGGCAAGCGACTATGCTTCTATTATTAGAATAAAAAAGGTCTATTATACTGTTTCTCTGTCACATGCTAGGGGGCTAAATTCGGTTTCAGTAGATGCCAACATTTGCCATTATTACCAACGAGGCCTTTTGAAAACGGGAATATTAATTGGTTATTTGATCTTTTTTCCTTGCGCTTTTTTTTTAAGACCATTTATATATTTGGTATTGGCTTGATAACATACTTCCCAAGTACGTGTTTGTGTTCGAAACCATTTAATATCCAGCCCTGGCTACGCTGGTAGCTGAACATGATTTAGAGATCCCGTCTCCTTGTCACTTTCTAACACTTGGATGTTTAGCTCGTGTTGGCGTGTTGCTTACAAAATATAATATTTTCCTTGCAGGTTACATTGGTTTATTACAAGTAAGGATATGGAACACCCTGATGACGAATCCCATGGTGGTGGTGGTGGTGAAGGCCAGAGCAAGCAAGATGACGAGGTACAAATTTTAGGCGTGAAAATGTATAGTGTTTTCTTATAGCCTGAAGATCGTCTATGCCTGTTTTCTAAATGTTCTTTACCTTATACACTTGTCGTACGTGGTCAAATATCTCTTAGATATTGTGGCTGTGCTATGTTCCTCTATCATACAAGTCAACAATGTCCGCGTATGAACTCTGCTAGTTTTTTGTTGCAGGTATCTCGCCGTGAAGAATTAAAGAAATCCTTAGAAGCAAGGTTGGCTCTTCGTCAGAGTAATATAAATGCTGAAAGGCCTGGTTAGTAGTTAAATACAAAGCAGTTTGTCCAAATATCATAGGTTTTTAAGTACTAGATGATTTACCTTTCAATGAGTACTTCTGGAGCGTCTGGAAGTGATGATTAAAACTCTTATACTGTTTTTCACCAGACGCTAGTTCTCTACGGACATTGGACTCTAGCATCAAGCGTAATACAGCAGTCATAAAAAAACTTAAGCAGATCAATGAAGAGCAGCGAGAAAGCTTGTTGGATGAACTAAGAGGTGTTAACTTAAGTAAATTTGTTAGTGAAGCAGTGGCTGCAATCTGTGATGCCAAGTTAAAGAGTTCAGATATACATGCTGCAGTTCAGGTAATTACCATACGGTGTACCAGGACATGCTTTATTTCACTTTATCACGGGCTTGATTCTAATGATAAATTTTCATGCTATTAGGTGTGTTCATTGCTTCACCAAAGATACAAAGACTTTTCCCCAACATTGGTCCAAGGCCTCATGAAAACCTTCTTTCCTGGGAAATCTGTAGAAGATGTCGATGCAGACAGGAACTCGAAGGCCTTGAAGAAACGCAGTGCTTTAAAACTTTTACTGGAATTGTTCTTTGATGGAGTTATCGAAGATGCGGCCATTTTTGTGACAATCATTAAAGATCTTGCAAGTTTAGAGCACCTAAAAGATAGGGATGCAGCTCATACAAACTTGTCTCTTCTTGCTAGTTTTGCTCGACAGGCAAGGTACTTTATAGGGCTTCCACATGCTGGAGAAGATTTGGTCGAAGAGGTGACTCTTTTATAATATTCTGCAATATATTATCTTGATATCAGCTATAAATTTAAAGAACGAGGAGTTGTTATCTGTTACTTTAGAACTTATTGTCTTGTTTGTGTCTTGCAGTTTTTTAAGGGGCTTAATGTAACCCCGGATCAGAAGAAGGTCTTCAAAAAGGCGTTTAATACATATTATGATGCTGCTGTTGAACTGCTTCAGTCTGAGCATACTGTAAGAATTATATACTTATGAACACTGCAATATCAATTAATTTGAAATTTCTTTTTAATTAGATAATTGATTTTCTCTCCATTTGTGCTGCTTTAAATTTCCACCAAATACAAGTCACTTCGTCAGCTGGAGCACGAGAATGCAAAGATTTTAAATGCAAAAGGTGAGCTCAGTGAGGAGAATGCTTCTTCATATGAAAAGCTAAGGAAGTCTTATGACCAGCTGTATCGAGGAGTCTCTGCGTAAGTTAGTTTATCTAGTGTTCCTAATAAATCGAAGGGAAGATAACTCCATCCTATTTATATTTGATTATTTTATATTGGTGTGATAGTTTAGCAGAAGCTCTTGATATACAGCCACCTGTTATGCCTGAGGATGGTCATACAAGGCTTACAACAGGTGATGATGTATCATCTCCTGGTACTGGAAAAGAGGCTTCTGTTGCTGAAGCATTGTGGGATGATGAGGATACTAGAAGCTTTTATGAAAGTTTACCTGATCTAAGGTTTGTTCATATTAGATTATTAGAACCCAGATTATGTTTATTTCAAGAATCGAAAGTACAATGTGGTGGGTACATTATGTGTTTTTATTTTTATTTTCAGGGCGTTTGTTCCTGCTGTACTATTGGGAGAAGCAGAGCAGAAAACAAACGATCAATCATCAAAATCACAAGATCAGCCAACTGTAAGTACTCCTAAATATCATGCACGCTAAGAAGTGTTTAGGTTTGCTTATTTTTAGTTTATCTGCATGTGTTTTCTTAAAATCAAATAAGCAATGTTGAGTAAAATGTGTCTCTGCTTATCTGCTTATTTTAGGGTGAAACAAGTATTTTGAGATTACAAGTTTACCCTGATGGTGATATAAGCTGTTCTCATTAAGTTAGCAATCCCAAACACCCCCTAATTAAAAAAAAAAAAAAAAAAAAAAAAAAAAAAAAAAAAAAAAAAACGTTTGCCATTGAATGCTGTTAACTGAGTGTATAATTTATGCAGGATTCAGCATCCGAGCCTGACCAAGGTAACAGTGCTGCCCATGACACTGGAGAGACTTCTACTGATGCTGGGATTTTGCCAGACCGCAAAAATGAAAAAAAGAAAGATGATGACGAAAAAGATAAAGCAAGTACAAAGGAATCAGACAAAGATAAAGGGAAAGAAAAAGAGGGTGATACAAAAGGTGAAATTGAAAAGGAGAAGCTTCGAGGTCCTGAAGGAACTAACCTGGATGGTCTGTTTCAGAGGCTTCCTGGCTGTGTGAGCCGCGACCTAATTGATCAGCTGACCGTAAAATCTCTGGTCTTTTCATGTATAAAGCTGACGATAAAACTTCTTGCATGCTTTAACGCTATTTTATCTTAATGTAACTTCAGGTCGAGTTTTGTTATCTAAATTCAAAATCTTCCCGCAAAAAGCTTGCAAGAGCTTTGTTTAATGTGCCTAGGACATCTCTGGAACTGTTACCGTACTACTCACGCATGGTTGCGACACTAGCAACTTGTATGAAGGATGTGCCTTCTATGCTTTTGCAGTTGTTAGAGGAGGAGTTCAACTTCCTGATCAATAAGAAGGTTTTACTTTTTGCATAAGAGTGCACTTATTTAACATCACCATATGCCCCATATCAATAATTTACCATCAATAATACGTTTCAGGATCAAATAAACATCGAGTCCAAGATCAGGAATATTCGATTTATTGGTGAGCTTTGCAAATTTAAGATTGCACCAGCTGGGCTCATTTTCAGTTGTCTAAAGGTAAAACCGCCCTCTCTCGTACAACTCATTCAGACATTTCATCTTACACTTTTAGCGTGTCATAAAGCTAATGCAGTTGCACGCTTATGCTGATTCACATATTTCTTTTTTCTTCATCAACAGGCATGTTTAGATGACTTTTCACATCATAACATAGATGTTGCCTGCAACCTTCTTGAGACTTGTGGTAGATATCTCTATCGGCACCCCGATACTAATGTACGCATGGCAAACATGTTAGAGATTCTGATGCGCTTGAAAAACGTCAAGAATTTGGATCCTCGACACAGTACTCTTGTCGAGAATGCATATTACTTGTGCAAACCACCTGAACGATCTGCACGTGTCTCTAAAGTTCGCCCTCCTTTGCATCAGGTATTGTTTATTGTAAGGATCTGTGTGTTCGTATCTTGTATGGCATTACTGTTTGATTCACTCGTCATGTTATAACTGTTGCAGTATATCAGAAAGCTACTTTTCTCAGACCTCGACAAGTCTTCAATAGAGCATGTGCTGAGGCAACTACGTAAGCTGCCATGGAGTGAATGTGAATCCTATTTGTTAAAGTGCTTTTTGAAGGTTCACAAAGGAAAGTATGGTCAAATCCATTTGATTGCTTCACTAACTGCTGGATTAAGTCGGTACCATGATGAGTTTGCGGTTGCTGTAGTTGATGAGGTAGCTATTATTGTTATTATACGGAGTAATTGAATTTTAGCAATAGCATTAGTATCTTATTTTGGGATATCTTTATTAATCTTTTACAGGTACTAGAGGAAATTCGTCTAGGATTGGAGATAAATGAATATGGGATGCAGCAACGCCGAATTGCTCATATGCGTTTCTTAGGCGAGCTATACAATTATGAACATGTGGATTCGTCGGTTGTTTTTGATACTCTATATCTGATTCTCGTTTTTGGCCACGGGACAGAAGAGGTACAAGTCTTCTGTGTATATAATTCATATATATCCTAAGCTGCCACGTGTAAAAATCACATTTTCTGATTTGTTATTTCTTTTAACCTAAATTTTAAATCTCCTCCAGCAAGATGTGCTTGATCCACCTGAAGACTGCTTCCGAATTAGGATGATTATCACACTTCTCGAGACTTGTGGGCACTATTTTGGTCGAGGTTCATCAAAGAGGAAACTAGATCGATTTTTGATTCATTTCCAACGATACATTCTAAGCAAAGGTCCACTACCTCTTGATATTGAGTTCGACTTGCAGGTTAGTTTTTCAAGTTTATTTTTCAAAATCTGGAGTGACCTAAGAAAAGAACTTAACAATTCAACTATTTACAGGATTTGTTTGCTGATCTTCGCCCCAACATGACTCGTTATTCAACTATTGAAGAAGTTGATGCTGCTCTGGTTCAGCTTGAGGAGCATGAGCGTACAGTTTTAACCGATAAGGCCAGTGGTGAGAAGCACATGGAGCGGGAAAAGCCTGCTAGCATGTCAGCTTCCAGAAGCTCCTCGCTCAACGGTCAAGCTCTTGCAAATGGCGTTGAAGAAAATGGCGGGACCCATGAAGAAGGTAATGGGGATTACGACAGTGCATCACAGGGTAGCACAATGGATCCAGACGGCAATGATGATGAGGAAGAGCTTGATGACGATGCATGTGACACCGATGATGATTATGCAGAAAGGGACGGTCAAGCTTCAGATGAGGATGATGAAATCCATGTCAGGCAGAAAGTAATGCTAGTGGACCCTGAGGAAGAAGCTGATTTCGACAGAGAATTTAGGGCTCTAATGCAGGTAAGCAAGCTTTCTTTATTTGATTGAAATTTTTTGCATATCTAGGCACGAGGTGACTTCTTATGTTCTTAGAACTGACTATTGCGGTTGAAATTCTCGGACGCACTCTTCTGTTTTATATATGTATGTCTCTCTAAAACTTGCACGTTGAAACTATAAAGGAGCAAAAACCAACTTGAAGATCGTGGAATAAGTACATTCTTATGATAAGATGGATTTTGAATGTTAACCAAACAGTCACGGGTCTGAGTTTTTTACGGTTCAAATAAATAAAAAAAAAACTAAAAAAAGGAAGGCCTTAATAGACTTTTGACGACTTCCAAGTAATTTGAGCCCTTCTCTTGGCTCCTTTTTTCATTTGAGCTGTTTGATAATTTCACGACTCAAATCAACTCACTTCATTAGTAAATGGGTCAAATTGCCACCTAAATTTTTTGATCGTCAAGATGTCGACAAATATCACTTTTGACTATGATACTGCTCACTTGACCACAAAGGTTCATCGTTTACTGTTTGTGGAATCAATAGAGTAAGTATCATATGCTTATTTTATATGTAGCTGAATTAAGAATACTGCACATACATATTTTCTGAATTAGGCTAAAGGTGATTTATAAATAACACCTCGTCACAGTTCTCAGTTAGAATCTTTATATTACAGTATTATAATTTTGCCTCTTGTTTCTAATGCAGGAAAGCTTGGATTCAAGAAAACTGGAGTTGCGGGCCCGGCCAACACTTAACATGATGATACCAATGAATATCTTTGAGGGATCCACAAGAGATCACCATGGAAAGGTAAGCGAGGGAGAAAGTGGTGATGAGGCATTAGATTACGAGTCTGGAGGACGCAAGGAGGTGCAAGTCAAAGTCTTGATCAAACGAGGAAGCAAACAACAAACAAAACAGATGCTAATACCAAGTGACAGCTCCCTTGTACAGAGCACAAAACAAAAGGAAGCAGCCGAATTGGAAGAAAAACAAGATATTAAAAGGCTTGTTTTGGAATATAATGATAGAGAAGAAGAGGAACTTAATGCAATGAGTAATCTTCCTGTTAGCTGGAGTCAGAGTGGCGGTGGCAGAATAGTCTACAGAGGCCACTCGTGGGAAGGTCATGGAGGGAGGTCTGGGTCCCGCCACAGATACCCGCATCAATCAGGCGGGGGATACTATTATAGCCGAAGAAAGTGAGTATATCAATTGAAGAAAGTGAGTATATCAATTGCAGGCCAGTTATATTGAACTTCCATGTTTCGGTTAATGTTGATAGGACCCTCAGCCTACTAACTAGACCCAGAGGTTGGTTTGATGATAATGTCTATTGGTGTTGTGTGACAAGCCAAATATGGAGAGGCAAATGAGTCGAAACCATGAGTTAGGGGTTGTAGCCAAAAGTTGTGCCCTTGTGGGCTTTATGATCGAGTCTTAGGTGTATATTCTGTTGATATATGACTAATGAGAGAACGAAGAAAGCATTTGGGCGTCTATAATCATATTATGGTTCGGTTTGAGATAGAAGTCACCACAACCCGCTTACATTTGGTACATGGTCTGCGTATTGAGATCCATCGACACCAAAGATCTTGCTCTTTAAAAATAAATAGCAACGCTAAATTTAATAAAACGATTGAACGATTTGTTATGTTTTAGACATGGTAATGCATACTGGGTAGACGGCATATGCGACAACTCAATAGATATTATACGAGATATGTTGCATCCATATGCATGGTATCAATATCGAATGATGCTAGTTTTCATATAGATACAGATAATATTTGGATCTTGCATGCCGCTTGGATGAATAATGTGGTTTCGTACATCGTTATATATGGAACTATCATTGTAATAAAAGTAGTATCAGCTGAAATAAAGTCGCACTGTCATTGTAAGTTGTCGTATCAAACTATTCCTTTACAATGATAAGACTAGCTTAACCGTCGATGGAATGCTGATATTGCGTACGGGTACGACCACATAAATCAACACTAGCAACAACCAGAGAAAATGACCCAATGAATTGGTAAATTCGACATTCACTCTTATGCAAGCTTTAGTGGTGGAAATATCAAATGATGAGGATGGATGTTGATGTATCTATCACTTTATTTATGGCTTTTTGACAACTAGGAAAGTGTATTCAAGCTATTGAAATTGTGAAATTTGTTTAGTCTGCTAAAAGAACCATACATGATTAAAAAGAGTCGATTTGTGCATCGCACATATAACCATGTACCACAAGATACAATCAACAATAAATCTTACAACATAAGATACATGCAATGCAAGAAGCAACTTGAGCAGTGTACAAATCACCGATAATTATTTTCATATAATCCGTTTGAATAAAAAGTTTTGTAACACGTTTGTCCGTCAATATCATTTTTTTTTTTGGGTAACCATGGTTTTTGAACTTTTTGCCGACTAATCCACGGGGTTTGAACCTAAGACGGGACTATTCATCATATTCATAGATGCTTATTCGTGATTCAAAGAAAAGATACTAAGAATTTAGGCATTTCTGACTAGATATTATAGTGTTATTGTTTTGTAAATTTTGGGCTATACAAGTATTTGGGCTTATTGGGATGTTGGTGTAATTTAGTTAGAAAGCCATAAATATAGCAAGAAAAACAAGAAGACGTTTTTTTTTTTTTTTTTTTTTACACCATGGTTTCCGATCTTTTGATTGACTAATCCAACAGCGGAGTTTGAACCCACCGTCATACAGATTCAAACCAAGTAAAGCCATCAAGAAGACAAAAAGATCGGAAACTACAGGCGGGGTTTGAACCCACCGCCATATAAATTCTAATCAGGTAAAGTTATTTTTATTTTATTTTTTTACAAGAAGACGGTTTGTTAGAGCAATTCCATCAATAACGCCCAAACCGGCGTTAGTGCCGCGTTAACAGGCGTTAGCCGGTGTTATTGATGGAGTTCCGGCGTTAAAGCCGCGTTATCTTGCCGGCGTTAAAGCCCCAACAGGCGTTATTTGCTTTCTTTTTGTTTCTTTTTTTTTCCTGCCCCTAAATGAGGGATTGTTTTTGTAAATTGTTAGTGAGTTAAAGTTTAACTTGAGATGTTATTGTTGTGGGTGTTTTTTGGGGATGTTAAAGTGAAATGTTAAAGTTGATGTAGCGCTGACGTGCCAGATGTTAAAGTTTAACTTGTGTTATTGATGGAGATCTCTTATGACTAAAATAATTTGGACATGAAAGATGTAAAAGAGACCACGTCTGACACAAAATTTCCACCATTAGTTGTCCGTACCACAAAACTTTAAAAACATAATATAGCAACGTGCTAGATTAAATAGCAGTATAATAATATGTGTTTGTCTTATAATTCTTGGGTCACATATTGATAGCCAAACTTATTGTTCCTAATGGTTGTCAGGATCTCGATCCTGATCTTAAGATCTTACGATTTTACGATACTGCAAAGTAAAAACGATCCAGATCCTACATAGGATCTTTGCAAGCTTAAGATCTTATAAGATCCCGATTTTGAACATACGATCTTACGATCTAATCCGATCCGATCTTACTTTTCTCGGATTACAAACTAAAAAACTACAAATTTATGGGTTGTTTATTTGTAGAATTCAAAAAATAACATGTTAATCTTTTTAAACATTTTATAATCATAATTTAGGACAACATTTATATTAAACATTTATAGTATTTCGTGGTTATAATGTATTAGAATTTGTAGATTTGTATAAAATTACATAAACTATTAACAAATAACATTAGAGTAGGATCTTAAGATCCCGATCCGATCTTACGATCACGATCTTGCAAAGACGAAAACGATCCTGAATAAGATCCCGATCTTGACAACCTTGGTTCCTACAACACATTGACATGCCTTGGTTGAAGTTTATGAATATGTGGTCCTTAATGGAGGAACTCAAAACATGATGATTTATTGATATATGTTTATGCAACAAAATGGTAAGAATCAACCTTTTTAGAGAACCAAAATAAGTTAGGTATCTTCATCTTAGAAAAAGAAAAGTAAGGTTGGAATTTCTTTGATGTTATTAATTATAGCCGTATTTACTTTTTTATTAATGATCAATTTAATGTATCTTTAAACTTTCGAGAAAATGACAACCATAGCCATATCCTATTAGGTTGATTAATACATTGCAACTCCAAATGACCATATCATTTAACACTTCCTTTGGCTGAACGAAACTATATCAACAATGGATTGGTAATTTAGTTTTGCAAGTAAAAAGCAAATTAAGATTATGATCATGCGAGAAAGGGAAGCGAATAATGCATGTTTAGGTCAATGCTAATGGTAAGGTCGTCTTTCATCCAACTGAGTAGATGACCATATTATTCTCATTAGCCCAATCGAACAATGACCGGTAGTTGGTCTACCAACCGCAAGTTCAATTGTTTTGTGTGTGTAGCTTTTTATTTTATTTGTTTTTATAGGGTATCTTTTTTGTTGTAGTAACGGTCGTTTTATTAGCAAATTGTGGTTAGCTGTAGCCTTGAGAGAGAAAGCTGATGTGACGGAAAGTGACCACAATATTTATGATTTACCATTACCATTAATGTTATCACCAAAGATGAGTGTACCTTGGCCAATAATAATAATATGAGGTAATGGTTTCTTATGTAAACTATATTTGTTCACCATATACTTTTATTATTGGATGTTTCGATTAATTATAGTGATTTCGTAAACATATTATAAGAGAAATGGTTAAAAAAATAAAAAATAAAAAAAATCATAAAATTATGTCTAATTTTATAGCTATCTTACATTGTTGTAACATGTTGATTGCAGCTAAAAACCCTACATTTTAACAAAGCAATAAAACACTAGGATAAATTTAGACATAAAATTAGTTATACTTTTTGACATAGTAATCGTATATAAGTTTTGCTAATATGTGTCCACTGAACACATCGTAAGATGTAATTAATGAACAAAAATATTTTCTTTTAAATTGAACATTTATTAAACTTAAAAGTTACATTGATTAAATAAAAATTTAATATCAATTAACTTAAAACTTTCATATATAAAAAATTAAACATATAACAGTAGGCACATATTAGCAAAACCAATCGTTTATCGCTATACTTTGTATGTTGTGTAAAATTGTAAGTGCATGAAGTAACTCATAGAGAATATCAATGTAAAGGCCTGTTTGGTTGGGGGTATTTGTTATTGGGGAATGAGAGTGAAATATGTATAAGTTGTTTGGTAAGTAGTTTAAACACGAGGTATATGTTTCATAACTCTAATTAGGGCCCGTTTGGTTTGTTGCTAGGAATGACAATGGGTATCGGATTTGGAATGAGATGGAATGATAATGGGTATGAAAAAGTGTATGATTACGATTGTTTATGTTTGGTTGATAAAATATGGTATGAAAAAGTGTATAGATATTTGAATTTTGTAGTGGTAAAAAGATGGCCCCACGGGAATGGATTTCATAGACACCAAATTGGTGTGTAATGAATCTATGACTATGATATACCCATTTCATTACCGGACCCACAAAACAAAACAAAACAAACACTTGCTATGACTTTGAAAGTCATAGTTTCATTCCCTTTTATGGGAACCAAACGGACCCTAAAATTGAAACCTCACCTACTTGGGTGGTTTCAAAATTTGATAACTTTTGATGAGGGTCATTGTCCTTTTTTACTTGTTTTTTTCTTTCTTTTTATTAAATTAATAATTTAAACGTTAATGATAAATGAATAAAAAATAATATACTATTTTTAATTATATTTATCATTTATCCCTCTGTCTTTCAAACCTATACCAATTCCAATTCCGATTTCATACATATTTACAAACCAAACGGGCCCTTTAAGGGTATGTTTGACAAAATGAATGTATTTGTATCTTTGTAATGTAAAAGGTATGTAATGGTTGTAAACTGTAAAGCTGTTAACATGAGCTACAAGCTGTATTCTCTTTTGAATAAAAGTGTTTGGTAAATTAGCTGTTAAATATAATTATAAGATGTAAAATGACATAAAAGGACAAATCTATAATTGTAAATAAATGTTTGGAAGATATATCAGTAATTTAAAGTTTTAACAGCTCCAAGATATTTAAAAAGCTTCATGAATCAGCTTTTTATTTTAAAGCTATTTGTTTGAAATAAAAGCTTGTAGTTAATGCATCTAAACGAAAATAACTAATAACATCCGGCTCATCCCGCCGTTTAAAAAAAAATAATAATAACATCCAGCTCATCATAGTCCTAAGTCTTAACAATGAATATAGAACTAATTCAGTGTTATCTTTTAAATATTATAATACTACGTAGTATTTTGTTATCGTGCTCCAAGGTATAATATGGAATATAAAATGAAACCTAAGATTTTTTTTGATACTAACAACATAGGATTATAGGAAAGGAAGTCTCCAGACTCCAATATCATTTTTTAAATACAAAAATACAAAAAAAAACGTTTTAAAATAAGTAACTATTTTAACGTATTTATCAACGTGAACCTCAAAGCCGACGCTTTGCTTTTCTCGTTTTGTCCAAATAACTTTTTCTACTTTTGTACCGTTTATCATTGCTTATTTAAACACCAAATAAATAATAATATAAGATTATGTGTAATGATGACCGTTCATTATCGTATCAACTTTACTATTAAAAAAAAAAAAAAATATACTCGCACACATTTTTTCCTTTTATTTCACAACATGATCGTCACCACAACCATGTTATTACAAAAGAAAGAAGACAACCAAATATTCATATTGGTGGTGTAAGGACGGCCACGATGGTGAAAGAGGCAACCGAGTCTTCATCCTCCCATTACCCTAAACCTAATATATATATAACTGTGTGCAAAACCATAGTCGATTAGATAATCATCTTTACTATAATTCAACTAGGAACTAATATATGATTTAAGATCATTTGAGGACAAAAAATCTTTTACATACTAAGGGATCAATCTCCACCTTCCATTTTTATTAGATTCAATTGATGAAATTAATCATAACAATTAAAAAAACCCACTTTCATTTTTTTTTCCAAATATAAATATATTTCAAACCGTTAATCGTCAAGCGAAAAAAAATATACCATTACGACGAGCATTTAATTATCTTTCTGTAGATAGGCACTTTGATATACTTTCGACAAATTTTTTTTTTTTCGTGTTTTTCACGTTTTTTGTTTTTAAAGTTTTTTTCGTTTTTTTACGTTACTGAAATTTGCATGAAAGAATCATATATGATTTAACACTAATTTGAATACCACATGTGATATTAGTGTTAAATCATATATGATATGTATATGATATGTGATTTATCATATATGATTTAACACTATATGATATTACATATCATATTTGATTTAACACTAATATTACGTGTGATCTTCAAATTAGTGTTAAATCATATATGATATTTCATGCAAATTCCAGTTTCGAAGAAAAACGAAAAAAAGACGAAAAAACGTGAAAAAACAATTTTTTTTTCTTTTCTCGAAAGTATATCAAAGTGCCCGTTTATAGAAAGATAATTAAATGCTCGTCGCGATGGTGTGATTATTTTTGCTTAACGATTAACGGTTTAAGAGATATTTAAATTATAAAAAATATATGAAATAATAAAATGGTTTTAATCTCAGTCATTGATTTCTTTTTAGATAGATGGTGGAGATGAGTCCCTTGGTATGTAAGAAAATTTTGATATATTTATTAATAATGATTTAATATCATTTGAGGACAAAAGATTATTTACGTACCAAAGATCAATCTCCACCATTCATTTTTATTTGATCTAATGGATGAGATTAATATATTTATTAATAATGATTTAAATCTCAACAATTTAAAAAACCCACTTTCATCATTTTTTTTCAAATCATAATATCTTTCAAACCGTTAATCGTTAAGCGAAAAAAAATATATCATTGCGACGAGCATTTAATTATCTTTCTATATATAGCCACTTTGATATACTTTCGACAAAATTTTTTTTTTCGTATTTTTCACGTTTTTTTTATAAGTTTTTTCGTTTTTTTACGTTACTAAAATTTGCTTTAAAAAATCATATATGATAAAACACTAATTTGAATATCACATGTGATATTAGTGTAATATCATATATGATATGTAATATCACATGTGATATTAGTGTAATATCACATATGATATTACATATCTTATATGATTTAACACTAATATAACATGTGATATATTCAATTTAGTGTTTTATCATATATGATTTTTTTTCATGCAAATTTCAGTAACGTAAAAAAACGAAAAAAATAACGAAAAAACGTGAAAAAAACGAATTTTTTTATTTTTTCGAAAGTATATCAAAGTGCCCGTCTATAGAAAGATAATTAAATGCTCGTGGCGATGGTGTAAATATTTTCACTTAACAATTAATGGTTTAAGAGATATTTAAATTATAATAAATAGGTGAAATAATAAAATGCTTTTAATCTCAGCCATTGATTTTTTTTTAAATGAACGGTGGAGATGAGTCCCTTGATATGTGAGAAAATTTTGGTATGTAAAATAACTCTACTCATTAATAATTTGATTACTAGTGGTAATAATCCAAATGTTGAATAAAATAATTTATGTTCATAGCGTCATTAGATTTTGTTGCCTGATTCGATCTTATAAATTATATTAAAACACACACAATTCCAGTGCATCATGATTGATACATTAATCAAATTTTACTGTTATGATGAATGGACGTTAATTAGTTGGTGTATATGAGATGGGCAATTAAATCGTACTCTATTGAATTACATTAAATTATATCTATATACGGAGTACTAAAATGTAGTTGGGATGTATTGTAGCAGCAGCTACAGTGTTCGCTTGTTACAGTGATTTAACAAATTACGAGAATAGTCTCTGCAATTATTTAATAATTTTAAAGTTAATCCATAAGGACTAATTTTGCAATAGTCCGAGAATTTTAGTGACTTTTTTGTAAAAAGACATATTATTTACATAAATATTTTCGAAAATAGTCCTTAGGGTTATCGGTCTTTTTCACATTTAGTCTTTAATGACTAACTTTGAAAGAAAATTTAGCACGGCATTCTCGCAGCAACGCGCGAGTTCTTCCGCTCGTTAAACCTAACATGCATCCGTATTTTTAGAGTTGTATACGCGAGTGCGTGAAGTGTGCCATCGCACGAAAACTCGTAGCTTTATGGTCTTCAAAATATATACGGATGAAAAGAAGATAACAAAAAGTCTTTTATAAAATAAAAGATTTAGATGAATGTCTGTGAAATGATCAAAATGCTCTCATGTGACCTTTACAAGAGAGACTTAACATAGAAAAACTCATATGAGGGACTTAATAGAGAAATACTAACAGCCTTTTGATTAAAGGCTGATCTGTTATAAAATAACTTGTATAGAGACAAGTAATGTAATTTTTGAAGTTTTAAAATGAAAGTGAGAAAATGTGTAAACTTTTGAATAATTTATGTAATTAATTATTATTATTATTATTTCTTTTTATTTATTTATTTTTTAAATGTGTTTGCCAAAACCTTAAACCAATATTATATCGAGTATTAGATAATCTCAAACGATGAAACAACATTTGTTAATGAGAAAAGAGATATACGATGTATCATTAAGAAAGTGACACGTATAGTCAGTGACCTATCAAGAAACTTGTGGATAATACCTACATTGTTTGTTGTAAAATTGTGGTATTTGCAGCCTTGTTGGTTGTCCTATTTTGACAAATAAACGTATCATGCCTAACTACATACCATCAGTTTGAAACTCATACTCTTAGATGGGTTGTAACGGTATTGGTGTCAACCATTTTCATGTCAACACAACATTATCTCTTGTTCTTTAATCATCTTCATGTCAACGCAACATTATCTCTTGTTCTTTAAATAGTTAAATTTAAAGCAAATGGCACAAAAAGGCATCAAAGTTAGGGTCTATTTCCAATTAAAGTATTCTACTTTTTTTCTTGCATAAAAAGGTACTCAACAAAATTTTTTGGCTGATTTGGGTTTTTTACTAACGCTCGTTAACTCACTTCGTTAGTATATTACATTTTTAGTCCTCGAATTTGTATAATAATTTCATGCAATATCATCAGAAAGAAACTTGGTTCGAAAAACCCATTTCGAGCCAACTACATTTGAGTTCTTTGGACGAGGAACAAGTTCCCATGTATCATTTTTACGTAAGGCTTCCATTTCAGCATACATCGCGGAGAGCCTCTTTGGGTTTTTAGCAGCAGACTTAAACCCTTTCGGTTCTTGAGTAACAAATAGTGCACGATGAAGACCATACATCAATAACTGAGAAAGATCAGCAACATGCTTATGTTTAAAAATACCAGCTTTGGAACGAGTTACCATTGGATGGCTGGAAGATGGTGCAGAAGAAACCGGGCATGGGGTTGTATGCGATGCTACAACAGGTGATGTAGGTGTTGGGGGAGTTGTATGTGACACTTCATGATCATGAGATGGACCAGAATCTATCGTGGATGAACCATACAAAGGCGAAGAATCGTTACAAAGAGTGCATGATGGAGTTATCGATGGCATTGGCGATAAAGACGTATCATGTATAGGTGATGGTATTGTTGAGGAAGATTTCGGGATAAGGACAGGAGCACCATCATAGAAGCTGGAAAAAGAGAGAGGGGCAAGATTAGCTTGAGATTCATGACCAGTGAAAGGGAACGTCGACTCGTCAAATTGCGCATGACGAGTAGTATATATACGCCAAGTTGAAGGATCTAAGCAACGATAACCTTTGTGTTGGGTGCTGTATCCAATAAAAACACATGAGATACTGCGGGGAGCAAGTTTATGTGCTGAATAGTCACGAAGATATGGAAAAACTAGACTCCCGAAAACCCGAAATTGCCATAATGCGGTACAGTAGAATATAGCAACTCATATGGAGATTTATTATCCAAAACCTTTGTTGGCAAACGATTGATTATGTAGGTGGTAGAACCAAATGCATAAGTCCATAAAGAAGCAGGAACATGGCCATTAAACATCATTGCAAGACCAGGTTTCATAATATGACGATGCTTTCTCTCTGGCGTCCATTTTGTTGAGGAGTGTGCGGACAAGATAGACGATGGTGAGTGCCATTTTCCAAGAGTAAAGACCGAACCCGATGATTAACAAATTTTGTGCCTCCATCTGATTGAAATGTCTTGACTTTGCATGAAAATTGAGTTTGCACAAAATTT
Organism: Chrysanthemum makinoi; assembly: GCA_910596185.1. Lineage (NCBI taxonomy): Eukaryota > Viridiplantae > Streptophyta > Magnoliopsida > Asterales > Asteraceae > Chrysanthemum > Chrysanthemum makinoi. The sequence goes on along the minus strand of OU343218.1, from coordinate 181,501,452 downwards.
AAAAATATAGTAAGCACCTCAAAGAAATCAGACTTTACTTTAAGCGGATAAAACCATGTGAATCTGGAAAAATCATTGACAAAAATCACATAATATCGATAACCATTTGTTAAAGTAAATGGGAGCAGGTCTCATAAATCACAATGTACTAAATCCAAGACATGCGAAGAACGTTTATCATTTGAAATTAATCATAAACTTCCTATTTTATTGGTCAACACAATCAGTTCCTATTCTATTGGTCAACACAATCAGTTACTATATTACTTCGTAAATTACTGATATTGGCAACAATGGTGGGTGAAGGCGGGGAAATAGATCCATCGACATAACCTGTAAGTTTTTGATATGCTAGAAGAGGAAGAACTTGATTTCGCCATAGTAAATAATTAGTAGAAGAGAGTTTGATGGTGAGCATATGAAGAATAGTGTTGAGAGAGAGAGAGACATCAGAGGAGTCACCGGCAGCCATGGTGGTGAAGGTTGAAGAAGACCGGTATTAGGCTGATACCATATAAGGATTATATAAAATTCACCTTAATTGGTGAGATGTATATTGATCTATTTATAATACAACTTTACAAAGAGAATAGATAAGTACAAATAACAAACTTCCTATTCTGTTGGTCAACACAATCAGTTCCTATATTACTTCGTAAATTACTGATATTGGTTTTATTGCTATTAGATAATACTAAATATGAAGACATCGTTGTATCGATTCAACGTTTATCTAAAATTTGGATTGCTGCTTGGTGCTCGTCGGTCCCTATTGATTGTAATTTTGTATTCAAAGCCCTATAGACGTGATCTGTAGAGTCCTAATGCCTTATATTTTTTGTTTTTGGGGTGTTTGGGTCTGTTTGGTTTCAGGCAGTTTGGTGTTTTGGAGGATGTTTGCTTGATTGCTTCTAAATTTCTTGCTTTTTGTATTTATTTTCTGTGGTCTCCTCGATGGAGCTCATTTTAATACAGTAATATTTAGCCTCTTACAAAAATCTCGCTTTTCATATGTTATACGTATGTATCATACACTTATGATACCACTTTTGATTCTCTTTTCGTTTGGTATGCGTATGTGTCATACATTTATGATACCACTTTTGAATTATCAAATGTTACATGTATCTATTTGTTGTATTCATATCATTAAATAGCAAAAACAATGAAGGCCATATGTTGTCACAATCTTTCAATGCCCCACGTGAAATAATTCAACCACAACTTTTAGAAGCTAAATGTTGATATCTGTAAAACTCTAAAAATACGAAACGTGTGAAGAGACTAAAATGCCCTTGAAATCGAAATTATAAAATACGTAAAATACATTGATGATTCATTTAACAAAATCAAAATCGAACTCAGAATAATAAAATTTCATTGAACAATTAAACTTTAAATACTTCATTTAAACTTACAAGATATATTGTAACCTAATTAAATGAAATTACATCCATGTTTAAATACAAAATAAAGTATGTAAAATAAAAGTATATTAAAGAGAAATAAAAGATTTGATTTTATAACCTGGTATCAAGAAATTCGGCCTACAGCCATGCAACCGGCCCATGTTTCTTTCTTCTCTCAGCCCAAACCGAATCTATATATATATATATATATATACAAATACATACCGAGTATCACCTAAAGAACCCTAAACCTCTACTCCCACCCTTCGGCTGTCTCACCTTGTTCTGGTTCGATTCGAAGAAGCTAAGAAAGAATACTGGGTAGAAAATTCGTGTGGGTCTTGTTTAGTTCGGTTGGTAGTAGGCTGCTACTCTTGTAGTCTTTCCTCTTTGTCGAGCTACTAAGGTAATTTCCGTATTCCTCCTTGTTTCAGTGAGAGTCACGACTGCCTAAATCAAATAATGAACATGTTTATTAGACCCACTTAAAATTCTGTATAAAGAACATGTAACTTAATCGTAAATAAACATGAGCATGGAACTCTTAGTCTCGTTAACAAGCTGCATGTCGATAAAATACGTATCTCATTAATATGCTGTTGTAAGTTTTGTCATGTGTCGGTTTACATGCATGAGTTTTCCTATCGAAAATCTTTTAAAACCGCCATGGGTGATCGAGTACGTATGGTTGGAAAAGTAGGTTAGCATTGTCGTGTGGAGTAATGGTTAAGGGTTTGTGTTGTCGAGTGGGTAGCGAGTCGGGAACAAGATGAAAATTGTGATTTGCCATGAGAGTTAAGTATAGGATTGAAGCAAGGGAAGAGGGTCAAGTTGGGTCTCGTTAACCTAATGTAAATGAGTTGACATGGTGTGGTGGTTTGGGTAAATGCATGCATGAGTTTGATTCTTTTTCTGTTCGGTTTTTCACAAGTCCTGGGCCAAGAGATGGGTCATTAAAATCCGTAGCACGTGAGTCAATTTAACACTTGTTAATATGATACTAAAAGTTTGGGAAAAACCCTAGGTCATAATTAGGGTCGATTAGGGTTAAGAAGCTAGGTGTGTTGATTTGTTATTTCATGTGAAAATAGTAAGTTTTGAGGTCATTAATAACGGTTGATTTAACGTATAACGAACTAGTATTAAGGGTGTTGTAAACATGCGTGAGTTATGATTTTATGCAAGGAGTCAAATATCATGAATTAAAGTATTGCATGCATGGTCTCATTAAGGTGGTGTTCGAACAATGTTACGTGTGAGTCTTGGTTAATCATGTAAGTTATGAAGGCTTGTGTAAACTATTTTGAAAGAAAGTCCTGAAATCCGTTCTTGACGTTTATAAACCCTATACTTTGGAAGATGATCATATAAGCCTCAAATAAGATATTTATCATATTAAACCCTTAAGTTACCATTTATTATTTGTAACACAAAAGTTTGGTTAATTAATGATTAAAACCCTAAAACATTGTAATTCTGTCCGTCAATAAGAATAAGAATATACTTACAACTCTAAGAGTGTGAATGCGATAAATCCGTTATAACTTAATGATGCTAACAAGTATTAAATAAATCATAATCCGTGTAGATTCGTTGAAGGAGACGCGACGTTATATCTTCGTGATTCACTCATTCGCTTGCTTTCCTCTCATTTGCTTTAAGGTACGATATTCGACCTTTTTAGTAAAGGTTCCTTATGACGTTTTCTTTTCGTCAGCTTTTCTATTTCAATTATTAGGGTTTCCTGTGCCATTGCTATGAACCCTTTCTGATTGTTTGATCTGTTGCTTGTTTGAAACACCTGTTTTATTGAATTATGCAATATCTGATTTGAACGTTATGTTAGAAAGACTTTGATATGCACATTTGTTGAACCTTGCTATATTTGATTATGAACTTCTGAATTGTGAACATTTGGTTACGAAAGTCTGATTATGAAAATATGATGTGTGACTACGACATTAACCGACTTCTAACTTTTGAACATGATCCTTATGATATGAATTATCTGATATGTTATCTGTTGAACTTTGTGTTTGATTATGATCTCGTGTCATTTATGACAATCTGTTTGACCTAAGTTAGTTTGACACCCGAGCCAAATATTTCACTAGTCATGGGGATTCCATGTCCGTGTCATGATGCACCTCGACATGACTCTAGGGCAGAGAGTGATGTTCGCCACGTCCCTTATCTCGTTATCTGTTATGAGCTCAAGTTATGTTATATGACCAATATCCGCCTCAGGGGCGTATGGATGCATCCTAGATCGATCGTTATATGATATGTTTCGGTGAATGATGTCGGTATGCATACGCGTCTTCACAAAATTCTGGGAGCTAGCTACTCCAATTAGTTTATGAGGTTACCCTCTGAATAAGAAAGATATTTTCTGATATGATATGTTCTGGGCTCGTGGTAGTTAACTAAATCTTTATCCTTATTTCGTATTAAGTATTCCGATGTTGAGTCGGTATGTTCAAGTGTTTATAATTATGTGCTAGGCTTATTATATGTTATTATATGTGGTTATGCTTTTGTATGTTTAAGTGACTACCGTCTACTATGCTAGGAGATGATTAATATGTTTTCAATATGATTCGCGTGTCATATGATATTATGTGAGTTTATCGTTATGTGAATTAGTTGATCTGTGAGATGAATGTGCTAGTGTGAAAGTGAGTATCCTGAAAGTATATTAAGTATGATTGTTCAGTTAATCTGGTGAACTTTGCCTATCCGTTAGGGTATCTATCTGCTAATGTTTGATCTGCCATGATTAGACTCTGTTTATATTAAGTTTTGGTTTGGAAAATGGTTTAATTATGATATCTGTTTTGATAATTTGCTAATTGCTATGCTATGTCTTTTGCTTATTTAGTTATAGTTTTCCTACTATGTTTTCTATTTGCATGTGTGACTGCCATGATTTGACTGCTAGTTCCGCTGCTACAATATTAGATTAAGTGTGGTAAATGTAGATTAATTGATTTGTATGAAGGCCATGTTTACTTTCTAGAAATTGTTTCCGTTAGCCTTTTGATATTTCGGTTGGCTCAGATGTACTCGAATTTCCTGCTTAGGTTAATGTTTGGATATCTTGATACGTTTGCGTTGGTGTCATCAATATGATATGTGGTTGTTCTTAATTGCTATTTGTTCTTCCGGATTTTTGTATGATTGTGTTTCCGCAAAATCCTCAATGATTCATTGATCTCATTCCGTTGTGACTTCGTTATTCGTTTCTTTGTTTTAATTCGTATTTCTATTTTGTTTGGTTTTCGTTTCTGTTATATCTGTTCACTGGGCTTTGTAAGCTCAGCCGCATTTTCTTTCCCGGGCAGGTTTTAAGCATTTCAAGATGAGCTTATGGGATAGCTGATCTGGGTTGAGAGTAGAGATGAGTGCAAGATTTTGAAATAGGGATCTTAGATTTATTTTGATTATTAAGTTATTTATTTTTTCTTTTGTAAGTTTTGTAAAGGCTTCCGCTATTGTATAGTACTTAAGGTTCTGATATGAAACTGTATTTGTGATATCTTTACCCTTGTCGGGTTGGGGTGTTACAATATCTCACACGCCTCACAAAGTCACAAGTCACAACACGTGCGACTCTTGCAATCCGATTTTCATTTTTTTTTGCTTAATGTTTATAAGTTTGTTATGTATGGAAGCCATTTTCACCGGATCGCGACTGGCATGACCAAAAGCATACAGCGGAATTGAAAACTATGTAAGACTACTACGTCTAGTAGTAATGGTGACTACAGACGACCGCGGTCACCTTTGTCACTTCAGCGCCAACTCAACTTTCTTTCTCTAAAATCAATACATTACCAAATGCCTGTAATAAGACGAACGCGTTCATTACAAAAAACATACATCACAAAAGGATTAAAAAATCCACCCGCACACAAACCAGACGGTTGACTGCCTAACAGAATCTTCAATTTAAAAAAAAAAAAACGCGTTTCACTCTATTAAGACCAGGCTAATAATCTTGTTGGAAGTGATTTCAATTAAAGTAAACATGGTTGATATGACTTGTTTTATGTTTGTTTGAAGACATGTCTGACAAAAGTTTTAAAAATATTAATTCAAAAAAAATGATAGCCGTATAAATCACAAGAATAATTTGTCAATAATTTAAAAGCATTCTATCATTCTTGGAGTATAATACATGAAACATGCCAATATAATATATTTTTATATGAATATTCGTGGACACATCAACACTTCTTCATAGAAGAATGCATCAATCACTTTTAGTCGATCATCATTTTATAATTAATTAATTATGCATACGTTATCTTTTATAGTTTGCTAAAACCTTAATATAAATAATTGTAAATCATATGATTTTTGAAATATAAACATGATCTTATAGATAAAAAAGAAACATGTTCCAAAATAGATTTGAGTGACTAGACGAATGAACGATTCCAACCAAATTTTGACACGTGACATTTTTTTATTAATAAAGTACATCGACAACTGACCAACTCTATTAAAATTTTGTCACGTGTCATATATTTTATTAATAAATTACAAATCGCTCAGCCGCTCAAGTGGAGTCGCTCAATTTGCTCAATCACCCATGTTTATTTTGAAAAGTGATTATTTTTTAAAATATATATGAGATACTGTACACAAGTTTTCACTTGTACACGTACTAAAATCTACCACAAAATTTAACTATATCTATACTACATAAAATGAAAAAATACTTAAAGTGGAAAAGTGAAAAAGTGGAATGGTCAAATGAGAGAGAGACTTATGTGAATGCATATTTAATACTCTCTTATCACAACTAACTTAAAAACACATACAAAATGCTCTCCTCTTCCACACATCTCATCAACCACCATCCTCACCACCACACCACTCTATCATCGCATATCTTTAATTGTCTACCGCTAGGAATCGCTAGAGTGTCTTCGCCAAGATAATTATATATATATATATATTTTTTTTTCTCTAAATTCATCGAAATATCTAAAGAATATCAAAACACAAAATTCACGTGTTCCTTTCTTTCACCCCCACCTAAAAAAATCAAAAAAATAAACCCCCTCCTCTTCTTCATCGCCAACATTCCCACACTTACAAAACGACACCGTTCATCTAATCTATAAAACACCCCCCACTCCACTTAATTCCTTCCTTCCTTCCTTCCCCCCTCTCATTCCGTTACACACACACACTCTTCATGTAACAAACTAACAACAATTTGTTACATTTTCCCTCCATTTTTTCTCTCTCACACACTCCCACACCTTCCACTGTGTGTAAATTCCACACTTAAACATGCTCGATCTCAACGTATTCTCCGTTATGAAAACTACAGAGATTCATTCCGTTACTTCTTCCGACGTACTTAACGTCATTGACGACGACGACTCTGTTTCATACAGTGTTAATAACCACAACAACAAAACAGTTAATCACATCGATATGTTGAGCAAAATGTGTGAACTAAAAGATGAGCATGAATCAGATCGATCGGATGTGAGTTTGATTACTAGACAGTTGTTTCCGGTTGAAGCTGGAGAAGAAGAGGAGGAGGAGTTAGGTGAGAGATCGATTTCGTCATCTCCGATATCTTCGGATTGGTTGAATTTGAAGGTGCTTGAATATCAACAACCTGCTATGTTGCAACCGGTGAAGCCGAGGAAAAGCCGAAGAGGTCCGCCTTCTAGAAGCTCGCAGTATCGCGGTGTTACGTTTTATCGGAGGACTGGACGTTGGGAGTCGCATATATGGTGAGCTCATTTTATCATATCGTTGATTATTTACTTATTCTCTGTTTAATTGCTTGTATATGTTTTGAATTGAATGATATGAAATGATGTTATTATTATTTTGTGTACTGATGGATGATGGATTTGAATTGCTTAACGAAAACGTAGATCAGCGTGCTTCACTAGTTGTACAGTACAATATGCCGATGCACATCGTTGTTCTGTATATTCTCTGTTTAATTAGGTACTATATGTTTTTAATTGAATGATATGAAATGATGTTATTTTCGTGTAATTTGATCAGCTGATGAGTTTGATATAATTTGTCTACTGATGGATGATTGATTTGAATTGCTTAACGAAAACTTAGATCAGTGTGTATTTGTTAATGAACATCGCTGATTTGTATATTCTCTGTTTAATAAGGAAAGTTTTGAATCATATGAAATTATGTTATAATTGTCATGTATTTGCTAATTGTTTACTTAATATGTTGAATCTCGTCGTGTGTAATTTGAATCTGAGTAGTAGTTTGGATCAACTGGTTGTATAGTTGGAGTTTGATACAATTTGTTTATACTGATGGATGATGGATTTGAAGTGGTTAACGAAAACTTTGATCAGCATGCATCACTAGTTATACTGTACAATATATCGATGCACGCGTTGTTCTGTATATCCCTGTTCAGTTCAGATTTAGGAATTTTGTTTGTGATATGAAGTGATCTGATTGGTTGATGATATATTTGGAAAGTGTGTAGTTAATAATTGGCTCCATGTGTATCATTAATAAACAGGATAATATGTTATTGCACATATCAATGACTTGCTAAATTAGGAAAGTGTTTAATGATGCAAAATGTCTTATTGTTTAGTGATGGATTTGGAAAATTGCTTAGTTAATAGTTTGATCCATGTGTATTTACGGTACAATATGTGAATAAATGTCTTGCGTAATTTGTCTATGAGAACTGGTAACACGCAATATGGATCAACAGGTTGTATAGTAGAGTACATAGGAGTTTGATTGTTTTTATGCTATTGAGAATCTAACTGTGAAGTGTGCATCACTGGTTGTACAGTACAATAAGTTGATGCATATTTTGCGTAATTTGAATCTGAGAACTAGTATGGATTAACAGGTTGCATAGTAGGAGTTTGATATAGTTTGTTTACTGATGGGTGATGGATTTGAAGTGCTTAACTAAAATTTAGCTCGGTGTGCGTCACTAGTTGTACAGTACAATATGGTAATGCATGTGCATAATTTGTCGCTGATGTGGATCATCAGGACAACAGGTTCTAGATTACAGTTGGAGTATTGTTTTAATAATATCGAATGATCTTACTAGTGAATGATGGATCTGATTTGCTAACTAGAATTGGCATAGTATTCTCACATTTGTGTAATCTTAATCTGAGAACTAAGGAGTTTGATTAGAAAGTGCTTCTATGATATCAAATGATCTTTTGCCGGTGAATGATGGATTTTAAGTGGTTTACATAAGAATTACTGCGTGTGTGCATCACTGGTTGTACAGTAGGATATATTAATGTAAATTTCGCGTGATTCTGAGTTTGACAACTAATATGGATCAACAGGTTGTATTGTACTGTAGGAATTTAATATAAATTGTTTAATTAGGAGTGTTTTATGATATCAAATGATCTTACCGGTTAATGATGAATTTGAAGCGCTGCTTAGTGTGCATTACTGGTTGTATGGTACATATGTTACTGCACGTCCCAAATAATTCAACACTGAGAACTGGAAACTGATATGGATCAAGAGGCTGTAAAGTAGGAGTTTGATATAACTTGTTTAACTAGTGAAGTGTTTTCATGATACAAATGATCTTTGCTGGTTAATGATGGATTTGAAGTGCTTGAGTAACATTTGTTTAGTGTGCCCTGCTTGTAAGGTACAATATGTTAATGAACGTCATATAATTTTGACTCAGGAGAACTAATATGGATTAACTGGTTGCGCGGTAGGAGTTTAATATAACTTGTTTAATTAGGATTTAGGAAATTGTCTTTATGATATTAGATAATTCTACCAGTTAATGATGGATTTGAAGTGGTTAACTAATATTTGCCGAGTGTGCATATCTGGTTGTGCGGCACAATATGTTAATGCACACCTCACGTAATTCTGACTCTGAGAAGTAAGAAATAATATGGATCGACAGGTTCTAGGAGTTGCTATGAGTTGTTGATTGACTGTGATTAAAATGCATCTTATTGTTTTGTTTGATGATGCTATGATCTGATATCTTTGTATTTTATGTGTTCAGGGATTGTGGAAAACAACTATATCTAGGTGAGCATAATGCTTTAATACTGTATCTCAATATTGTTCGAAGACGCGAAATCGTCTCGATTTGATGTATTATTTTATGTTTGTCTGATTACAGGTGGATTTGATACTTCTCATGATGCTGCAAGGTGAGTGTCTCAATCTGATAAACTCTAGTTAGGCTGCACAGTTTTAACCTTTGTTTTGATTTAATTTGGTAATTATATCTTAGAGCGTATGATCGGGCTGCAATCAAGTTCCGGGGACCTGATGCTGATATCAACTTTGATGTAAAGGAATATGAGGAAGATATGGAACAGGTGAAGAACTTGTCAAAAGAGGAATTCATTCATATACTGCGTCGACAGAGTAGTGGATTCTCACGAGGAAGTTCAAAATACAGAGGGGTAACCCTTCACAAATCTGGCAGGTGGGAGGCTCGCATGGGTCAGCCGCTTGGCAAAAAGTAAGGAACCATTGCTAGAACTATTTTATGTGATTTGAATGCAACTTCTGCAGATTAAAACATCGTATAGCTCTAGTGGTAGTCTAAATTTAGATGCTTATGATAAGACCTCATGGTGATTATGTTTAGGGGGCCGTTTTTATCAATATAAGAATAAAATTCTTGGTTTCAGGTATGTTTACCTTGGATTATACGATAATGAAGTAGAAGCTGCGAGGTTGATGGAATTTTATGATAACACAAGTCAATAATTAAAACTGTCAGCATCAGATATCTCAAGTTTGTAGTGTGCATTCTCAATCATAATAACCAGTTTCTTTTCTGGAACCAGGGCTTATGACCAAGCTGCTATTAACTGTAATGGAAGGGAAGCTGTCACCAACTTTGAGCCAAGCACATATGGGATGACGTATAAGAATTTGGCTAGAAGGGATGAAGGTACTAATGATTGCTTGAAGTCCTGTAGACACTATTTCTATGAATTTTCTTTTCCCAACTTAATGCAAGTTTCTATTTGTTGATGTGCTCATGATCTTATTTTTTTGTTGGTGCAGCAAATGGTCACAATCTTGATCTTAAGCTATGGGTTTCTCCCACTATAGATGGCCCAAAGCGGAATTGTGTTCAGAATGTGGATAGGGGTTCTACAGCATTCCCTTCTGGTAAAAGACATAAGGTGTGTTTTCTCTTTGTTTGATGGGTCCTGTCTATATCACTCTCTTACACAGCTTAAGAGGATAAATATGTTGAAATTAACAAAGGCATATAAGTTGTTCAGTTTGCACTACTTTGTGAGACTTATCTTGACGTGACGTCTATGTAGTAGTAACTGATGGCTTTCCATCTCCCTTTGGATTTTCAGGTTGAAAGCGTTGCTCCAATTTCTATGGGTGGAGAATCCTATTATGATCCAACAGCCATACCCCAGTCCTTTCAATGGCCCAACATGTATTCCGGTCGTATCCCAAGTTATGAGGTAATTATTCATGGCTAACGCATATTTTGCTTTGATTAACAGTGATGTCAAAAAAGAAAATGCTTGCGAAATTCATGTGACAGTCCAAATCGAAAGTTGTTGCAATTACTATGATAGAAAGGTAGTAGACTAGTAGTCAGGGAAAACCAATTTCTTGTATGACCTTTAGTTACAGAAAAATTCCTCAGTCTGTTCCTTTTGCAATGACCTAATAGGCTAATAGGCTAATATAGGGAAATCATATGAGCAAATTTTTATGCTTTATGTATAAAATATTAAAGGATATCATTGAACTTACAAAACACAATCTGGGATAATCTTCATTGACAACAGGAATGGAAAACGGGAATGAAATCTGCAGGCTATATACCTTCTTCACCAGGAGTATCAAACGCAGCATGGCAAATGCAGATGGCGACTGCTCATCATGCAGTTAAGCCCATTCCCGTTGCCTCTAATGCAGCACCATCAGGATTCACTTCTTTTACCAGCTTCATGGACCCCAGTTTCTTATCAAACGTAAACATGCAGAACAAGACTTCTACCCACGATACCTTCAATCCAATGCCTACGGGCACTTCTCAATACTAAAATGGTACAGCCTATCTAAACTTTGTTCAATGGAGTATGACTAGCCCATAAATCTCTTTCATTGTTTGTTAGCTGACTGCAGAAATTCTAATGTCACACAATTCATTTCCTGTTACGGTTATAAATATTGTAAAACCTCTGGTATCCCTAATAAGTGCGTGCAATGTCGCACGAATGCTCAGGTTTGATTGCTCCTGGACATGCTATAGAATTATGTTAGACTACATGTACAAATATGAAGTAATCAAGTTAATGTCGAGTTTAGCAAGCATGTTTCACCAGCTTGCCCCGAGTTGGAAAATTATCTCCGCTAACAGGAGCCTTCCATATATCAAACATATAATGCATAGTTTAGAAATATGAGTTGATGTTAGATTGTTGTGCATGTCATGATGCTAAGCTTTTAAACTCGTGCTGTAATGACCATAATAAACTAAATTTTTTCCAAATTTAAAACAAAATACCTGAAAGAGAAAACTCAAACCACAAGCACCCAAGAAATTTTCATTCCATCAAACCAGATAAGTTAAGAAGGTGAGTAATTTACATTCCAAACACCTGAGTGTATACATCTCCAGAACTGGGCATTTGGAACTTATAATCACTATAGCTAGACACTAACTTTTCAAATCCTAATATCTTGTTCCTCTGAGTTTGTTCTGTCAAGCTGACTTCAATTCTATTTGATACCCATTTGAAATATGACTGTTTGCAAACTTCGGCTGCAAGTACTGTTGTTGGGTGTAGCTTTGGTGGCGTTGATCCACAAACCTAGGAGCAAGATCACCATAATAATTATCATATGAAGAAGGAAAGAGGGGCCTGTTGTGTTGTTGGATATAAGAGGTTTGAGAAAATTGAGGTTGGGGATGATATTGTGGGGTAGATGCAGATTGTTGTTGTTGCATCAATAGCCAGCGTTTTGTTTCTTCATCAGATGAATTCAACCTCATGTCAAAAGACGGGGTTTTGCCTCTGCCAACAACCATGGCAGGATCGATAAGATCATTGCTACTGTTGCTTAAATTCCCTATCGATTGCATATGATAATGACTGTTTGACAAAGAGTTGTTCATATCCTGACAGAATTGTAACAACGAGAACACTATTAATTCAAAATAATGTTTATGACTGAAAGAAAGGATAATCATTAGCGTTAAGGGGAATGATATCACATACCTGAGCTAGCAGATACAACCTGTTCAGTTCTCGTGCCTGAGAGAAACCCAGGAGGGGGTTTTGAAAATCCTGGCGGTGTCACGTTCTGAGCTCTGGATGCTGTCATACGAAAAACAGCAATTTAGAAAGAACTATAAATTATAACATGAAAAATCATATCAACACCAAATTAGAACTCTATAGACATAGATGATGATCATGAATTGTATATTCTTATAGAAGTTTGTATCAAGAACATTAATTTCTTATCCGCCCACAATGCTAAATGATTCAAAAGAGTAATAATAACTGGAAACCGACAGTGACTTGTTAACCCAGGAAATGAAATTAAAATTGGCATTTAGTAGCAAAATACTGATCCTATAAGGACCTAGCACAAGCTTAGATTTCTAGATAAAGGTGTGCAAGAGTGTAGTATGCATGCGTGTATGGTGGTAGACATACCCTGATATTGTGGCTTATATATACAGTCCTGGTTCTCCCTATAATCTTGGAACATGGAAAACTTATCCAACTCTTGATTAGCATGACTATGTTCATTTGCAAACGAAAATCTTGATTGGTCACTATTTTGTAAGTTCCAGGAAGGACCATCCCACCCATTTTTCCCTTCATACAGACCAGCTACAGTTTGAGGCAAAATTGAATCATCATCACATCCATCAAAATCCATAGACAAGAGATTTGATATTATGCTGCTTTCAACCGCAGCAGAATGTTCGTCATCATTCACAGGACTACCACCATTAAGCCGCCTCAGGTGCTCTACTATCTCTTCATTAGAAAGCGATTTAGAGCTCCTATATATCCTATCTGAGTTGGCCAAACTTTGAAATCCATCATTCATTACAAAATTTGTACATGCAGACTTTTTAGAGGCATCATCTGCATAATTATATACACCATTGTGGTCTGTACTATAACCATTCCGACTATGGGACTCTGTATGCCGCCAACGATGATCACTGTCGTTCTTAATATCCACAGCAGGAACGGAAGGATATACAGAAGCTTTCTGACTTGAAGTGTGTAAATCTAACCCCAAACCAGATTGTTCTTTTGTAATGTTAGTGTCTTTAAGCGATAGATTAACTTGTTCTACCGAACTTGGCATAGAAGCTTTTCTAAAAGGCTCACCATATAATTTGCTACTGACCACTCCAATAACGGATTGTTCAGGAGTTGATGATTTTACAGACACTAAATCTGAACCTTCATCATTAGCATGACTACTTGTATTGACACATACAGAAGACATATCAGAACACAAATTTAGTATCTGCCCTTCTGTAACTTATCTCACATCTACAACTTTATCTTAACCTGAACCTGAATTACAAGACCTTCCAACAACATCTACAAAAGTTGTATGCTTGTGATGCAAATATAATCTTATTCTGGTTTATGTAAGTTCAAGGACTAACTTTGCATATTTATATATTTCAGTTGTGTTGAGTTTAGCTGTTTGGCTTGTTTAGTCAGAAGGTTCAAAGTTGGAGGACTGAAGTATTAGGTTTAGGTAAATTCCCCTTAATTGTTTCATTCATCTGATATCCGAATATATGCTGATTACAAAACGTATGCCCCAAGATAACAATGGGTTGGGCTAGATAATACATGGGCTAAACAAGCAATACAAATACTAACTACTATATTCGGTTGCTAATACACCCCCCGCAGTTTGAGCGGGAGGCCTTCAACGCCTTTGGATCTGAAATCAAGAAACAAAGCAGCAGGCAAGCCTTTAGTAAATATGTCGGCATACTAAAACCGAGAAGGGACATGAAGCACACGAACTTGTCCCGAAGCCATATAATCACGAACGAAATGGATATCAATCTCAATGTGTTTCGTACGTTGATGTTGAACCGGATTGGTAGACAAATATACACGGCAGACATTGTCTCAATAGACAATAGTAGTGTGAGACAAAGGTGATGAAGCTCACGCAGCAGATTACTGAATCCAAGCCGCTCGGCTACCACATTAAGCAACACCGATACCTCGCTTCGGCCTGCTACTGACCGATGATAACGCCACTTGTCGCTTAGCGCACTACGATAACAAGTTATCACCAAGAAACACACAATATCCTAAAGTAGACCGACGAAAGTGACGAACAACCGCCCAATCCGCATCCGTGTAAGCAAGAAGCCGAAAGCGAGAAGAAACATGCAACTGAAGACCATGATCAAGAGTACCACGAAGATAGCGTAATATACGCTTCAAAGCATGAAAATGTGTATCACGAGGGTCATGCATATACAAACAGACATGCTGAACCGCATAGGAAATATCCGGGCGGGTAAAGGTAAGATACTGAAGTGCACCAGCTAAGCTCCGATATAAAGTGGGATCATCAAAGGTGTACCATCAGGGGCAAGCTTGGACTCAGATCAACAGGAGTGCGCACGAATTACACTTCATATGAGCTCTTTCAAGAATTTCCTCAAAGAAACTTAGACCGCGATAAAACATACCAATTTGTGGTGCTGCGTGAAAGCGTATATACCAAGAAAATAATTAAGAGAGCCAAGATCCGTCATTGCAAACTCA
Source organism: Chrysanthemum makinoi (assembly GCA_910596185.1). Classification (NCBI taxonomy): domain Eukaryota; kingdom Viridiplantae; phylum Streptophyta; class Magnoliopsida; order Asterales; family Asteraceae; genus Chrysanthemum; species Chrysanthemum makinoi. Next base: position 181,486,235 of record OU343218.1, on the reverse strand, counting down.
CCATGAAGAGATGATGACATCAGAAAATGCAAAGGGAAGAAGCCAAGAGAATATCATCCACAAACAAGTAGAGTAGGCGTGTCGATCCACGATGGAACACAAATAGTGACGATCGCAGTTTTGCTATGTTTGAAAACCAATGCGTGTAATAAATCCGCAAACCGTTGAAACAAGCGCTAGGCTTGCTTAAGCCCATATAATGATCGCTGCAAATGACAAACATAATCTGGGTGAGCAGGATCAACAAACCCAGGCGGCTGATGCATATAAACGGTCTCAGATAAGAGTCCATAAAGAAAGGCATTCTTCACATCCAGCTGATGAATAGGCCAATCACGAGAGACGGCAAGACTCAAAACAGTGCGAATAGTAGCTGGTTTAACCACAGGGCTAAAAGTCTCATCACAATCAATCCCCTGTTGCTGACTGCGACCATTTGCAACAAGTCGCGCTTTGTACCTGCTTAATGAGCCATCTGCATGAAACTTGTGCCTGAAAAGCCATATAGAACAAACAATATTCACATTAGCTGGACGAGGCACAAGGACCCACGTACCCTTAGTAATTAATGCATTATATTCATCCAACATAGCTTGTTTCCAATGGGGATCACGAAGAGCATGAACATGAGACCTGGGAAAAGGAGAAATGGTAGTGACATGACAATTCATACGCTGAATGGGTTTAGAAATACCAGCTTTAGCACGTGTGACCATGGGATGAGTATTGGCGGTGTCTGCGGGTATAGCATCAGGAGTGGCCTCGGGTGTAGGAGGCTGGTTTGGTGTAATGGTATGCTCGTGGTGTTGATTATGAGGTGGTGGAGTGACTGGATCCGCGGGTGTATGCTGTAGAGAAATGGGCTCATGAAAGTGGGTAGTAGGCTCAGGTGGGTTGTGGCCTGGTGGAACAGGAGGTGAGGGGTTAGGTAGTAATGGATTGAGAAGTGTGGGGGCGACGGTGGGAGTGTCATTATGGCCATGAAGAAATTTACAACGAGACCCGTATGTGCATGAGCCTCGTTGAAAGTTACGACATAATTCCAGTTGGGAGTTTTGCATGGGACCTGGCTTAGAATTAACATTATTGGTAGTCACCAACACAGTGGGCGAGTCCGAAGCAATGTGAGTGGAAGATAAAGCGTTAGTGATTTGATTCATATCACTCTCTTCCAAAAGTACCATCGATCGTACCTTATCAAACGTGGGAAGTTCATCCCTATGACGAATGATGCGTGCAATATTCTGAATTTAGCCCGAAGACCGTTGATAGCATACGTGACTAGACTCGAATCACTTACCGGGGAGCCAAGATTAGCAAGACGATCAGCTTTTGACTTCATCTCTTGAAAGTAGTCATTAACGGTGAGAGACCCAATAACCATATTACGAATCTCATTATCCAACTGAATGACACGAGATGACTTGTTGTCATGAAAAAGAGCTTGTAATTTTTCCCACACCTCATGAGCTTTGGTGGTGTCATCATTGACCATGTCAGCCAACTTTGGGGAGATCGTGGAATACATCCACATAACCACGAGGGAGTCGTTGGTCTCATAAAACGGATCTGTTTAAGAAGAGGTAGTTGCCGCCGGTTTGTCAAGATGATGAATGACATCATAGGTTCTACAAAAGCGTTTGAAAAGTTTGGACCAAGAGTTGTAGTTGAGTTTATCTAGATCAAGGGGTGAGGGGATACATGCCTTGATGCAAGCAATTGAATAGGCTTTATCAATAGGTTGTTTTGGTGGTAAAGCGTCTCCCGCCATGATGCTATGACAAGAGAAAAACAAAGCAAAGCTAAAGTTTGAAAAAGTAATCTGGCCGCGCTGAAGGATAACAAAGAAGGCGAGAAAAAAAATATATTTAGGGTTTAGGTGGAGGATCTTGAGGCTGTGATACCATATTAGGTTTAGGTAAATTCCCCTTAATCGTTTCATTCATCTGATATCCGAATATATGATGATTACAAAACGTATGCCCCAAGATAACAATGGGTTGGGCTAGATAATACATGGGCTAAACAAGCAATACAAATACTAACTACTATATTTGGTTGCTAATATGAAGCTGTCAAGTGGGCAAAGCTATAGAGCTTGGCTTTATAAGCTGGAATTCTCTCTCATCTGCTTCATAACCCTAAATTGAGATTAATCGTTTTCTCTCATCTTACAAACCATTCTCTCTAAAAACTCTTAAGTTGTTGATCATTATTTAGTGTTGATTCTTCTTTGAAATTGAACTATTATCAAGATAGATAATAGATCCTCACCTGAGTAGCAGTGGAGGATTTTGATCTAGTTTGATTGGTTAAGTTTCTGGTTGATATTGGAATTGATTGAGATGAGTTCTTGATATTATTTCTGAGTTTCTGATTGAATAATAAAAGAACTTGGATTAAAATCCAAGATTTTGTTGTTTGGTTCTAAATTTGTTCATTGTATGAGAGAAGATCTCCGATAACTAATATTGGACCGGGAATAAAAAAGGGAAAAAAATTCAAGTCTAGGCACTTTATCTGCTCTATATCGGTTTTAAATATTTTTAGGGTTTCGCTAAAAATTTAGGGGTTTTCAAAATTGAAGTTGTTTTTGATCGATTAACTTGTGTTAATTGATTATCTGGGCATTAATTGCACGGATTAAAAAGATTTTTCAAAAATGCTTAATTTTTGAAAAAATTAGGGTTTGTGTATATTTGGGGGTTTTGCTCTCAAAGACTCTCTGGGCTGATTAACGGTTAATCGATAGATTTGTGGTTTCTTGTGGATCTTGAGGTTGTTCTGGATCTTGGAGAAGGTCTAGTATCTTCTTGGTTTTTGGAAGATCGGAGTTGGTACTTTGAATTGGTTATGGGTATTATTGGTTACTGGGTCCTTCTGTGTTATTGACTAAGTGAATCAAAAACATAGAGGGTGTGCTTCCGCGTTTATTGCCAAGCAGTGCACTGTAACACCTCTCACACCTTACTCTGTTTTTCTTTATTGTCTTTATTTTCTTGCATAAGACTGCTGGAGGATAGGGTTGGGACATTATTGGAAGTTGTGGAGTTTGTTTGTGATCTGCTTGTGGTATTGTAGTGTTATTTGCTCTTTTGTGTTTCTTTTATTCCGTTTTATCTTGTTTGTGTGTGGTTGCATGCGCCCTTGACCTACCACTTGAGTGGCAAGAAAAGCATGGGAATTACCTTCTCTACCATTTCTTGTGTGCTTATTTCTGTTTCTTGTGATTGTCAATATGGTTAATTCTGATGTTTAAAATTATGTGCATGGGTATGTGAGTGGTAGTGAGGATAATGTTACTCTAATCAGTAAACTTGAACTTAGTAACCCTTTACATTTACACCCAAATGATTCTGCTTCTCTGACTGTTGTGTCTATCAAACTTAAAGGTACTAAAAACTATAATGTATGGTCATGTGTTATGTTATTAGCTTTAGAATGGAAAAATAAAACTGGCTTTATAGATGGTACTTGTAGGAGGTCTAATGTTGATGAGGTATTGGGTAGACAGTGGGACAAAGTTAATGCAGTGGTTCTTGGGTGGATTTTAAATTCTATCACTCAAGAGTTGTTTTTGGGTCGAATTTTTTCAAAAAAGGCATCAGATGTTTGTAATGAGTTAAAAGAAACCTTTGATATCTATTTGCACCACAAAATTAACTTTTTAAGTCAAAATGAGATATCTATTTCTGAGTATTTCAACAAATTAAGTATATTGTGGAAACAATTTGATGCTTTTGTCAAGTTGCTCATATGCACTTTTCATGCAGCAGAAGACTTTAAGAAACATAATCAACTTATGAAACTAATGCAATTTTTAATGGGTATGGATGATACTTACATGCAAATTAAAAGTAATATTCTAGCTAGAGATCCATTACCTCATGTTAAAGGTGCATTTGTTGTTATTTCTAGTGAGGAATCTCACAGGGTTGTTGTGTTGTTGTGTCTGGTTCTAGTACTGGTACCTCTCAAAGGTCTCAGTCCTCTGTGTTCATGTCTAATATGGGGAATAGAGAAAACTTCCAGAGGCATCAAGCTTCTGTGAATGTTTTTAGAACTAGTTTTGGACCAAGACCGAATGATAATAGAAGGGTTGCTGGTGGTCATTCTCTAGTTTGTGAACACTGTGGTTTTAATGGTCATACTAGACAAATGTTTTGAACTCATTTGATACCCTGCTGATTTTGGACAAAATTTTAAAGGGAAAAATGTTGTTAACAATTATGTTGGGTCCAGTTCTTCCACTGCTTTCTCAGATGAACAAATGGCTACTCTTATTTCTTTGATTAAGGAAAATTCAGTTTTTGGAAAAGTTGTACATGCCAATATGGCAGGTACTTTTTATAACCCTAGCAAAATTTTTAATCAAAACTTTAATAATTTTTTTTGCTCAAATAGTATGTTGCATTATAATCTTGTGAGTAAAGGTCTTATTATTGATTATGTGCTAATTAGCACATGACATACACTGATAAATACCTTGTTAATGTGATGTCTCTCATCTTAAAATCAAAGTTTCTCATCCCAATGGGATAGAAGCTTTTATTACTAAGATAGGGAACATGCCATTAATAAACTAATTAACTCTGTATGATGTTCTGGTGGTTCCTGAATATTGTGTTAGTCTGTTGTCTGTTCATAAGGTTGCTAGGGACAGTAAACTGATCATTGCATTTGATGAAGCTAATTGTTATATCTTAAATCAGGACTTGAGGGCAGGGAAAATTCTGAGGACTAGTAATCAGATTGGTGGATTATATTACTTTAATGGAAATCAAGGTAAAAACCTTGAGAGGTTTTATGTTAATAATGTTTTTTTAGTCTAAATATACTTGGCACTGCATGCTTGGCCATCTTGCATAGCATGTATTAAATGTTTTAAAACCAAGATTGGGATTTGAAAGTAAAGAGTCTGACATTGCTTGTGACATTTGTCAAAAGGAAAAACAGACAAGAGAACCTTTTCCCTTGAGTGATCATGTGTCAAAAGAGTTAGGTGACTTAGTTCACCTGGATTTATGGGGGCCTTATAAAGTTACTAGCAGGGATGGGTACATATTTTTCCTTACTATTGTTGATGATTTTTCTAGGGTGCTTTGGGTTTATTTGCTAAAAAAACTGAAGCGTTTGAGAACTTAATGGTGTTTTATAACTACATTAAAAATCAGTTTAATAAACATGTTAAGGTTTTTAGGAGTGACAATGAGACTGAATTTGTTGATCAACGGTTTACTAAGTTTTGTGAGCATACTGGCATTTTACATAAGACTTCATGTAGTTATACCCCAAAAAAATGGCATTGTTGAGAGGAAGCATAGGCTGATCTTAATGTTGCTAGGTATCTTTTATTTCAGGGAGGGCTTCCCTTGCATATGTGGTTTGAGTGTATTCTAAATGCTACTTATTTGATTAACAGATTACCACCCTCTGTGCTAAATGGAAAGTCTCCTTATGGCCTTGTTCATGATATATGTCCTTCTCTCGGACACTTAAGGGCCTTTGGGTGTCTTGCTTATTCTACTATTCTTAATAGTCATGATAAATTTGAAAGTAGGTCTGAAAATTGTGTCTTAATTAGATATTCAAACTTTAAAAAGGTTACATGTCTTGGAGTCTTGATAAAAAATCATATTATTTTTTCAAGAGATGTAAAATTTTTTGAAGATATCTTCCCATTAAACAAAACTCTTTTTTTCAAAATCAACTTGATCAAGACATAAATCATTTGATTTTTTTTCAATTATGACTTTCTTGATGACCTTACTGATACACCCAATGATGAGGAGAGAAGGAAACCCAACCCTAAGAGGCATGGCAGTTCTCCTCCTCACTTAGGCAGTACTTTTAAGTCTGTAAATGAGGGTGTTGGGGGGCATTCTCAGGACTCAATTGCATCTACCAATGAAGGTCATAGGTCTGCAGCCCTTGAGGATAATGTAAATATAGAAAATTCTGAGGGTAATGATTTAAACATTCATTTTCAAGAATCATGTTTTATAAGGTCTTCTAGGCATTCTGTGTTTCTAAAAAATTTTAATGAGTTTGTGGTGGATTCTAAAGTCAAATTTGGTTTAGAAAAATATGTCAACAATTCAAACTTAAGAAAAGAAACTTTTATTTTGCTTCTGTTCTTAATAGACATACTGAACCTAGGAGTCTTTGGGAGGCATCTCAGCATAGGCATTGGATTGTTGTCATGAATACTGAGATGCGCGCCTTATATAGGAATGGTACATTTGAAATTGTTGAGCTTCCTGCTAGGAGGAAGGCTATTGGTAGTAAATGGATCTTTAAGATCAAATATAAGTCTGATGGAGATGTTGATAGGTTTAAAGCTAGGTTGGTTGCTAAGGGTTACAATCAAAGGGCGGGAGTCGATTTTGATGAAACCTTTTCACCTATTGTGAAAATTGTGACTGTTAGATGCTTAATTAACCTAGCTGTTCAAAATAATTGGACCTTATTTCAATTAGATGTTTATAATGCATTCTTATATGGTGATCTTGATGAGACTGTTTATATGTCTTTGCCTCCTGGTTACTTTAATGCTCATGAGAAAAGAGTTTGTAGGCTGAAGAAGTCCTTGTATGGGATTAAGCAGGCACCTAGGCAATGGAATGCGAAGTTGATTGATGCCCTTATTGAAAATGGTTTTTACAAAGCAAGAGTGATTACTCTCTGTTTACTAAAACTAATGACAAGTGTTTGTTGCATTACTTGTATATGTTGATGACATTATTGTTACTGGTAATAGTTTACATGAAATTGAGAATGTTAAAAGTTTTCTAAAAATGAAGTTTATGATTAAAGATCTTGGCAAGTTGAAATATTTTCTCGGTATTGAGGTTTTAGAAACTGAGAATGGTTTGTGCTTAACACAAAGAAAATATTGTCTTGATCTTATTGCTGAATTTGGTTTGCTAGCTAGAAAACCTGCTTTTGTTGCTTTGCAGCCTAACATTACTTTGTCTAGTGATCCCACTGATATTGATCCTAAACTGAATAATGTTATAGAGTATCAGCAGCTTATTGGTAAGCTTATCTACTTAACTACAACTAGGTCAGATTAAGGGTGAGCATCGGTCCGGGACCGGACCGGATCGACACGACCGAAGACCGAATTAAGGTAAAAACCGGGATCGGTAGGCCCAAGGACAGAGATGTGGTCGGTCCGGCCGGTCGGTTTCGGTCGGTCCGATCCGTCGGTCCGGACCGGACCGCTGGATTCGTCTACTAAGGCCAAAATAGTTCCGGTTTGTGGTCCGGACCGGACTTGGACGGACCGAATTTGCCCAAATGCATGAGTTCCAGGACCGGACGAATGTGGTCGGGTCCTGGAATTACAATCGATCTCGGTCGGTCCGTCGGTCGGTCCGGTCCGTTCGGGTCGTTTGCTCACCCCTAGGTCAGATATTGCATATGCAGTTTCATGTCTTAGCTAGTTTATGCATTATCCCTCAAAGTCACATCTAGATATTGCATTAAAGGTAATAAGGTACCTTAAGGGTTCACCACGTAAAAGGGTTGAATATAGAAAAAGGCATTGCATATGATATTGAGCTTAAAGCTTATTCAGATGCAGATTGGGCAACGTGTGTTGTCACTAGGAGATCAATGAATGGTTATTGTGTTTTCGTGTGTGGATCCTTAGTATCCTGGAAAAGTAAAAAAAAAAACACCATTTCAAAATCTTCCACAAAATTTGAGTATAGAGCTTTAATTTCTATGACTTCTGGAATTATTTAGATTTTAAAAATTTTAAAGGATTTAAATTGCAAAAACTTTTGCCTGTTAAGGTGTTTTGTGATAGCAATTGTGTAATCAAAATTGCAGCCAATCCCACCTTTCTTGAAATAACTAAACACTTGGAAACTGACCTACATTTTGTGAGGGAAAAAACTTATAATTGGGGTAATTGAAACTGTCAAAATAGGCCTTTGCTAATCAAATAGCAGATGTTCTAACTAAGGGATTGGATATAAAGTAATATAGCCTGCTATGTTCTAGACTTAATCTTATTGATTTGTTCCAGAATAAGATTAAGGGAGGGTGATGAAAATATAATCTTATTCTGGTTTATATAAGTTCAGGGACTAACTTTGCATATTTGTGTATTTCAGTTGTGTTGAGTTTAGTTGTTTTCGCTTGTTTAGTCAGAAGGTTCAAAGTTGGAGGACTGAAGCTGTCAAGTGGGCAATTTATAGAGCTGGGCTTTATAAGCTAGAATTCTCTCTCATCCGCTTCATAACCCTAAGTTGAGATTAATCGTTTTCTCTCATCTTACAAACCATTCTCTCTAAAATCTCTTAAGTTGTTTGTAACATATTGGATTTCACAAACACATCATATCACTAACAAAGTAGGCGTATAATATAGATGAGTTTAGAGAGAGAAAGTTAGAGGTTTGAGAACTTTAGTGAGAGAAAGAAAAATCTTATTATGAGCTCCAACTCTCTACCTTGGGAGGTAGAGTATTTATAGTCATTACATAAGCCACTTTTTGTGGCATGTCAGGCATCGTGGCATACGTACTGGTAAATACCCGTCCGTCCTCCACGGTGTTACAAAAATAAATACTACTTAACATTTAATAACTACGACTACGAGCTTTCTAACGATTACATATACTTGGGGTGACGACACTTTAACTCTGGATTTTTCAAATCTAACAATCTCCCCTAAGGAGAGGTCACTCAAACACACATTAAATTACATAGAACACAAACAGATATTACATTGAGATTGTTCTTGGATTCTTGTTCGTGAGTCTTTGATTCTTCATTTTCGCATGTTTGGATAACGGAGTGGAGGTCTTTAACGATCCACGTGATAATGGCCCAGTTATGAGCCGCTTTGAGATCTTCATCATCGCATTAATCTAGATCATCCATTGTGGTGTTGGTATTATGTGATGTTGTGACTTTTGGACCGTGATAGGTCACTAGATTTACAACACAAGCTTACAAGAAAGAGATAAAGGCGATTGAACAAGTATCCAAACACACACACGATATAAAGTAAACGGTTATGCGTAGAGAGTGAGTGAAAGAAAAACTTGAACAACCAACCTTCAAATGAAGGTTTACAAAGGGTATTTATAGGCAAGGAGCTAGGGCAACACTCCTACTCCTTCCCTTTACCTTATTGGACATGGGCCTAAGCTCATGGGCCTTCTACATAAGCTTAAGGCTAATAACAAACATAAAGGCCATAATTAAGCTACCTATTACATATTAATTACTAACACTTGATTATGGTTTAGGAGTGATTCCAACAATCTCCCCCTCAAGTGTTGGTGATGAAAAACGGTGAAGGCGTTGATGAAATAGTAGCTTTGACGCTTTGACATTCTTCTTTCTTGTGAGAAGAATTGCCATGATTCGAACCATCTCCCCAGTGTAGCGAGATAGTTTTCTTTGAACAATTATGCTTTGACGTCATCTTTAACTTTGTTCTTTGATCATTGTTCTTTGTGATGAAAGTGATAGTATTTTGTTATCTGCATCAAGTCTCCAGTGCCAGCTTCGCCGCTTCAGTGTCTCCACGTCATTCTTCAACATGCTCACACGCTCTTTGACGCTTGGAGATCAAGATCTTGATGAAGTTCTTTAAGTCTTTAACTTTGTAGATTCTTTGATTTGACGAAGAATCATTCCGACCGTTATGTTGCTTTTGGATAGAACTTCCATTAGTGATGATGTTGGCGTGAGCATGAGAAGAGTCTGCACGATCATTCCGCTCCTGAGCTTCCATAAGAAGAAAACATAAAAACGGTTAGTAATAAGCGGATTCCGGCACTTACAAGTTTGAACTTCGAGAGTTAACAAAGCATAGTGTGAAAACACAACTCTAATTCTTACAAAGGCCGTTTCGAATCTGAGTCCCACAAGTGAGATAACACGATGTACGAAGTACACCTACGATTCGTGATGAGTCGCTGAGGTACACAAGCATCACCTCACGCGGTAGACCGTTTGAGACCACTAAGCGCAATCCACGGGGAGTTGCCGGGTTTAAGCACCTGCTGGTAGCTTTTGATGTTGACCCGGGGAGTTTCCATTCAATCACTGAGGATCACAAATGTGAACCTCTCATAAATGTTCTCGGCAGATTGCTAAGATCTGTGAAGGACTCGATAATGTACCACCGAAATTCTTATTGTTGAATATCAAGTGATGAAATGTCAAGTGTACCTAAGAGATCTTTTGATGAATCTCGTGGCTCTAGACTCAATAGTGCATTTTGGTTTTCCCCGAAAGCGGAGACTAGGGAGCGGGTCTCCTTTTTCAATACCAGCAATCTCTAAGAGAAAGCCGATAGTTTACGTAGGGTTCCCTGTGAGAATGAAACAAGCTTCTGTTGAGAGAAACTTGAGTGGTTAAGAAGGTTTAGTGCATGCATCACTGGGTCCATGACGACTTTTAATCTTCAATACCACTAAGTGACAACTAGTAGCATATGAATTGAACCCGGTGTCTGCTCTAAGTTGAATAATCTGGAGGGCTATTTCTTTTCACCCTTTTCTTTGCATTTCTTTTTAATTCTTCAACTCCTTCTTTCTCCGATTCTCATTTTCTCCTTTTTACAATCATACCTAAGGACTTCTAAATACTAACTATTTGTGGTGTCCTCGGGTAGATCCTCCGCTCTGGCGGATCATAGGACGGTTATTCCTAACCTTAGTCACCTTATAACTCCATGACTAACCTATGTTGCCATAAATACCACTGTTGTGAAAAATCTCTCAAAGTGTTTGTGAATGAAAACATTTTAGTACCACTGTTGAGATAAGATTTTGCATAAATACTCCCTCTCCACATGTGCTTAAGAGTTTTAACGGTTAAATGCATAGTGAGGAAAGAGCGCGCACATTTTGAATTGATCAACTCAAGATAGACATTCCCCGCGGACACGTTACGTATAGTTAAAGAGTTGCATTGGCACCTTTTAGGTGACAACTAGCTCTAATAACTACCTTGAAGGTGTAGACAATCCTCGAAAGGTTGTCAAACATGTCCGCCGAGTTCATGTCTACCAAAAGTTTCTCGAATGGTACATTCTACTCAGACAAGTCCTTTGCGAGACATGTTTACATCACTAGCGAACTAGCTTGACATTATTACCCGTCCCGGACAAGTCTTTTCGAGTTACTAACAGTTAAGATCTCATCAATTCATGGGTTAAGTCTATAGCACAAAGATTCATTTGCATTGATACAACATATTTCTTATCACTTATTTTCTCCCCTCAAAAATGGCATATATGATGTTATTTTTGAAAAGTTGAGAATAAATATGACCATTTTGAGTGTTGCGGGAAGAATGACCATTTTATGAACAATTTTGAACAAAGTTTTAATTCAAGTACTTCCCCTCAATAAGTGATATAAACGGTTGAGGTTTTGAAAATCATAAGGGAAAGTACTTGTCCTTTTGAGCAAAACCTTAAAAAATGAAAGGTTTGATAGGTTTTACTCAAAAGTAAGAAGCTTTTGCTCCTTTTATAAGGATTGTGGCAATCAAGCGTACCACAGGTCCTTTATTTACATGTACGGGTTGTACACTGTTATGTGTGCACAAGCCATTGACATAATTAGATCATACATCCAAATTTATAATGAAAGAAGCAGTTCAAGGGGTACCAGGTAGTCCAGAGATGTCGCCAGAGTGTGAATTGTGAAAGCCGATGATGTTTCTCCTGGGTCGACCACCAACATAGCTTTCCAATCTTACGACGATCCCTTCTATACAACCGCTTTCATCAATCATGGTGATGATCCTCTTCACGCCCTTCGATCCTGAGAATTCCATCGCTTAGGAGACCCGATCTTTTGGTGTATATCCTTCAACCGTTAAGCCAATCCGTCCCTAACCATCTTCAAAGTGTGATCTCCAAACTTATGAAGATCTCTTCACGCCATCAAGCAATTTCTTTGAAGTTCACCGCGGTACGGTAAACAACGACGCCAAAGGTTTGCTCGATGAGCGTATATTGTGAAGCCGGTTGATGTCGGGTAGATCAAGCCGCTGCGGTGGAGTGAAGTTGACACGGTCCGATAAGATTCAACGCCATTTGGTGGAGATCTTCTACACGTTCTTTGATGACTATGCGTCTGATGAAGATGAGCAATGATTTGATGAATTCACGTTGTACTTCAGTGGAGAATTGTCTCATACGACCCAGTACTTTGGCAAGGTACATGTCTTCGATGTCGTTGATAGACAAATTCTCAAAGTCGCTTCGTGAGAAAATGCATAATCCCTTTCATCTTGTCCTTTGACCACGATATTCTTTAGGAAGGTGTAGTCCCACTTAGATGAAAGATCGACGTGTTTGATGGCAACGATACTTTTAGAACTAAATACTGCATGTTGAGACTTCAACCTCGGCAGCTTGTAGTAGATTCTTCGGCGCTCGCCAATGATGAATCCGTACAGTGCATCTCTGGTCAGTATTCTTCCACTTTGTTGGAGAACAAGTGATTAGCTCTTTCCTCGATAGCTATACAGTTTGAGTATTAATTTTGGGAATGGAAGTGTCAATGATGTAGCGTATTTCCTTGAACCATCGCCACCATGAAGAAGAAATTCCAGGTCTTTGTTGAAGAAATGTCGGAAAGGAATTCTAGGCTCATCCGGTTGGCCGATCGTTGGTAGTGGTTTAGACCAGTCGGTGTAATAAGGAGGATTGTCCCGCTTCGTAAAGTCGATGTTTGCTTCTGGGTTGAGCCAATCCATGTTGTTAGACATAGCTCGAGCAATGTTATCAAGGTGATATTCGACCTCGATGGCACTTTCGAAGCTATCTTTCCACAGTTGAAAAGCTTCATTCTTGATTCGCCTCAACTCGGATTTCGTCATCTTCTTTACGTGGAACTTTTCTTGCAGAATTTTAGCATGCTCCAAAGTATTACCGTCTACCAGATCTTGACCTTCTTCAGGGTAGGGAGTTGAGTTAACAAGTGTAGAGAACCATTCAAATTCCTCTGTTTTATCGTCATCTAGCCATGATACGACGTCAGGTGTCTTCTTCTTCTTTTCAATGGCCTAGATGATGATTCGGTTTCGTACTTGTTTGGGAGAAGTGGGTTGTTGTAGGGGCTCATGGTGTTCTTCATCGTCACCACCCGTATACTCAAAGTAATTACCGGTTTTTGAGTCGGGGTGGTGTCTCGAATCATGAGGTTTATCTGTAGAGAAGAGCGAGGAGGGAACTTTCTTGAGCAGGAGGCCGTTGGGGAGGAGTTGGCATGGAAGATGATTCACAAGACTTCTTTTTTCGTTTAGCTTCATCATTCTTATCCCGATCCTTATCTTCATCGTCTCTAGGACGTTTAGACCTTTCAGCTTCGACTCTGCATGCTTCTTGAGTTGGTAGTCCAAAGGCAATGCTTGAAACAACTTTCCTTCATCAGAAGTAAATGTCCCTGATCGTTTAGACATTTGTGTGACAAGCTTGGCCACCAATTCATTATCCGAGAAAACTACAGGATCGGATGGATTGATTGTGACGGTTAAGGGTGTTGATCTTATAGTTTGCTTGGCTATCTGCATAAGATTCGGATATAGTTGCCTGGTAAACATCTCCTTTGTGACTTTAGGAACGATATCCAGAAGGTACTTGTGAGTGTAGCCTTCGATCATTCTGTCCATCTTCCCTTGTAGATCATCCGCATGAGCTTCGTATATACTCCCTTTCATTCTCATCTTGTCATTCTCATCATGTAGATATCGTATTTGGTCAAGAAACCAATTCAGCTTTTCTGTAGAGCATGTCCTTCTTTCGACTTGTTGGACAAATTTAACGATTCGATTCTTAGATTGAGAGATCCAAGATGGAGTTGGCTTCTTTACTGATCCGGATGATGATTTGGTTGATTTCTTTGATGGTGGTGGTGAAGAGTGAGAAGAAGAATTTGATGATGATGAGATGTGAGGAGACTCCGGGTCCTTTGGTGGTTCCGAAGTTTCTTCCTTTGATCGTGCAGGACTATCTAGAAGAAACGTATCATACTCAACATCTTCTTCATTGCCATTAGCTTGTTCATCGCCTTTGGCTTTGGCCGCAGCTTCTTCATCGCTTTTACCTTCTCTAACTTCTCGATTCTCGGTTCTTCAAAATCAAATTCAAGAGTATCTTCGACACGTGTCTATTGTTGTACCAAAGTGGTGGCACCAGATCCCTTATCGGGTTGATTAACCGCATCGGGACCTGGTGAAGGTTGAGCTGCACCACTTGACCCTCCGGGGCCACCCATTTGTTCTTGAGCAAATTGTTGTGCAACGTATTGAAGTCGAACGAATTTGAACTTCTTCCTGTATGATTTATCCAATTGCTCTTCATCACTTTCTGAGCTTTCATCATATGGCACAAGTACAGGAGTCTTTCCTTTGCCATGTTCAGCTATTGGACTAGGAGGTTTTGGTACTGATGGAGTGTCATCCTTGCTTTGTTTCGAGTAGTGGACCTCCTCGTGCGATTGTGTATCTTCTGAGCTTTCGTCCCAAGTAGCTTTCTTTGTGTGTAGGAATAGGAGCAGCTTCCTTGGAGGGAACTTTCTTCTTTGGAGTAGGTTTCCTTTTTGGGACCTTCCTTTGACTCTCTGTGCTTATTGCACTTCCAAAGGCACTTCCTCTTCGGTTCTCCGAGTAGGAGTTCCGAAGGCTTTTCATCGAGATGACCATTTTTGCCTTCTCGTCTTTGCTACTTGATACCTTTTGTATGTTTCAAGCTTTTTGATTTCATTTGTCGAAGGTGATCGTGTAGCACGAAACCTTGTTTCTTTGTTGTCGATTCCTTGATTCTGATAGAAAGAATAGGTTCGGACAACACGTCGTGATTATCGGGTCATTGAGCCTCTTGGGAATATCGATTAAGTCCAAGTGCTCTCGGATCAAAAGCTTGGTGTATCCGATAGGGAATCTTTGAGCCAAGCTTCTTGTGAAATGTCATCATGTCATCCCATATCGCTTGCTTCGATTTCAATATCCTTCTTATTGATCAATGACCAGAAGACTTGCAGTTCCATGAGCTTGGGATGCTCATAGCCACCGCCACGCACTGAGAGACGACTTAGTGATGATGATGTAGAGTGTTCTCCATGGTTGAGGAATGTTCTTAAGCTCCACGTGAGAGTGCTTGTTAATAATTCCCTTCATCATAGCCAATATCAAGTAGAAATTTAACTGTCTCTTCAAGAGGTGTGGCAAAGAAGTCGGTTGGCACGATGTGCGGAATGATAAGTACAGCCTGTAAGTCTGCAGGAGTGATAGTGACTTGTTTGTGATTAAGTGTCATTGTCACTGCACTTTGACCTGTGATCCTCTGCATTGAATTCCAGAATTGCTGAATGTAGATTTCCCGCAGTAGCGAGTGTGAGAGCATGTTCGGTAGGGATGATTCCTTAGAATATCCACAGCAATGAGACAAGAAGATTTTGAGCATGTGAGGGTTTCAAAGTCAACCCTAAGGTTGTTCTTTCCAATCTTTCTAGGATAGCCATTTGGGAAGATATCAGCAATTGTGAGAACTTCTGGTGCATCCACATTCATTTGTGTAGCCATGTCGTGATCTGAAATAACATTAGCCAATAGAACCAACATATTGAAAGACATAATGTTAGTCAACAGAAGGTTTTATTGTCTAATTATTGAATGTACAATGTTATTGATTGTTACGAGTCCTAAGTCACTTGTTTGTCCAATAGTCTAATGACGCCGTGAAATGTTTCGTGAGTTAGTTAACTTTAAGTTTTAAAGTTTATTTTATCACTTATAGTTCACAACATATCAAACGCTTAAGTTTATTAGTGACATTATTGGTTTCGTGACGATATGATTGGTTTATTTACAAGATTGTACACGTAACAATTCAAAATTAAGGTCAATCCAGGCTTAGGCGTAGAAATGATAAAGTTACGCGCGAAACAGAGTTGTATACTGCCAGTAGGCGAAAGCTTATGTGTAGGATCTAACTTACGCGTAAGAAATGTTACGCGTAGGAAAAGGGACATTATGCGAGAGCTTACGCGTAGGCATATATATATACCTTACGCGTAAGGCTTACTCGTAAGAGTAGACCTTATGCGTAAGGTCATCAAGCTTACGCATATCCTTCACAGGATACGAGTAGTCCCATTGTAGAACCTTACGCGTAATAGTTACGCGTAGGATTTCTCTTACGCATAACTTTCTACGCGTAAGGTGATCCTTATGCGTAGAGATTCAAATGACCTTGATTCTGAATTTTAAGCGTAGCAAGCCTGAAAAAAAAATCATAAAATCAGCAATCTTAGCATGTATAGTCATATTAAACAGATTATGGCATGAAAAACTTGTTAAACATTTTACGCGTAGAAACTCATACGCGTAGGTCAAAACCCTAAGGGTTATGAATTACGCATAAGATTTTTAACCATGGAAATTGCACCAAACTTTTTATGGTAGGTCTTAGGTGTTGTGAGAGTCTAATAACCAAGTTTTAACATCCAATTCGTGGTGAATCAAAAATACCCAAACTCAAGAACATTAAACCCTAATTTCTAATTCTGACTTAATTAGTGTTTCTGGGTTGTTATAGGGCCTGGATAACATTAATTCAACATGAAATAAACATCACACAACAATCTATTTGACCAAAAACCTTCACATTTGAAAACACCCAATTCGACTCAAGAACCCTAATTTTGAAAAACCATCATTTTGTGTTTCGGGTGGATTGAGAATAAAATAGTATCTTGATGTTAAAGAACTGTTTGACACCATTTATCTTAACCTCAAACACATAAGTATGATCATGTGTTCTTATGCGTATGCGTATAACACAAAATCAACCATACACGTAATTTTAACCGTTGGATTCGTTTGAAAATCAAAACCAATGTTTAAAAACGTGTTAAAACGAAAAACACTTATAGATTGATGATCAAAACACGGATTTCTTGAATGCTTTCTATGCGTAGGATTAGTTGGTTAGGAGTAATAAATGTGAAGTGAAATGTTAGGTGAAAGAGTTTTATTAAAATGACTTTCAACTTTTGGCTGTTTTGGTCCCTCCACCTTTTCCTTTTTCATACAAAGCCATTTAACTTCCATTTTGGTTACCAAACGAAGATTTTAAGAAAGAAACTTGACGACACTCCCCCTCGACTTAAGAAAATAATGAAAGGTTATAAATTTTAGTCCGAGGAGTGTCATTGAACCAAAAGTTTACCACCATTGATACAAGAAAAAACCGGGATATGACAACATGCAAGTACACGGATGATTTGAAACGTTATATTTATTTTCTCCCACTCAACACTTGATCGGAAAAATACTGAATTTTGAAAGATTATAGTGTTGACGGAAGAAATGTACTTGCAATGTTGAAAGAAAATAGATAGAAGAATATTTTTGTTGTTTTATCGGATTTTATATTTTTGTATTTTGTTTTTGAAAAATATTTACAAAAGAATTTTGGTGTTTGATGTGTTTTAAGATGCTTTTAGGAGGTCATCTAATTCCTCTTGAGTCAAACACCTCATACCAATCCGGTGGACCAACTCATTAAACCTAGCGGAGGCAAGGCTTTGGTGAGAAGATCTGCCAATTGGTATTCTGTACCCACAAAATATAATTCAACATACCATGTTTCCACGTGATCCTTGATGAAATGATATCGAAGATCGATGTGCTTTGATTTCGAGTGTTGAACGGAGTTGCACGAGATCGCAATAGCACTCCGATTGTCGCAGTACATCGGGATTCTCAAATACGTAACCATAATATTTGAGTTGTGTTCTCATCCAAATGACTTGAGCACAACACGCCGACATGGCTACATATTCTCGCTTCGGTTGAGGACAGCGATGTACAATCCTGCTTCTTCGATTGCCAAGACACCAATTTGTTACCAAGAAATTGTAAAGCTCACGAAGTACTTTTCCGTGAGTCTAAGCATCCTGCGTGGTCGCCTCAAAAGCGATTAGTTCAAAACCGAATCCTTCTGGATACCGATCCCCAAGTTAATGGTTCCCTTTATGTATCGGAGGATTCTTTTAGCCTCGGAGAGGTGGGTTTCAGTTGGTCGCGACTAATAACGAGAGCAAAGATATACGGCAAAGACAATATCAGTGTCGCTAGTTGTTAGATACTTGAGAGACCCAATAATACTACGGTATTTTGTAGGGTCCACCAATTTCCCATGTAAATCAGCGCCTAGCTTCTTGGTATGAGCCATTGGTGTGGCATAGGTGTCACAGGTTTTCATTCCAAATTTGTTTAACAATTCAAGGGCATATTTGGTCTGACTCAAGAAAATACCACGGGGTGATTGATGAACTTGCGGTCCGAGAAAGAACGTGAGTTCACCCATCATGGACATTTCAAAATTTTTCTTCATTAGTTTTGCAAAAGCGATTGAAAATTTTTATGTGTAGACCCAAAAATGATGTCATCCACGTAAATTTGAACAATTAAGATATGTGCCCCGTGATATTGTATAAAAGAGTTGGGTCAACCGAACCTTTGGTGAAATTATTAGCAATGAGGAAAGATGATAGCTTATCGTATCATGCCCGAGGAGCTTGTTTGAGACCATACGAGCTTTGTTCAGGTTTGTAGACGTGATTCGAAACTCGGATCAACGAATCCATCCGGGTTGGTGACATAAACCGCTTTTTTAAGTTGTCCATTGAGAAACGCAGTTTTGACATCCATCCGATAGACCGTCATATTCATATGAGCCGCGAACGCGAGAAATATCCGAACCGCCTCAAGACGAGCAACCGGAGCAAAAGATTCTTCAAAGTCTATTCCCTCTTCCCGACGATAACCCTTAGCAACTAGACGTGACTTGTTTCGGATTACATTTCCTTCAACATCCAATTTGTTTTTCCAAATCCATTTGAGACCAATGACGTAGACCCTTGTTGGTCTTTCAACCAGCTCCCATACTTCAAGACGTTTGAATTGGTTGAGTTCTTCTTGCATGGATTCAATCCAGCTGTCTTTTGTCATTGCGTCTTTGATGTTTTAGGTTCGATTGGCAGATGAGTGCATAAATGCAATGTTCACCGTCTGTGTGAAGACGTTGTCTCGTAACGACCGGTTGATTCGGGTTGCCAATAATGTTTTCCAGAGGATGGTCTTTTGTCCATCTATGTGTGGAGGGTTGATGTTGGTATACATTGTGCGATTTTGAGGATTCAAATGGCTTGTTGAAGATTCTGCGACATCCGTGCAGCCTCATTAGCAAACGGGTTGAAGAACGCATTTGGATCAAAATCTGCAGGTGGGGGTACTTCATTCGAACATCATCACCGATTCATCATTGTTGGAGGCGGTTTGTTCAACTGTTGTGGTGGAGTCAACTGGTGGTGCTTCTTCAACAAGAGTTGTTGTAGCAGTGTGTATCGTATAGAGTATTATCGGGTGCTGAGCAAAGCAAATGGATACACCCGAGCATGCTTCATCAATATCGCCACTGAACAGCGAGGAGCAAATAACCTTTCCATTTGTTGACGAGTAAGTCGGGGCTTTGTTCAAATGATGATGGGGTTTGGGGAAGTTTAAGCGGTTGTGACCGGTTCTAAGTCTGTTATACTCGTAAGCCATTTCCGTGAAGTTCATCAAAATGAGCATGAATCGCTTTCCATAACCTCCTTTGTTCGACGATTCCATTCGAAACCTTTAGAATTATCACAATATCCTATAAAGACTCCAATGTCGGCTTTGAGCTTTCCAAAGTCATCACGATCATTATTCGGATAGCAAAGAGATCCAAATACATGAAAGTGTTTGAGATTCGGTTTTCTCAATGTGGACAAGCTCAAAAGGTGTTTTGTTGTGGCGTTTTGTAATCATAGAATGGTTTTGAGTATAGCATGCAGAGATACGCTTTTGCCCATAAGTAACTGGAAGTTTAGCATTGATTAACATTGTTCTTGCGCTTCCACTAACGCTCGGTTTAGATCTTTCAACAACTCCGCTTTGTTCTCGTGTACGTGCAATAGATGTCCGATGTCTTTGAATTCCTACTTTCTCATAAAATTCACGAAGAGTTTGGTTAACAAATTCATGGCCTCTCTCTGATTTGGCGAACGGTGTTACGTAGGTGAACTTGTATTTTCTTGAGAAAGGTGATGATCATCTGTGGAGCTTGATCTTTGCTTCAAAGAAAGTAGACCCAAGTCCAGCGTGAATAGTCATCAACAATTACTAAGATGTAGCGCTTTGCCATTGATCGTTTGCTCGCGCATCGGGCCACACAAATCCATGTGAAGAAGATGAAGCACATGCCGAGAGTTGTGTTCCACCTTTGAAGGAAAATGAGCACGAGTGCTTTTGCCTTGTTCACAAGCCGAGCAAAGGTGATCTTTAGAATACCGAAATCGTGGGAGTCCTTCAACTAGTTTGTGTCGAGCAAGGTTGGTGATGGTTTGAAAGTTTAGATGTGAGAGACGACGGTGCCATAGCCGTGATTTTGTTGATGTTGCCTTTGAAAGTAAGAGATGGGAGAAGAAGCAACCATGTCTTGCATAGAGATAGTGTAAAGACTTGAATTAAGCGAGCCGCACATAAGGTCGTTTCCTTGTAGATCATTAATGAAACAAGTTTTCTCCCTGAAAGCAACCTCCAAATCTCCATCACAAACCGCCCTACGAAAACAGATTGTGACCGAGGCCTTCCACATAATAAACCCCGCTAATTTCGATGTTCCCATTGATATAGTCTCCGTAGCCCATTATAGCTGCGCTAAGTGATCATTCCCTAACCCGACAAAGCGCCAATGAACTTTGCAACAAAGTTTGATAACACTTTAAGATTGCCTGTCATGTGTCGGGAACATCCGCTATCAACAATCCAGAGAATGATCTCAGACACCGTATCACAATGCATCACACAGATGGAATAGAAGTAGATGTGGAACCCAAATGTTAGAGGGTTCCATAGCGCTTATAGTAGATATACAAACATCAATAGCTTTAGGTATCCACTTAAATCCTAGTGTGTTATATATCCATTTCTCCCATCTCCAACTAGTATTTGCTTTAGTCTTAGTGAATGCACTAGGTGGTACTACATTCCTAGGAGGTGAAACTGAGCTACAGGGACAACAAAGCGTTCTTAGAATCTAAAGAGGCGGTCTACCAAGCAATGGACTTAGAAAGATTAGTGGGCCTAGAGGTATTCGGTTCTTAGGATTCCTTAAACGAGAGATGATAGCTTTAGCAACACATTTATCATGACAATCGGAATTCATACTTTTACGACAAATAACACAAGGTGCATCGATGAATATCAAAAGTACTTAAAGGTTTAGCATTCGTTACATCACTATTTCTATTACATTTGCCGGACGCAATATCTATAGTGGAGGCAACGTGAGTCTTATTCATAGTCCTAGGGTGTTCTTCTACTTTAGCATTCCTTATTGATCTTTTCTTAGGTCGTAACTTCCTATTCTTCGATGTAGTGCTCCTAGGCTGTGAAGTACGGACGTTTTGGAAAAGACGCAACTATTCCTGCTTTCAGAGAAGGAAGCACGCTTAGCAACTTGTGATTTGGCGGTAGGGATTCTAGGTTCACGATTACTAAGTGTTACTGGTGCTATTCTCTTAATCATGGTAGGCGGAAGTTGTTCATACTTTCCTAACATTTCTCTTAACTTGAAGATAGTGTGAATCGATCTTGATTTTCGTGACCGAATATTTCCAACAAGATGCATAACTTCTTTAGTGTGTGCAAGATAATGATCAAGTTCATTTGATGCTTCATCACGAGTCTTTTTGAGTAAATCAAATATGACACCATATTCCTTTTAACTTTTACAAGTTCTTGTTCATATTTTGAGATTTGACACTTAAAAGACACGCTTTTTATCATCCAGCTTGCTCAATTTTAGGATCGTAAGATTTTGCACGCAATCGGAGATTTTGTGTTGAAAGGCAATTTGTTGATCGTGAATATCTTTTTGACACCAATTAAGACGACGTATTGCATTTGAAAGTTCGTTTGACAATCGCTTGTTTTCAACTTTTAAGGACTCGACCTGAAGCACATTATCGTTGTTCTTAACATTTACCACGAAACAACAGATCGCAGAGGTATAATCAAATGCATATGACAAAGAATTCAATAACACAACATTATGGACATCGGCACAGATGACATCTTCCAAGAGTCGATCAACATCTTTTCGTAACATTTTCTTTTTACGCTTTGTATTAGAAATAGATGTTTCGTTTCTCAAAACGACCTTCATTATCCAAGTTCCTTATGAAAGTCCCTTTCCCAAGACAATGCACAACTTTTCAAATTTTTAACATTTGGTAAAAGATTTTTCTAAAAATGTCTCTTTGTTCTCGCGCTAGAGGCGATTGAAAGTGTTGAACTTTGATTTCGGAATGATATTCTATCTCATGTTGTAAAGTTTTGAGGTCAGCCATGAAAAGGTCAAAATATCGAAGAATTTTGCGATTTTAAGGTTTTGAGTTTACTTCACCGATGGAAGGTAAAGGACCATAAGTTTGTGCATAATCTGGTTTGGGATTATCATTAGAAGACTCGACGTTTTATGATAACCTTGGTGTGTTAGAATAATCCATTGGTGTGACGAAAGTGACCGCTTTTGAATAGTTAAAAGGTTTGTTGTAAACAACTTTTTCTAATTTTGATCGACTCTCGCCTTCTGCATCTAATTCCTCTTGACGATGATATTCAACAACACTCATAAATGTAATTATCAATTTTATATGCTGCACCGGAAACTTCAGGATTTGGTTTGAATGCTTTGGTTGAAAGCTTAGGTTTGTAATCGGCAAGATTCGGTCCATATCCATTTGGATTGGGTTTTAAAGTAAACTTTTCAATGGATGTGACCGACTCGCCATGTTTGTAAACAACAGTTTTAAACTCTTTAAGTTTGTTTTGCAAGCCGATGATTTCTTCAAGATGATCATCTATTCGTTTCGTTGAATGCTTTTTGTATGCAGAGAACTGTTTTTGACAAGTTAAAAACTCAGCCTTAGCTTTTTGATTTTCCAAGGTGAGAGCGTGAATTTGATTTTTATGTTTGATGAGTGCGTATTCACTCATCATTTTAAGTCAAATCTGAACTGCAAAACATCTAAAAACACTCCGATATGCATCAAAATACTATAAATATCTCAAAATTGTGTTTTATATGTTTCAGATGCAAAACAAATGAAATACGAACAAAGTTTGCATAATTGGCAGTTTCAGTCCCCCGTCTTTCAAAAATTGACAGAAATAGTCCCTGAGCACGTAATTTAAAAAGAAAAGTCACCAAAGATCCTTTTGAAATCATAAGTTGTCATAATTAGTCCTTTGGTGATAAATTTCAAAAGTTTGAGAAATTACAGTTTTATCCCTGGATTTTTAAATTTGTCAAGTTAAGTCCTTGGAATTTCACAAATTGGCAAATTCAGTCCCTGCACTTTTGGTGATTGACAAGGTCAGCCCTTGGATAATACTTCATAAGTTACTTGATTGGTCCCTGAATTTTCATTATTGGCAGATTTGGTCCCTATAGTCACTATGGATTTATATCTAACCATTAGTCCAATATAATTCTTAGGCCCAAATAACACTCAACCTGGTCCAACCCACGACCCATGTCATACCCGGTCAACCCATAACCCACCCAGTTAAAGTAATAACAAAACCACCCAACCCTCCCTTTCTTCTCCAACTCCCGCCCAAATCACACCCCTGCTCCCCAAAACCCTAGATTCTCTCCTCTTTTTACCACTCCCCAAACACTCCACCCCCATTTACCCTTTTACCCAGCTGCACCTTTACCCAAACCCACCTTAATCTCCTTTAACCGGATACACCCAAATCCCAAACCCACTTTCATTTTTTCCAGCTCATTCAAATAGCCATGTCACAAATCCCAGCTTCAAAAAGTTCAATGGATGGCCAAGATTCATTCTAAATGGTACCTAATTGATCAATGGTCAAGATTGAGTTAAAGAAGCACAAAGTGGAACCCTAGCTGTTTTCCTCACACACAAGAAGCACAAGAGATGAAGATTGAAGACTGAGGATAGTTAGTATAAATAGGACCTTTGTAGCCAAGTATAAGGCACCCCTAGTTTTTAGAAAAAATTTAGTTTTAATGTTTTTAAGATTCTGTTGTAATGTTTTTATTTGGTTAATGAAATGTTTCTTTTCCTCTAAATGTTATGTTTAATCTCAGTTGAATGTTGTTAATGTTTTAAGTTCAAAGATCAAGAAAAAAATGGGTCAAACAGTTTGCTAAAGAAAAAAAAATCAGTAAAGGGTTGTTTGTTTTAAGCTTCAAACTGGTCAAAAATCCTTTTGTACCCGTTTGACTCACCCAGTCAACCTCACTTAAGACATTTGAGTTCAGTCACAAGGATTTGGAAATGGTTAAATAAGATTGGTACAAGTTTAGAGTAAAAAAAAAATCGTTTTCTTTGTCTCTCTAAAACAGCACAGGACAAGAAAGGGGCTACTGTTCTTGTGCCTTTTTCTCAGTGAAATTGGTATTCAATAATTCTAAAAGTTTGTTTTTATCAAAGTATAGTTGCCTAACTTAATCTAGTCCAAGTTTCAAGCCTTGAAACAATTTCTAGCATAGTCAAAAGTGATTTCAAAATCTTGCTTTTCACTTTCGCTTTTGGTTCTGCACCAGCAGTCAAAACAAAGAAAAGCCATCTGATCTTAGCTTAATTTGAAGGCTCAGAAACAAGTTGTTCGGGATTCTAATTGTTCTTTTTGAAATCTATGTTTGCTTGAGTTTGTTGTTGTAGCTTTCATTTGGTTGGAATCTCACTGTTCTTTATCAATAAGCTCTAAATCAGACCCCCCAAGGCTTTTACTGCCACATCTGCATTCTCAGCAAACAGGTCACTCACCTTTTTTTTACTCATTAGTTTATTGGTAGTTTAGCATAGCTTATTTAAGTTGTTAGATGCTCAGTTAGCACATTTAGATTAGTTTAGATAATTGTTAGCTTATTAGTGCCTCTAGGTAGTGTTACTTTGCTTAATCCCAAACCTTTCTTAGTTTAGGATTTCGGAGATCTGATGTATAGCCAACTGCTTTTTCCCTTCATTAAGTTAGCTTTTTGATTGTTAGCTTATTTCATTTAGTAAACTCTATATTTCTGCCATGGTGTGCTTATTTGATCCTATGGTTGTTTAATTTGTGCTCAAAAGCTATAAGGGGTGTTTGGTTTTCCCTTAAGCCATAGCACATTTCAAGTTTCAAAAGGTTTTGGTTGCTCATGTTACAATCACCACTTATAAGCTATTTATAAAGCTTATTGTGAGTTTTCAAAGCATAAGTCTTTCACAAAGTTCATAGTTTAATCTCACTTTCTAGATTTACAAGGGAGTTCTCGTTTGTTTGCTCAAAAGGGTGTGTTTGGAAATGTTAAAAGGTGTGTTTGTTTGAGTTCTCATTCAAATCAACAGTAAAAGCTGCTTATTCAAATTTTATTTGTAAGGTTTCATAACAAAGATTTTCACAAAGTTGCTTATCTCTTTGCCCTTGACAAGTTTCAAAAAGAAAAGTTGAAAAAAAAAAAATGTTTTGCAAAAATGGCATGGCTGGGACTCGAACCCACGCCATCCACCTCACAACACAACATCACAAACCATACTTGGGTCTTGTCTCGTTGAATATTGCACAAACAAATCATTTAAAAACCCCTTGGTAGTTTAGCTCATAAGCTATTGTTAGCTTATTTCTTGCTTATTTTCTATAGCACTAGTGTGTTTTTCATTTTTCACTGATTCTGTAGCATCTCAAGTACTTTTGGTTAAATTTTCGTGATTTTTCTCAAATAGTTTAGTATTTTTAATTATTTAATTAGTGTTTAATAGATTTTAATTCGTAGAAATTAATTTAAAAGTCGAAAAAATATTCCGCTTTTCCCTAAAATCATTTTTAGTCAAATAGAACGTAGGAAAATTGGTTTCACACCCGTAGCCCTTAAATTGAAAAACTTTTACGTTTATGGCTCGGGTTGTTTTACCGTTTTACGCTTTTTGCTTTTAGCACCCTAGGACTTAGTGTAACTTCGTTTTATCATTCCTTAGGTTTAGTGATAGTTTATTTTTAGTTATTTAGGGTTCCCTTGCCTTAATTACCTTCCCGTTCATTAAATTGTAGAATCCGTAATCAAATCAACAAATCATTAAAAATCCAATTCAAGTTCAAATCACGAAACTCAACGAATCCTTCCATTCACACCTCGTTGGGACACGACCGGGGAAATCACTTTTCCGGTATCACTTTTATCACACCCGTGAGATTTGATACGTTGACCTTTTTCCTAAAAGGTTAATTTGTAATTTACGATTATTTTGATATACGTTGATATTGTGTTTTTCACACACTCACTTCACAACTAATCAAATTTTGGCATGCGGGGAGGTGTGTTGCAACAATATCGTGAAGTTTTTGCGATTAGTGACTTGAAGAACCTTCCTCGTGAAGTTATTGTTTTATAAAAATACAAAATACAAAAATATTTTTCTTTTCTTTGTATATATATGTAAAAGATTAAAAATACAAAAAGATTTTCCTTGTTGTTTTAAATAAATAGAAGACACAATCAATATAACATTCTCAACTGAGGTGTTATCATTATAAGTTCCGAACAAAAGATTTAAAACTTGCCTTTGTGTCGCTCGTGTTTTGGTTTATTTCTATCGGTTTAACAAACTGTGTGAGGGTATAAGGACGGCCTGACATTAAATTGCTGTAAAGAGACGGGTTTTTAATAAGCTTCACGCTGACCTACAAAGTCTCTCCGCTCCTTTGTGCGTTTTACTTATAGAAGTGATCATTTCATGTGGGATTATTGGTTTAAGTTCACTGTTGTTTTGCCTCGGTCTTGTTTTAATTGAAAGTGTTGTTTTGGAAGTGCATGCGACTCGCCGCAAAGCTCGTAGACGTAACCGTAACCAAGCAAACGTATCCGAGATACGTACCGTCGAACAAATCACAATGACACATAACCAAGGGAACGGACCTCGAGTCCCAGACTGATCCACAAGATCCAGCCCGATCTCGAACGATGGAGGAGCTTTGCCAACCCACGATGGATGGACAGGGCGGTCCAATTGCCCCGGTCAACATCGAGGCCACGGATTTTGGACTTAAGCATCACATGATTCAACAAGTCCAAAGTTTTTGCCAATTTCACGGATCACCGGGTGACGATGCCAACAAGCATCTCGACAAATTTCTCACCGTCACCCAAAGTATGAAGCAAAATGGGGTCACCGATGACGCCCTTCGCTTATACCTCTTTCCATATTCCTTGACGCTTCATGCCACCGCATGGTTTGATCGTCTTCCCAAAAATTCAATCCATAGTTTCGACGAAATGATCTCCAAATTCTTGGCGAAATATTTTCCACCGTCGATGGTGACGAAACTACGGAATGAAATCAGGTAATTTTCGGCAGCATCCTGATGAGTCCTTATTTGAGGCATGGGAACGCTATAAGCTTTCGATTGATCGATGTCCGAACCACAACATGTTGCTTGTCACCCAAATAGATACGTTCTATAACGGGTTAACATTGAGACATCGTGACACGATTAATGCTGCTGCCGGTGGTACCTTTATGAAAAGGCGACCCGAAGAGTGCTACGATCTCATTGAAAACATGACCGCCCACCACAATTATTGGGATTCCTCAGCCGAGAGGAGTGAGTCAATGAGATCTACCACTCTTCCATCTTCGGAATACACGACTCTAACCAAAAAGATTGAAGAAATATCCACTGCCGTTCTTAAAATTAGTCAAAATAACAACAATCAACAAGTGAATGTCGTAAACAAGAGTGGTGAAACTTGTGGTGGTCCACACCCTTATTTTGAGTGTCCAGCCTCCGGTGGCTTCACTCAAGAGAGCGTTTATGCCGCTTCTGGTTCCTACAATACGGGAGGTAATTCCTACCAACCGCAAGGGGACCGAAACCTTCTCAGCTATCGTTCTAACAATTTCCTTGGACCACCCGGGTTTAATCAAAATCAGAACAATCAAAATGTGCAAAATAGAAATAATCAGTTCAATCAAAATCAGAGTCAGAATCGGAATTTTCAAAATCAAAATCAAGGAAATTTCAATCAAAACCGATTCCAAGCTCCTCAACAAAACATGCATGCCCAGCCTCCTCAAGCTTCCATTGACATTGCAAATTACATCAAAAGCAATGAAGCTAAGATGGCATCCATGCAAAATCAAATTACCACTTTGAAGAATGATTTCACTTCCGAGCTTAGAGCTACTAGCAACAAAATTGATCAATCTCAAAGCAAGATTGAAAGCATGTTTGCTAGTCTCATGAGTCAAAAGAATCAAGCTTCAACTTCGGGTGCTCTTCCGAGTAATACCATTCCCAACCCAAAAGGTGAATTGAATGCTATTGCCACCAGAAGTGGTAAATCTTATGAGGGACCCTCGATGCCTAATCCTTCTCCGGTAAGGGATGTGGAACGAGAAACCGAGGTATCAAAGGACAAGGTGCATAACTCAAGCCCACGAAGTACCGCACAAGTCCAACCTTCATGGTCTTACCTCCAATTCCGGAACCCGTTGTTCCGATGACCACTCCTAAGCCTTCACTTCCTTATCCTTCAAGGCTTAATGACCAAAAGCTCCGTGATAAAACTAGTCAACAAATGGAGAAGCTTATCCAAATCTTTCAAGATTTGCACTTCGAGATTAGTTTCATGGACGCTTCTTCTTATGCCAAAGTTCGGTCCAACAATCAAGAATTTGTTGAATAACAAAGAAAAGATTTCCGAAATGGCTAAAACTTCTTTGAACGAAAATTGTTCGGCGGTTATCCTTAAAAAGCTTCCCGAAAAGTTAGGAGACCCCGGAAAATTTCTCATCCCATGTGATTTTCAAGGCATAGTTCAATGCTCCGCTTTGGCCGATCTTGGCGCTAGCATTAACTTGATGCCACACTCCATGTGGAAAAAGCTTTCATTACCTCCGCTTACACCTACATGTATGATCCTCGAGCTTGCGGACCGCATAAGTTCTCGTCCGCTAGGTAATAGCCGAGGATGTGTTTGTGAAAGTAGGCAAGTTTCATTTCCCCACCGACTTTGTTGTTGTCGAATTTGATGCCGATCCTCGAGTACCCCTCATCCTTGGGAGGTGCTTCTTGAAAACGGGTCGGGCATTGATCGACGTTGATGAAGGGGAAATCACTTTGCGGGTAAACAAGGAAGCCGTTACTTTTAATCTCAATCAAGTTACGAAATACTCCCCCAATTATGGAGACAATTCCGTCAACAAAATTGATGTCCTTGACATTGTGTCGGAGGAGTATTCTCAAGAAATTCTTGGATTCTCGAGTGGCAATCCCACTTCGGTTGATCCCATTGTTGCTCTCTCTTCCCCTCCCCTCACTCCGTTTGAGGGAAGTGACTTTATTTTGGAAGAGATTGAAGCATACTTGGCTAGTGATTCTGTTCCATGGGAAATTGATCACGCTCCCATCGACATTGAGGGAGAAATACTTCTCATCGAGAAGTTGCTCAATGAAGATCCTTATTCCCTCCCTCCTCAAGAACTTCATAAAGAGGAAATCAAAACGATTGAAAAATCTAATGATCCTCCCGAGGTCGAACTTAAGGACTTACCACCTCATCTCGAGTATGCATTTTGGAGGGTGACAATAAATCACCCGTCATCATTGCTAAGGACTTGAGTGAGGATGAAAAAGCCGCTCTCATAAAGGTTTTGAAGTCACTCAAGCGAGCCATCGCTTGGAACCTTTCCGACATCAAGGGTATTGACCCGAGATTTTGTACTCACAAAATTCTCATGGAAGATGACTTCAAACCGGTGGTTCAACACCAAAGAAGGGTGAATCCTAAAATTCATGAGGTTATCAAAGCGGAAGTCATAAAACTTCTCGATGCCGGATTGATTTACCCTATCTCGGATAGTCCTTGGTTAGCCCCGTTCATTGTGTGCCCAAAAAAGGTGGCATTACCGTTGTTGAAAATGATGAAAACGAGTTGATTCCTACTCGATTGGTTACGGGATGGCGTGTTTGCATTGACTATCGAAAGTTAAATGAAGCCACCCGTAAAGACCACTTTCCATTACCTTTCATGGACCAAATGCTTGAGAGATTAGCGGGAAACGAATACTATTGTTTTCTCGATGGTTTCTCGGGTTACTTCCAAATTCCCATTGACCCACAAGATCAAGAAAAGACCACATTCACGTGTCCTTATGGAACATTTGCTTACCGACGCATGCCTTTTGGCTTGTGTAATGCTCCCGGTACATTCCAAAGGTGTATGATGGCCATTTTCCATGACATGATCGAAAAGACTATGGAAGTCTTTATGGATGATTTTTCGGTCTTTGGGGATTCTTTCCAAACATGTCTCTCCCATTTGGACAAGATGCTTGAACGTTGAAAACACTAATCTTAGTCTAAATTGGGAGAAATGTCACTTTATGGTCAAAGAGGGCATTGTCCTTGGCCATAAGATTTCTAAGAGCGGGATTGAGGTTGACAAAGCTAAAGTCGATGTCATTTCAAAATTACCTCCTCCCACAACCGTCAAAGGAGTTAGAAGTTTCCTTGGTCATGCCGGATTTTATCGTCGTTTCATTCAAGACTTCTCAAAAATATCCCGGCCTATGACCCGACTTCTTGAAAAGGACACTCCTTTCATCTTCTCTAGTGAGTGCGTTGAAGCTTTTCAAATTCTTAAGAAGAAGCTCACGGAAGCACCAATTCTAGTTGCCCCCGATTGGGAATTACCATTTGAGCTTATGTGCGATGCAAGTGATTTCGCCATAGGTGCCGTTTTGGGGCAACGAAAATCAAAACATTTCAGCCTATACCATTATGCTAGCAAAACTTTGACCAAAGCTCAAGCACATTACACTACGACGGAGAAAGAATTACTAGCCGTGGTGTATGCTTTCGAGAAATTTCGGCCATACTTGATCTTGTCCAAAAGCATAGTGTATACGGATCACTCGGCTCTCAAATATCTCTTTGCTAAGCAAGATGCAAAGCCGAGATTGCTCCGATGGGTTCTCCTCCTACAAGAATTTGATATCATCATCCGTGATAAAAAAGGAGCGGAAAACCTAGCGGCTGATCATCTCTCTCGTCTTGAAAATCCACATCAAGGTGTGCTCGAGAAAAAGGAAATAAATGAAACGTTTCCTCTCGAGACTCTTAATGTGGTATCTCATCATGAAAATTCGAGTACCCCATGGTTTGCCGACTTTTCAAACTATCATGCGGGTAACTTTGTTGTGAAAGGGATGTCGTCCCAACAAAAGAACAAATTTTTCAAAGATGTTAAGCATTATTTCGGACGACCCTTCTTGTTTAAGGTGTGTGCGGATCAAGTCATCCGACGGTGTGTTCACGGCCAAGAAGCCGATGATATTCTCAAGGCTTGTCATCATGGACCCACGGGGGGACATCATGGCCCGAACTACACCGCTAAAAAGGTGTTTGATTCCGGTTTCTATTGGCCCACGATTTATAAAGATGCCCATGACCTCGTCAAATCTTGCGATTCTTGCCAACGTCATAGCAACATCTCTAAAAGGGATGAAATGCCTCAAAATGCTATTCAAGTGTGCGAGATCTTTGACGTCTGGGGCATTGACTTTATGGGTCCGTTCCCGTCTTCTCGAGGGAACAAGTATATACTCGTGGCGGTCGACATTGTCTAAATGGGTGGAAGCGAAAGCGCTCCCCACCAACGACACCCGAGTAGTTGTGAAGTTTCTAAAGTCTCTTTACCCGCTTCGGAACTCCCCGTGCCATCATTAGTGATCGCGGTACGCACTTTTGCAACGACCAATTTGCAAAAGTCATGCTTAAGTATGGTGTCACTCACCGTCTTTCTACCGCGTATCACCCCCAAACTAGTGGGCAAGTGGAAGTTTCAAATCGTGGTTTGAAAAGAATCTTGGAGAGGACCGTAGGTGAAAACCGTGCCTCTTGGTCGGACAAACTTGAAGATGCACTTTGGGCCTTCCGTAGCGCTTACAAAACACCCATCGGGTGTACTCCTTACAAGCTTGTGTATGGAAAGGCGTGTCATCTCCCGATCGAGCTCGAGCACAAAGCCTATTGGGCCTTGAAGCATGTAAATTTTGACCTTAAGTCCGCGGGTGATCATCGGAAAGTTCAACTCAATGAATTAAATGAACTCCGTGATCAAGCCTACGAGAACTCGTTGATTTACAAGGAAAAGACAAAGAAGATCCATGACTCAAAGATTAAGAACTGCGTTTTCAACGTCGGTGACCGAGTCCTTCTTTTCAATTCTAGATTGAAAATCTTCTCGGGGAAACTTAAGACCCGTTGGACCGGTCCATTCACCATTGCCAAAGTTTTTCCATATGGCACCGTCGAGTTATCTCAAACCGACGGACCAAACTTCAAGGTGAATGGACATAGATTGAAACATTATTTTGAGGGGACATACCATCTATGGTTGTCCCGGATCTACAAACTTTCCCCATGAACCAATGAATGCGGGATCGAGTCAAGCTAAGCGACTCGGGAATCAAAAACAGTAGCACACTATATGGGTTTTCATCCGTATTTCTGACTTCTTTCTACTTTCTACCACCCTAGTGTGGGGAGTTGCCCCACTGTTGTATAAAGGTTTTCTAAAAAAAAAAAATCTCTTCTTTCTAAATAATGGCCGTAGTATTTCCCTTTTATGTTCTTAGTTTCGGCATAACCGCCGGTACTTTGAATATTGAGGGCAATATTCATTTCTAGTGGGGGGAATTCTTAATTTTATCATGTATTATCCACCCAATTACCCCGTTTTTGGCCAAAATTTTTTTTGGAGTAAGTGTTTTACACTTACTCATTTGGTTATCAGTCCGCCATGTCTGTAGGACAAAAGGATTGGCTAATCCAGGAGCAAACGGCTCTTGGTAAAGATTTCTCAAATCCGTTTATATGGTTTGCAATTTGCCCAAAATTGTATGGTTCTCAACTCACCATATCCTAAAAAGTGAAGAGTTGGCTAGCCCGCAAGGTTATGGCTTGTGGTAAAGGCAGTGGAAAATCCATAATTGGTAATCAGCTCACCAAAGATAATATTGATAATTTATCTAAGAGTTGGCTAGTCCGAAGGGTACGGCTTAGTAAAGACAAAATCAAATCCGTTGAAACTGGTGGTTTGCTCAAAATCACATGGTTATCAGTGTACCATAGTTCTTACTTGAACTAAAACATTTGGCTACTCCAGAAGTAATGACTTTTGGTAAAGAGACTCAAATCCATTATGTTTTCTCAAAAGATTGCTAGGGACTAGCAATGTTTTAGTGTGGGGGATTTGATGAGTGCGTATTCACTCATCATTTTAAGTCAAATCTGAATGCAAAAACATCTAAAAACACTCCGATATGCATCAAAATACTGAAAATATCTCAAAATTGTGTTTTATATGTTTCAGATGCAAAACAAATGAAATACGAACAAAGTTTGCATAATTGGCGTTTCAGCCCCCGTCTTTCAAAAATTGACGTAAATAGTCCCCGAAAGCACGTAATTTAAAAAGAAAAGTCACCAAAGATCCTTTTGAAATCATAAGTTGTCATAATTAGTCCTTTGGTGATAAATTTCAAAAGTTTGAGAAATTACAGTTTTATCCCTGGATTTTTAAATTTGTCAAGTTAAGTCCTTGGAATTTCACAAATTGGCAAATTCAAATCCCTGCACTTTTGGTGATTGACAAGGTTAGCCCTTGGATAATACTTCATAAGTTACTTGATTGGTCCCAATTTTCATTATGGTGATTTGGTCCCTATAGTCACTATGGATTTATATCTAACCATTAGTCCAATATAATTCTTAGGCCCAAATAACACTCAACCTGGTCCAACCCACGACCCATGTCATACCCGGTCAACCCATAACCCACCCAGTTAAAGTAATAACAAAACCACCCAACCCTCCCTTTCTTCTCCAACTCCCGCCCAAATCACACCCCTGCTCCCCAAAACCCTAGATTCTCTCCTCTTTTTACCACTCCCCAAACACTCCACCCCCATTTACCCTTTTACCCAGCTGCACCTTTACCCAAACCCACCTTAATCTCCTTTAACCGGATACACCCAAATCCCAAACCCACTTTCATTTTTTCCAGCTCATTCAAATAGCCATGTCACAAATCCCAGCTTCAAAAAGTTCAATGGATGGCCAAGATTCATCTTCTCGTGTACCTAATTGATCAATGGTCAAGATTGAGTTAAAGAAGCACAAAGTGGAACCCTAGTCGCTTTTCCTCACACAAAGCACAAGAGATGAAGATTGAAGACTGAGGATAGTTAGTATAAATAGGACCTTTGTAGCCAAGTATAAGGCACCCCTAGTTTTTAGAAAAAATTTAGTTTTAATGTTTTTAAGATTCTGTTGTAATGTTTTATGTGGTTAATGAAAAGTTCCTTTTCCTCTAAATGTTATGTTTAATCTCAGTTGAATGTTGTTAATGTTTTAAGTTCAAAGATCAAGAAAAAAAAGGGGTCAAACAGTTTGCTAAAGAAAAAAAAATCAGTAAAGGGTTGTTTGTTTTAAGCTTCAAACTGGTCAAAAATCCTTTTGTACCCGTTTGACTCACCCAGTCAACCTCACTTAAGACATTTGAGTTCACCACAAGGATTTGGAAATGGTTAAATAAGATTGGTAAAAGTTTAGAGTAAAAAAAAAATCGTTTTCTTTGTCTCTCTAAAATACATTGACAGAAAGTGTGGGCTCTTGTTCTTGTGCCTTTTTCTCGATGAAATTGGTATTCAATAATTCTAAAAGTTTGTTTTTATCAAAGTATAGTTGCCTAACTTAATCTAGTCCAAGTTTCAAGCCTTGAAACAATTTCTAGCATAGTCAAAAGTGATTTCAAAATCTTGCTTTTCACTTTCGCTTTTGGTTCTCGCACCGTCAAAACAAAAAGCCATCTGATCTTAGCTTAATTTGAAGCTGTAAACAAGTTGTTCTGGGATTCTAATTGTTCTTTTTGAAATCTATGTTTGCTTGAGTTTGTTGTTGTAGCTTTCATTTGGTTGGAATCTCACTGTTCAAATTATCAATAAGCTCTAAATCGACCCCAAGGCTTTACAGGCTGCACATCATTCTCACAAGCAGGTCACTCACCTTTTTTTTACTCATTAGTTTATTGGTAGTTTAGCATAGCTTATTTAAGTTGTTAGATGCTCGCTTAGCACATTTAGATTAGTTTAGATAATTGTTAGCTTATTAGTGCCTCTAGGTAGTGTTACTTTGCTTAATCCCAAACCTTTCTTAGTTTAGGATTTCGAGATCCGATGTATAGCCAACTGCTTTTTCCCTTCATTAAGTTAGCTTTTTGATTGTTAGCTTATTTCATTTAGTAAACTCTATATTTCTGCCATGGTGTGCTTATTTGATCCTATGATTGCTTAATTTGTGCTCAAAAGGTTAAAGGGGTGTTTGGTTTTCCTTAAGCCATAGCACATCTCAAGTTTCAAAAGGTTTTTGGTTGCTCACTGTTACAATCAGTCACTTATAAGCTATTTATAAAGCTTATTGTGAGTTTTCAAAGCATAAGTCTTTCACAAAGTTCATAGTTTAATCTCACTTTCTAGATTTACAAGGGAGTTCTCGTTTGTTTGCTCAAAAGGGTGTGTTTGGAAACTGTTAAAAAGGTGTGTTTGTTTGAGTTCTGTCCAAATCAACACATGTAAAAGCTGCTTTATTGACTTATTTGTAAGGTTTCATAACAAAGTTTTCACTAAAGTTGCTTATCTCTTTGCCCTTGACAAGTTTCAAAAAGAAAAGCTGAAAAAAAAATGTTTTGCAAAAATGGCATGGCTGGGACTCGAACCCACGCCATCCACCTCACAACACAACATCACAACCATTGCGCCCTTGGGTCTTGTCTCGTTGAATATTGCACAAACAAATCATTTAAAAACCCCTTGGCAGTTTAGCTCATAAGCTATTGTTAGCTTATTTCTTGCTTATTTTCTATAGCACTAGTGTGTTTTTTCATTTTTCACAGATTCTGTAGCATCTCAAGTACTTTTTGTTAAATTTTCAGATTTTTCTCAAATAGTTTAGTATTTTTAATTATTTAATTAGTGTTTAATAGATTTTAATTCGTAGAAATTAATTTAAAAGTCGAAAAAATATTCCGCTTTTTCCTAAAATCATTTTTAGTCAAATAGAACGTAGGAAAATTGGGTTCACACCCGTAGCCCTTAAATTGAAAAACTTTTACGTTATGGCTCGGTTGTTTTACCGTTTTTACGTTTTTGCGTTTTAGCACCCTAGGACTTAGTGTAACTTCGTTTTATCATTCCTTAGGTTTAGTGATAGTTTATTTTTAGTTATTTAGGGTTCCCTTGCCTTAATTACCTTCCCGTTCATTAAATTGTAGAATCCGTAATCAAATCAACAAATCATTAAAAATCCAATTCAAGTTCAAATCACGAAACTCAACGAATCCTTCCATTCACACCTCGTTGGGACACGACCCGGGAAATCACTTTTCCGGTATCACTTTTATCACACCCGTGAGATTTGATACGTTGACCTTTTTCCTAAAAGGTTAATTTGTCGAATTTTACGATTATTTTGATATACGTTGATATTGTGTTTTTCACCACTCACTTCACAACGAATCAATGTTCATGTTTCAGTTGTTCTATTTCAGAAAACAAAGCATTCTTCGAAGCGGCTAGATCACGCATCTGTCTTTCTAAATATTTTTCGTTTTGATGAGATTTGGCAAAGGCTGCTTCAAAACCGTTTTCACGCTTTTCTTGAGTTTTGAAAAAGTTGAGTTGCTTTTGTAAACATTCAAAATCCTTAGTTAACAAAGATTGCATTTTGCTTTTCAAGTCCTTATTAATGGCATGACATTTTTCCACTATGGTCTGTTGGTCTTGTATTAACCGAGCAAAATCGGGATGAGGCAAAAGTTCGGCGTGTTCAACGTGAGTCTCAACATGATCATTAATGAGATCCTCAAGTATAACCACGGAGTCAATTTGATTATCAAGGGAAACCGTTTGGTCATCTTGATCGTCAAATATAACTACGGGTCTAGTTGAAAATCGTCGGAATGAGATGTGGACGGCGCATTTTGAACATTCCGAGCCTTGCCGGATTCAGATGTTGGCGAGATATGAGATCGAGATAAATATGGTTTGTTCGGTACTGAGACAAGCCATCGGTGTCATACACCGGGCTGTGTCACTCATGTGTAATTCATGCATATTAGCCATCAACATAACAGTGCATTGGCCAAGTGCAAGTCCTCCATATCATCATATGAGTCGCATTTGCCATAAAGCTCGTTCTTTGTCCGTGAGAGTTCCACCACCATCCTTAAGAGCCAAAAGAAGAGCCTCTTTGAAATAAGCACCGCCCCTAGTCCTTGGCTTTGGGCATGCATTAGCCAGGTGTCCCTTCTCATTGCGGTTGTAGCATCGAAGACCATTCAACCCATTCGAGGCATTTCCTGTTCCACCACTGGTGCTCGATTGTTATTCCTACCCACAGCATTAAACCCTTGACCACCGCCCATCGGACGACCATAACCACGATTCTGAACTTCAACTCGTCCATTGTTCACAACAGCTTGATTCCTTGTGTTAGATGAGGATCGAATACGGTTGTTGGACTTGTTGGTATAACGGCTAAAGGCATTAGCAATCATAGCAAATCCTTGTTGCGGTGCTTGAACGGATCGATTCCTCATTAGCTTACTGACAAGTGCTTGAGCATTGTTGTTGTTGTATGGAACCAATTGAGTTTGAGAGTGAGGCTGGGAAGGATCATATGATGTGATTGTAGCACTTGGTTGAGTTCTTTGGTTGAGGAGAATAACTGTTTTGAGCATATAAGGCAAGTTGTTGATTTTCGGATGTGTCGGTGGAGCAATTTGAGCACGGAGAATCCTTTCCCTATCAACTTCCTTTCATGAGGCTTCAAGTAATCGTACAACAATCCATATGTAGAATGATGCAAATTCTTCGCTTGACGGAGAAAAATGACATACTTCTCCCATTCAGGACCAAGACTACTCAGGAACTTAGTATTCACTGCGATTCTTGGCATGATGATGTTGTGTTTATCCAAATCATTGATGATGTCCGAAAAACGATGATGATAGGACTCTAGTGTCTCTCCAGATTCAATCATGAAGTGTTCATAAGCCAAGTAAATTTTGGATTCCAAATCCTCCTCATTGAGTACAGATGCTTCCATAAGAAGATGAATATGATCCCACATTTCCTTTGCAATCTTTTGAGCATCAACACTTCGAAGAATTGGGTTAGGTAATCCTAAGAGGATGTAGTGCATTGCAAGTTCATCAGCTTCATAGTGTAGAAGTTCTTGAGGATTCAAGTCCGCATAGGCAATGTTTGTTTGTTCATCTCTTGGTGGAATAGCATTTGGATCTTCGGGTACAATGACAGAAGGCATCTCAAATGGACCTTCCAAGATAACCTTCTTTAAGAACTTTCCATGTGGCTTCTTCAGATCACAAAACCTAAAGAACCTTATTACCCATTGATCGTAGTTTCCTGGAGTGAGCATTGGAGGTCTATCAAGTGATCCAACCTCATGAATTGATTGTTGGTTGCTTAAAGCTTCACACATCTTTGCAAACCAAGTGGGTTCCTTCATAGTGTTCCTTGATGGATGTTGATTGAATTCGGTTGTGTAGGGTTGAATTTGAAGACTTGGTGGTGGTTGAACCATTTGAGGTTGTGGAATTGCAGCAAGTTGTGGAGTATGTTGTTGATTAAATTGTTGTTGATAAATTGCTTGTTGTTGATTCCATTGTTGATGTTGGGGACTTAATTGTTGTTGACGTTGAGAATAAGTGTAAGGGAAATAGTTAGAGTATGGTGGTTGTGACATGTTGATAAACTTGTGTTGGTAAAATTGGATCTTTGTAGTCGAATGAACCTTTGTTGATGAAGTATCCTTAGGCGTAGAAATCACAATAGCCAAGTAGCACTTATGCGTAAAAACACCAAAGTTACGCGTAACAATCAAGAGTTACGCGTAGATTTAGCTTACGCGTAAGTAGGAAAAGACGCTAAAGTTATGCGTAGACACAAAGTTAGGCGTAGAAAGTTAGGCGTAGGATTATCTTAGGCGTAAGATGAATCTTATGCATAGGGTTTCTACGCGTAAGCTTTATGCTTATGCGTAATTTTTGGGTTTTATCCCAAGTGATCTTTTACACTTCACAGTGCAAAAGATATCTAAAGTCGACGTATTTTTAGGCTTATCCAAGCAAGAAAACACGGAGTAAACCACAAAACGAAAATCAAACCAAGGATAACCTTAAGCGTAGTTTTAGGGTTTTGCTACGCGTAGGATTACTCGTAAAAATGATAATGCCCAAAGATGTTTCTAAACCGGTTTTTGTGTGATGAAATAGCTTCAATAACACCAAAAGACACAAAAGTGTGAAACTTGATGATCCAAAGCTCTTAAAGCAGTTATGCGTGGTTGAAACCCTCGTGATAAAAAACTAGTTTAAAACAACGATCCACGCATAAAGTTTGAAACTTTTTGCCAAAAACACGTATTTTAACACCTTAAAACGTTGAAAGTACAAGAATCTTGGATTCAAAAGTGTAAAAAAAACGTTTTTAAGCGAACCAAAGTATCAAGCAAGTGTACGCGTAAGACCAAGAACAAAAACTTCAAAAACAAAAACGTTTCACCCAACTAGTAGGCGATTGATACCACTGATAGGTCACTAGATTTACAACACAAGCTTACAAGAAAGATATAAAGGCGATTGAACAAGTATCCAAACACACACACACGATATAAAGTAAACGGTTATGCGTAGAGAGTGAGTGAAAGAAAAACTTGAACAACCAACCTTCAAATGAAGGTTTACAAAGGGTATTTATAGGCAAGGAGCTAGGGCAACACTCCCACTCCTTCCCTTTACCTTATTGGACATGGGCCTAAGCTCATGGGCCTTCTACATAAGCTTAAGGCTAATAACAAACATAAAGGCCATAATTAAGCTACCTATTACATATTAATTACTAACACTTGATTATGGTTTAGGAGTGATTCCAACAGACCGACATGCTCACATTCTGGATCATGATATCTTCTTATCAGAGTAGCAGAAGCTTTCGTTGATTCATGATATTGGCAGCAGTGTAGCAGAAGCATGGAGTGAAAATATCAGAGTCATTGATGCACTAATCATGATTTTTAAGATATGAATGTGTTGTGTGAGCATGCGACTATGGATTGACCGCTCCATTCGATCACTGCAAACGTCGGGGTGTACCGCATAAAGCGGTTAGCAATAAAGCGTCACGAAAGTGTCTTTGATCACTTTCGTTGAATTGAGGTACACGCCCATGGTTCCCTTGATCAATACAAGTATCACTGTGATCGGGTATAATTCCGAAGAATTTCCTTGACAGGGTTTCACAGCTGCTCTAGCCGTTCTCAAACCGGAACGTCTCAAAGAAGACAACACGGAGTGAGTGAACCAAAGAATTGAGATTCACTGATTGATGAAAAGAGATTTGAAAAACAATCGTGTATTGCTCAATAGAAATTGTTTTACAATACAACGAAGGTTTTAATGAAAATCAATTATCAATCATAAACACCTTTTATTTTGAGAAATAAGTACACGGTCGATGTGCTAAAGAAAAGAGTTTTTAAGCACAACGACCGGTTTTTCAAAGGTATCCGTCAATCCATAACTGAACCAGGATTGATTCAAAAGATTGAATCGCCCATTGTTTCTGTTCAGTTGTCACATGGTTGATCTATTGGATAGATCTCACATGCCACCTACCAGGAGCTTGTTTGATGTTGGCTCCAGAAGGCTTTCCATCTTCATCGTGAATATGTTTGCATATCACTCAGATGTTCTGGCAATACCACAAGGATAATGCGTAGGACTCATAAGATATAATCTCTCTTTCCACATTGTGTGAAATAGAGAGTCTTCATTGAAAGTGTCCTAAAGAGATTTATATGATGATCTCGTGGCTCTAGACTCAATTGTGCATATTTGGTTCCTATGCCGGAGACTAGGGAGAGGGTCTCCTACTTCAATATCAGCAATCTCTAAGAGAAAGTCGATAGATTATGTCGGTTCCCCGTGAGAATGAAACAAGACCTTTTAAGAGGAACTTGAGTGGTTTGGAAAGTTGAAGTGCAGTGCGTCACTGGGTCCATGACGTCTTGTCTTCAATACCGATGTTACCTTGGTAACCACCAGTAGTATATGAATTGAACCGGGTTTCTGCCCTAAGGTTGAGTAAATGGAGGGCTATTTCTTTTCACCCCTTTTCACATTCAATTCTTTTTCATTCTTCAACCCATTCAGCGCTTACCGAGACTTCATAACTAGGACCTTGTTGGGTTTATTCCAGATAGCTCGTCTCATCCGCACTCTTCCCATAATCTCATTTTTCTCCTTTTTTCATCATACCTAAGGACTTCTACACTATCTAGTGGATTGTCCCTGGGTAGATCCCTCCGGTTCTGGAGGATCATGGGACCTCAACCTAACCTTATCATCCTTATATCACCATACATAAAGTAAAGTTGGTCGGTCTTTTTGGTATTGTTCATCTGCCATTGGAACCAATTGAAAACCATTTGAAAATCAATCAAGATACTTGTGATATAGAATCAAAGCATTTTGTATCTTAATTGTTTTGATATTTTAGAAATGCTCCCCCTCGACATATGCATAAAATTCAGAATTTGTTTTAGCACATGGACGCAAGAGATCTTTGAAATCGTTAGATTAAGAATGAAAGGTCCAATTTTTTGATTAACATTTTCTAAAATGATCATCATCACTTCCCAATCAATTTGAGTGGATAAAACATTTTGAGGAAGGATGAGGTTTTCACAAGTTTGCTCCCCCTCAATATGTGCCTCGAATTTTGAAAGAGTTTTGCACATATTAGAGGGAACCTGCACTTAGAGACAATTGGTCACGTTTCAATAATTTGAGGTTTAAAGTAGATGCTCCCCTCAACATGTGCATGGAAAATTTGAAATCGTTTGTCACTTGCGGGGAGGAAAACATGCTAAGCACTTATGAAACCATTTATCGAATTATCAGTTTAAATCCAATTTAAATCACAAATTCTCCCCCGATCACAATTTTCAAATCATTTGAGATTTGTGATCTCTGTAGATTTAAATTGATTTTGAAAGCTTTTAAGGAGAATTGTGACTTGATTATGAAAACGTTTTAACTGATAAGGATCGGATTTTGAGACTTTAAACTCCATTGATTAAACATGCATAGTTATCTTTTGAAAACATAATAATAACCAAGGTCTGGAACCAATTGTGTAAAATATTGTAAAACATTTAGAGTCGACCTTGCTCATTTAAGTACAAATTGTTTGAAAATAACACTTTTTGATTTAATTGAAAAATCATTCTCCCCCTCAATCAATGACGAAAGTTGTTGATTGATGGACTGAGATTTTGACACTTGATAAGTTCTTTTGATTTTCAAAAATAGAGTCCGAAGTGTTTTCAAAACAATTGAGTTTTCATAAGATTGCAAATATTTTTCAGGGGAATCATTAGAAGGAAAAATATTTGAAATTAAACATTTGTCTTGTTAATGACAAACATTTGTTTTAGAATCAGAGCATTAGGTATGAGACATGAGATAAAGCATGGCTCTGTTCTTTCTTTGAAAAGCGGGTTACTGCCTGAAATGACAATAAACCATTGTTTTACTTTCTCGAAAATATATATATATATATATATATATATATATATATATATATATATATATATATATATATATATATATATATATATATATATATATATATATATTTTTTTAAACATTCGAACAACATCTAAAGTCCCGTGTCACTGTTTGACTGACAGCACAAAGACCGTAGATATATATCGAATCAAGAAAGAAAAGACAAAAAGACAATATTTTTGAGATTTTTTCGAGATTTTCAGATTTTTATGGATTTTTGAAAGTTTTATATTTTTCTATTTGCTTTTAGTTGGTTTTATAATTTTGTATTTTGCTTTTTGGATAAATATATACAAAGTGTAGATGAAGAAAGACCTTTACTCCTCGTCTTCCTCCTGAAGACGTTTGAGTGTTTCTGGTTGAAGGCTTTTCAAGCCAAGTCGTGGAAGAATAAACTCAAAACGTTCTCTTGGAAGAGCTTTGGTGAAGATGTCTGCTAACTGGTATTCTGACTTCACTAAATAGAGTTCCACCACACCGTTTTTCACTTACTCCCTGATGAAATGATGTCGGATGTCAATGTGCTTTGCTCTTGAGTGTTGAAAGTTGTTGCATGAGAGAGCAATAGCACTTTTATTATCACAGTATAGAGGAATTTTGTTGAATTCAAAGCCATAGTCAGATAATTGGGATCTCATCCAAAGGATTTGAGCACAACAAGATGACATGGCTATGTATTCAACCTCTGTAGAGGAAATAGAAGTACTCATTTGCTTCTTTGAAGACCAACTTACAAGTTTATCACCCAAAAACTGAGCACCTCCTGACGTACTTCGACGTGTATCTGGACATCCTGCATGATCAGCATCTGCATAAATTTGTTAGTGACATATCCGTGTCCTTCGGGGTACCAAAGTCCCATATTGATGGTTCCTTGGAGATACCGAAAGACCCGTTTAACCGCTTCAAGGTGCTTTTTAGTAGGCTTAGCCTGATATCTAGCACACATGCACACAAATAACAAGATGTCTGGTTGCTAGTGTGAGGTACATCGTGGATCCAATCATGCTTCGATATTTCGTTTGATCTACCATGATCCCTGAGTGGTCCTCATCCAGCTTAGTATGTTCAATCATGGGAGTGTCAACGGTGTCACATGATACAAATCCAAATTTCTTTAAAATCTCATTTG
The DNA here is from genome assembly GCA_910596185.1 of Chrysanthemum makinoi. NCBI lineage: Eukaryota > Viridiplantae > Streptophyta > Magnoliopsida > Asterales > Asteraceae > Chrysanthemum > Chrysanthemum makinoi. The sequence continues at coordinate 181,442,284 of OU343218.1, read as the reverse complement.
CATATTTAGATTGATTTATAAAAATGCCTCCGAGACTTTGTGAAATTTGTAATCCCAAGAAAAATGACATTTGTCCCATCATTGACATTTGAAATTTGGAACCCATTTCATTTGAAAAGCGATCACATTCATTGGGGTCGGTCGAGGCAAAAATAATATCATCAACATAAATTTGAACGTGAATTAAATGTTTGCCTGACTTCCAGGTGAACAATGTCGGATCAACTGCTCCTTTGCTAAATCCATTGGATAGAAGAAACTTTGATAGCGTATCATACCATGCCCTTGGAGCTTGCTTTAAACCTTAAAGAGCCTTCTTCAAACGATAGACGTGAGTAGGATGCTCTGGATTCACAAAGCCTTCAGGTTGGCCGACGTATACGACTTCTTTAAGATCTCCGTTAAGAGCGCCGTCTTTACATCCTTTTGATAGACTATCATGTTCTTACTTGCAGCATTAGCCAAGAAGATTCTGATTGCCTCGATACGAGCAACTGGAGCAAATGATTCTTCAAAGTCAATACCCTCCTCTTGACGGTATCCTTTGCAACCAATCGAGCCTTGTTCTTTAAGACATCACCATGCTCATCAAGTTTCACTTTGAAGATCCATTTTAGAGCAATGATCATAGCACAATCTGGAGCGGGTACTAATTCCCATACATCAAGTCGATCAAACTCATGAATTTCTTCTTGCATGGCATTGAACCGCGTCTTCATTCATGGCTGTTTAAATGTCTTTTGGTTCGACCTTAGAGAGTACGGAGTTGAAGAAGCACCATAAGGCATCGGTTGCAAGTTGTTTCCGTGTGGATACTTTGCGAGAGGGGTTTCCAATGATGTTATCTAATGGGTGATCATGTGTCCATTTTCTAAGGTGTTCATGTGGTTGTTGTTGTGGAACCGAAGTAGCAGAGTCGATGTCTCTGATGAAGATGGTTCGGATGATGATTCGAGCAAATATATTTTCAAATGGAGCATCTTCAAGGGTAGCAAAGGGATTAACTTCATCATTGATGCCAGAAACAATTCCATGATGTACATTTGATGATTGATGATTTGTTGATGAGACAGAGTGATCGGCAGCAGGCGCTTCTTGACTTAATGATATTGAGGCTGAAGGTTCACTTCATTCACGAGGATAGGGCACCTCTGTTGATGGAATTGAAATTTCATCAGCACTTGGTTCATAGTGTTCATCAAACATTGGATCAAACAATTTCTTTAAATCATCTTAGGATGGAGGTACATATGGAGTATCTGGAAAGGAGTTTGGTACAAGGGATGAACCAATGGGACTGTTTTGAAGTCTTGGGTCCGAACTGGATTGTCCAGAGCCATTTGACCTCACTCATCAGCGTAAAGTGAATTGTTTCTATAATATTTCGGGTTCTCTTGTTGTAGATTCGGTAACCCTTCTTGTTTGGTGCATAACCAACAAAACTCCAATATCTGCCTTTGCTCTTAGTTTACCTAAGTCTTGACCATCATTAGTTGGATAGCACAATGCACCAAACACACGAAGGAATGAGAGATTAGGTTTTCTATTGTGGACAAGTTCATATGGAGTTTTTCCATGAGCAATGTGAATTAGGGACCGATTTTGAGTGTAGCATGAAGTGGCAATGGCTTCAGCCCATAGAAACATTGGAACCTTTGAGTAAATCAGCATTGTTTTTGCGGCTTCCACAAGAGTTCGATTTCGTCTTTCAACTACACCGTTCTGTTGAGGAGTTCGTGGAACACTTCTTTGATGAGTGATTCCAACACTTTCATAAAACTCACTAAGTTGATTTGTTACAAACTCGGTTCCATTGTCCGCATTCGGATGATTGACAATTTATTTAAGTCGAACCGCAAACTGTTTGATAAGTTTGATGATGATATCGGAGTTTCATCATTTGTCCTTAGAACTTAACCTGTGAATCGAGAGTAAACATCAACCACAACTAACACGTATTTCTTCCCAAAGATATTCTGCACTCTCATTGGTCCACATAAGTCCATGTGAATTGTATGAAGAACTTCATGAGTTTGTAGGTTTTGGTTTGTGGGCATACTTCTTGCTTTTTCCCAATTGGCATGATGAACAAAGATGATCCTTTTCATACTTTAGTCTAGGTAAACCTACAACTAAGTCCTTTCTGGAGAGATCATTGATGGTGCCGAAATTCAAGTGATTGAGACGACGATGCCATAACCATGACTTGGTTTTTGAAGCCTTTGACAACAAACAAATTGGAGAAGACTTCATCATATCTTCGATAGAGATGGTGTATAGATTTGAACCATATGTTCCTCTTATAATTTCCTTACCATCAAGTTCTCTAACGAAACAAGTATGTTTCTGAAGGCCACTTCTAGATCAGAATCATAGAATTGACCGACAGAGAATAAGTTATGACCAAGACCTTCTCACATAATATACCACGGAGATAACACTATCATCGACAACATAATATCCATAACCCATAATAGCACCAAAATGATCGTTCCCGAATCTAACAGTCCCGATGAATTTGCTCACGAAGTTCATGAGCCGCGACCGGTCTCTAGTCATATGCTTGGAACAACCTGAGTCCAAGTACCACGGAACGATCCGCAGTTGAACACTGGACAAGAATGGATAACTGTACAATTGGGATCCCCATGCAAGAATGGGTTCCACTTGGTTAGTAACAGTGATTGGAACACCCACATAAATATAAATATCCATATCAAAAGTAGAAGCAATGGAATCATTATGAATAGATGCAAGTCGGTGTATGCGTATTTGACCTATTCAAAGTATGTTCACTTCTTAAGGGAATAGTTCTACCAGTAGGCATCCATTTTCTAGTGGGCATAGTCTTAGAAGATTGAGGGCAAAACTGATTATACTTCTGGCCAAAAGGTATCCATTGATAACCTATCCTTCTAAATGTTCTTCCCGTGGGTTTCCACTGTTTTCTAACTTTCTTTCGTTTTTGCCTTTTAGCCTTCTTTGCATGATTGTTAGCATTAACAATTTTAATTGGGCATTTGACAGCATTAGACAAAGCATTCACACCATAATCATGATTAGCAACAGAATTCAAACAGACGTCATTACATGGTTTGAAAATAGTATCAGAATTCGAATTAATTACAGTACGCCTATGGCTAATACTAGAATCAACACGGTTCGTTTTATTCAACTCAAACTTAAAGTTCCTAGGTTGGTCTTCTACTCTCTTCCAATGCACATTCTTAGCTTGCGAGGTCCTATCTTGCTTGGTATTGCTTGGAGGCTTTGACCGCTTGCTTTAATGTCACTGATTACTCCTGTAGAGGGAATTATGGGAACATTAGTTGGTTGATCTACTTTTGCATTCCCAACTAGATGTGCAAGTGCGTACTACTAGAAGGCACATTGGTGTTCACTTTCTTGAAACTGGGCCTGGAATGGTTTGTATGCTTGGCACTAGGCATAAAACAAGGCATCACCGCTTTGCCTTTTGCACCTAAGGATTTAGGACATGTTGCAATTACACATTCTAGCAGCTCTTGAGATCGTTTGGCCTGGAGGCAAGCAAACCTAATTTCTCTATCAAGAGGTTTATTGATGAAATCCTCTTCAACAATCTCACGGAGACATTCTAGACTATCCTTAAGGTGAGCACAATAGTCATGAAACGCAGGTTCATTATTCCTAAGATGAGGAGGAATGTATTTAATTGATCCACGTGTATTTGCAGGGTGACTTTGAAGCAACATTCTTATTAAAACAAGTGGCAGTTTCCCATTTTCCTGACTTCTCAGATTCTCAATTTCCTTTTGTAGAGATGTTATTTTTTCGTTGTTTTGGTCACGAGTGACTTTCATTGAATCATATAACTCTTTAAAGTGTTGTTTAGCCTTTTCATTTTCTGCTAGAAAACTCTCGTTTTCCTTTTGTAAGGCATTGACTAAGTTTTGAAGATGAAAAGTTTGAGAGTACTGAGAATCTAGAGGAGGAGGCATTTGGGATCCAGTCACATTGTTCATTTCACCCTTTAATTGAGAGATTTGGGCTTTCAACTTTCTGATCGTGTTACAATGAGCTCGAATCATCATCACGTTTGTTTATCAAAAAGCGCATCAAACTCGGAACATCGAGGATGTCTTGATGTTTGAGGTTTTGACATTTTCTTTAAGATGTTGATATTTTAGTTGTAAATCAAAATGTTCAACTTCTAGTTTAGAAAGATGCTTTACCAAATTATCGTGATCATCCTGATCAATTTTCTCATTAAGTTTAGATTAATCTTTTCAAGCTCAATGACACGATCATGGGAGACTTTAGAGCAACAGATAATTCATGAAATTGAGAAGCATTAATGGAACAATTGTAGCGTGTAAAACACATCTTGAGCAATACATTCAGAAATAAGATTCTCATTCAAGATATGCAAGTTATTCCTCTCAATCTCATTATATTTTAATGCTCGCTCATAGTCACTAACCTCAACTATCATTGCATCAAATTCCTTTTCCATTCTTTAATATCTGAATCCATACCCTTTTTAAGACTCTCAAATTGATCTTTTAGTTGTTTAAAGAAAGGCATGACCTCGGTTAGATAACATTCTTTTGTTTGCTCAAAACCCCTTTCCCCTTCGGTTATCCCAGTGGGTGTGATCCTTTTCTTACAAGTTTTCTCAAAATCGACAAATAGTTGAAAAATAACATATTGGCTGATTAAGGTCTTGCTCTTAGTGGCAATAGTTCTAGGAACTAAATGCATTGGTGTATTTGGAGGATACACGTCGTTGTAGGCATTTTCCTAAGAAGAGGGTTTGTTTCAACAAGATTTTCAGCTTTTTGCTTATCTAAGTCCCTTTTCCAAAAACTTGTTCGGTGTTAACAACGTTTAAGCCTTAAATTTGTTTAAGGAGATCCAGTTTTCCTTCTTGTAATCATGGGGTTTGATCGTTATGTTATTCTTTTACATTCAGAATCTTCTAGCTTCTTATTCATTTTCTCCCTAGATGCATCATCTAATTTTCTATCTTCCTCGGTGCACTCAACGCAACTAGGTGTCTGTCTAGGTTTAAGAATCTCATTGCCATCATAGATTACATTTTGAGCCCTTTGCTAACTTACCGTACTCAGGGTTGGGTTTATCTATAATAGGAAGACTATGCTTATCGCTTAAAACTCTATGCTTAGTGACCATGTGAGCAGCCTGAATGGTATTCCCTTGTACGTACAACTTATTTTCAAGCTTGTTCTTCAAAGTTTTTAGATTGGAAAAATCATTCAAAAGTTTTGATTCCTTAGCATGAAATTCTTGCTTAAGCATTTTAACATTTTTTTGAAGTTCCTGTTTTTGCTTAGCAGTTTTAGAAAGCTTTTCTTGTAAGGAGTTTAACTCTTGTTTTAGGACTTCTTCTCTAAATTTACTTTTTCTAATAACTGTACGCATTTGGTCATCCATCTCCTGCTCACGAGTAGTTAACTCAAACTTAGCACGTTGTTCATAAATGGCAACTCGTTCTTTATAGGCATTAAGTTCGAGATAACAGAATCATCGGGGCACATGCGTGTATTCATCAAAAACATAGGTCATCGTTGATGCAGAAGATGCATCATTTGGTACGACCTCACTTTCACTTTGTTTCACATATTGATCATATGGGACAACATTGATATTATCCATATTTTCAATATTTGACTCAATAGTTTCAGTTGATTGTACTTTGTCATGCATCTTTTGCACATCAATCATCATATAGTTTTAATACCTCGAAATGATTTTGTCTTTGGATGGAAAGCTTGTGGTGATGAAGAGACTTTAAGAGGGACCATTGGAGAGATGCTAGCCATGAAGATGGTTTGTGCGTAGGGTTCATCATCAACGTCGAATCGTATGCATCACAATCATGGCAACTTGAAAGGCATTCGATGATTGTGGCCTATCTCTGAATTGGTTGCTCATCCATATCGCATCATATGTCTTGACATTTCCCTCAGCAAGAAACAACAACTCTTCTTCATCCAAAGCTGCACCATTATCCCGAGCTTGAACAAGCAACATCTTATCCCTAAAGTACTCGCATTTTGTGGGCGTTTGGGAGATGTGCGTTCCTAGCAATGTGTCCCTCACCACCATAGTTGTAACATTTTATTGGCTTTGCTTGTCCTTGATTTCCATTCCTTCCCTATTCGATTTGCCACATATCCTCTACCACTCCACCTCTTCCTTGTTCATAATGCCTTTCTTGAGCTGGTTGCACCATAACCTTCACATCTCTGACTAGAGCATGATTGTGAAGATTGGAGGCGATTCGATCTCATTGTTGGTGTGAAGATTGTTGGTATGTGGAGAGAGTCAAGTTTTTAACCGTAAGGGCCGTTGATTAATGAAGTGTCCCACGGTGTGCATCGATCGCCTTGTTTGAATCTTGGATCGGGAATGAGTTTGTGATTGCCATCACCCATGGGTATAACTTTAGATGCTTTGGTGGTAATTCCAATGTTTGAGTAGAAGGCAGTTGAATCATTTGATGAGCTTGTCTCTCCCTGGTTAGTTTTGAACTGATCAAGAATCCTTTTTTCAAACATATCATGTCTCTTATTCTGAAGAAGGAAGGCATAGAGTTGCTCATAGTTTGTATTCTTCAATCCTTTGGTTAGCTTAACAGAGGTGACAAACTTATGCCATTCGGGATTCATGTTGTTCACAAATTTTGAGTTCAGCTGAATGTTTGGCATAGTCATTCTGATGTTCCTCATGTCATTAACAAGCTTGTGGAATCTCACGTAATACTCATAGACACTCTCATCTGGTTTCATCTTGAAGTGCTCAAATTCATCATAGAGTTGTGATTCTCTGTCTTCCACAGTTAATTCAGAATCAGAAAGAAGCATCTTGACATTATCCCATACTGCCTTGGCTTCGGTATTGTGATTGATAAGCTTGTAGATATCTTTTGGAAGACCTTGAAGTATGATGTTAGAAGCCGTGATATCAGCATCGAATCTCTTTTTCTCCTTATCATTGAGCTCATCATATGTTTTGGTCCTGTCATCCATAGATCATTGTTCCATCTGCAGTATGTGTCAATTAAGTCTCTTATAGTCTCAATCTGATAAGGTCCTTCATCAATTGATTTGAGAATGTTGACCCCATTTTCCTTTCCAAGGCACAATCGATTCTTTGAGCCCAAGATTCGTAGTTAGTTCTGTCAAGCATAGGGTGGGCGAGTATTTGAACCACGCTTGAACATCCTCGACAATTGGAGATGATTGTAGATACATTGGTAGACATGTTAACAGATTACACGGGATTTTATAACTCAATGATTAAACCGGGAAATAGATTCTTTCACGGGATTTTACTAAATCAAGAGAAAACCGTATTACACTCAAAAGTCAACCAAGTCACTAATAATCCTTGAACCAAGTCGCTAAGTACTAAGTTGCTAAGTAATAACAAAACAAGTTAGCTAAGTCCCAAGTCGCTACAAATTTTGACAGCAAGTCGCTATGCACCAAGTCGCTAAAATGCCAAGTCGCTTCCAAATAGCAACTTCGCTAAGGACCAAATCGCTACCACCAAGTCGCTAAGAAACTTCAAGAACAAGTCGCTATCAAAATTGAAAGCAAGTCGCTACCTTCACCAAGTCGCTACCCGTAGTGGAGAATCCACTAAATGTATTGTTTGTCGGCTTGTCTCAATAGACAAGTCGCTAAGCACCAAGTCGCTACCACAATACACTACAACTCGCTACAGACTTACAAAGCAAGTCGCTACCAAGAAAAGAACACCGTGACTCAAGTCGCTAGTATGAAAAAACTCAAAAACACCATTTTTCAATTCAAACACAACCCAACCACGATGATTCAAGCCTTCAAAATCAAAACCTAAACACTTATGATGATCCTAAACATAAAAGTACAATCAAAATCCAAACTTTAACACTAGAAATCAACCAAATGATGCAAAAACCACTAAACTTTCTCAAACTCAAAAACCACCTAAAAATCACTAGAAATCCAAAGATATGTAAGAGATGATCTAACCATGGCTCTTGATACCAATTGTAACATATTGGATTTCACAAACACATCATATCACTAACAAAGTAGGCGTATAATATAGATGAGTTTGGGAACTTTAGTGAGAGAAAGAAAAATCTTATTATGAGCTCCAACTCTCTACCTTGGGAGGTAGAGAGTATTTATAGTCATTACATAAAACGCCACCGAGGTCGTGGATCGCATACAAGGGTAAAGACCTGTCCGTCCTCCACGGTGTTACAAAACTAAATACTACTTAACATTTAATAACTACGACTACGAGCTTTCTAACGATTACATATACTTGAGGTGACCGACACTTTAACTACTGGATTTTTCAAATCCTAACATTGTTGATCATTGTTTAGTGTTGATTCTTCTTTGTAATTGAACTATTATCAAGATAGATAATAGATCCTCACCTGAGTAGCAGTGGAGGATTTTGGTTTAGTTTGATTGGTTAAGTTTCTGGTTGATGTTGAACTGATTGAGATCAGTTCTTGATATTGTTTCTGGGTTTGTGATTGATATAATAAAAGAACTTGGATTAAGATCCAAGATTTTGTTGTTTGGTTCTAAATTTGTTCAATTTGGATGATTTAACTATTCCATCCTTGTGATCACCGGAAGCTACCGCAGCATAGGCTACATCCTGAACAATGAGAAAGAAACAAATTGTTATGATTCAGTCAAATAGATTAGGTATTTCGACATCTGGATATGACACAAGAAACTTGGTTACAATAATAGAATTAGTTTGTTCCAATATAAATGAACAATTGATTTTTGCCAGTCTGAATGAATTAACATAAAGTATCTTAAGTAAACAAGGTTGACATGACGTGTGTTATGTTTGTTTAAAGACATGTCTGGCAAAAGTTTTAGAAAAATCAATCCAAAAAAATGATAGCCGTATAAATCGCAATATTAATTCATCAATAATTCAAAGGAATTCTACCATTCTTGGAGTACAATACATGAAACGTGCCAATATAATATATTTTTATATATATATTCGTGGACACATCAACACTTTTTTTTGGAGGAATGCATTAACACTTTTAGTCGATCTTCATTTTATAATTATGCATGCGTTGTCATTTATAATCTGTCAAGACCTTAATATATATAATTGTAGATTATATGACTTTTGAAATATAAATGCATCTGGAATAACGTGGAAGCGGATCGTTTGATAATTATATTTTATAAATTTACAACTATAATCTAGAGACCACTTATAAAATGTTTATACAATCGCAATTACAAGCAACAAAACGAAACATTTTTTAATCAACCGGTATTGATGATTTATTATTTCCAAAAATTTGATAAGACGACAATATAACCTAACCCGTGAGGATGTGATAATACATCTAAGAAATTATTTCATCGGACATACTCAGAACACATAGTATACAAAAAATATTTGACAAACATCAATACTTTCATTATTTTTATAATAAACTCGTGACGTTAAAGAAGACACCTGATAACTAAGGTGCTCACTAGAAAGTGCTTCAAAAATGTTCAATAATTTTGATTATGTGTGATTAGGGTTAAGCATCGCAGACCAAAAACCGACCGAGACCGAGTGGACCGGTAGGCTGAAGGACCGATCCTCTCGGTCCGTATTTTTCCTTATTTACGTCCGGTCCGGTCCGGATCCTTTTACGTGAACCCCGACTATTATGCCTTCTTGAACCAGACCGACCGGACCAACCCGGACCGGACCGAACACATTCGGTCCGATCCCTGGTCTAAGGTTTTTGTAGAAAACTAGAAGGGGGGTTGAATAGTTTACCGATTAAAAACTTTGTTTTGAAACTTATTGAAAGATCAATTGATATTGATCTTGAGTATGTTAATGAAATATGCAAGCAATATGTAATGAGTAAATAAGGAAAGAAATGATCAAACCACAACAAGTTGTTTATAGTGGTTCGGCCTACAAGGACTCTTTTTCCTTGCCCTACTCCACTCCCCGAGTCTCACACTCGAGAGTTTAACTTCACTAGTCAACAAGCTCCTTTCACCGGCGGAGAAAACCTTTACACTTCGCTTACACTATTTCCGACACTAAGCTAGATGTCGAGTTCTTTCCAAGGGTACAACTACTCCCACACACAATGTATTTTGAGGACTAAAATACTAACCACTCACACTCACAAGATTATGATGGTTTGATACAACAATGAAGTATGAATCAACACTAGATCATACAACACTAAACAAACAAGACTTCCAACTTCTCGTTGAAGCTTGAATATGACTTGATCTTCTTTGCTACAAAAGAGATCACTAATATGATATGAAACCGAGTTAGAAGGGTTAGAGAGAAGATATGTATGAGAGTATGTTAGAAAGGGATGAGAAACTACTTGGCTTGGCATTGCTATTTATAGCCAAATTGGACAGAGCGTCCACGGACCGCGGACCCCTAAAAGGGTTCCTACCGTGTACCAAAATGGTACCGCTTGATCGGCAGTCAAGATATCAAATATTGTCTAAAGTCAACTCTATCTAAGTAAGATTGTGCAAGATATGAAGAGTACAAATCTTCACAAAATATCTAATGGAATCTTCCAATGATTTCCATGATGTAATACATGATGTCAAATGTTGTATTACTATTAATAGAAATATGCAAATGCTTAAGTAGTGTTTGGTTTTAAGAACCTAACACATTCTACAAACTATTATCATACATAATGATTAGAGTCATATCAAGATGTTACTAATCATAAATGTAAATGCTTGAATGATGAATATATTGTTTAAGAAAGCTTGTTTTAATATCTAATAAACTTGACAAGCTTTAAGCTTTTATAAATTAAATTTACTTTTGTCGTTAACAAAACTTAGGCAAAGATCAAAAATATAAATAACGTTTAATGACGATATTTGTATTAACAATCTCCCCCTTTTTGTTGAGGACAAAATATAAATTTTATTTTTATAAAAGAAACAAAGTTTGTACAAGAGTTATAAAAATATTAGTTTTAGAACTTGAAAAGAAAATGATAATGCAAGTGTATGAAATTTGACTTTTTATGAAAGTCAAAGAATTCACTAGTTGATGCATGATGTTGACTTTTTCAGAAAGTCAAAGTATGCGTTTGACTTTTCTTTAGAAAAGTCAAATATAAATAATTTCAAGTTCTATATTTTCTCCCCTTTTTGTCTCAACAAAAGAAGAGGCTATCTTGGAATGTAATGAGCCGAGCTATTATCTCCCCCTTGTTCAAAGCTCACCCTAAATTGGGTGCTTTTGTGGGAAGATACATGGATTGTGAAAATAAAGCAAAAAAAATTGTTAGTAATAATGATCATTCACAAGCATTTCCAAACACTATGTAATGACACCAACAATATAAGAAACAACATTCATTAGTTAAAATTTTTCATGAGTAAAGATCATGAAAAGAGAACACAATGATGTGTTTCTAGTACAAGAAAATAAAAATTATCCTAAAAGAGCAAATAAAAGAAAGACTATTTTAAAACCATCCTAAAGTGATGGTGGATGGGAAAGAGCGTTGAGACGCTCAAGAATGTGGTTGAGGATGAACCTCATTTCTTCGTGGAAGTCATGGACCATAATCCGGGTCCGATCCACGGTTTGACCCGTTTGCTCACAAGTAGAGCAACCATGCCTTGGAGGGTAGAAAGTTTGGGGAGGTTGTGGTGGTGGAATGGTGGATGTGTTGGTGGTGTTGGGGATGTTTGGAGTGGTCATGATGGATGCAAGCAAAGCACTTTGCATTTGCATTGTCTCACTTAAGTGAGAATCCACCATGCCTTTGAATTGGTGGAGGTTGTGGAGTTCGGCTTGAATCTCCTCTCTAGTGGGATTGTCATCCCACATGCTCTCCGGAATGTCCTCAATATGAGGGAACATTGATGATGGAAGTGGATGATCCCCGTATAAAGGACCATGAATGTCCTTGTGAATGGGGTGGAAAAGGAGAGGTCTTGGCCCTAATGGGGCGTTTGGGTCAATGGATGACCGAGGTGATTCATGAGCGATTCGCTCAATGGTGCCAAAGGATGGCAATGGTGGTGGATGACTTGGCCTAGGAGGCAAGTCTTCCAAGTCCTCTAGGAAAGGATTTGGTGATGTTGGTGGAGTTGAAAATAACTCCATGGGAGTGAGAGTGGGAGACCTTGGTGAAGGTGGTGAGGGTGTTTTGGATGTTTGGATGGGTGCCGTTGGAGGTGAAGTTGGTGTTTTTATTGGTGGTGGAGTGGTGATCACAATGTGTGATGAAGTAGGTGTAGCTAAGGTAAGGTGTGTATCATCTCTAATGGGAGATGAGATTGTGAGTGGTGAAGATTCGGATGATGAGCTAAGATTGACAAAACAACAAGGCCTTACGCTCATTCTAGCGGTTTTCTTGCAAGGTTTTGGTGATGATTTAGTCATTTTAACTTGGGTTTTGATTTGCTAGATAGTAATGAGAATGAAGAAGGTGTGAGGATGATCATGGTAAAACCTTTCAATTTATAGAGATAAGAAATTGTTGAGAAATGGTTTGATTTGATGTTGAACCATTGAAGAGATGAGGTTCCTAATGATTTGGAAGTGGGTTGAATGCTAGTCATATCACCCAAGTCAATCCATACAAAGAAGATGGAGTGAAGAAGAAAAGATATGCAATTAATGTGTTCTAGTGAGTGGAATTTCCTAATATTCAGATTACCCACGGATTTGAAGGTACCAAAATTTGGTTCCTTCCTTTATGCCAAAGGGCTCCTTGGGTGGATTTTTCAAATTTTTGAATTTTGGTGGGAAATGGATTTCTTACATCCCTTAGTGAATAATACTAGTTCTAATAACAGTATAAACTAGTTAAGGTTGATTTTAAGTGATGGAAGATAATTTGGAATCACGAAAGAGTCGAAATTCAGAAAATTACCGGGAGGATCCACGGCACCAAAATCATACACGGACGGAACCCAAAAAGGGTGCCGTCCGGTCGCCTGTCTGAATATGGCGGTACCAAATTACATAAAGGACGGTACCAAGATAATGGTGCCGTCGATCCGTGGAGTCTGAAATTTGGACGAATGTTTCTTAAAACACGAAATTTTGAAACACAAATTTTTCTCAAAAGATGTTATACTAAACATTTCTAGTTAGGAAAAGTAAATAACACATATGTAAACATAGTGGAGCATAGATTAAGAGCAAGGCTTATTGATTTTCACAATATAGTGAAAATGGGTAAAATTTGATAGCATACTTGTGCTATCCCCTGCATGAGATTGTTAGCATACACCATTGTTTTAAGTTATATTATCATCCTACATAATAAAAAACAACTAAATAGTATCAAACATTAATGATAAAGCATTGTTCCAAACACTCCTTAAAGTACCCTTATTTGTCCAATTTCTTGTAAATCTTGTTCATCATCCTACCAAGGCACTTGAACATTCCCTTAGTTTGCTTGAATTCCTGATTCATTCTCAATATCGGGAAGAGATGCGTAATACTCATGAGGTGGAAGATGAGAGCTTGGAAGACCATCCTCGGAGCTATTTGATGATGATGATGAAGGAGTTGGAGGTTTAGCTCTCTTGCCTTTAGTCTTAGCAACTCGATCATCACTCAAAGGTACAAAGATGTGAGGGATGAGTTCATAGTGAAGGTGCATCCATTTTGGGGTTGGTGGAATTGGAGCGAAGTTTCTATAGAGACGGGTGAGAAGCATCCCGTATGGAAGAGCAACGGATCCTTGAGTTGGAATATCAATCATTCTCCTAGCTATGTAGTAGGCTAAGTTGAATGGTTGTCGGGTGGACAAGTTGTAAAGCATGTGACAAAGACAAGCGTTTATGTGATCCCTATTCCCTATGGTGCTAATGACGTTTGCTCTAAGTAACTCCTCCCATTTCTTAAATTCGTGCTTAAGTTCATTGAGCTCCATTCCATATGGATCTCGGTCTACCTTTTTTCCCTTTCGGGTTACTCGGGTTGTATCCGTTTTGGGTTAAAAAGATGTTCACGGATGACATCCTTATCGGCTAAACGGGTTATGTAGGGAAGAGAGCGGTCATTGATTGCATCAAGGGCGGTGAGTGACCACTTATCCGTGTAGACACAAGTTCCTCGGTTGGGAATTCCTAGTACTCTAGCAAATTCACTTAAAGTGATGGTGTAGTCATTTTGGTTGATTCTAAAGCTAAGACAAAACTCATCATCTTCATCACTAAAACCGGTCACACTAGCATAGAATTCTAACACGAACCTAGGACAAATTGGTTCATCAATGTCAAGAAGACAATCGAATTGAATGGCGGCTAGTTCTTCACGAAGATTGGTATGCTCAAGGAAGGATGAGTGAATGGTTCTACCCTCGTGGAAATACCTTGATTCTAGACCCTTAAATATTTCTATTTGTTCCTTGGTGAGTCCTTTGGTTTTGTGGTGTTTGGGAATGTAGTTAAGAGTGTCTTTGTGATCATAGAATCTTGCGGCTACCATGGTTATTCCTAAGGACAAGAGTTAATATGTAAAAAAATTAAGATAAACTTTAACGTTTTTGATTCTAGTGTGTGCCTATATGAAAACAATTTGGAGTTGCGGTTATCTCGACTCATTTTATGCACAAAATGGTTTTAGTGGAGTGTTTGGCAAATACCATGAGATAACCCAAATGCTCCTAATTCAATGTGGCTATATTTGAATATACCCGGGAGTGCATATTAGTTATGCAATACCTTTAGTATTCAAGAGCATGCAAGTGATGAAAATTTAACGTTTCTATTTGTATTAGCAATGAAAGAATGTTTTCCTATAAGTGAGAAGCTTTTCAAAACTTTTGACATGGGGTGTTTGGTTGTTTGAATAAGGCCTTATATTTATTATCTATCAATTAGTGGGAAACATGATTTGTTTATGCAATATGATAATGTAGTACCTAATTTGAATGACTAGTTATGCAATTTGCCAATTGAATTCATATTTGGTATAGAAGCATACATAAAACCCCATGTAATGATTTGTGATAGTTTTGTGCATAAATAAGAATCCTAGACTCGGAATTAAGAGATGAAATGTAGTTAGGATACTTACAATGATGTTATCTTCATTGATTAGTGAGTGGGAAGATGACAATAATGAGCTTGGTTTAAGTTTTACACGTTTTGGTAAAGTGGGTTGTGAGGAAGAAGATGTTATGTATAAAGCGTTTTGCTTCGTAGACACCACGGACCAGAAGGTACCAAAATTTTGGTTCCGTCCGTGTTGTCGTTTGGTGCCGTGGCTACGATAGCGTAAACAAGACAAAATTCTTTTGGTTTGACTATTCTAATGTTTTAGGCTATGTTTATCCTACATGTTTGGTTCCATTAACCCTAAACCAAGTCTAAGAAGATTAAAAGGTTCTCGTTTAAGAGGTTTAGTAAAGATGTCGGCAATGTTGTCTTCGGAGGATACTTTCTCGATTGAAATGTTTCCTTTTTGAACATTGTCGCAAAGAAAGTGATGACGGATTTCAATGTGCTTTGTACGAGCATGTTGAACGGGATTCTTGCTGAGATCGATGGCTCCTTTGTTGTCGCAAAGTATCACAATGTCGTTGAGATGAATTCGTAGTCTACGAGCTTGCTTCATCCAAAGAGCTTGTTGACATGCCTTTTCGGCTGAGACGTATTCGGCTTCAGTAGTAGAGATGGCTAAAGCCGTTTGCTTCTTTGCAAACCATGAGGTGAGACAATGTCCAACAAAAGTGCAAATACCACTTGTACTTTTCTATCGACATAGTCACCGGCATGATCCGAGTCGGCATACACTATGGTTTCTATACCCGTTCCTTTGGGATACCATAATCCTAAACACGTTGTTCCCTTAATATATCTAAAAATCCTTTTTAATGCTTCTAAGTGTGATGCCTTTGGGTTTTCTTGAAAGCGAGCACATAGACAAACACTAAACATAATGTCGGGTCTACTAGCCGTAAGATAGAGTAGGCTACCAATCATTCCTCTATATTTAGTGTTATCTACGGATTCACCTTCTTCGTCCTTGATGAGTTTAGTGTCCGAGGACATGGGTGTTTTAGTTGGTTTGGAATCTTCAAGACCAAATTTCTTAAGCATGTCTTTTATATATTTAGATTGATTAAAGAAAATACCATCTTCTAGTTGTTTAATTTGAAGTCCTAGAAAGAAGTTTAACTCACCCATCATACTCATTTCAAACTCGTCATGCATGATTTTAGAGAAATCATTACATAGTTCTTGACAAGTTGATCCGAATATAATGTCATCAACGTATATTTGAACAATAATAATTTGTGATTCCTTTTTCTTAGTAAAAAGAGTATTATCTACTAATCCCATAGTATATTTGTTATCAATAAGAAAAGTCTTAAGACGGTCGTACCAAGCTTTAGGTGCTTGTTTAAGGCCATATAATGCTTTCTTGAGTTTGAAGACATGATGTGGTTTCTCAAAGTCGGTAAAACCGGGAGGTTGAGCAACATACACTTCTTCGTTAATAAACCCATTAAGAAAGGCACTTTTAACATCCATTTGAAATAATTTAAAATCATAAGCACATGCATAAGCAAGTAATATTCTAATAGATTCAAGTCTAGCTACCGGTGCATAAGTTTCATCATAGTCAATTCCTTCTTGTTGATTATAACCTTGTGCAACAAGCCTAGCTTTGTTTCTAGATACTACACCATTTTCGTCCATTTTGTTTCGAAAGACCCATTTTGTTCCAATTATAGTTTGATCTTTGGGTTTTGGAACTAGTTTCCAAACATCATTTCTAACGAATTGGTTTAATTCTTCTTGCATGGCAATTACCCATGATTCATCTTTTATTGCTTCATTTATGGTTTTGGGTTCAATGGTGGATACAAAACAAAAATGATTACTTTGATTTTGAGCTTGTGATCTTAAGGTTCTTTGATTAAGTTTTCCTATGACCTTTTCTAATGGATGACTTTTAGATTCTTTTATGTTGACAATTTCCTTATTTAATGGTTCATCCTCCTTGTTATTATTAATTTGACTTTCAATTATTTGACTTTCAACTAAGTCATCATCTACCAAAGGTGATGTTTTAGAGGGAGGTGGACTTTCGTCAAATGTTATGTTTAACGATTCCTCGACTATCATTGTTTCTTTATTTAGGACAATGTAAGCTTTACTAGTTTGAGAGTAACCAAGAAATACACCTTCATAAGACTTTGGGTCAAACTTGGTGAGATAATCCTTAGTATTAAGAATAAAGCATTTACAACCAAAGACTTTAAAATATCCTAATGTTGGCTTTTTACCTTTATAAAGTTCATATGGTGTTTTGTTTAGGAAAGGACGTATTAGGACTCTATTTAAAATATATGTAGAAGTGTCAACGGCGTTACACCAAAACTTTTGAGGAATGTTTTGTTCATTAAGCATTGTTCTACTCATTTCTTGAATTGTTCTATTTTTACGTTCTACTACTCCATTTGATTGAGGTGTTCGTGGAGCCGAAAAGTTATGTGTTATACCATTTGTATCACAAAAGTTTCCAAATTGAGTTTCGTTGTCAAATTCACGACCATGATCCGTTCGGATCGACACAATTTTGACACCTAGAAGATTTTGAATTTTCTTGCTAAGTATTTCAAATTTATCAAAAGCTTCATTTTTGGTTTTCAAAAATAATGTCCAAGTAAACCTTGAGTAATCATCTACTATGACCAAAGTGTATAAGTTGCCTCCATAGCTTCTTATAGCGGATGGTCCAAACAAGTCCATATGTAATAATTCTAGACACTTAGATGTGGACACCATATTTTTAGATTTGTGACTACTATGTGTTTGTTTACCAATTTTGCAAGCGTCAAAAGTGTTGGTCATATTTAAGTTTTGGTAAATTCCTAACCAACTCTTTTGAAGATAGGTTTTGTATAAGTCTCATATTAGCGTGACCTAAGCGTCTATGCCAAAGAGATGAGCTATCGTCTAATGTTGTTAGGCAAAGTTTGTCATTATATGTTTTATCTATTTTCATGACGTATATGTTATTTTTCCTAACTCCTTTAGCTATGGTGATACCATCTTTTAGTATTTTACTACCATTTTCATCAAATAGTACTTTATACTTTTTATCACATAGTTGGCTAATACTAAGTAGATTAAATCCTAACCTATCCACATGAGCAACATTTTCAATAGTTAGAGAGTTATGAGCAATCGTACCTTTGCCAATGATTTTGCTTTTGAGATTGCTACCGAAAGTGACATTACCTCCGTCATACTCTTGGTATGATGAGAAGAGACTTTGTTGCCCGTCATGTGTCGTGAGCATCCACTATCTTTTATCCATTCATCGGGTTCCAATCCAACTTTCAAGCATACCTAAGAAGCAAATAACTCAAACATTTGGTCCCCAATATCTCATGGGTCCGTTTGGGTTAAACATACCATTTATTTGATTCATGTATGGAAATGATGGGTAAGGGTTCCATGGCATGTAATCTGGAGTTTGATATGGTCTAGGAAAGTTTTGATTCCAACCGTTGTGTTGGTAGTTAGGTTGAACGTTGTGGTTGCTCTTAGGAAAGGGGCGTTTGGCAAAAGAAGTTTTATATCGTTGTTGAGTAGTTTTAGATCTAAATTCATTTTTAACAAGTCCTACTCTTGATATAATGGCTGGTTTTAGTTTAACATTATCATTGGTTTTCTTTGTTATTTTAACAAATTCAGTACGGTCCGTATTGCGAACATTCGGTTCTGCTGAAGTACCCGCGGTACCATTTTGCACAACGGACGGAACCCTTATTTTGGTTCCGTCGGTCCGTGCTGTCTTTGCAGCAGTTTTGACAGAATGTTCTTCTTTTTCGGCCGTTTTGTTTTGACTCTTTGGAATTAATACTTCATTAAAACCTAGCCCATTCATGTCTCATGGTGTTTTATGAATTTTAACTATTTCATCGGCAAGAGCGATGTTTTTGTTAAACCTTTTAAACTTAGAATTATTTTCTATTAAAACTTCTTGTGTGAGCTTTAGTTTTTCTATTTCAAGATTAAGCTCTTGACATGATTTACAATCATCGTCATTTGCTTTTCCTTTTCTAGTCGTTTTGCTTTTTCTTTTAACTCATATTCCTCATTTTCCAAAAACTCCTTTTTGGTTTTTAGAAATTTATTTTTAGTTATGATTTTTAGACTTAGCTCACACAATTGATTATATTGTTTTTGCAAGGTGTCATCATCTATAGAGGAATAAGAAGAGTCGGAAAGTACCTCATTTGACTCATGTGCCATTAGAGCGATCTCTTCCTTGCTTGATTCCTCATCGTCTTCACTATCACTCCAAGCACCACTTACAAAAGCTCGTTGAGTTTTGTTTTTAGGTGGCTTGGGACATTCTCCTATGAGATGACTTGCATCACCACATCTAAAACACTTTCTTTCACCTTTAATCTTCTTATCATCCCGATCTTTTCGAAATGGCTTCTTTTCTTCTCGAGGTTGTCTTACAAACTTTCCTCTTCTTCTAAAGAACTTCTTGAAATCTCTAACGGCCATAGCATACTCCTCATCTTCACTATCGGAACAAGATTCACCATCATCGCTTGATTCCGCCTTTGCCTTAAGAGCAACGGATTTGATCTTCTCCTTTCTTCCTTTGATGATCTCAGAATCTTTCTCCATTACCATTTCGTGAACTTTGAGGTTGCCAATTAGCTCGTCTAGTGACATTATTGAGAGATCTTTTGATTCTTCAATAGCGGTCACTTTAGCTCTCCATTTGGGATGGAGTGCTCTAAGAAATTTCCGGACAAAGTTCTTACTACGAAAAGATTCATCAAGTGCTTTAAGTGATGTAATGATAGTGTTAAAGCGAGCAAAGCCACAATCAATGGTTTCATCTTCAGGGATAACAAATTGTTCATATTGTTGAACAAGAAGATCAATTTTGTTATCCTTGACTTGTGAATTACCTTGATGTGTAACAATTAAAGATTCCCAAATATCTTTAGCGGTTTCACACATAAAAATTCTTTCATATTCTTTTCTAGGTAAAGCATTATAAAGCATCATTTTAGCTTCATTATTTTTAGCAACTAATTTCTTTTGTTCATCAACGGAAATATCCTTTGTTGTAGAACTAAAATCTCCTTTAACAATAATAAACCAAAGATCTATATCTTTTGATTTTACATATGTTTCAAAACGGTTTTCCAATAGATAAATCCATTGGTTTCAAAGAGTGGTGGTCTTTGCATAGATTGCCCTTCTTTAAAGTTTTGAGAATCCATGGATCGTTTCAAGTTTATAAAATACAAGTTATTTTAGAAATTATTGAGCAACGAGGCTCTGGTACCAATTGTAGAAAACTAGAAGGGGGTTGAATAGTTTACCGATTAAAAACTTTGTTTTGAAACTTATTGAAAGATCAATTGATATTGATCTTGAGTATGTTAATGAAATATGCAAGCAATATGTAATGAGTAAATAAGGAAAGAAATGATCAAACCACAACAAGTTGTTTATAGTGGTTCGGCCTACAAGGACTCTTTTTCCTTGCCCTACTCCACTCCCGAGTCTCACACTCGAGAGTTTAACTTCACTAGTCAACAAGCTCCTTTCACCGTGGAGAAACCTTTACACTTCGCTTACACTATTTCCGACACTAAGCTAGATGTCGAGTTCTTTCCAAGGGTACAACTACTCCCACACACAATGTATTTTGAGGACTAAAATACTAACCACTCACACTCACAAGATTATGATGGTTTGATACAACAATGAAGTATGAATCAACACTAGATCATACAACACTAAACAAACAAGACTTCCAACTTCTCGTTGAAGCTTGAATATGACTTGATCTTCTTTGCTACAAAAGAGATCACTAATATGATATGAAACCGAGTTAGAAGGGTTAGAGAGAAGATATGTATGAGAGTATGTTAGAAAGGGATGAGAAACTACTTGGCTTGGCATTGCTATTTATAGCCAAATTGGACAGGAGCGTCCACGGACCGCGGACCCCTAAAAAGGGTTCCGCCCGTGTACCAAAATGGTACCGCCAGTCTGACAGTCAAGATATCAAATCTTGTCTAAAGTCAACTCTATCTAAGTAAGATTGTGCAAGATATGAAGAGTACAAATCTTCACAAAATATCTAATGGAATCTTCCAATGATCTTCATGATGTAATACATGATGTCAAATGTTGTATTACTATTAATAGAAATATGCAAATGCTTAAGTAGTGTTTGGTTTTAAGAACCTAACACATTCTACAAACTATTATCATACATAATGATTAGAGTCATATCAAGATGTTACTAATCATAAATGTAAATGCTTGAATGATGAATATATTGTTTAAGAAAGCTTGTTTTAATATCTAATAAACTTGACAAGCTTTAAGCTTTTATAAATTAAATTTACTTTTGTCGTTAACAAAACTTAGGCAAAGATCAAAAATATAAATAACGTTTAATGACGATATTTGTATTAACAGTTTTGGGCTAGTTCGGTCTCGGTCCGGTCCGGTTTTGGCCGGCCCGGTCCGATTTTTGACCGGTGATCACCCCTACGTGTGATATGATAAACTTAAGCGACGTTTGTTTTTAAGAAAAGACTTTTTTTCACTTATATATTTAGAAGGTGGGTAAAGGAAATGAAATAACTGTGTTTATTTTCTCCTTTTCTTTGCTCTAAGCGAGAAAATAAAATGAAAAGAATGCGTTTGGTTTTTAATCTTATGTTTGCAAGCGAGGAAAAAAAATACATGTTAATATCCTTTTACACATAAGAAGCATAAATGACTTTTTTTCTACTTCACATTTGCATATGTCTTAGAGCATTAGGTGCCATGAAGAGCCAATGTTACTCACTCGGGGCTCACGAGGTGTCACATCACTATAACAAACCTCCACATCTAACTCTCTTCACTCACAACTAACCTCAACTTACTCATTTGAGGCCCACCATTTACAACTTAATTTTTTTTTATTCAAATTTCTAAATAAAATAAATTCATTTCATTAAAAATAAAAATACAATACAACACAATAAAAAACATACGAAACGTAAAATAAAGATACGGTAAAAAAACATACACAACTAAAGAAATACATCAAATTATAACGAAACTAATTATTCGGATTCTGTTGTTGAAATTGTTCCCATTGATGTCGTAGCCAAACATGCTCGATGAGACATCGTTGAGGCTTTGCGTGTTTGCGTTTATCATGTAGTTCTTTGGATTTTCTTATTTGCACTGCGCAACGGTCAATCCATGTCTGTTGTAAATTTGGTTGCGGAGAAATATACATTTCGCTAGCTTCAGATATCGCAAATTTTTTATCTTTCAAAATCATGTTATGCATTATGATGCACGAGTACATGATTCTCCGTAACTTGCCCACAGTAAATGCACGGGCCGGTTGGGCAATAATATGCCAACGTCCTTGGAGAATACCAAAAGCTCTTTCGATATCTTTTCAAGCACTTTCTTGTTTCACTTTGAATACGGCATTTTTTGAGGTATTTGCAACAGTAAATGATTTGATAAAAGATGCCCACTCTGCGTAAATTCCGTTAGCTAGATAATACCCATGGTTAAATGTACGCCCGTATACTTCAAACGGAACCTCAGGGGCGATGTCATCAAGCAGGTCGTTGAATAACGGAGAATTATTTAAAACAGTAAGATCGTTATTCGCACCCGCTACCCCATAAAATACATGCCAAATCCACAAGTCGTATGACGCAACGGCTTCAAGCATTATAGTTGGATACTTTTTATCACCTCTGTGAAATTGGCCTTGCCATTCTTCGGACAATTTTTTCCATTCACAAAGGCATACAATCGATGCTTTCCAACATTCCCGGTATCTTATGAACCATGTTATGTGCGTGGTATAAGTTGCGAATGTCATTCTCATCTGGGTTTCTTAAAAACTCCTTCCCATACAACTGGATTATGCACATAGTAAAAAAATGTAGGCAATCGCGTGCACAGTGTTCACCTATTTGTAAATACTCATCTAATGCATCAACTAATATCCCGTAAGACAATTGGTGTAGGGCACATGTGCATTTCATAATCACACTAAAACTCATTACACCTGAGCCATCGGGTCGGACTCTAAAGAAATCAAAATGCTTGTGAAGAGGATGATGAGTTTGAATATATGTTTCAATACCTTGTACTTTTTCTAAAAATAGTTTACGGCTCATACGAAAGCGACGCCTAAAATTTTCTTCAGTATATTTTGGGTTGTCACCAAAATAGTCAGCCATTAGACGTTCTTCAGCAATTTGACGTTCACAGGGGATGTATCTACGGTGGAATGAAGGTCCGGCTTGTTGTTGTTGCAACGATTGCTCGAACTCAAACTCTTGGAGTGTTGAGTTTAGGATACATGAAAACAATAAAAACATGTAGACACCCCAGAGTACACATCGGAAGACTTAGAATATAACAGCAATTAATTAACTGAAATAAATGCGTAAACATACCTTTTCCAATTGCAAGAACTTCTTCAATCAAGAACCCTAATTAGGGTTTATGTGGTTTAATGAATTGACCCTTACCGTTTTTCAATTCAAACCAATCGATGTAACAATAGTGTGTTACACCACGTTTTTGTACACACATACTATTAGCGATTCGATGCGAATGCTAGTTCTTGATCACAATAGAATAACCAAACATCTTTGTTATATCCCTTACAATGGGGATTCACTCGTCGACCAAGACAAGAGGGAAGAAAAGAAGAAGTTTGGCCCTCTATTGAAATCTAGTGTGCCAAAGGATGAATACATGGGGATGTATTTATAGCCTTATGGTAGATGTCAAGTTTACTATGGTTTCCGATGTGGGATTCCATAGTTTCGGCCAAAAACAAGCCCAAAAGAGGGTTCCTAAAACCGTCTCTTGGCTTGTTTACTTTTCTTCATATTCTATTGACATTTAACGACCGATAGTCACTTCCAATTAGTACTTATCGCTCGTTTGGTCATTTATTGTGAATTTAATAATTAAACATAATATTTTATATTAATTATTTAAACATCGAATCTCATACGTAAAGTGTGCAATCCCGTGGTCTCGAGTTCGAATCCGGTCATACACATATTAAATATATCCATAAACCAACAGCTCCCACTTGGAGATATCTTAATATGCGTAATGACATTGGTTAGCATCTAGCAACACGCCAATGACTCCCAGAACAACTCGAGTATGGTTTCCTGGAAAAAACCTTTTGATGATTCATCATCATACTTATCCTTTTGTTTCTAATACCATGTTAATAAGAATAAGGATCTCACTCATTTCTTGATTAACTATTCTGTTTCTTGCTTTATATGATTTATCAAGATTACCAGTTCTTCTGAACAAATTCCAAAAGACCTTGGGCATGGCCATGCAAACATCTTGACAACCCTACGAGGGGCCCAACAATATTATACTTCAAAATAAATTTGAAGGAAACAAATTCCGTTTTGACTACAAGCAGAATTTATAAATTTCGCAACACTTCTGAAAACAACCCTTATAACTACCGCCACGTATAGCGTTAGATTGCCTCACGTAAATGCACTACATCCATGACATTTCTCCGGTATCTCAAGTCAGAGGATAAATATTCCTGATGTACTTAATGACTAAGATCCATAAAGTACCATCATGTGGTTGGGATAAGTCCTATACTCAATCCATTGAATATCATCCGAAATTAGTCATGCTACGCATCAATATACTTTCAAGTGTATTCTAACTAATACTCAGATTTGTCTTAATTCAATATCATTCCCATGTTATTGATCGACAACGGACTATTTAGAATAACTTAAGTTATTCAAGGATTTAAACATGCAAATATAGGATAACATCATAATAAATGAATAATAAACATAACAAAATACTTTATTTCATTTGAATAATAATGTTTACAATATCCTTTATCCAAATACTAAATAGATCAATGCCTGATAATTCTTAGTTAATGAATTTGTGCCTCAAGTCATGATAATCATACTTGTTGACAGGGCATAATTTCAACTAACTTTGATCTATAGGAATTTTGAGAATACTTATTTCAAGAATTCAATAAGTGAATTTCTTGTATGTGTTTACATATCTTGATATTGTCATATCATTCCATAAGGTGCGTGACAACCTGAACCACCTTTTATGACAATCATCTTTCAAAACTTTATAGTATTCTTTATTCTTTAATGTATAATGCAACTATGCTCTTAATTGAGCATAACTAGTCAACATGGTCATCATCAAGGATACCGTGACTACAATTGAGTGTCATCTCAATTATACTAGCATCATTGTATACAACAATATGCTCTTTAAACATCCGTAAACTTTGAATATTATTTGTTTGGTGCCATTCAAACTTCAAGTTTGTTGACTATAACAATTACATAACAATTGTTGTATAGAATCTGGGAGCAACTCCAGGCCGAGGAATGCAATTCTAAAACCAAACATAAATATTACAATGTTGTTAAATCATCTTGTAATCAAGCATGATACAACAACCTTATACACAACATGATGTACAAAATGAATCTTCAAGTTAGACTTTAAGATCTCATTCATATTCTATCTCGTCAAAGATATGTATTCATCATATTCTATTAGACTCATTTATTTACCGCATATATTTATAACAATAAACATATATTCCAAGGTTGTATGTCTTATTTCCAAATCTTACAAACGAAGTTTCATTCCCAACTAAAACTTAATTTAGGTGGAATGTAGTTGCCCATACAACATATAAGATTTAAGAAAATAAAAATAATACTCCCACTAGCTTTCAGGAATATTTATGAGCTATTTATTTTAATTATTAAATCAAACATGGATTTAATATTAAACATAAGAATCATCTCCTAGATGCATGCATATATCCATTCATGGATTCTTGCAGTCTGTACATATTCAAAGATTATTTGAATTCATAAAAAACTCATTTGCATTACTTATCGTCCTCTCAAAAGTAATTCCAAAACAAAGATTTTTGATATTCATTGTCAAAATTTCACATCAATGAAACTAAATATGATAATTATAATCTTTATACTTCTATTTAATGTATCTAGGAAAGAATATTCAATCATAGTTAATTGCTTAAGAGCATCCACTATGATAAACATTTTACAAAGGTTTATACATTAATACTTCAATTAATTTTAGACATTTTGATTTTATAAACCTATATTCACTATAGTATAAACCTTTGCAAGTTCATAAAATGTCTTTTTTAACAAATGCATTAAATTTATTGAATTCATAAAGAGGTTCAAGAATTAGGACCTCTTCATGCCACATAGACATGAAATGAGTGTCCACTATGGTTGAAATAAACATAAACCTTTTCATATTTTTTAAACCTTTTCATAAACCCACGATAGTGGATGCCCTAAGTATGATTAATATTATTATCACTAGACATACATTAAATACGTGTACAATATTGTCCATATGATTTCTACACAAAGATTTAAACCTCTAGGGTTTTCATCCTTAGAAGAAAATCATCTTCATTTAGATAAACCAAGTATCTAAAATTGATTATCTTTATGGACATCATCTCAACATTCATAGTATGATTGATTTACCACAATTCAACATTTGGTAAATTCATCATCATGATTAACAGCTTACCATGATCCTCAGAACTCATAATCCTCAGAATATTAAATATCTGAGATATCCTTACGGATCTATGAATGACAATTCCATCATATTGAGGTCTATCATTTACATGTTTAGCCTCATCATGATATTTGCTAGTGCATTTTTAGAAGATTATGTATTTTGTAACTTTAATATTTCAAGATCTAAACCAAACTCCCACTTGCCTTTAACAATTTAAATATTACCTTTAAATAGTTTAGCAAGTTGAGCAACAATACATTGTTCTCTTTTGGGACATTACATAACACATTGACAGTTCCTGACATTAGTTTGTTACAACTCACTCTACAAGTAGTTTAACAAATTTAGAACTTCATTTATAAGACTTAATGTGATTCATCACATTCCATAAACAAATAGTGTCTTATCAATCTTCTAGGTTGGAGTCTTATTGAGTATATTCATCTATACTCAATTTACTAACCTTGATAACATGTGGAAGAAACTATAGTTATCTTGAATCAAACATGCCAATAGATTTTGATTCTTCTAACTGAACATACCATAAAACTATGGTATTTCATTAGAATTAATATTGTAGGATAATCTAACAATATTTAAGATAATCATCTACTCTTTGGCTTACCTATTTACCAACAAAGTAAAACTTAATGGTACAATAGAATTACCAAGTCAATTGCATGCATTATAACACAAGTATTCTTGACCAAGTCAAAAGACATATTAGTTATAATCCCACTATACGTTATAAGTCATTGATCAACTCATTAACTTCATGCATATGTCTTAAAACATAGCAAGTTAACGTCTTACTTTATATTGTAAGTCTTGTATTAACAGACTTCATGTTTGTGACTTTACAAAATCATAAACATTTATAATTAAAGTAATTATGAACACCACATCGGGTTTCAATTAATATTTCAAGTTAATATTTACTACATATATTTAAGTCATTCAACGAATACTTAAATTCAAATAGTATTAGATTACTTCATTTAATTATGTCATTCCATGAAATGTTCAACGTAAGAAACTGCAAAATCATCCATGCTCGTTCTCACGACACGTGGATATTTTACCTTGAGCTATAATCTAGTTCACGTTCTCACGTAACATAAATTGTAACAACAAGTGTTTCTTAAATATTGAATGACATAAATATTTAAGATAAAGTAGTCTTTGTTATCATCTTGACACATGTTCTTAATAGGGCAATCATACACATTTAAATGTATAATTCCTATTAGAACGTTACTCTCTTACCTTGTGGTCAAGAGAATCCATTTAAATCATATTTATATGTGTTGTACCTTGCACACAATAAAGATTTCTCCTACTTGTGCATGGAACAACATCATGTAGCAGATAAACAACACGGCAAACGTTTGTTTATTTGATTAATATGATTTGTGTCATAGATATAACAAGTAGATGTAGGACTATATTGTTTAGTAAGGAAACGCACATGACTATCCTTAAAAACATAAGTGTCTACAATTGGAAAGTAATTATCTTTGAAGATAATCTGGTTACTACACAGGAAACAAAGCTTGTAGCTCCCACTGAATTAGAAGTCATTATAACAACTTCTTATTCAGTAATGCAACACAAATGCTCCCACTGAATTTGACAACACTGTAAGTGTTTCATAACTA
Organism: Chrysanthemum makinoi; assembly: GCA_910596185.1. NCBI lineage: Eukaryota > Viridiplantae > Streptophyta > Magnoliopsida > Asterales > Asteraceae > Chrysanthemum > Chrysanthemum makinoi. The sequence goes on along the minus strand of OU343218.1, from coordinate 181,413,942 downwards.
GTGAAAACAACTTGCTTGCTTTTTACTTTCCTACACCTTTGAAGAACCATACGTAATCATTACTTAGGTACTAAAACGTGTATTCTACTCTGTGAATGATGGGTTATCCATCAATGTTATTAACTTGAAAAATTGGGTATGCAATTTCTTCCTTAATAGGCCTACCATGCCCATACTGGTATGTAGCACCTTTAAAGGCTAAAGCAAAACAACTAGATAAAATATGCTAGTTTGCCTTTTATCAATTTTCGCGGTAATTTGTCTAGCTTCTAATTTTGTAACTCATATACATGTTTTCCAGTTGACCAACATTTATGTTTGTTACAAAAGGATTCATTCACCAAATGAGGATAATGAAATCTTTATGGAAAATATGATGTGCTATTCATTGCTATGAGTTACATTAGAATTTAGACAATTCAAATGTTCCTATTGTACCTTTCTCATTCATGAAAAGGAATAGGATTGAGTCTCATTCTTTTCCCATAGAAAAAAGACTTTGTTTGTCTTTTCGGTAAATTATTCCCGATCAAACATTTGTTTGAAAGCAGAATCGATCAATTTACTAATAAAAGACCAAACCACGTTTACGGTTAAATGTTGCATTAATACATTCAAAAGAATTACAAAATTCAATTTTAGTATTTTCGATAATTAACCTTTTCAAGAAAATTAAATACCCATGGTTCATAAACATATAACTATTTAATTTTCACTGAAAACTAGGATCCAAGTTGACATAGTTTCATCACATCAGTTGATCTGCTAGTAATGAAATTATTCAAAATGGTACGAGTCGAACCTCAATTGCCAATTTTCAAATTGCAACTCCTAGATTTATGGGATTTACATTTAGCCAATTTCAATTGCCATGTAAACATGTTTTATCCCCATCTTATGCCTTGAGTTGTCGGCTTCACTACAAAACTCAATTAAGTTGTCCAACTTAAGAAACCGCAAAATCATCCATGCCCGTTCTCACGTCACGTGGATATTTTACCCTTTGATTACGATCTAAATCACGTTCTCACGCAAATAAAAGGTAATCTCAGGTGTTTCCGTTTCTTTGGATGGCATACAACTTAAATTAAGGGTAATAATTTTGATGTCAAATCAAATATGAACAAAGATGTCATGCATTCATCTTCGTAGCATAAGGTTTTATTAAAACATTCACATCCTTGTTTTAATGTTTAAGCTTTTCATCATCAAACTTTAATCGAGGTATTGGTTACACCAATTAAAGAATTACCTTTAATTACCACTATATCCTACTGCTGCATGAGTCATAAGACCCAAGTTATTCGGATAATTACCATAAAAGTGGCTCGTAGAATTTAAGGTCAATTCGCCCTTAAGATTTTATGCACATTATATAGGAATACTTGGTAACTCCATTAAGACGCACAAACGAACGGAGAATTAGGTCAGCGCGAAGCATATTACATACCCTCATCTTTAAGGTCACAATTTAATGCGTACTAACCTTATACCCATCACACAGTTTGTCATTAATGGGTGAGCCGTTCTAACTAGTTTGTGCAAAAAATCAATCAGTTAAATGATTATGATTACTATGCTTAAAAATACATGTTTCACCATTGTTTAGGTCAGTTTATTTTTCTTATAAAAATACCCTTGTTACACATAACAAACAAGCAAGTATTTAAAAATAAACAAATAAACAATGAATGCATAATAATAAGTCATGCATATCAAATAGCCACATGCAAACCTTTTGATAAATCCTATTAATAATTAATTCTAGATCTGTCAATATGTATATGTTTAATTAAGACTCTCACCCGTTTTCATCAATGTACAAAGTGAGCCACATGCATCGATTCATCGATTGCGTAAGTCAAAATTAAACACATACCACATAGTACATAATTGATTAAATAATAATGACTGAGGTCTTCCCCAATTTTAGATCTATCGTAATATTAGAGTATATCACTTAACCAAGTAAAACATACAATAAAAGCAGATCCATGACAAAACATGCATGTATTTATCATGGATGTAAATCACACTTAACAATTAATGCAATTAAACAGAGTTACGCAATACACATAAAATTGCATGCAACCTAGGGTTTCTAATCCAATTAAAACTGAAGTTTACAAAACCCTAATTAGGGCACCAAAAAAAGCCCCCCCCCCCCCCCACACACACACACACACACACACACACACACACACACACACACACACAAAATTAGGATTTAGGTTTTGCAAACCCTAGATCTACGCATACAATTAATAACACAATCATGTTTATTTTATTTATGTGTTTCAGAAATTAATTACTTGTTATACAAGGCTCGTGATGCCACTGTTCAGTTTAGGATACATGAAAACAATAAAAACGTGTAGACACCACAGAGTACACAGCGGAAGACTTAGAATATAACAGCAATTAATTAACTGAAATAAATGCGTAAACATACCTTTTCCAATTGCAAGAACTTCTTCAATCAAGAACCCTAATTAGGGTTTATGTGGTTTAACGAATTGACCCTTACCGTTTCAATTCAAACCAATCGATGTAACAATAGTGTGTTACACCACGTTTTTGTACACACATACCATTAGCGATTCGATGTGAATGCTAGTTCTTGATCACAATAGAATAACCAAACATCTTTGTTATGCTCAAGGTCACTCGTAAATCCCTTACAATGGGGATTCACTCGTCGACCAAGACAAGAGGGAAGAAAAGAAGAAGTTTGGCCCTCTATTGAAATCTAGTGTGCCAAAGGATGAATACATGGGGATGTATTTATAGCCTTATGGTAGATGTCAAGTTTACTATGGTTTCCGATGTGGGATTCCATAGTTTCGGCCAAAAACAAGCCCAAAAAAGGGTTCCTAAAACCGTCTCTTGGCTTGTTTACTTTTCTTCATATTCCGTTGACATTTAACGACCGATAGTCACTTCCAATTAGTACTTATCGCTCGTTTGGTCGTTTATTGTGAATTTAATAATTAAACATAATATTTTATATTAATTATTTAAACATCGAATCTCATACGTAAAGTGTGCAATCCCGTGGTCTCGAGTTCGAATCCGGTCATACACATATTAAATATATCCATAAACCAACATGGAGAATCATCTCTAGCTCCGCTAGCTCTTTAATGTCACTTTCACCGGAATAAGATGATTCGCTCATGTTTATTACTTATATGTATAAGTGTTTTGAAATAAAAGTTGTATAGATTTTGATTGAAATGTGTATATTTATAGTGTTAAATATATGTGTTTAGAAAAAAAAAGAAAAAAAGAAAAAAAAAAAAAGGTTAACGTTGCATTTTATCTGTTTCACAAAGGTCCCCTGACAATCGTACAAAGTTTGCCTTCGCCGTGCAGACGACGAAGATTGGAATGACGAGCAATAGCAAGAGGGCGGTGTCACGACAAAGCACAACAAAAATGCCATGTGACACGGTGAGCTACGAATTACATGATACCGTGTGCTCTTATAAGTACGATTACCGATTCTTATTTTTTTTAAACTTCAAATTCAGCTATTTTCACATTTGCATAAATGACTTTTTTGTTTTTCTATATCACAAAATTCACGTGTTTCTTTCTTTACCAAAAAATCAAATAAAAATTGAAGCCCCTCCTCTTCTTCATCGCCAACATTCCCACACTCTGACAAAACGACACCGTTCCTCTAATCTATAAAATACCCCCACTTTCCCCTCTCTCATTCCGTTACACACACACACTCTTCATGTAACAAACTAACAACAATTTGTTACATTTTCCTCCATTTTCTCTCTCACACACTCCCACACCTTCCACTGTGTGTAAATTCCACACTTAAACATGCTCGATCTCAACGTATTCTCCATTATGAAAACAACAGAGATTCATTCCGTTACTTCTTCCGACGTAACAAACAGTTAATCACATCGATATGCTGAGCAAAATGAGTGAACTAAAAGATGAACATGAATCAACAACCTGCTTTGGTAAATTTGTTGAAGAAGAAGAGGAGGAGTTAGGTGAAGAAGAAGTGGATTCGTTGAATTTGAAGGTGCTTGAATATCAACAACCTCTTCCTGTGGTAAATTTGTTGCAACTGGTGAAGCTCGGTCCGCCTTCTAGAAGCTCACAGTATCGCGGTGTGACGTTTTATCGGAGGACTGGACGTTGGGAGTCGCATATATGGTGAGCTCATTTTATCATATTGTTAATTAAGTGTATATGTTTTGAATTGAATGATATGAAATGATGTTATTATTATTTTGTGTACTGATGGATGATGGATTTGAATTGCTTAACGAAAACTTAGATCAGCTTGCATCACTAGTTGTACAGTACAATATGCCGATGCACGTCGTTGTTCTGTATATTCTCTGTTTAATTAGGTACTATATGTTTTTAATTCTGTCTACTGATGGATGATCGATTTGAATTGCTTACCGAAAACTTAGATCAGTGCGCATCACTAGTTGTACCGTACAAATTGTTGATGAACGTCGTTGATTCGTATATTCTCTGTTTAATTGTTTACTTAATATGTTGAATCTCGTCGTGTGTAATTTGAATCTGAGTAGTAGTTTGGATCAACTGGTTGAATAATAGGAGTTTAATTTGATTTGTATATACCGATGGATGATGGATTTGAAGTGGTTAACGAAAACTTAGATCAGTGTGCATCACTAGCTATACTGTACAATATGTCGATGCACGCGTTGTTCTGTATATCCATTGTTCAGTTCAGATTTAGGAATTTTGTTTGTGATATGAGTGATTTGATTGGTTGATGATATATTTGGAAAGTGTGTAGTTAATAATTTGCTCCATGTGTATCATTAATATGTTATTGCACATATCAATGACTTGCTAAATTAGGAAAGTGTTTAATGATGCAAAATGATCTTATTGTTTAGTGATGGATTTGGAAAATTGTTTAGTTAATAGTTTGATCCATGTGTATTTACGGTACAATATGTGAATGAATGTCTAGCGTAATTTGTCTCTGAGAACTAGTAATACGGAATATGGATCAACAGGTTGTTTAGTACAGTACGTTAGGAGTTTGATTGTTTTTATGATATTGAAAATCTAACTGTGAAGTGTGCATCACTGGTTGTACAGTACAATAAGTTGATGCATATTTTGCGTAATTTGAATCTGAGAACTATTATGGATTAACAGGTTGTATAGTAGGAGTTTGATATAATTTGTTTACTGATGGGTGATGGATTTGAAGTGCTTAACTAAAATTTAGCTCGGTGTGCGTCACTAGTTGTACAGTACAATATGGTAATGCATGTGCGTAATTTGTCGCTGATGTGGATCATCAGGACAACGGGTTGCATAGTACAGTAGGAGTTTGATTGCTTTTATAATATTGAATGATCTTACTGGTGAATGATAGATCTGATTTGTTTAATTAGAATTTGCTTAGTGTGTACAGTACAATATGTTTGATTAGAAAGTGCTTCTATGATATCAAATGATCTTTTGCGGGTGAATGATGGATTTGAAGTGGTTTACATAAGAATTGCTACGTGTGTGCATCACTGGTTGTACAGTAGGATATATTAACGTACATTTCGCGTGATTCTGAGTTTGACAACTAATATGGATCAACCGGTTGTATTTTACTGTAGGAGTTTAATATAACTCGTTTAATTAGGCGTGGTTTATGATATCAAATGATCTTACCAGTTAATGATGAATTTGAAGCGCTTAATTGGTTGTATGGTACATGTGTTACTGCACGTCCCTAATAATTCAACACTGAGAACTGGAAACTAATATGGATCAAGAGGCTGTATAGTAGGAGTTTGATATAACTTGTTTAACTAGTAAAGTGTTTTCATGATATCAAATGATCTTGCTGGTAAATGATGGGTTTGAAGTGCTCGAGTAACATTTGTTTAGTGTACTCTGCTTGTAAGGTACAATATGTTAATGGACGTCATATAATTTTAACACAGTAGAACTAATATGGATTAACTAGCTGTGCAGTAGGAGTTTGATATAGCTTGTTTATTAGGTTTTAGGAAATTGTCTTAATGACATTAGATAATTCTACCAGTTAATGATGGATTTGAAGTGGTAAACTAATAATTTACCGAGTGTGCATCTCTTGTTGTGCGGCACAATATGCTAATGCACACCTCACGTAATTCTGACTCTGAGAAGTAAGAAATAATATGGATCGACAGGTTCTAGGAGCTGCTATGAGTTGTTGATTGGCAGTGATTAAAATGCATCTTATTGTGTTGTTTGATGATGCTATGATCTGATATCTTTGCATTTTATGTTGTCAGGGATTGTGGAAAACTACTATATCTAGGTGAGCATAATGCTTTAATACTGTATCCTAATATTGTTGGAAGGCGCCAAATAGTCTTGATTTGATGTATTAATTTATGTTTGTCTGATTACAGGTGGATTTGATACTTCTCATGATGCTGCAAGGTGAGTGTCTCAATCTGATAAACTCTAGTTAGGCTGCACAGTTTTAACCTTTGTTTTGATTTAATTTGGTAATGCTATCTTAGAGCGTATGATCGGGCTGCAATCAAGCTCCGGGGACCTGATGCTGATATCAACTTTGATGTAAAGGAATATGAGGAAGATATGGAACAGGTGAAGAACTTGTCAAAAGAGGAATTCATTCATATACTGCGTCGACAGAGTAGTGGATTCTCACGAGGAAGTTCAAAAGACAGAGGGGTAACCCTTCACAAAAGTGGCAGGTGGGAGGCTCGCATGGGTCAGCCGCTTGGCAAAAAGTAAGGAGCCATTGCTTGAACTATTTTTTGTGATTTCAATGCAACTTGTGCAGATTAAAACATCGTATAGCTCTAGTGGTAGTCTTAATTTAGATGCTGATGATAAGACCTCATGGTAATTATGTTTAGGGGGCCGTTTTTATCAATGTAAGAGTAAAATTCTTGGTTTCAGGTATGTTTACCTTGGATTATACGATAATGTAGTAGAACTGCAAGGTTGATGGAATTTTATGATAACACAAGTCAATAGTTAATAACTGTCCGCATCAGATATCTCAAGCTTGTAGTGTGCATGCTCAAACATAATAACCAGTTTCTTTTCTGGAACCAGGGCTTATGACCAAGCTGCTATTAACTGTAATGGAAGGGAAGCTGTCACCAACTTGGAGCCAAGCACATATGGGGCGACGTATAAGAATTTGGCTGGAAGGGATGAAGGTACTAGTGATTGCTTATAGTCCTGTAGTCACCATTTCTATGAAATTTCTTTTCCCAACTTAATGCAAGTTTCTATTTGTTGATGTGCTCATGATCTGATTTTTTGTTGGTGCAGCAAATGGTCACAATCTTGATCTTAAGCTATGGGTTTCTCCCTCTATAGATGACCAAAAGTGGAATCGTGTTCAGATTGTGGATAGGGGTTCTATAACTGGTGCATTCCCTTCTGGTAAAAGACACAAGGTGTGTTTTCTCTCTGTTTGATGGGTCCTGTCTATATCATTCGCTGACACAATCTAAGAGAATAAATATGTTAAAATTTACAGGTGCATATAAGTTGTTCAGTTTGCACTAGACTTATCTTGACGTCTCTGTAATAGTAACTGATGGCTTTCCATCTCCCTTTGGATTTTCAGGTTGAGAGCATTGCTTCAATTTCTATGGTTGGACAATCCTATTATGATCCAACAGCCATACCCGTTGCCTCTAATGCAGCACCATCAACATGACTTCTACCCACGATACCTTCAATCCAACGCCTACGGGCACTACTCAATACTTAAATGGTACAACCTATCTAAACTTTGTTCAATGGAGTATGACTAGCCCATAAATATCTTTCATTGTTTGTTAGCTGACTGGACAAATTTTAATGTCACACAATTCATTTCCTGTTACGGTTATAAATATTGTAAAACCTCTGGTTTCCCTAATAAGTGTGTGCAATGTCGCACGAATGCTCAGGTTTGATTGCTCCTGAACATGCTATAGAATTATGTTAGACTACATGTACAAATAAGAGGTAATCAAGTTAATGTCAAGTTTCACAAGCATGTTTCACCAACTCGCCCCGAGTTGGAACATTGTCTCCGCTAACAGGAGCCTTCCATATATCAAACATATAATACATAGTTTAGAATATGAGTTGATGTTAGATTGTTATGCATGTCATGATTGTAAGCCTTTTAAGCTCATGTTGTATGCTATACGACCATAAAATAACCTGAAAGAGAAACTCAAACCACAAGCACCAAAGAAGTTTTCATTCCATCAAACCAGATAAGTTAAGAAGGTGAATAATTTACATTCCAAATACCCGAGTGTATACATCTCCAGAACTGGGCATTTGGAACTTATAATCACTGTAGCTAGGCACTAATTTTTCAAATCCTAATATCTCATTTCTCTGAGTTTGTTCTGTCAAGCCGACTTCACTTCTACTGTTAACTTGTTGAGTCCCATGATCCAAGTGCGCCTGCTGATACCCGTTTGAAATATGACCGTTTGCAAACTTCGGCTGCAAGTACTGTTGTTGGGTGTAGCTTTGGTGGCGTTGATCCACAAACCTAGGAGCAAGATCACCATAATAATTGTCATATGAAGAAGGAAAGTGGGGCGCGTTGTGTTGTTGGATATAAGAGGTTTGAGAAAATTGAGGTTGGGGATGATATTGTGGGGTAGATGCAGATTGTTGTTGTTGCATCAATAGCCAGCGTTTTGTTTCTTCATCAGATGAACTCGACCTCATGTCAAAAGACGGGGATTTGCCTCTGCCAACAACCATTATGGCAGGATCGATAAGATCGTCACTATTGTTGCTTAGATTCCCGATCGATGGCATACGATAATGACTGTTTGACAAAGAATTGTTTATATAACTTCCTGAAAGAATTGCAACAACCAGAACACAATTAATTCAAAATAATGTTTTATGACAAAACATTAATCATTGGCGTTAAGGGGAATGATATCGCATACCTGAGCTGGCAGATACAACCTGTTCAGTTCTAAAAGTTTGTTTTTATCAAAGTATAGTTGCCTAACTTAATCTAGTCCAAGTTTCAAGCCTTGAAACAATTTCTAGCATAGTCAAAAGTGATTTCAAAATCTTGCTTTTCACTTTCGCTTTTGGTTCTGCACCAGCAGTCAAAACAGCAAAAGCCATCTGATCTTAGCTTAATTTGAAGCTGTAAACAAGTTGTTCTGGGATTCTAATTGTTCTTTTTGAAATCTATGTTTGCTTGAGTTTGTTGTTGTAGCTTTCATTTGGTTGGAATCTCACTGTTCAGCTTATCAATAAGCTCTAAATCAGACCCCCCAGGGCTTTTTCAGGCCTGCACATCTGCATTCTCAGCAAACAGGTCACTCACTTTTTTTTTACTCATTAGTTTATTGGTAGTTTAGCATAGCTTATTTAAGTTGTTAGATGCTCAGTTAGCACATTTAGATTAGTTTAGATAATTGTTAGCTTATTAGTGCCTCTAGGTAGTGTTACTTTGCTTAATCCCAAACCTTTCTTAGTTTAGGATTTCGGAGATCTGATGTATAGCCAACTGCTTTTTCCCTTCATTAAGTTAGCTTTTTGATTGTTAGCTTATTTCATTTAGTAAACTCTATATTTCTGCCATGGTGTGCTTATTTGATCCTATGATTGCTTAATTTGTGCTCAAAAGGTTAAAGGGGTGTTTGGTTTTCCTTAAGCCATAGCACATCTCAAGTTTCAAAAGGTTTTTGGTTGCTCACTGTTACAATCAGTCACTTATAAGCTATTTATAAAGCTTATTGTGAGTTTTCAAAGCATAAGTCTTTCACAAAGTTCATAGTTTAATCTCACTTTCTAGATTTACAAGGGAGTTCTCGTTTGTTTGCTCAAAAGGGTGTGTTTGGAAACTGTTAAAAAGGTGTGTTTGTTTGAGTTCTGTCCAAATCAACACTGTAAAAGCTGTTTATTCAGCTTATTTGTAAGGTTTCATAACAAAGTTTTTCACTAAAGTTGCTTATCTCTTTGCCCTTGACAAGTTTCAAAAAGAAAAGCTGAAAAAAAAATGTTTTGCAAAAAATGGCATGGCTGGGACTCGAACCCACGCCATCCATCTCACAACACAACATCACAACCATTGCGCCCTTGGGTCTTGTCTCGTTGAATATTGCACAAACAAATCATTTAAAAACCCCTTGGCAGTTTAGCTCATAAGCTATTGTTAGCTTATTTCTTGCTTATTTTCTATAGCACTAGTGTGTTTTTTCATTTTTCACAGATTCTGTAGCATCTCAAGTACTTTTTGTTAAATTTTCAGATTTTTCTCAAATAGTTTAGTATTTTTAATTATTTAATTAGTGTTTAATAGATTTTAATTCGTAGAAATTAATTTAAAAGTCGAAAAAATATTCCGCTTTTTCCTAAAATCATTTTTAGTCAAATAGAACGTAGGAAAATTGGGTTCACACCCGTAGCCCTTAAATTGAAAAACTTTTACGTTTATGGCTCGGGTTGTTTTACCGTTTTTACGTTTTTGCGTTTTAGCACCCTAGGACTTAGTGTAACTTCGTTTTATCATTCCTTAGGTTTAGTGATAGTTTATTTTTAGTTATTTAGGGTTCCCTTGCCTTAATTACCTTCCCGTTCATTAAATTGTAGAATCAGAATCAAATCAACAAATCATTAAAATCCAATTCAAGTTCAAATCACGAAACTCAACGAATCCTTCCATTCACACCTCGTTGGGACACGACCCGGGAAATCACTTTTCCGGTATCACTTTTATCACACCCGTGAGATTTGATACGTTGACCTTTTTCCTAAAAGGTTAATTTGTCGAATTTTACGATTATTTTGATATACGTTGATATTGTGTTTTTCACCACTCACTTCACAACGAATCAATGTTCATGTTTCAGTTGTTCTATTTCAGAAAACAAAGCATTCTTCGAAGCGGCTAGATCACGATCTGCTCTTTCTAAATATTTTTCGTTTTGATGAGATTTGCAGTGTCGCTTCAAAACCGTTTACACGTTTTTCTTGAGTTTTGAAAAAGTTGAGTTGCTTTTGTAAACATTCAAAAACCTTGGTTAATGCAGTGCATTTTGCTTTTCAAGTTCTGATTAATGGCATGACATTTTTCCACTATGGTCTGATGGTCTTGTATTAACCGAGCAAAATCTGGATGAGGCAAAAGTTCGGCGTGTTCAACGTGAGTCTCAACATGATCATTACTTAGATCCTCAAGTATAACCACGGAGTCAATTTGATTATCAAGGGGAAACCGTTTGGTCATCTTGATCGTCAAATATAACTACGGGTCTAGTTGAAAATCGTCGGAATGAGATGTGGATTTGGCCGCATTTTGAACATTCTGAGCCTTGCCGGATCTGGATGTTGGCGGAGATATGAGATCGAGAGATAAATATGGTTTGTTCGGTGCACTGAGACAAGCCATCGATGTCATACATGGGCTGTGTCACTCATGTGTAATTCATGCATATTAGCCATCAACATAACATTTGCATTGGCACGCAAGTCCTCCATATCATCATCCGAGTCCAGCATTTGCCATAAAGCTCTGTTCTTGTCTGTGAGAGTTCCACCGCTTCATCCTTAAGAGCCAAAGAAGAGCCTCTTTGAAATAAGCCGCCTCTAGTCCTTGGCTTTGGGCATGCATTAGCCAGGTGTCCCTTCTCATTGCGTTGTAGCATCGAAGACCATTCAACCCATTCCGAGCATTTCCCTGTTCCACCACTTGAGCTCGATTGTTATTCCTACCCACATCATTAAACCCTTGACCACCGCCCATCCGACGACCATAACCACGATTCTGAACTTCAACTCGTCCATTGTTCTACAACAGCCTTGATTCCTTGTGTTAAATGAGGATCGAATACGGTTGTTGGACTTGTTGGTATAACGGCTAAAGGCATTAGCAATCATAGCAAATCCTTGTTGCTTCGAACGGATCGTGATTCCTCATTAGCTTCACTGTAAAGTGCTTGAGCAGTGTTGTTGTTGTATGGAACCAATTGAGTTTGAGTGAGGCTGCGAAGGATCATATGATGTGATTGTAGCACTTGGTTGAAGTTCTGGTTGAGGAGAATAACTGTTTTGAGCATATAAGGCAAGTTGTTGATTTTCGGATGTGTCGGTGGAGCGATTTGAGCACGGAGAATCCTTTCCCTATCAACTTCCTTTTCATGAGGCTTCAAGTAATCAGTACAACAATCCATATGTAGAATGATGCAAATTCTTCGCTGACGGAGAAAATGACATACTTCTCCCATTCAGGACCAAGACTACTCAGGAACTTAGTATTCACAGCGATTCTTGGCATGATGATGTTGTGTTTATCCAAATCATTGATGATGTCTGAAAAGCGATGATGATAGGACTCTAGTGTCTCTCGGATTCAATCATGAAGTGTTCATAAGCCAAGTAAATTTTGGATTCCAAATCCTCCTCATTGAGTACAGATGCTTCCATAAGAAGATGAATATGATCCCACATTTCCTTTGCAGTCTTTTGAGCATCAACACTTCGAAGAATTGGGTTAGGTAATCCTAAGAGGATGTAGTGCATTGCAAGTTCATCAGCTTCATAGTGTAGAAGTTCTTGAGGATTCAAGTCCGCAATGCCTTGAAGCAATGTTTGTTTGTTCATCTCTTGGTGGAATAGCATTTGGATCTCCGGGTACAATGACAAAAGAGGCATCTCAAATGGACCTTCCAAGATAACCTTCTTTAAGAACTTTCCATGTGGCTTCTTCAGGTCACAAAACCTAAAGAACCTTATCACCCATTGATCGTAGTTTCCTGGAGTGAGCATTGGAGGTCTATCAAGTGATCCGGCCTCATGAATTGATTGTTGGTTGCTTAAAGCTTCACACATCTTTGCAAACCAAGTGGGTTCCTTCATAGTGTTCCTTGATGGATGTTGATTGAATTGGTTGTGTAGGGTTGAACTTGAAGACTTGGTGGTGGTTGAGCCATTTGAGGTTGTGGAATTGCAACAAGTTGTGGAGTATGTTGTTGATTAAATTGTTGTTGATAAATTGCTTGTTGTTGATTCCATTGTTGATGTTGGGGACTTAATTGTTGTTGACGTTGAGAATAAGTGTAAGGGAAATAGTTAGAGTATGGTGGTTGTGACATGTTGATAAACTTGTGTTGGTAAAATGGATCTTTGTAGTCGAATGAACCTTTGTTGATGAAGTATCCTTAGGCGTAGAAATCACAATAGCCAAGTAGCACTTATCGCATAAAACACCAAAGTTATGCGTAACAATCAAGAGTTACGCGTAGATTTAGCTTACGCGTAAGTAGGAAAAGACGCTAAAGTTATGCGTAGACACAAAGTTAGGCGTAGAAAGTTAGGCGAGGATTATCTTAGGCTAAGATGAATCTTATGCATAGGGTTTCTACGGCGTAAGCTTTATGCTTATGCGTAATTTTGGGTTTTATCCCAGTGATCTTTACACTTCACATTGCAAAAGATATCTAAAGTCGACGTATTTTTAGGCTTATCCAAGCAAGAAAACACGGAGTAAACCACGAAAACGAAAATCAAACCAAGGATAACCTTACGCGTAGTTTTAGGGTTTTGCTACGCGTAGGATTACTCGTAAAAATGATAATGCCCAAAGATGTTTCTAAACCAGTTTTGTGTGATGAAATAGCTTCAATAACACCAAAAGACACAAAAGTGTGAAACTTGATGATCCAAAGCTCTTAAAGCTATATGTAGGTTGAAACCCTCGTATAAAAACTAGTTTAAAACCACGATCCACGATAAAGTTTGAAACTTTTGCCAAAAACGTGATTTTAACACCTTAAAACGTTGAAAGTACAAGAATCTTGGATTCAAAAGTGTAAAAAAACGTTTTTAAGCTTAACCAAAGTATCAAGCAAGTACGCGTAAGACCAAGAACAAAAACTTCAAAACAAAACGTTTCACCCAACTAGTAGGCGATTGATACCACTGATAGGTCACTAGATTTACAACACAAGCTTACAAGAAAGATATAAAGGCGATTGAACAAGTATCCAAACACACACACGATATAAAGTAAACGGTTATGCGTAGAGAGTGAGTGAAAGAAAAACTTGAACAACCAACCTTCAAATGAAGGTTTACAAAGGGTATTTATAGGCAAGGAGCTAGTATAACACCCACTCCTTCCCTTTACCTTATTGGACATACATGGGCCTAAGCTCATACATAAGCTTAAGGTTAATAACAAACATAAAGGCCATAATTAAGCTACCTATTACATATTAATTACTAACACTTGATTATGGTTTAGGAGTGATTCCAACAGACCGACATGCTCACATTCTGGATCATGATATCTTCTTATCAGAGTAGCAGAAGCTTTCGTTGATTCATGATATTGGCAGTAGTAGCGAAGCATGGAGTGAAAATATCAGAGTCATTGATGCACTAATCATGATTTTTTAGATATGAATGTGTTGTGTGAGCATGCGGCTATGGATTGACCGCTCCATTCTCGATCACCGTGAACGCGTCGGTGTACCTGCATAATACAGTTAGCAATAAAGCGTACGAAAGTGTCTTTGATCACTTTCGTTGAATTGAGGTACACGCCCATGGTTCCCCGTTGATCAATACAAGCACTCGCTTTGTGATCGGTATAATTCGAAAAATTTCCTTGATGTGGTTTCGCTGCTCTAGTCGTTCTCAAACCGAACGCCTCAAAGAAGACAACACGGATGAGTGAACCAAATAAAATGAGATTCACTGATTGATGAAAAGAGATTTGAACAACAATCGTGTATTGCTCAATAGAAATTGTTTTGCAATACAACGAAGGTTTTAATGAAAATCAATTATCAATCATAAACACCTTTTATTTTGAGAAATATGTACGCGATGTGCTAAAGAAATAAGTTTTTAAGCACAACGACCGGTTTTTCAAAGGTATCCGTCAATCCATAACTGAACGGATTGATTCAAAAGATTGAATCGCCCATTGTTTCTGCTTCGTTGTCACATGGTTGATCTATTGGATAGATCTCACATGCTACCTACCGGAGCTTGTTTGATGTTGGCTCCAGAAGGCTTTCCATCTTCATCGTGAATATGTTTGCATATCACTCAGATGTTCTGGCAATACCACAAGGATAATGCGTAGGACTCATAAGATGTAATCTCTCTTTCCACATTGTGTGAAATAGAGAGTCTTCATTGAAAGTGTCCTAAAGAGATTTATATGATGATCTCGTGGCTCTAGACTCAATTGTGCATATTTGGTTCCTATGCCGGAGACTAGGGAGAGGGTCTCCTACTTCAATATCAGCAATCTCTAAGAGAAAGTCGATAGATTATGTCGGTTCCCCGTGAGAATGAAACAAGACCTTTTAAGAGGAACTTGAGTGGTTTGGAAAGTTGAAGTGCAAGGCGTCAATCTTTGGGTCCATGACGCGTCTTGTCTTCAATACCGATGTTACCTTGGTAACCACCAGTAGTATATGAATTGAACCGGGTTTCTGCCCTAAGGTTGAGTAAATGGAGGGCTATTTCTTTTCACCCCTTTTCACATTCAATTCTTTTTCATTCTTCAACCCATTCAGCGCTTACCGAGACTTCATAACTAGGACCTTGTTGGGTTTATTCCAGTACTAGCTCAGTCTCAGTCCGCACTCTTCCCATATCTCACTTTTCTCCTTTTTTCATCATACCTAAGGACTTCTACACTATCTAGTGGATTGTCCCTGGGTAGATCCCTCCGGTTCTGGAGGATCATGGGACCTCAACCTAACCTTATCATCCTTATATCACCATACATAAAGTAAAGTTGGTCGGTCTTTTTGGTATTGTTCATCTGCCATTGGAACCAATTGAAAACCATTTGAAAATCAATCAAGATACTTGTGATATAGAATCAAAGCATTTTGTATCTTAATTGTTTTGATATTTTAGAAATGCTCCCCCTCGACATATGCATAAAATTCAGAATTTGTTTTAGCACATGGACGCAAGAGATCTTTGAAATCGTTAGATTAAGAATGAAAGGTCCAATCTTTTGATTAACATTTTCTAAAATGATCATCATCACTTCCCAATCAATTTGAGTGGATAAAACATTTTGAGGAAGGATGAGGTTTTCAAAGTTTGCTCCCCTCATATGTGCCTCAATTTTGAAAGAGTTTTGCACATATTAGAGGGAACCTGCACTTAGAGACAATTCAGTCACGTTTCAATAATTTGAGGTTTAAAGTAGATGCTCCCCTCAACATGTGCATGGAAAATTTGAAATCGTTTGTCACCTTCATGGGGAGGAAAACATGATAATCACTTATGAAACCATTTATCGAATTATCAGTTTAAATCCAATTTAAATCACAAATTCTCCCCCGATCACAATTTTCAAATCATTTGAGATTTGTGATCTCTGTAGATTTAAATTGATTTTGAAAGCTTTTAAGGAGAATTGTGACTTGATTATGAAAACGTTTTAACTGATAAGGATCGGATTTTGAGACTTTAAACTCCATTGATTAAACATGCATAGTTATCTTTTGAAAACATAATAATAACCAAGGTCTGGAACCAATTGTGTAAAATATTGTAAAACATTTAGAGTCGACCTTGCTCATTTAAGTGCAAATTGTTTGAAAATAACACTTTTTGATTTAATTGAAAATTCATTCTCCCCCTCAATCAATGACGAAAGTTGTTGATTGATGGACTGAGATTTTGACACTTGATAAGTTCTTTTGATTTTCAAAAATAGAGTCCGAAGTGTTTTCAAAACAATTGAGTTTTCATAAGATTGCAAATATTTTTCGTGGGAATCATTAGAGGAGTATTTGAAATTAAACATTTGTCTTGTTAATGACAAACATTTGTTTAGAATCGAGCATTAGGTATGAGACATGAGATAAAGCATGGCTCTGTTCTTTCTTTGAAAAGCGGGTTCTACTGAAATGACAATAAGCCATTGTTTTACTTTCTCCCAAATATATATATATATATATATATATATATATATATATATATATATATATATATATATATATATATATTTTTTAAACATTCAACAACATCTAAAGTCCTGTGTCATCTTTGATGATGACACAAAGACCGTAGATGTATATCGAATCAAGAAAGAAAAGACAAAAAGACAATATTTTTGAGATTTTTTCGAGATTTTCAGATTTTTATGGATTTTTGAAAGTTTTATATTTTTCTATTTGCTTTTAGTTGGTTTTATAATTTTGTATTTTGCTTTTGGATAAATATATACAAAGTGTAGATGAAGAAAGACCTTTACTCCTCGCCTTCCTCCTCAAGACGCTTTGAGTGTTTTCGGTTGAAGGCTTTTCAATCCAAGTCGTAGAAGAATAAACTCAAAACGTTCTCTTGGAAGAGCTTTGGTGAAGATGTCCGCTAACCGGTATTCTTAACTTCACTAAATAGAGTTCCACCACACCGTTTTCCACTTACTCCCGATGAAATGATGCTGGATGTCAATGTGCTTTGATCTTGAGTGTTGTACGTTGTTGCATGAGAGAGCAATAGCACTTTTATTATCACAAAGATAGAGAATTTTGTTGAATTCAAAGCCATAGTCGGATAATTGGGATCTCATCCAAAGGATTTGAGCACAACAAGATGACATGGCTATGTATTCAACCTCTGTAGAAGAAATAGAAGTACTCATTTGCTTCTTTGAAGACCGAGTCTTACAAGCTTATCACCCAAAACTGAAAGCACCTCCTCGCATTCGACGTGTATCTTGACATCCTGCATGATCGCGATCTGCATAGGTCGTTAGTGACATATCGGTGTCCTTCTGTACCATAGTCCCATAGTGATGGTTCCTTGGAGATACCGAAAGACCCGTTTAACCACTTCAAGGTGCTTTTTAGTAGGCTTAGCCTGATATCTAGCACACATGCACACAAACAAGATGTCTCACCTGTAGCTGTGAGGTACATCGAGGGATCCAATCATGCTACGATATTTCGTTTGATATACCATGATCACCGAAAGTGGTCCTCATCCGGTTAGTATGCGTTCAATCATGGGAGTGTCAACGGTGTCACATGAAATAAATCCAAATTTCTTTAAAATCTCATTTGCATATTTAGATTGATTTATAAAATGCCTCCTGGACTTTGTGAAATTTGTAATCACAAGTAAAATGACATTTGTCCCATCATTGACATTTGAAATTTGGAACCCATTTCATTTGAAAAACGATCACATTCATTGGGGTCGGTCGAGGCAAAGATAATATCATCAACATAAATTTGAACGTGAATTAAATGTTTGCCGACTTCCTGAACAATGTCGGATCAACTGCTCCTTTCCTAAATCCGGGATAGAAGAAACTTTGATAGCGTATCATACCATGCCCTTGGAGCTTGCTTTAAACGTAAAGAGCCTTCTTCAAAAGATAGATGTGAGTAGGATGCTCTAGATTAACAAAGCTCGGGTTGGTCGACGTATACGACTTCATTAAGATCTCCGTTAAGAAACGCCGTCTTTACATCCATTTGATAGACTATCATGTTCTTACTTAAAGCGGCATTAGCCAAGAAGATTCGATTGCCTCAATAGAGCAACTGGAGCAAAATATTCTTCAAAGTCAATACCCTCCTCTTGACGGTATCCTTTTGCAACCAATCGAGCCTTGTTCTTTAAGACATCACCATGCTCATCAAGTTTCACTTTGAAGATCCATTTTAGAGCAATGATCATAGCACAATCAGGTAGGTACTAATTCCCATACATCAAGTCGATCAAACTCATGAATTTCTTCTGCATGGCATTGAACGCCAGCTATCTTCATTCATGGCGGTTTTAATGTCTTTTGGTTCGACCTTAGAGAGTAAGGAGTTGAAGAAGCACCATAAGGCATCGGTTGCAAGTTGTTTCCGTGTGGATCTTTGGACGAGAGGGTTTCCAATGATGTTGTCCAATGGGTGATCATGTGTCCATTTTCTAAGGTGTTCATGTGGTTGTTGTTGTGAATCAAGGGCTGAGCGAGTCGATGTCTCGATGAGATGGTTCGATGATGATTGTGAGCAAATATATTTTCAAATGGAGTATCTTCGTGAGGTAGTAAAGGGATTAACTTCTTCATTGATGCCATAAACAATTCCATGATGTACATTTGATGATTGATGATTTGTTGATGAGACAGAGTGATCGCTAAAGAGGCTTCTTGACTTAATGATATTGAGATCAAGGGTTCACTTCATTCACGTGGATAAGGCGACTCAAGTTGATGGAATTGATATTTCATTAGCATTCGGCTCATAGTGTTCATCAAACATTGGATCAAACAATTTCTTTAAATCATCTTCGGATGGAGGTACATATGGAGTTGCTGGAAATGAGTTTGGTACAAGGGATGAACCAATGGGACTATTTTGAAGTGCGGGTCCGTAATTGGATTGTCCAGGAGCCATTTGACCTGGCCAACTCATCGAGCGTAAAGTGAATTATTTTTCCATGATATTTAGACTTCTCTTGTTGTAGATTCGGTAACCCTTCTTGTTTGGTGCATAACCAACAAAACTCCAATATCTGCCTTTGCTCTTAGTTTACCTAAGTCTTGACCATCATTAGTTGGATAGCACAATGCACCAAACACACGAAGGAATGAGAGATTAGGTTTTCTATTGTGGACAAGTTCATATGGAGTTTTTCCATGAGCAGCTGAATTAGGGACGATTTTGAGTGTAGCATGCAAAGTGGCAATGACCACCTATAGAAACATTGGAACCTTTGAAAATCAAAGATTGTTCTTGCGGCTTCCACAAGAGTTCGATTTCATCTTTCAACTACACCGCTTCGTTGAGGAGTTCGTGGAACACTTCTTTGATGAGTGATTCCAACACTTTCATAAAACTCACTAAGTTGATTATTAACAAACTCGGTTCCATTGTCCTTCGGATGATTCGACAATTTATTTAAGTCGAACCTCGCAAATTGCTTTGATAAGTTTGATGATGATATCTGGAGTTTCATCCTTTTTCCTTAGAACTTAACCCCGTGAATCGAGAGTAATCATCAACCACAACTGACACGTATTCCTTCCCAAAGATATTCTGCACTCTCATGGGTTCACATAAGTCCATGTGAATTGTATGAAAGAACTTCATGTGAGTTTGTAGGTTTGAGTTTGTGGGCATACTTCTTGCTTTTTCCCAATTGGCATGCTGAACAAAGATGATCCTTTTCATACTTTAGTCTAGGTAACCCTACAACTAAGTCCTTTCTGGAGAGATCATTGATGGTGCCGAAGTTCAAGTGATTGAGACGACGATGCCATAACCATGACTTGGTTTTTGAAGCCTTTGACAACAAACAAATTGGAGAAGACTTCATCATATCTTCGATAGAGATGGTGTATAGATTTGAACCATATGTTCCTCTTATAATTTCCTTACCATCAAGTTCTCTAACGAAACAAGTATGTTTCTGAAGGCCACTTCTAGATCAGAATCATAGAATTGACAACGAGAGAATAAGTTATGACCAAGACCTTCTACGTAATATAACCTGGAGATAACACTATCACCAACAACATAATCTCCATAACCCATAATAGCACCAAATGATCGTTCCAATCTAATCCTCCCGATGAATTTGCTCACGAAGTTCATGAGCATGACCAGTCTCGGTCCATATGCTTGGAACACTCGAGTCCAAGTACCACAAAGCGATCGCAGTTGAACACGACAAGAATGGATAAGCGGATAATTGGGATCCCCATGCAAGAATGGGTTCCACTTGGTTAACAAGGATTTGGAACACCCATCGTAAATATAAACATCCATATCAAAAGTAGAAGCAATGGAATCATTATGAATAGATGCAGTCATTGGTGTCAGATTTGACCTATTCAAAGTATGTTCACTTCTTAAGGGAATAGTTCTACCAAGGTAGGCATCCATTTTCTAGTGGGCATAGTCTTAGAAGATTGAGGGCAAAAGCTCGATTATACTCCTATGGCAAAAGGTATCCATTGATAACCTATCCTTCTAAATGTTCTTCCCGTGGGTTTCCACTGTTTTCTAACTTTCTTTCGCTTTTGCCTTTTAGCCTTCTTTGCATGATTTTTAGCATTAACAATTTTAATTGGGCATTTGACAAAGATTAGACAAAGCATTCAAACCATAATCATGATTAGCAACATAATTCAAACAGACATCATTACATGGTTTGCAAAATAGTATCGAAATTAATTAATTACGCATTTCTATGGCTAATACTAGAATCAACATCGTTCGCTTTATTCAACTCAAGCCTAAAGTTCCTAGGTTGGTCTTCTACTCTCTTCCAATGCACATTCTTAGCTTCGAGGTCCTATCTTTCTTGGTATTGCCTGGAGGCTTTGACCGCCTTGCTTTAATGTCACTTGATTACTCTGTGAGGGAATTATGGGAACATTTGTTGGTTGATCTACTTTTTGCATTCCTGAACTAGATGTGCAAGTGTCAGGCGTACTACTAGAAGGCACATTGGTGTTCACTTTCTTGAAAACCGCCTGGTGGTTTGTATGCTGCCTGGCACTAGGCATAAAACAAGGCATCACCGCTTTGCCTTTTGCACCTAAGGATTTAGGACATGTTGCAATTACACATTCTAGCGTTTGAGATCGTTTGGCCTAAATGCAAGCAAACCTAATTTCTCTATCAAGAGGTTTATTAATGAAATCCTCTTCAACAATCTCACATAGACATTCTAGACTATCCTTAAGGTGAGCACAATAGTCATGAAACGCAAGTTCATTATTCCTAAGATGAGGAGGAATATTTACTTGATCACAGTGTATTTGCATGCGAGGGTGACTTTGAAGCAACATTCTTATTAAAAACAAGTGGGAGTTTCCCATTTTCCGACTTCGATTCTCAATTTCCTTTTGTAGAGATGTTATTTTTTCGTTGTTTTGGTCACGAGTGACTTTCATTGAATCATATAACTCTTTAAAGTGTCGTTTAACCTTTTCATTTTCTTCTAGAAAACTCTCGTTTCCTTTTGTAAGGCATTAACTAAGTTTTGAAGATGAAAAGTTTGAGAGTATTGAGAATCTAAAGGAGGAGGCATTTGGGATCCATTCACATTGTTCATTTCACCCTTTAATTGAGAGATTTGGGCTTTCAACTTTTTGATCGTGTTACAATGAGCTCGAATCCGATCATCACGCTTTGTTTATTAAAATCGCATCAAACTCGGAACATCCGAGGATGTCTTGATATTTGAGGTTTTGACATTTTCTTTAAGATGTTGATATTTTAGTTGTAAATCAAAATGTTCAACTTCTAGTTTAGAAAGATGCTTTACCAAATTATCGTGATCATCCTGATCAATTTTCTCATTAAGTTTGGAATTAATCTTTTCAAGCTCAATGACACGATCATGAGAGACTTTCAGAGCAACAGATAATTCATGAAATTGAGAAGCATTAATGGAACAATTAGTAGCAAAGGTAAAACACATCTTGAGCAATACATTGAAATAAGAGACTCATTCGTATGCAAGTTCTTTCCCTCTCAATCTCATTATATTTTAATTCATGCTCATAGTCACTAACCTCAACTATCATTGCATCAAATTCCTTATCCATTCCTTTAATATCAAGAATCTATCTCCTTTTTAAGACTCTCGAATTGATCTTTTAGTTGTTTAAAGAAAGGCATGACCTCAGTTAGATAACATTCTTTTGTTTGCTCAAAACCCCTTTCCCCTTCCGCTTATCCCCATGGGTGTGATCTTTTTCTTACAAGTTTTCTCAAAATCAACAAATAGTTGAAAAATAACATATTGACAGATTAAGGTCTTGCTTTTAGTGGCAATAGTTCTAGGAACTAAATGCATTGGTGTATTTGGAGGATACACGTTGTAGGCATTTTCCTAAGGGGAGGGTTTGTTTCAACAAGATTTTTAGCTTTTTGCTTATCTAAGTCCTTTTCCGAAAACTTGTTCGGTGTTAACAACGTTTGAGTTTTAAATTTGTTTAAGGAGATCCAGTTTTCCTTCTTGTAATCATGGGGTTTGATCGTTATGTTATTCTTTTAACATTCAGGATCTTCTAGCTTCTTATTCATTTTCTCCTTAGATGCATCATCTAATTTTCTCATCTTCCTCGCACTCAACGCAACTAGGTTCCTGTCTGTTTAAGAATCTCATTGCCATCATAGATTACATTTTGAGTCCTTTGCTAACTTACCGTACTCGTGGTTGGGTTTATCTATAATAGGAAGACTATGCTTATAAGCTAAAACTCTATGCTTAGTGACCATGTGAGCGGACTGAATGGTATTCCCTTGACGTACATAAACTTATTTTCAAGCTTCTTTTTCAAAGTTTTAGATTGGAAAAATCATTCAAAAGTTTTGATTCCTTAGCATGAAATTCTTGCTTAAGCATTTTAACATTTTTTTGAAGTTCTTGCTTTTGCTTAGCGCTTTTAGAAAGCTTTTCTAGTAAGGAGTTTAACTCTTGTTTTAAGACTTCTTCTCTAAAATTACTTTTTCTAATAATCATGACGATTTGGTCATCCATCTCCTACTCACGAGTAGTTAACTCAAACTTAGCACGTTGTTCATAAATGGCAACTCGTTCTTTATAGGCATTAAGTTCAAAGATAATGTGAATCATCGGGCACATGCAAAGGTGTATTCATAAAAACATAGGTCATCGTTGATCGCGGAAGATGCATCACTTAATACGACCTCACTTTCACTTTGTTTCACATATTGATCATATGGGACAACATTGATATTATCCATATTTTCAATATTTGACTCAATAGTTTCAGTTGATTGTACTTTGTCATGCATCTTTTGCATCACGCATCATCATATAGTTTTAATACCTCAGAAATGATTTTGTCTTTGGATGGACCAGCTTGTGGAGATGAAGAGACTTTAAGAGGGACCATTGGAGAGATGCTAGCCATGAAGATGGTTTGTGCGAGGTTCATCATCAACATCGAGAATCGTGTATGCATCACAATCAGAACTTGAAAGGCATTCACGATGATTGTGGCTCTATCTCTCGATTGGTCAGCTCATCCATATTCGCATCATATGTCTTGGCATTTCCCTGCAGCGAAGAAACAACAACTCCTATTCATCCAAAGCTGCACCATTATCCTGAGCTTGAACAAGCAACATCTTATCCCTAGAAGTACTCCTGCATTTTGTGGGCGTTTGGAGATGTAGCGTTCCTAGCAATGTGTCCCTCACCACCACAGCTTGTAACATACTTGATTGGCTTTGCTTGTCCCCTGGATTTCCATTCCTTCCCTATTCTCGATTTGCCACATATCCTCTACCACTCCACCTCTTCCTTGTTCATCGCCTTTCTTGAGTGGTTGCACCATAACCTTCCCATCTCTCGACTAGAGCATGATTGTGAAGATTGGAGGCGTCGATCTCATTGTTGGTGTGAAGATGTTGGTATGCGGAGAGAGTCAAGTTTTTTAACCGTAAGGGCCGTTGATTAATGAAGTGTCCCACGGCATCGCGATCGCCTTGTTTGAATCTTGGATCGGGAATGAGTTTGTGATTGCCATCACCCATGGGTATAACTTTAGATGCTTTGGTGGTAATTCCAATGTTTGAGTAGAAGGCGGTTGAATCATTTGATGAGCTTGTCTCTCCATGGTTAGTTTTGAACTGATCAAGAATCCTTTTTCAAACATATCTCATTCTCGCTAAGAAGGAAGGCATAGAGCTGCTCATAGTTTGTATTCTTCAATCCTTTGGTTAGCTTAACAGAGGTGACAAACTTATGCCATTCGGGATTCATGTTGTTCACAAATCTTTGAGTTCAATTTGAATGTTTGGCATAGTCATTCAGATGTTCCTCATGTCATTAACAAGCTTGTGGAATCTCACGTAATACTCATAGACACTCTCATCCGGTTTCATCTTGAAGTGCTCAAATTCATCATAGAGTTGTGATTCTCTGCCTTCCACAAGCATCCGTAATCGAAGAAGCATCTTGACATTATCCCACACCGCCTTGGCTTTCGCTTTTGTGATTGATAAGCTTGTAGATATCTTTTGGAAGACCTTGAAGTATGATGTTAGAAGCCCCGACATCGCGATCGAATCTCTTTTTCTCCTCATCATCGAGCTCATCATATGTTTTGGTCCGTCTATCCCATAGATCATTGTTCCATCTGCAAAACATTTGTGTCAATTAAGTCTCTTGCAGTCTCAATCTGATAAGGTCCTTCATCAATTGATTTGAGAATGTTGACCCCATTTTCCTTTCCGCGATGCAATGCACCGATTCTTTGAGCCCAAGATTCTAGCACTTGGCCTACTAGCATAGGTGGACGAGTATTTGAACCACCGCTTGAACATCCTCGCCAATGCGGGAGATGATTGTAGGTATGGTGGTAGACATGTTGTAATGCAGATTACGGGATTTTATAACGCTATGATTAAACCAGGAAATAGATTCTTTCACGGGATTTTACTAAATCAAGAGAAAACCAGTATTACACTCAAAGTCAACCAAGTCACTAATAGTCCTTGAACCAAGTCGCTAAGTACTAAGTTGCATTGCCAAAACAAGTCGCTAAGTCCCAAGTCGCTTAAATTTTGACAAAGCAAGTCGCTATGCACCAAGTCGCTTAAATGCCAAAGTCGCTAAATAGCAACTCGCTAAGGACCAAATCGCTACCACCAAGTCGCTAAGAAACTTCAAGAACAAGTCGTAAGCTATCAAAATTGCAAGTCGCTACCTTCACTTACCGCTACCCGAGGTGGAGAATCCACTAAATGTATTGTTTATCGGCTTGTCTCAATAGACAAGTCGCTACACCGCGCCACAATACACTACAACTCGCATGACTTACAAAGCAAGTCGCTACCAAGAAAAAGAACACCGCGACTCAAGTCGCTAGTATGAAAAAACTCAAAAACACCATTTTTCAATTCAAACACAACCCAACCACGATGATTCAAGCCTTCAAAATCAAAACCTAAACACTTATGATGATCCTAAACACAAAAGTACAATCAAAATCCAAACTTTAACACTAGAAATCAACCAAATGATGCAAAAACCACTAAACTTTCTCAAACTCAAAAACCACCTAAAAATCACTAGAAATCCAAAGATATGTAAGAGATGATCTAACCATGGCTCTTGATACCAATTGTAACATATTGGATTTCACAAACACATCATATCACTAACAAAGTAGGCGTATAATATAGATGAGTTTGGGAACTTTAGTGAGAGAAAGAAAAATCTTATTATGAGCTCCAACTCTCTACCTTGGGAGGTAGAGAGTATTTATAGTCATTACATAAAACGCCACCGACGGGTCAGGATCGCATACAAATGGTAAAGACTGTCTGGCCCTCCACGGTGTTACAAAACTAAATACTACTTAACATTTAATAACATAAATACGTGT
Organism: Chrysanthemum makinoi; assembly: GCA_910596185.1. NCBI lineage: Eukaryota > Viridiplantae > Streptophyta > Magnoliopsida > Asterales > Asteraceae > Chrysanthemum > Chrysanthemum makinoi. The sequence continues at coordinate 181,387,547 of OU343218.1, read as the reverse complement.
CTGAACGAAGTACAGAACTTTCTAACTATTACATATACTTGAGGTGACCAGACACACAACTCTTGGATTTTCAAATCCTAACATTGTTGATCATTGTTTAGTGTTGATTCTTCTTTTATAATTGAACTATTATCAAGATAGATAATAGATCCTCACTGAGTAGCAGGAGGATTTTGGTTTAGTTTGATTGGTTAAGTTTAAGTTGATATTGGGCCGATTGAGGTCAGCCTTGAAGTGTTTCGGGTTTTGTAGAGAGATATAATAAAGAAGGATTAAGATCCAAGATTTTTTTTTATTTGGTTCTAAATTTGTTCAATTTGGATGATTTAACTATTCCATCCTTGTGATCCAGGAAGCTCTTTGCGGCATAGGCTACATCCTGAACAATGAGAAAGAAACAAATTGTTATGATTCAGTCAAATAGATTAGGTATTTAGACATCTGGATATGACACAAGAAACTTGGTTACACTAATAGAATTAGTTTGTTCCAATATAAATGAACAATTGATTTTTGCCAGTCTGAATGAATTAACATAAAGTATCTTAAGTAAACAAGGTTGACATGACGTGTGTTATGTTTGTTTAAAGACATGTCTGGCAAAAGTTTTAGAAAAATCAATCCAAAAAAATGATAGCCTATAAATGCAATATTAATTCATCAATAATTCAAAGGCATTCTACCATTCTTGGAATACAATACATGAAACGTGCCAATATAATATATTTTTATATATATATTCGTGGACACATCAACACTTTTTTTTGGAGGAATGCATTAACACTTTTAGTCGATCTTCATTTTATAATTATGCATGCGTTGTCATTTATAATCTGTCAAGACCTTAATATATATAATTGTAGATTATATGACTTTTGAAATATAAATGCATCTAGAATAACGTGGAAGCGGATCGTTTGATAATTATATTTTATAAATTTACAACTATAATCTAGAGACCACTTATAAAATGTTTATACCATCGCAATTACAAACATGAATCGAAACATTTTTAATCAACCGGTATTGATGATTTATTATTTCCAAAATTTGATAAGGCGACAATATAACCTAACCCGTGAGGATGTGATAATACATCTAAAATTATTTCATCGGACATACCGGAACACATAGTATACAAAAATATTTGACAAACATCAATACTTTCATTATTTTATAATAAACTCGTGACGTTAAAGAAGACACCTGATAACTAAGGTGCTCACTAGAAAGTGCTTCAAAAATGTTCAATAATTTTGATTATGTGTGATTAGGGTTAAGCATCGCGGACAAAACCGGTAGAGACCGAGTGGACGGTTTGAGCCGAAGGACCAAGATCCGGTCTCGTCAATTTTTCCTTATTCTACGTCTCGGTCCGGTCCGGTCCGGACCGGTCTTACGTAAACCCCGACTATTATGCCTTCTTGAACCAGACCGACCGGACCAACCCGGACCGGACCGAACACATTCGGTCCGATCCCTGGTCTAAGGTTTTGGGCTAGTTCGGTCTCGGTCGGTCGGTTTTGTGGCCGGGTCGATTTGGCCGGTGATCACCCTACGTGATATGCATAAACTTAAGCGGCGTTTGTTTTTAAGAAAAGACTTTTTCATATATATTTAGAAGGTGGGTAAAGGAAATGATGAATAAGGTTTATTTTTCTTTCTCTCTAAGAAGAAAATAAAAAAGAGATGCGTTTGGTTTTAATCTTATGTGCAGCGAGGACAAAAATACATGTTAATATCCTTTACACATAGAAGCATAAATGACTTTTTTTCTACTTCACATTTGCATATGTCTTAGAGCATTAGGTGCCATGAAGAGCCAGTGCTCACTTTCGCTCACGAACTGTCGTCATCATGTATAACATAAAAGCATCTAACTCTCTTTCCTATACTAACCTCAACTTCGTTTAGGCCACCATTTACAACTTTATTTTTTATTCAAATTTATAAATAAAATAAATTCATTTAAATTAAAAATAAAATACAATACAACACAATAAAAACACCGAAGCGTTAAAATAAAGATACGGTAAACAACTAAAAGAAATACATCAAATTATAACGAAACTAATTATTCTGGATTCGTTTGTTGAAATTGTTCCCATTGATGTCGTAGCCAAACATGCTCGATGAGACATCGTTGAGGCTTTGCGTGTTTGCGTTTATCATGTAGTTCTTTGGATTTTCTTATTTACCTGCATAGCGGGTCAATCCATGTCTACATTGTAAATTTGGTTCTTGGAGAAATATACATTTCGCTAGCCGGATATATAATTTTTATCTTTCAAAATCATGTTATGCATTATGACGCAAGTACATGATTCTCTTGCCCCGGTGAAATGCGGGCGGTTGGGCAATAATATGCCAACGTCCGGAGAATACCAAAGCTCTTTCGATATCTTTTCAAGCACTTTCTTGTTTCACTTTGAATCACGCATTTTGAGGTATTTGCAACAGTAAATGATTTGATAAAAGATGCCCACTCTGCGTAAATTCCGTTAGCTAGATAATACCCATGGTTAAATGTCCTTGGTATACCAAACGGAACCTCGGGGAGCGTCATCAAGCGTCGTTGAATAATGGAGAATTATTTAAAGCGATAAGATCGTTATTCCACTACTACCCCATAAAATACATGCCAAATCCACAAGTCATTATGGCGCTTGGCCAAGCATTATAGTTGGATACTTTTTTATCACCTCTGTGAAATTGGCCTTGCCATTCTTTGGATGATTTTTCCATTCACCGTATACAATCGATGCTTTCCAACATTCCTTATCTTATGAACCATGTTATGTGCGTGGTATAAGTTGCGAATGTCATTCTCATCTGGGTTTCTTAAAAACTCCTTCCCATACAACTGGATTATGCACATAGTAAAAAAATTTAGGCAATCGCGTGCACAGTGTTCACCTATTTGTAAATACTCATCTAATGCATCAACTAATATCCCGTAAGACAATTGGTGTAGGGCACATGTGCATTTCATAATCACACTAAAACTCATTACACTGAGCCATCGGTCGGACTCTAAAAAATCAAAATGCTTGTGAAGAGGATGATGAGTTTGAATATATGTTTCAATACCTTGTACTTTTTCTAAAAATAGTTTACGGCTCATCTGAAAGCGCCTAAAATTTTCTTGATAAATTTTGGGTTGTCACCAAATAGTCGACCATTAGGCGTTCTTGACAATTCCAATTCGAGGGGGATGTATCTACGGTGGAATGAAGGTCCCACTTTTGTTGTTGCAGCGATTGCTCGAACTCAAACTCTTGGAGTGTTGAGTTTAGGATACATGAAAACAATAAAAAAACATGTAGACACCCCGAATACACATCGGAAGACTTAGAATATAACAATGATTAATTAATTGCGAATAAATCGTAAACATACCTTTTCCAAATTGCAAGAACTTCTTCAATCAAGAACCCTAATTAGGGTTTATGTGGTTTAATGAATTGACCACTACCGTTTTCAATTCAAACCAATCGATGTAACAATAGTGTGTTACACCGTTTTAATACACATACTATTAGCGTTGATCGCAGAATGCTAGTTCTTGATCACAATAGAATAACCAAACATCTTTGTTTATATCCCTACAATGGGGATTCAGCACCATTAAAACCAAGACAAGAGGAAGAAAGAAGTTTGGCCCTCTATTGAAATCTAGTTATGCCGAAGGATGAATACATGGAGATGTATTTATAGCCTTATGGTAGATGTCAAGTTTACTATGGTTTCCGATGTGGGATTCCATAGTTTTGGCCAAAACAAGCCCAAAGAGGTTCCTAAAACCGTCTCTTGGCTTGTTTACTTTCTTCATATTCGTTGACATTTAACAATAGATAGTCACTTCCAATTAGTACTTATATTTCGTTTGGTCATTTATTGTGAATTTAATAATTAAACATAATATTTTATATTAATTATTTAAACATGAATCTCATACGTAAAGTGTGCAATCCAGGTGTCTCGAAGTTGAATCCGGTCATACACATATTAAATATATCCATAAATGGCCAATTTCGGCGGGGAATATCTTAATATGCGTAATGACATTGGTTAGCATCTAGCAACACGCCAATGACTCCCAGAACAACTTCGAGTATGGTTTCTGGAAAAACCTTTTTGATGATTCATCATCATACTTATCCTTTTGTTTCTAATACCATGTTAATAAGAATAAGGATCTCACCATTTCTTGATTAATTATTGCATTTCTTGCTTATATGATTTATCAAGATTACGAGTTCTTACGAACAAATTCCAAAAGACCTTGGGCATGGCCATGCAAACATCTTGACAACCTACGAGGGGCCCCAATATATTATACTTCAAAATAAATTTGAAGGAAACAAATTCGTTTGACTACAAGCGGAATTTATAAATTTAAAACACTTGAAAACAACCCTTATAACTACCACGGTTAATTATGGCGTTAGATTGCCTCATGAAATGCACTACATCCATGACATTTCTCGGTATCTCAAGTCGAGGATAAATATTCTTGATGTACTTAATGACTAAGATCCATAAAGTACCATCATGTGGTTGGGATAAGTCCTATACTCAATCCATTGAATATCATCCGAAATTAGTCATGCTACGCATCAATATACTTTCAAGTGTATTCTAACTAATACTCAGATTTGTCTTAATTCAATATCATTCCCATGTTATTGATCGACAACGGACTATTTAGAATAACTTAAGTTATTCAAGGATTTAAACATGCAAATATAGGATAACATCATAATAAATGAATAATAAACATAACAAAATACTTTATTTCATTTGAATAATAATGTTTACAATATCCTTTATCCAAATACTAAATAGATCAATGCACGATAATTCTTAGTTAATGAATTTTTGCCTCAAGTCATGATAATCATACTTGTTGACGGGCATAATTTCAACTAACTTTGATCTATAGGAATTTTGAGAATACTTATTTTAAGAATTCAATAAGTGAATTTCTTGTATGTGTTTACACATATCTTGATATTGTCATATCATTCCATAATGCAAGGTCGTAATGACGCAACCCTTTTATGACAATCATCTTTCAAAACTTTATAGTATTCTTTATTCTTTAATGTATAATGCAACTATGCTCTTAGTTGAGCATAACTAGTCAACATGGTCATCATCAGGATCACGTACTACAATTGAGTGTCATCTCAATTATACTAGCATCATTATATACAACAATATGCTCTTTAAACATCAAGAAACTTTGAATATTATTTGTTGGTGCCATTCAAACTTCAAGTTTGTTGACTATAACAATTACATAACAATTGTTGTATAGAATCGAGGAGCAACTCGGTAGGAATGCAATTCTAAATTCAAACATAAATATTACAATGTTGTTAAATCATCTTGTAATCAAGCATGATACAACAACCTTATACACAACATGATGTACAAAATGAATCTTCAAGTTAGACTTTAAGATCTCATTCATATTCTATCTCGTCAAAGATATATATTCATCATATTCTATTAGACTCATTTATTTATTTCATGCATATATTTATAACAATAAACATATATTCCAAGGTTGTATGTCTTATTTCCAAATCTTACAAAAGAAGTTTCATTCCCAACTAAAACTTAATTTAGGTGGAATGTAGTTGCTCATACAACATATAAGATTTAAGAAAATAAAATAATACTCCCACTAGCTTTCAGGAATATTTATGAGCTATTTATTTTAATTATTAAATCAAACATGGATTTAATATTAAACATAAGAATCATCTCTTAGATGCATGCATATATCCATTCATGGATTCTTGCAGTCTGTACATATTCAAAGATTATTTGAATTCATAAAAACTTCATTTTAAATTACTTATCCTCTCAAAAGTAATTCCAAAACAAAGATTTTTGATATTCATTGTCAAAATTTCACATCAATGAAACTAAATATGATAATTATAATCTTTATACTTCTATTTAATGTATCTAGGAAAGAATATTCAATCATAGTTAATTGCTTGAAGCAGCATCCACTATGATAAACATTTTACAAAGGTTTATACATTAATACATCAACAAATTTTAGACCTTTTGACTTTATAAACCTATATTAAATATAGTATAAACCTTTGCAATTTCATAAAATGTCTTTTTTAACAAATGCGATAATGTATTGAATTCATAAAGAGGTTCAAGAATAGGACCTATTCCATTGCAACATCAGGCATGAATGAGTGTCCATATGGTTTGAAATAAACATAAACCTTTTCATATTTTTTAAACCTTTTCATAAACCCACGATAGTGGATGCCCTAAGTATGATTAATATTATTATCACTAGACATACATTAAATACGTGTACAATATTGTCCATATGATTTCTACACAAAGATTTAAACCTCTAGGGTTTTCATCCTTAGAAGAAAATCATCTTCATTTAGATAAACCAAGTATCTAAAATTGATTATCTTTATGGACATCATCTCAACATTCATAGTATGATTGATTTACCACAATTCAACATTTGGTAAATTCATCATCATGATTAACAGGCTTACCATGATCCTTAGACTCATAATCCTCGTATATTAAATATCAAGAGATATCCCCAGGATCTATGAATGACAATTTCATCATATTGAGGTCTATCATTTACATGTTTAGCCTCATCATGATATTTACTAGTGCATTTTAGAAGATTATGTATTTTGTAACTTTAATATTTCAAGATCTAAACCAAACTCCCACTTGCCTTTAACAATTTAAATATTACCTTTAAATAGTTTAGCAAGTTGAGCAACAATACATTGTTCTCTTTTGGGACATTACATAACACATTGTGAGTTCTCGACATTAGTTTGTTACAACTCACTCTACAAGTAGTTTAACAAATTTAGAACTTCATTTATAAGACTTAATGTGATTCATCACATTCCATAAACAAATAGTGTCTTATCAATCTTCTAGGTTGGAGTCTTATTGAGTATATTCATCTATACTCAATTTACTAACCTTGATAACATGTGGAAGAAACTATAGTTATCTTGAATCAAACATGCCAATAGATTTTGATTCTTCTAACTGAACATACCATAAAACTATGGTATTTCATTAGAATTAATATTGTAGGATAATCTAACAATATTTAAGATAATCATCTACTCTTTGGCTTACCTATTTACCAACAAAGTAAAACTTAATGGTACAATAGAATTACCAAGTCAATTGCATGCATTATAACACAAGTATTCTTGACCAAGTCAAAAGACATATTAGTTATAATCCCACTATACGTTATAAGTCATTGATCAACTCATTAACTTCATGCATATGTCTTAAAACATAGCAAGTTAACGTCTTACTTTATATTGTAAGTCTTGTATTACAAGACTTCATGTTTGTGACTTTACAAAATCATAAACATTTATAATTAAAGTAATTATGACACACCATGGGTTTCAATTAATATTTCAAGTTAATATTTACTACATATATTTAAGTCATTCAAGCGAATACTTAAATTCAAAGTCGTATTAGATTACTTCATTTAATTATGTCATTCCATGAAATGTTCAAGCGTAAAAACGCAAAATCATCCATGCTTTCGTTCACGACACCGTGGATATTTTACCTTGAGCTATAATCTAGTTCACGCGTTCTCGTAACATAAATTGTAACTACAAGTGTTTCTTAAATATTGAATGACATAAATATTTAAGATAAAGTAGTCTTTGTTATCATCTTGACACATGTTCTTAATAGGGCAATCATACACATTTAAATGTATAATTCCTATTAGAGCGTTACTCTCTTTACCTTGTGGTCAAGATAATCCATTTAAATCATATTTATATGTGTTGTACCTTGCACACAATAAAGATTTCTCCTACTTGTGCATGGAACAACATCATGTAGCGGATAAACAACGGCAAGCGTTTGTTTATTTGATTAGTATGATTTGTGTCATAGATATAACAAGTAGATGTAGGACTATATTGTTTAGTAAGGAAAGCACATTATCCCAAAAACATAAGTGTCTACAATTGGAAAGTAATTATCTTTGAAGATAATGCAGGTTACTACTACGGGAACAAAGCTTGTAGCTCAGCAGAATTAGAAGTCATTATAACAACATTATTCAAGCACCTAAATGCTCCCTTTGAATTTGACAACACCGTAAGTGTTTCATAACTAGTGAAAACAATTTGCTTGCTTTTTACTTTCCTACACCTTTGAAGAACCATCGTAAATCATTACTTAGGTACTAAAAGCGTGTATTCTACTCACGTGAATGATGGGTTATCCATTAATGTTATTAACTTGAAAAATTGGGTATGCAATTTCTTCCTTAATAGGCTACCACCATGCCTGTCTTGAGTATATTTAGCACAAAGCAAAACAACTAGATAAAATATGCTGGTTTGCCTTTTATCAATTTTCAGTAATTTGTCTAGCTTCTAATTTTGTAACTCATATACATGTTTTCCAGTTGACCAACATTTATGTTTGTTACAAAAGGATTCATTCACCAAATGAGGATAATGAAATCTTTATGGAAAATATGATGTGCTATTCATTGCTATGAGTTACATTAGAATTTAGACAATTCAAATGTTCCTATTGTACCTTTCTCATTCATGAAAAGGAATAGGATTGAGTCTCATTCTTTCCCATAGAAAAGACTTTGTTTGTCTTTTTAGTAAATTATTCTCGATCAAACATTTGTTTGAAAGCAGAATGGATCAATTTACTAATAAAAGACCAAACCCGTTCGTTAAATGTTGCATTAATACATTCAAAGAATTACAAAATTCAATTTTAGTATTTTCGATAATTAACCTTTTCAAGAAAATTAAATACCCATGGTTCATAAACATATAACTATTTAATTTTCCTTCGAAAACTAGGATCCAGTTGACATAGTTTCATCACATTAGTTGATCTGCTAGTAATGAAATTATTCAAAATGGTACGAGTCGAACCTCAATTGCCAATTTTCAAATTGCAACTCCTAGATTTATGGGATTTACATTTAGCCAATTTCAATTGCCATGTAAACATGTTTTATCCCCATCTTATGCCTTGAGTTGTCGATTCTCACTACAAAACTCAATTAAGTTGTCAACAAGAAATCAAAATCATCCATGCGTTCTCCGTCCACGTGGATATTTTAACCTTTGATTACGATCTAAATCACGTTCTCACGCAAATAAAAGGTAATCTCGGGTGTTTCCGTTTCGTTGGATGGCATACAACTTAAATTAAGGGTAATAATTTTGATGTCAAATCAAATATGAACAAAGATGTCATGCATTCATCTTCGTAGCATAAGGTTTTATTAAAACATTCACATCCTTGTTTTAATGTTTAAGCTTTTCATCATCAAACTTTAATCGAGGTATTGGTTACACCAATTAAAGAATTACCTTTAATTACCACTATATCCTCCTGCTGCATGAGTCATAAGACCCAAGTTATTAGGATAATTACCAAAAGTGGCAAAGGAATTTAAGGTCAATTACCGCAAGATTTTATGCACATTATATAGGAATACTTGTAACTCCATTAAGGCGCTACAAACGAGGCGGAGAATTAGGTTGTGAAGCATATTACATACCATCATCTTTAAGGTCACAATTTAATGCGTACCAACCTTATACCCATCACACAATTTGTCATTAATGGGTGAGCCGTTCTAACTATTTTGTGCAAAAAATCAATCAGTTAAACGATTATGATTACTATGCTTAAAAATACATGTTTCACCATTGTTTGGAGTGGATTTTATTTTTCATAAAATACCCTTGTTACATATAACAAACAAGCAAGTATTTAAAAATAAACAAATAAACAATGAATGCATAATAATAAGTCATGCATATCAAATAGCCACAGCAAAACGATAAATCCTATTAATAATAAATTCTAGATCTGTCAATATGTATATGTTTAATTAAGACTCTCACCCGTTTTCATCAATGTACAAAAGTGAGCCACATGCATTCATTTGATTCGTAAGTCAAACAAACCATACATAGTACATAATTGATTAAATAATAATGGTGAGGTCTTCCCATTTTAGATCTATCGTAATATTAGAGTATATCACCTTAAGTAAAACATACAATAAAATCCATGACAAAAACATGCATGTATTTATCATGGATGTAAATCACACTTAACAATTAATGCAATTAAGCGAGTTCCATATACATAAAATTGCATGCAACCTAGGGTTTAATCCAATTAAAACGAAGTTTACAAAACCTAATTAGGGCACCAAAAACGCCCCCTTCACACAAAAATTAGGATTTAGGTTTTGCAAACCCTAGATCTACACATACAATTAATAACACAATCATGTTTATTTTATTTATGTGTTTTGAAATTAATACTTGTTATACAAGGCTCGTGATGCCCTTTATTGAGTTTAGGATACATGAAAACAATAAAAACATGTAGCACCACGAGTCACAGCGGAAGACTTAGAATAACAAAGATTAATTAAGCTGAAATAAATCGTAAACATATCTTTTCCAAATTGCAAGAACTTCTTCAATCAAGAACCCTAATTAGGGTTTATGTGGTTTAACGAATTGACCCTTACCGTTTCAATTCAAACCAATCGATGTAACAATAGTGTGTTACACCACGTTTTTGTACACACATACCATTAGCGATTCGATGTGAATGCTAGTTCTTGATCACAATAGAATAACCAAACATCTTTGTTATGCTCAAGGTCACTCGTAAATCCCTTACAATGGGGATTCACTTCGTCGCCAAGACAAGAGGGAAGAAAAAGAAGAAGTTTGGCCTTCTATTGAAATCTAGTGTGCAAAGGATGAATACATGGGGATGTATTTATAGCCTTATGGTAGATGTCAAGTTTACTATGGTTTCCGATGTGGGATTCCATAGTTTCGACCAAAAACAAGCCCAAAAGAGGGTTCCTAAAACCGTCTCTTGGCTTGTTTACTTTTCTTCATATTCCGTTGACATTTAACGACCGATAGTCACTTCAATTAGTACTTATGCTATTTGTTGGTTTATTGTGAATTTAATAATTAAACATAATATTTTATATATTAATTATTTAAACATCGAATCTCATGCGTAAAGTGTGCAATCCGTGGTCTCGAGTTCGAACCCGGTCATACACATATTAAATATATCCATAAACCAACATGGAGAATCATCTCTAGCTCCATTGCTCTTTAATGTCACTTTCACGGAATAAGATGATTCATTTCATGTTTATTACTTATATGTATAAGTGTTTTGAAATAAAAGTTGTATAGATTTTGATTGAAATGTGTATATTTATAGTGTTAAATATATGTGTTTAGAAAAAAAAAGAAAAAAAGAAAAAAAAAAAAAGGTTAACGTTGCATTTTATCTGTTTCACAAAGGTCCCCTGACAATCGTACAAAGTTTGCCTTCGCCGTGCAGACGACGAAGATTGGAATGACGAGCAATAGCAAGAGGGCGGTGTCACGACAAAGCACAACAAAAATGCCATGTGACACGGTGAGCTACGAATTACATGATACCGTGTGCTCTTATAAGTACGATTACCGATTCTTATTTTTTTTAAACTTCAAATTCAGCTATTTTCACATTTGCATAAATGACTTTTTTGTTTTTCTATATCACAAAATTCACGTGTTTCTTTCTTTACCAAAAAATCAAATAAAAATTGAAGCCCCTCCTCTTCTTCATCGCCAACATTCCCACACTCTGACAAAACGACACCGTTCCTCTAATCTATAAAATACCCCCCACTTTCCCCCTCTCTCATTCCGTTACACACACACACTCTTCATGTAACAAACTAACAACAATTTGTTACATTTTCCCTCCATTTTTTCTCTCTCACACACTCCCACACCTTCCACTGTGTGTAAATTCCACACTTAAACATGCTCGATCTCAACGTATTCTCCATTATGAAAACAACAGAGATTCATTCCGTTACTTCTTCCGACGTAACAAACAGTTAATCACATCGATATGCTGAGCAAAATGAGTGAACTAAAAGATGAACATGAATCAACAACCTGCTTTGGTAAATTTGTTGAAGAAGAAGAGGAGGAGTTAGGTGAAGAAGAAGTGGATTCGTTGAATTTGAAGGTGCTTGAATATCAACAACCTCTTCCTGTGGTAAATTTGTTGCAACTGGTGAAGCTCGGTCCGCCTTCTAGAAGCTCACAGTATCGCGGTGTGACGTTTTATCGGAGGACTGGACGTTGGGAGTCGCATATATGGTGAGCTCATTTTATCATATTGTTAATTAAGTGTATATGTTTTGAATTGAATGATATGAAATGATGTTATTATTATTTTGTGTACTGATGGATGATGGATTTGAATTGCTTAACGAAAACTTAGATCAGCTTGCATCACTAGTTGTACAGTACAATATGCCGATGCACGTCGTTGTTCTGTATATTCTCTGTTTAATTAGGTACTATATGTTTTTAATTCTGTCTACTGATGGATGATCGATTTGAATTGCTTACGAAACTTAGATCAGTGCGCATCACTAGTTGTACCGTACAAATTGTTGATGAACGTCGTTGATTCGTATATTCTCTGTTTAATTGTTTACTTAATATGTTGAATCTCGTCGTGTGTAATTTGAATCTGAGTAGTAGTTTGGATCAACTGGTTGAATAATAGGAGTTTAATTTGATTTGTATATACCGATGGATGATGGATTTGAAGTGGTTAACGAAAACTTAGATCAGTGTGCATCACTAGCTATACTGTACAATATGTCGATGCACGCGTTGTTCTGTATATCCATTGTTCAGTTCAGATTTAGGAATTTTGTTTGTGATATGAGTGATTTGATTGGTTGATGATATATTTGGAAAGTGTGTAGTTAATAATTTGCTCCATGTGTATCATTAATATGTTATTGCACATATCAATGACTTGCTAAATTAGGAAAGTGTTTAATGATGCAAAATGATCTTATTGTTTAGTGATGGATTTGGAAAATTGTTTAGTTAATAGTTTGATCCATGTGTATTTACGGTACAATATGTGAATGAATGTCTAGCGTAATTTGTCTCTGAGAACTAGTAATACGGAATATGGATCAACAGGTTGTTTAGTACAGTACGTTAGGAGTTTGATTGTTTTTATGATATTGAAAATCTAACTGTGAAGTGTGCATCACTGGTTGTACAGTACAATAAGTTGATGCATATTTTGTAATTGAATCTGAGAACTATTATGGATTAACAGGTTGTATAGTAGGAGTTTGATATAATTTGTTTACTGATGGGTGATGGATTTGAAGTGCTTAACTAAAATTTAGCTTCGGTGTCGTCACTAGTTGTCAGTACAATATGGTAATGCATGTGCGTAATTTGTCGCTGATGTGGATCATCAGGACAACGGGTTGCATAGTACAGTAGGAGTTTGATTGCTTTTATAATATTGAATGATCTTACTGGTGAATGATAGATCTGATTTGTTTAATTAGAATTTGCTTAGTGTGTACAGTACAATATGTTTGATTAGAAAGTGCTTCTATGATATCAAATGATCTTTTGCGGGTGAATGATGGATTTGAAGTGGTTTACATAAGAATTGCTACGTGTGTGCATCACTGGTTGTACAGTAGGATATATTAACGTACATTTCGCGTGATTCTGAGTTTGACAACTAATATGGATCAACCGGTTGTATTTTACTGTAGGAGTTTAATATAACTCGTTTAATTAGGCGTGGTTTATGATATCAAATGATCTTACCAGTTAATGATGAATTTGAAGCGCTTAATTGGTTGTATGGTACATATGTTACTGCACGTCCCTAATAATTCAACACTGAGAACTGGAAACTAATATGGATCAAGAGGCTGTATAGTAGGAGTTTGATATAACTTGTTTAACTAGTAAAGTGTTTTCATGATATCAAATGATCTTGCTGGTAAATGATGGGTTTGAAGTGCTCGAGTAACATTTGTTTAGTGTACTCTGCTTGTAAGGTACAATATGTTAATGGACGTCATATAATTTTAACACAGTAGAACTAATATGGATTAACTAGCTGTGCAGTAGGAGTTTGATATAGCTTGTTTATTAGGTTTTAGGAAATTGTCTTAATGACATTAGATAATTCTACCAGTTAATGATGGATTTGAAGTGGTAAACTAATAATTTACCGAGTGTGCATCTCTTGTTGTGCGGCACAATATGCTAATGCACACCTCACGTAATTCTGACTCTGAGAAGTAAGAAATAATATGGATCGACAGGTTCTAGGAGCTGCTATGAGTTGTTGATTGGCAGTGATTAAAATGCATCTTATTGTGTTGTTTGATGATGCTATGATCTGATATCTTTGCATTTTATGTTATCAGGGATTGTGGAAAACTACTATATCTAGGTGAGCATAATGCTTTAATACTGTATCCTAATATTGTTGGAAGGCGCCAAATAGTCTTGATTTGATGTATTAATTTATGTTTGTCTGATTACAGGTGGATTTGATACTTCTCATGATGCTGCAAGGTGAGTGTCTCAATCTGATAAACTCTAGTTAGGCTGCACAGTTTTAACCTTTGTTTTGATTTAATTTGGTAATGCTATCTTAGAGCGTATGATCGGGCTGCAATCAAGCTCCGGGGACCTGATGCTGATATCAACTTTGATGTAAAGGAATATGAGGAAGATATGGAACAGGTGAAGAACTTGTCAAAAGAGGAATTCATTCATATACTGCGTCGACAGAGTAGTGGATTCTCACGAGGAAGTTCAAAAGACAGAGGGGTAACCCTTCACAAAAGTGGCAGGTGGGAGGCTGCATGGGTCAGCAGCTTGGCAAAAAGTAAGGAGCCATTGCTTGAACTATTTTTTGTGATTTCAATGCAACTTGTGCAGATTAAAACATCATTATAGCTCTAGTGGTAGTCTTAATTTAGATGCTGATGATAAGACCTCATGGTAATTATGTTTAGGGGGCCGTTTTTATCAATGTAAGAGTAAAATTCTTGGTTTCAGGTATGTTTACCTTGGATTATACGATAATGTAGTAGAACTGCAAGGTTGATGGAATTTTATGATAACACAAGTCAATAGTTAATAACTGTCCGCATCAGATATCTCAAGCTTGTAGTGTGCATGCTCAAACATAATAACCAGTTTCTTTTCTGGAACCAGGGCTTATGACCAAGCTGCTATTAACTGTAATGGAAGGGAAGCTGTCACCAACTTGGAGCCAAGCACATATGGGGCGACGTATAAGAATTTGGCTGGAAGGGATGAAGGTACTAGTGATTGCTTATAGTCCTGTAGTCACCATTTCTATGAAATTTCTTTTCCCAACTTAATGCAAGTTTCTATTTGTTGATGTGCTCATGATCTGATTTTTTGTTGGTGCAGCAAATGGTCACAATCTTGATCTTAAGCTATGGGTTTCTCCCTCTATAGATGACCAAAAGTGGAATCGTGTTCAGATTGTGGATAGGGGTTCTATAACTGGTGCATTCCCTTCTGGTAAAAGACACAAGGTGTGTTTTCTCTCTGTTTGATGGGTCCTGTCTATATCATTCGCTGACACAATCTAAGAGAATAAATATGTTAAAATTTACAGGTGCATATAAGTTGTTCAGTTTGCACTAGACTTATCTTGACGTCTCTGTAATAGTAACTGATGGCTTTCCATCTCCCTTTGGATTTTCAGGTTGAGAGCATTGCTTCAATTTCTATGGTTGGACAATCCTATTATGATCCAACAGCCATACCCGTTGCCTCTAATGCAGCACCATCAACATGACTTCTACCCACGATACCTTCAATCCAACGCCTACGGGCACTACTCAATACTAAAATGGTACAACCTATCTAAACTTTGTTCAATGGAGTATGACTAGCCCATAAATATCTTTCATTGTTTGTTAGCTGACTGGACAAATTTTAATGTCACACAATTCATTTCCTGTTACGGTTATAAATATTGTAAAACCTCTGGTTTCCCTAATAAGTGTGTGCAATGTCGCACGAATGCTCAGGTTTGATTGCTCCTGAACATGCTATAGAATTATGTTAGACTACATGTACAAATAAGAGGTAATCAAGTTAATGTCAAGTTTCACAAGCATGTTTCACCAACTGCCGAGTTGGAAAATTGTCTCCGCTAACAGGAGCCTTCCATATATCAAACATATAATACATAGTTTAGAATATGAGTTGATGTTAGATTGTTATGCATGTCATGATTGTAAGCCTTTTAAGCTCATGTTGTATGCTATACGACCATAAAATAACCTGAAAGAGAAACTCAAACCACAAGCACCAAAGAAGTTTTCATTCCATCAAACCAGATAAGTTAAGAAGGTGAATAATTTACATTCCAAATACCCGAGTGTATACATCTCCAGAACTGGGCATTTGGAACTTATAATCACTGTAGCTAGGCACTAATTTTTCAAATCCTAATATCTCATTTCTCTGAGTTTGTTCTGTCAAGCCGACTTCACTTCTACTGTTAACTTGTTGAGTCCCATGATCCAAGTGCGCCTGCTGATACCCGTTTGAAATATGACCGTTTGCAAACTTCGGCTGCAAGTACTGTTGTTGGGTGTAGCTTTGGTGGCGTTGATCCACAAACCTAGGAGCAAGATCACCATAATAATTGTCATATGAAGAAGAAAGTGGGCGTTGTGTTGTTGGATATAAGAGGTTTGAGAAAATTGAGGTTGGGGATGATATTGTGGGGTAGATGCAGATCAGAGTTGTTGTTGCATCAATAGCCAGCGTTTTGTTTCTTCATCAGATGAACTCGACCTCATGTCAAAGAGCGGGGATTTGCCTCTGCCAACAACCATTATGGCAGGATCGATAAGATCGTCACTATTGTTGCTTAGATTCCCGATCGATGGCATACGATAATGACTGTTTGACAAAGAATTGTTTATATAACTTCCTGAAAGAATTGCAACAACCAGAACACAATTAATTCAAAATAATGTTTTATGACAAAACATTAATCATTGGCGTTAAGGGGAATGATATATAAGCATACCTGAGCTGGCAGATACAACCTGTTCAGTTCGTGCCTGAGAGAAACCCAGGAGGGGTTTTGAAAATCCTGGCATTGTGTCAATCGCTTCTGAGCTCTGGATGCTGTCATACGAAAAACAGCGATTTAGAAAGAACTATAAATTATAACATGAAAATTCATATCTACACCAAATTAGAATCCTAGACATAGATAATGATCATGAATTGTCTATTCTTATAGAAGTTGCTGTCTAGTATCAAGAACATTAATCTCTTATCTGCGCACAATGCTAAATGATTCAAAAGAGTTGTAATAACTGGAATGATATTAAAATTAGCATTTAGAGCAAAATATTAATCCTATAAGGACGTAGCAGAAGCTTAGATTTCTAGATAAAGGCGTGCGAGAGTGTAGTGTGTGTATGGTTGTAGACATACCCTGATATTGTGGCTTATATATACAGTCCTGGTTCTCCCTATAATCTTGGAACATGGAAAACTTATCCAACTCTTGATTAGCATGACTCTGTTCATTTGCAAACGAAAATCTTGATCGGTCACTATTTTGTAAGTTCCAGGAAGGACCATCCCACCCATTTTTCCCTTCATACAGACCAGCTACAGTTTGAGGCAAAATTGAATCATCATCACACCCATCAAAATCCATAGACAAGATATTTGATATTATACTGCTTTCAACTGCAGCAGAATGTTCGTCATCATTCACAGGACTACCACCATCAAGCCGCCTCAGGTGCTCTACTATCTCTTCATTCGAAAACGATTTAGAGCTCCTATATATCCTATCTGAGTTGGCCAAACTTTGAAATCCATCATTCGATACAAAATTTGTACATGCAGACTTCTTAGAGGCTTCATCTGCATAATTATATACACCATTGTGGTCTGCACTATAACCATTCCGACTATGGGACTCTGTATGCCGCCAACGATGATCACTGTCGTTCTTAATATCCACAGCAGGAACGGAAGGATATACAGAAGCTTTCTGACTTGAAGTGTGTAAATCTAACCCCAAACCAGATTGTTCTTTTGTAATGTTAGTGTCTTTAAGCGATAGATTAGCTTGTTCTACCGAACTTGGCATAGAAGCTTCTCTAAAAGGCTCACCATATAATTTGCTACTGACCACTCCACAAACGGATTGTTCAGGAGTTGATGATTTTATAGACACTGAATCTGAACCTTCATAGTTAGCATGACTACTTGTATTGACACATACAGAAGACATATCAGAACACAAATTTAGTATCTGCCCTTCTGTAACTGAGTTCACATCTACATCTTTATCTGAACCTGAACCTGAAGTACAAGACCTTCCAACAATATCTACAAAAGTTGTATGTTTGGATGATTTAACTATTCCATCCTTGTGATCACCGGAAGCTACTGCAGCATAGGCTACATCCTGAACAATGAGAAAGAAACAAATTGTTATAATTCAGTCCAATAGATTAGGTATCTGGACATCTGGATATGACACAATAAACTTGGTTACACTAATAGAATTAGTCTGTTCCAATATGAATAAACAATTTTTGCCAGTCTGAATGAATTAACAGAAAGTATCTTACCTTCAAGCCACTGCTAAAAACAGGTTCCTCAAACGAAGAAGCACTGCGGCTATTTAAATGATCATCTACCGGTGATGGTAACATACTTCCCGAGCGTTTATGCAAATATTGGGCTGCACCAACAATTTCCTGAACTCTATTCCTGAAATACGAGAATTTCATTAAGATGTTCAACTAAATGCCAACACATAGTCAGTATTAAACTATAATAAGAGATAAGTGGAAATCAAACTTTTGAATGTAATACCTAGTATGAACTGCAGCTATTTCATCTTTGCCAAAACTATCTTCTTCTGCGCCAATACTATGCAAATATAAACAAGCAACATTGTTGCAGGGCTGATCAACAAAAAAAAAAAGAAGAGAAAGGTTAGCTCTCCCATGGATTACATAAAGTTTTGATTTTGAAACATCCACAATTGAGCAACTAATGCATACCGTATTCCTTAACCATGCATGACAGTATTTAGCTGTTCCAAATGATGCTCTGCAAATGACGAATTTTAAATGATTATCGAATATAATGTATTGCTAAATGAAAACGAACAAGACATACAAGTGAGAGGGATAGTAGCCTGAAGGCTGTGTACTTGCCTTAAATATCTACCATCCAGCACATAGCCATGCACAGACTGAATACACCGAACTGCTTCTTCCTCTTTGGAGTACGTAATATATCTGGTAGTTTAAAAGGGAGAAATTATAATCAGAAACTAAACAATATATGAAAGTATATCTAAGATCATGCCTACTAAAGAGGATAAATCCCATATGGACTCGATTTATCTGGATGCTACATAAGATATTAAATCTACTAAAGATATCAACAACTAAGGCCTAGCAACTCTCTTCAGACAAAAAAAAAAAAAAAAAATTATTACAGGAATTAAAATACAACACAAACGGAAATGTTTTTTGTTTAGTGAGAACTGAAAGGACATTAGGCTATTTTTCTTAATCCTGAACAGAGTATGCTTTCGCCATTTAACAAACAGGATTACACACCATAATTAGCGACAATCCATATTGCAAGAAGAAAACAAAGTTTAAAAAAAATAATGATGATAGCTTTAGAACATACACACTACAGGTATCATTGACAAATGATTGAAGAGTCCCGCCTGCCGTCCGAGATAGGGAAACCTTAGTAACTTTCCCATATTGGCCAAAATAATCTTTTCGCTGCAATAACTGCACAAGAGAAAAATAACTTAATAACAGCTATACTACATAAACTTTTTTAGTGCCCGAAGAAAAAATGAATGATAAAGGGACAGGTGCGCACATCTTCATCAGCTAGACTAAGAGGCAGCCCAATAATATACGCCATCTTTCGCTGAATAACTCGAACACTGCTAAGGTCCTTCCTTCCTTCATTTGTTTTTTGCTTTGGCTTTGGCTGCTTTTGTTTACGACTAGAATTATTGGCAGCCACCCTACACATAAGACAGAATTTATAAGTCTCAGCGTGAACTTAGAAGAAAAAGATAACAAGATTGAAAAAGTAGTTAACCTCTGAAAATTTGATTCCAGCCCTACAATTCTATCCTTATCATAAGGTGTGCGACATGCTGGACACCGTCCCTCTGTTGCATCTTTCTCTGCCATGTCCATTATGTGATGCCAACACCAAACACATACCTGCAATGACATAGTAAATTCAAAACGATTGCATGATACACCATATTTTTATACGTACTTGTTAGCTAATAAACCACAAATCACTTTGTTGATGGAAAAACCTAGCAGAGCCGGTGTAAACTCCCAGACCATCAACTAATCATTCACAAAAAGAAATACATATTGAGGGGAAGTAAGGTTTAAAATTGCATGGTTAAACATATATACAGCAGAAAAATCATACCAATACCTCCACCACCCAATAAGCCCTAAAAAGCTACAGTCTTTACTCTTTTCAAGCGGACTAGTGTTGGTCATTAACTACTGTGATAAGGTCCTTGGTTTCCTCACAAGAGGTCACGGGTTCAAACCTTGCTAGGTGTGTACATTTGGGGGTGGCCAGGGAAAGGTCGGAAACGGTACCGGAATTAACCTATTGAGGCCGAGTAGGGGAACCTAAGCTGGGAAAACCTCATCCGTTCAGGCTCTTACATGTGTGAGATGTGGAATGGATTTACCTTAACATCCATACTCCTTGCCACCAAAAGAATGTTAAGAACATAAAGTTGATATACAATTCCCTAAACTGCAAACAAAACCTCATTATAAAGTAACAATGTCGCTGGTATCTCAAGAAAGTCAATGCAAAGATGCCCCAACTTAGCCAACCTCTCTTAGCATCCTTGTGGGTCTATGTTATAAGTATCTCTAAACTACTTAATACACTGTTGCCTTTGCTTATTCGTAAAAGATGTCACCCAAACCTCTGATAGCATATGCCTATACCTTAATGTACACAATTGGTTGGCCATTATTCTCACTTTCTCAGTATTATGGCAAAAACGTTGGTCCTGTCAAATATTGTTTGTTCAAAGTAACCAACTTGAAAAAACATGCCTCAAATACTTAAACATGGACACAAGTCTGTAAATACATATATTACCGAAGTGATAGTGGGCATAAACATTAAACTTATTGGCATCATAATATACCTAAATTGCACTTAAATCTTGAAGCTTGACTAAACAGGCAATCAACAACATAAGCGAGTGTTTATAAAACCTAATTCATTCCATCCAATATTACATTAAATTGGCAAAACAACGAAAAAAAGCTCACCTGGTAACCGCATTTACAGGGCTTCAACTGCAAATCAGTCCAATCCATCTCTTCAGCACACAAAGGGCATCTCTTCTCTTCTTCATTACTCATTATTACTTTCTACAAACACAAAAAGCACCAACCTTTAACCAAAA
>OU343218.1:181254856-181365961 GCA_910596185.1 Chrysanthemum makinoi | reverse complement strand
CAATTATTAACTATGAATTTCAAAGTTTATGCGGGTTGACTGGTATTTGCTAACAACCGATTGGGTTCTGATTTATTAAAGTGGAGAAACAACATAGGATACAACTTGTTGTTTAAGGCATATTATTTTAAAAACTTAGAGAATAACATACCAAACTTCAAGACACAAATTTAGGAAAAATACTTGTAAAAAAACTACTTCAACACTTGGTTTTAGGTATCAATATGCTTTCCACTATTATTGCTCTTCTAGTCGGCAAAAGAGAACTTATCTGTTCAAACTTGCATGATTGTTAGGATATATAACTTGCAACGGTCCACATCTGTTGCTATTGGTGAGTGCTAATGACAATTCCAAATTGAGGTGTTTTTTTATGTAGGTAGCTTGAAAAACCTTTGTCTCAATTTTATCTGTTTTTTGGAATTGGTAATATGGATTTTCCTTTATCCGTCTTTTTTCTTCCTGCAGTTTTGTAATTATCTCTTGCATATTTTAATTATATGAATCACCATCCTTGCCCTATAATGAAAACAAATTTGGAAATCATAATATAGAAAGCATATGAATATGTACTATAAAAAACATAGTTAAATGTTAATGTTTGTGACTTAAAATATGTATATATATTAGCAAATAGGGAAAACCATTACTATAATATTTAAACCATTATTTTATTTGGAAATATTGATACTTGCATATCAACGTTTTTCTTTTAAAATAGGTCTGTCGTATGAAATTCAGAATCAAAAGTTAGGGTCAATTGATTGCTAACCTGAAAATAGTTAATCATCTTTTATAAACTGAGGAGTTTTCGATATGGCCAACATTGAATTCCAACCGATCGACAATGCACTTTAAAAAGAGACGAACCAACATTAAAGTATTTTGCAGCTCGGTGTAAGGGCATATGAAAGTAGTTCGAAATGACCTCCCTGCTGAATGACATAGGGTTTGCTGCCGATAGCTGATTTTCTGTGTGATAATAAAGAAAGTTGATCTGTGTATGTTGCTGAGAAAAGTTGCCTTTTAAATGCCTCATCAAGCTTTTGAACTGACTTGAAGTTAATAAAGGATATGTAACTCCTAATAAACCATAAAATCAATTTATTAGATATTTATGTGAACATTTGTGCATATTATTAATATTGTCTGCAATAATAATACTTGAGGGAGTATGATTTAGGTTTTGAGGTTATTTCATAAGTCAGAAAACAATGCTCTATGAATAAGTATTAGTGGTCAAAATTTATTATGTGTCTTTTAACATGGGAATACAGATAATGGACACCTGTTAAGAATTGGAACAATATTATAAAGCTTAGGAGTGTTTGTGGCAAATAATCAAGTAATAATAAATAAATGTGGGGGAACAAGGCATAGGTGTTGGCGTTCAAATTTTATTACGTGTCTCTGAATATGGAAACACAAATAATGCATATCTAAAATAAAATGTACGATGTTATTATATTTAATGTTTGAACATTACATAGATATGCTAAGATAGGTTAACCGAAAGTTCTGTTAATACAAATAAGCCATAAAAACATTTATTTATATTTTACGATCTTCTAATGTTTTGTCGATAACAAACGTAAAATCATTTTAACGAAACAAATAAAATACGTAAATGGTTTGAACTAATAGTTTCTAACATATTCACATTTTCACATAAAACACTAAAACAAGTATAAGTGATTTTGTGATTTAATATTACATATGTACAACAACTAGTGTTTACATATTTGGGTAAAATATACACATAACTAGTATGTAGTATATTGGGTAATATAAATGGGTAGAAACTTAAGTATCATAACCCATTGGGCAAATACATTGAATGTAGTTGGGTACAACCCAAAGCCCATGACCCATGGAGCTTGACCCATAACCTATTGCATGACATCATGCTTATATCATATATGGATAATATCCATAACCCATAGTTTTGACCCATACCCATGTGACTAGGTGCATTGCACTCAAGAGATACATTGTATCTAGCTAAAGACCCATGGATCAACCCATGACCCATGACCCATAACCAAAATACCCATGGGTAAAGTGGAGCGTCCCACGGATCCCTAGCTTTATGCTAGACGGATCCCTTGTGGAAGGGATCAGTGGATCCGGGAACAGTAGAATTTTTCCTCTATAAATAGTGAGCCATTTCTTCATTATTTTTCACCCCCTTTCTAACATTCTTTCTCCTGAGTTAAAAATCACTAACCTCAGATCAAGAGATCTATGTTTGTAGTTTTGTTTTTGTGTGATCTTCTAGGTTCCTCTTAAATGCAAGATCACCACCTTTGAAGTCGAGCAAGCTCAAGTCCAAGAGTTGCTATGCTTCTTCATCATCAAGGCTACTGAAGTCTTCTTGTTGATGATTTTTTTCTTTCTTCTAAGAAGTGTAGTGTTGGAGACATTAGTGAAAGATGTCTCAAGGGTCAAGACGAAGACATTAGTGAAAGGTGTCGATCAGTCCATATTGTAGCATTAGTGAAAGGTGCCTAGAAGCCAGTTACAAGACATTAGTGAAAGGTGTCTTGAAGATCTAGCCACAAGACATTAGTGAAAGGTGTCTTGAAGATCTAGTCAAAGGCATTAGTGAAAGGTGTCTTAGATGTACATTCGATATTGTGTGTTTCGATGTACAAGATAGATTAGTACTAGATCCAAGGATATTGATATCCTTGATGATGTTGTAAAGGAGTTGATCTCCTTTGGGATTAGTCGTTGGTGTAGTGTTGGGTAGTAGTTCCTCCATTGCAATGGAACTAGGTGCTTAGCCTAGTACCTAATAAAGGGTAGGCGATGTTGTGTAGGTGTGGTTCACCTTGGTGTGAAAGAACTAGGTACTTAGCCTAGTACCTTATAAAGGGTAGGCGACGTTGTGATAGGTGTGGTTCACCTTGGAGTGAAAGAACCCGGTGGTTAGCCTAGCACCGGAAAAAGGGTAGGCGACGTTGTGAAGGCTTCTCCGCGATAAAGAGATTGGTGTAGTGGTACGAACTCTCGAGTAGGTGACTCGGGAGTGGAGTAGGGCAAGGAAGGTGTCCTTGTAGCCAAACCACTATAAATACTCGCGTTGTGGTTTTGTGCTTCTTACTCTTATCTTTTCATTACATACCTTTATATGTTTGTTTATCAACATCCAACAAACACATCCAAATAGATTGACATAAGTCGATCTAAATAGATTAAAAGGAAGTTTTAATTGGCAAAACTATTCAACCCCCCCTTCTAGTTTTCCACAATTGGCATCAGAGCTTCGTTACCAAGTTTCTTGAAGTATATTGTACTTTAAAAACTTGATACGATCCATGGTTAATTGAAAACTACAAAGAAGTTTTTTTTAAAAAAAAAAAAAAAAAAAAAAAAAAAAAACACCATGTCTTTTAAAACTATATGTTTGGATGTTGATTTGATAACAACATTTTTTTTATTGTTTACTTTTTCATTTAATTGCACTAATCTTCTTTGTCATGTTGATTAGTCAAAGCTCATACCCACCAAGCTATACGAATCGCTTGGTAACAAGAATACCTTCCTTAAGAAGGTATCTTAAACGCAAAGAGCGGGAATCGTCTAAGTGACATTTGTTGTGTCATTTGTAAAGACATTCCTAAGTGCGCTAGAGGTATGATTTTCTTTTTATTTTGCTTGATAATTAAGTATGCCTATTTAGGTATTTATATGATTATCTTTTGTGCATATACATGTTTTACATGAAGCTTCATTAGGAAGTCTTCTTCTCACATACGTGTTATATTTTTCTTGTCTAAAGTCATGATATATAAAACCTATGTTTTATTTCTTTTAATCCAATATTAAAAAAAACACAATTTCGAAAAATTTCCTTCCCCATAAATATACCACTCAACGCCACTTTATCAAATCCCATTTTTTTTTTCAAATCTTCCAATTTTAAAAATTCCCTCTCACTCAAAACTTCATCCTCCTCTCCATTTTATCTCACCGAAAAAAAAAAGATCGTCTTCAACATGGTTTACATCGCCTTCGTGCTCATCGTCTTAACACTCATCGCACTTGTGTTCCTTATGATGAAGTTCACATACGGAGACATTTACTTTGTGTTGTTAATCTACATTGGGTTATATACCCAATCCTTTGTATCATTCTTAGTATTTAAATAAAATATTACTAATATTCTAGTTATCTAGGTTATTATGTGTTTATCATTTTTCTTTGTTTTATTTCTTTCTTTCGTGAAACATTAGAAGTCATGTATGCATGTTAAAAGAAAATGTAGGCTAAAACACATATCTTGGTATAAAACTATGAGATCTAAAAACCTATGCTTTTCATAAAATTTGTTTCTGTAATTACAGATCTACGGATCCCGGAAGTTATACCAGTCGGATCCCTTTTTGAAAAGGAACCGTGGGATCCGTCCTACTGGAGAACAGTTTTTCATGCAAATTAAAAACCACTTTTCTTCTAAAAGTAATACTCCACTAGTATGTCAAAACCATAAGTGAGTTAAGTGTCTTTCTTGTTAAAAACCATTGTTAATAAAAATCTAATAAAAACGTTAGATAATCATAGGTTGACCGCAAACATCACTTTCCATTAACTCATCATTTCTATAGGTTCAACTATGACGCATGAATATGAGTTCGATTTTTCACTCACTAGCGTCTACACTCCGAACATCTCCCTTGAACCGAACATACTTGGCATTCATGTCCGTGGGTTCAATAACCTCGAAAACCGTCACTTCCACGAAGGACGTATTGTAGACACCTCTATACAATTCGAAGAAGGTATCAATACCTCCTTCCGAGCCATAGGACTAGAATGTATTCTTGAAATCAAAGAGAAGATATGTCCAAGATTCATAATGGAATTCTTCCGTCAAGTTGAACTCGTTAAGTACGAGGATCGCTCTCTATCTCTTTGGTTTATATCAAAACCAAAAGTTTGCTTTAACCCTTGGGCATTTTGCTCACATCCTCCAAATTCCTAATCATGGACAATGTGCCTTCACCGAAGATTGGTCTCTTGATTCTCTCTTCAACTTTCGTGAAGAAAATAGTCCATATTGTTCACACATACGCTCCCTGGAAGATTTGCATCGCATAATATGCAAACCTCGACCATATTACTCCGACCCAAACATTATCTTCACACGGGACATCCGAGAAGAGTACAACCCCCTGCAATCATCCTACGTGAAAATGTTTGGAGTCTTAGGGGAAATCGAGAAATCCTTCCCGCTTGTTGTGCTCACATGTTGTACTGTTTGCTAACACAACAACCATACAATCTCGCCTACTTCTTCGCAAGGCGAATTGTAAATCTTCAAGGCTCCAAGAATAAACTCATCCCTTATGGAATGTTCTTGACGCGCCTCTATCACAACGTTATGCACTTTCATCCTCAATTTCAAAGTTCGTTGTATGTACTTGTGAACAAGATGATGGAACCACTAAACATATCTCCCATGAAGACTTTCTTCATTCTTGATTCCACCAACACTCATCAATCACGTAATGATCCTCCTAGCAAAAACACTCAAGGAACCTAGTAGTATTTCAAATAGGATCAATCCTCTCGTACTCGTGCTTTATCAATGTAATTCTATTTCCTTCATGAAATAAAACATCTTACATTTGATATCTTAGTGTTAGAACCTCTTTAAACCAACCTTGGAATATAATGCATTGTCAAGATCATTGCATACCTTTAGTAAAGGTTCTCCTGAGCAGATGGACGGATCCCAAAGTTTGTGCTAGACGGATCCCTACACTTAGGGAACCGTGGGATCCGGCAAACTAAAAATGCAATTACAAGCATTGTATTTCAAACATATCCTTAGAACACCTCACACTAAGCTAAACATAGTGTCTTAAGGCAAATTAAGTCCTTATCAAGTTAAGTTGATCATTCCTACTCACACATAACTCACCTAGATCATACTCAAGACGCTTGTAGATCTATCATTTCACTTAAACCCATTACTCTTCCGCTCTCTAGATCACTCATCATTCTCACATGATCCCTCACATCTAGTCTTAGAAATCTTTCGATTATGACAAAATTGATCATAAATCATCCTTACCTCAAAATTGATCAAAGTTGATCAAATTCTAGTTTTCCCATCTCAAAGCCTTTAGGATATTTTCCAAAACACTATCCCAAGTCACAAAGTGATCTCTATCTTCAATTGACACTCTCATCTTTAGTGTCATCCTTGCTCATTCATTGGTACTCATGAAAGTTCCAAATCCTTCCATAAAAGGCAATCATTAGCTACATCACTCATTACCTTCATGTACTTAAGCACTCCTTCATTTAAGACACTTAGGAGGAAGAAAACACTCAAGGTGATATAGATCTTAGATTTTAGAAACATCATTTCCACTCTTCCATAGCTGCTGAGAGCCGGATCCCTAGGATTAGCCTAGACGGATCCCCCTGAGGAGGGAACCGTGGGATCCGGATGACAGTTTATGTCAAATCTTGCTAAAACAATCATTTCAACTCATCTTTCTAACTCAAACACTCCATCTCATCTTAAATGAGTTCTTAGATCAGTACAAACTCTGAAGTTGACTCTTGTGCATGTTAATCATCACATTCCAATGAATCTTAGTGGCTTAAGGCTTAAATGCACTGGCCAAATCTCTTGCTTTATAAATCACATTGTTAGGACTTCCATAGTCATCACCTTCATCCTAACTTTCAGCACTTTAGAAACCCTTACAAACCTCTTGAAATCATCTCATCATTAGGAAAACTCCAAGTAGTAACTTATCCACCAAAGAACCACCCAAGAAAAAGGCTCGTGTTATACACGAAATCTCTTCTACCGAATCATCTCCGGTCAAGCCAACAAATTAGGATCTTTCTAACAATCAAACCAATTCCTAAAAGGATAGTACCCACAAAACTACCTATGCCAAAAACCACCATACCTCCTAGGCCAAACAATATCATCACCACTAAACCATCACCATTGGTTCCTAGAGCTATCTCCTTTACATCTCACTATCATCACCACACCTCTACAATTTAGAGGATTTGCCTCCTAGGCCGTCTCATCCGCCGCGCCGACAACATTTCCTCATTAGGAGGAATAATGGTACAAAATCAAGGTGTTGAGTCAACACTAGATCCGGCTTCCTTTTCGCCGTTTCCATCATATAATCCCATTTGGATTATGAGAAATCATCAGAGTCAACCACCCAACCATATGGAAGTTGAAACTTCTCTACCACCACCATCATTCTTGGTCGAGCCATTCTCAAATGTGCCTCCACCAATCCCTCCATTGTTTGAAGCTCCACAAGCCGCTTCACTTGATCCTTCGCATCAAGCCATTTCATTTCTTCCACCACCACTACCTAGCCATGACAAAGATTGCTATCATTGTCAACATGTTGAAAGTTTGATAATGAAGTACGAGAAGACCAACGTTTCATGTTCTATCATCTCCTCGAATGTTTCAACGAGATTAAACCTAAACAAAACTTGAGCTAGAAGATTTTAGTGGTGTCCTAGCATCAAGCGATAGTTGGTCTAGAAATTCCTAGTCATGTATTTTCTTAGTTTTTAGAGTCATGTATATCATAACTCTAGTTTTGTTAAATGAAATTACATGCTACTTGTTATATTTCTGAGTATATGATTACGTTGTATTCATATCTCACTTTTGTGATAACATTACTTGTTATATCACCATTGCTGAAATTAATCATCGGCTATACGGATCCCTCAGAATTGCCTAGACGGATCCCTACTAGGAGGGAACCGTGGGATCCGTGAGACAAAAAACTATTTTCTACTAACTTGGACCACATTTGCAGGAAATTGTGAATTATACTTGTTTTCTAACCTTTGTTTTGTAGTTATTCAATTTACACATGAAGACTTTGACATCCTAAAGCTAGGGGGAGCTTCATGTCAAAGCAATACATGAAAATACTTGCAATATTAGGATTACATTTCGTGACATCCCTTTGCAAAATTACAATCATCAAGGGGGAGCACATTCGTCACTTAAACGAAATCTTTTGCAAACTTACTTGCAAACAAACTAGATTAGTATTACTTTCTTGACGCCCTTACATAGGGATGGACTCGTCAAGGGGGAGTAAAGACGAGATCCTTTCCCGTCACTTGCTCTCTATTTATTTCTTTCACATGTTTTTCCTAAAAACAATGTGTTAGTTTCCTTTCGAAGCTCTTTTTGTTTCGACAAAAAGGGGGAGAAGAAAGTAAAAACTACAAATTCTAACTTTTACGAATTTTAGCTTTTCCTTAAAATAATTTTATGTTTTGTCATCAACAAAAAGGGGGAGATTGTTAATACAAATAAGCCGTAAAAACGTTTATTTATATTTTAGGATCTTCTAATGTTTTGTCGATAACAAACGTAAAATCATTTTAACGAAACAAATAAAATACGTAAATGGTTTGAACTAATAGTTTCTAACATATTCACATTTTCACATAAAATACTAAAACAAGTATAAGTGATTTTGTGATTTAATATTACATATGTACAACAACTAGTGTTTACATATTTGGGTAAAATATACACATAACTAGTATGTAGGGTAATATAAATGGGTAGAAACTTAACTATCATAACCCATTGGGCAAATACATTGAATGTAGTTGGGTACAACCCAAAGCCCATGACCCATAACCCATTGCATGACATCATGCTTATATCATATATGGATAATATCCATAACCCATGGTTTTGACCCATACCCATGTGACTAGGTGCATTGCACTCAAGAGATACATTGTATCTAGCTAAAGACCCATGGATCAACCCATAACCCATGACCCACAACCAAAATACCCATGGGTAAAAGGGAGCGTCCCACGGATCCCTAGCTTTAGGCTAGATGGATCCCTTATGGAAGGGATCCGTGGGATCCGGGGAACAATAGAATTTTTCTCTATTAATAGTGAGCCATTTCTTCATTATTTTTCACCCCCTTTCTAACATACTTTCTCCCTGAGTTAAAAACTCACTAAACTCAGATCCAAGAGATCTATGTTTGTAGTTTTGTTTTTGTGTGATCTTCTAGGTTCCTCTTAAAGGCAAGATCACCACCTTTGAAGTCGAGCAAGCTCAAGTCTAAGAGTTGCTATGCTTCTTCATCATTAAGGCTACTGAAGTCTTCTTGTTGATGATTCTTTTCTTTCTTCTAAGAAGTGTAGTGTTGAAGACATTAGTGAAAGATGTCTCAAGGGTCAAGACGAAGACATTAGTGAAAGGTGTCGATCGTCCATATTGTAGGCATTAGTGAAAGGTGCCTAGAAGCCAAGTTACAAGACATTAGTGAAAGGTGTCTTGAAGATCTAGCCACAAGACATTAGTGAAAGGTGTCTTGAAGATCTAGTCAAAGGCATTAGTGAAAGGTGCCTTAGATGTACATTCGATATGGTGTGTTTCGATGTACAAGATAGATTAGTACTAGATCCAAGGATATTGATATCCTTGATGATGTTGTAAAGGAGTTGATCTCCTTTGGGATTAGTCGTTGGTGTAGTGTTGGGTAGTAGTTCCTCCATTGCAATGGAACTAGGTGCTTAGCCTAGTACCTAATAAAGGGTAGGCGACGTTGTGTAGGTGTGGTTCGCCTTGGTGTGAAAGAACTAGGTACTTAGCCTATGTTAGGACCTAAGATATATCAACCTTATCACTTTACCAAGCAAACCAACCACAAGTATAACCACGAACACAAACAGTATGCGTAGAATAGGAAAGAAAAGATGAAGAGACGGTGACTTGAAATATGTATAAGTCGTGTATGTTTAGAGAGATAAAGGAAAGAAATGAAAACAATATTTCATATGAAAACACACACACACACACACACTCAAGCACACCCCTCAAATGAGACTTTGAGGGGTTTATATAGTACAAGACAAAGGATGCCCTAAGGCTTGGCCATGGGCTGTATGTGGGCTTCGTGGGATTGGATTGGACTTGGATTTGATATAAGGCTAGCTTATCTTAACTTATAGCCATTTAGCTTAGCCCAATCCACGAGCCCGTTGACTATTCTATCACGATATCTAGCACACGATATAAAGTTCCTAAATGTGAATGACCATCACTTCTAATAAAACCTATTAAGGCTAACAATCTCCCCCTAAGGGGTGGTCATTCAAAAGATGCTCCACTTGATTAGGTCTTTACTTTTCCCGAGCTTGAACTTTGTGTGTAGATATAGAATAGTCTTGATTCTTTGTTCCTTCATGATTTGTGATCAGTTAATGTGGTTGTCTGCCGTTGTCAACTTCGTTGGTTAGGTATCTCCACGTCTTTCTCCACCATGCTCACACTTCTATTTGACTTTGAGTTTCCAATGATGAAGTTCTCAAGTCTTTACACTTTGTAGATTCTTTGACATTGACGAAGAATCATCGTTAACTTTGAGTTGCCTTTGATTTTGATGAGAACTATCATGTGTTGTTGGTATGAGCATGTGGCGAGTCTGCATGATCCATCCGCTCCGGAGCTTCCATAAGAAGAAAACATAAAACAGGTTAGTAATAAGCGGATTTCGGCACTTACAAGTTTGAATTTCGAGGGTGTTAGTAGCATAGTGTGAAAACACCGTCTTAATTCTCACAAAGGCCGTTCCTGAACTGGAGTCCCACAAGTGAGATAACACGATGTACCGAAGTACACCTACAGTTCAGATGAGTCGCAGAGGTACACCGAAGCAACCTCACTGATGTAGACCGTTTGAGACACACTAAGCGTAATCCACAAAGAATTACCGAAGTGACCTGCTGTCAGGGCTGCTTGATGTTGACCCTGGCACGAATTTCCATTCAGTCACTGAGGATCACAATTATGAAACCTCTCATAAATGTTTTGGCAGATTGCTAAGATCTGCGTAGGACTCTAGAATATATCACTTGTGTCCTTATTGATGAACAACAAGCGATGTCATATCAAGTGTTCCTATGAGATCTTTTGATGAATCTCATGGCTCTAGACTCAATTAGTACGTTTTGGTTTTCCTGAGCGGAGACTAAGGAGAGGGTCTCCTTCTTCAATAACAGCGATCTCTAAGATAAAGTCGATAGATTATGTAGGGTTCCCAGTGAGAATGAAACAAATCCTTTTAAGAGGAATTGAGTGGCTAGAAGGTTTAGTGCAGTGCGTCACTGGGTCCATGACGTCTTTGTCTTCAATATCATTGTCATCTAGTGACAACAGTAGCGATGAATTGAACCCGGTTTCTGCCCTAAGGTTGAATATGGAGGGCTATTTCTTTTCAACCTTTCTTTTACTTTTCTTTTTAATTCTTCAACCCCTTCTTTCTCCTTTCTCACATTACTCCTTTTTTCAATCATACCTAAGGACTTCTAATACTAACTATTGGTGGTGTCTTGGGTAGATCCCTCGGCTTGGTGGATCATAGGACGAATTTCCTATCCTTAGTCACCTTATAACTCCATGACTGTCCCATGTTGCCATAAAAAATTTTCTTGAAAATCTCTCAGAGTGTTTGTGATTGAAAACATGTTTTGATAACACCTTGAGAGTTTTATATTTTCAGAAACACTCCCCCTTCACATGTGCTTATAAGTTTTGACAGAAATCTGCACATAGAGGGTAGAGTTCGCACTTTTTGAATTGATCGGCTCATGATAGACAATTTCCCATGAGACACGGTTACGTTGCCTAGTTAAAGAGTTCCATTGTCAGTTTTTAGGTGACAACTAGCTCTAATAACTACCTTGAAGTTGTAAACACTCCTTGAAAAGGAGGTTAGACCCATGTAAGTTCATGTCTATCACGAGTTTCTCGAAATGGTACTTTGATTACTCGTCAATTCATTGGTTCCGACTGAGTCGAGCTCTTTTGAGATTCAAACACCGATCATTAAACATTTTGATCACATTTTAATCACGTTTCTCCCCCTCAAAAATAGCATATCTATGATGTTTTTGAAACAAAATGATTAAAAGATGTTTTTCGAAAAGCATTTGGAGAAAAACTGATTTAGCATGAATTTTGGAACAATTTTGGTTTAATACTCCCCCTTAACGAAAGCATATTTTTCATATAGAAAATTCAGAATCAATTAAGGGTTTAGAGGGAGTTATCTTGGTACCAAATGTAAGAGATTTTGAAAAACCTTTTTGAAAAATTTCGAATCAATGGTACGCAAGATGAAGATTTTGAAATCTTTTGAAGATATTTAGAGAAGAATTATCTTCATTTGTTTTAGGATAAGTGCTCGATATTTATGACAATCGATTTTGCGTTGCACTTTCCTTTCTTTAAAGATCGGGTTGCAAGCTAAAATACTTACAAGCCATTATGATTTTAAGAATAGTGCTTGAAAAATATTTAAAACCTTTGATTTTGATAAGCACTTTCCTTTCTATGATGCGCGGGTCCTGAACTGATGTGTCCAGAAGCCATAATTTTGAAGTCCGGGTTTCGTACTGAAGTATACCAAAGCCATTATTGAAGAAATTGTTTTGAGAAACGACATGTTTTGAAAAGCATAAAGAACTCCGCTCAAGCATATGTACATACCCGTATCATTGTTGAATGACATTTCTAGAAACGTACAAAATATCGATTATACGAGAGACATGTCGTGAGAAGAATATTTTTGGATTTATGATTTTATATTGTTTTGTGTTTTTTGAAAAATTTTTCTATTTTTGCATTTGGTTTTGTTGGTTTTTCAAATTTTGTATTTTGTTTTTGAAAATATACGAAGAAGATTTTAAGAAAAAGAAATTAAGTTGGGACAAGTAAAAGTGGAGTTAAGAGTGGAACTAGAAAAGGATTTCCACATGCGAAATTGGCATAAAGTTCTTCTTTACCACACGGGGTATATGAACCTTCATCACTTTTACAAGTACTGCATCCACAGAGAAGAATTTTCACAAATAACAGTGTTAGAAGTATATGATTCCTCACGGTGAGGGTGATCACTATCAACGGTTGTAGTGGATCTGACTTCCTTATCCGAATGATTGTCACTATTATATGTGTTGGTGCAAGTATCAAAAATCTTTCCTGTGGGAATCCATCTAAGACCTACTTTGTTGAAAACTTTGCCCGTGGGTATCCACCTAAGGTAAGATCTAGGAGTTGTTTTCTTTTCAGATGCAGCGGAAGACTCATTTTTGGAAAAACAACGTCCTGAAGAGATCCACTATTAGGTTTCCTTTGATGTTCATCTTGTCAAGGGTTTGTTCGATTTGGAGTCTTAGTGGATTGTGCCTTGGCACGAGAATTATCTTTCTTGAGATATTGTGAGACACATGCATCATGATTAGCTGAAAAGACACATTTTTTACATGTAGTACAGACAAATTCAATATTCTTGTTTAAAACAGCAGCTTTAACTTTGTCACTACCGTCTTGTGGACATTGATTCTTGTTCGAAAAAGACTTAGAATTCCTAGTGTTGTTTTCTTAGGGCATAGCATTTTCTTTTGCGCAACTACTCTTAGATGCAAGCCAATCTCTAGTCTTTTGTAGAGTGTTCCTAGGTAATGGTTTACTACTACTAGCAGTGCCTTGAAATCTTGTAGAATTCATCACCCTAGATGTTGCACCTAAAATTCCGTCTTTTCGAGTCTGTGCCTTTTTCCTAGCTTCTTCTAGATAGTGATTGTTGACCATGTCGTTAGAACCGACAGATTCTTTAACTGGATTTTTGGTCACATTCCGTGTACTAGTCCTAGAAATGCCAGGTGTAATCACTTTAGGTTTTTCAGCAACTGCTTTTTCTTTTTCAAAACCTTTGATAATTCTCTTTTTAATAGGCAAAGACTGTGGAGTAACTGTTTTTGACAAATCATTTTTCTCATTGACTTTTGGAGGAGGCTGAGAGATTGACATTTTTGGTTTGGAAACCGGTTTGGGAACATTTTTTTTCTCTCAGTCAATGGTTTTGCAAACTTAGTATCCACAGCCTTTCCTTTTTGACATCCAAGCTGAGCTCTCAAAAGATCATTTTGCTCTTTCATGTCCTTGTAGGCACGCTCATACGACAGTTTGTCATACTCGCATTCCTCAGATTTTCGATCAAGTTGTTTAAAATAGGACACGTTTTCTTTTTCAAGTTTTTCAAGAGCTTTTTCATATTTAGAAACAATTGCGGAGGTCTCAGAATGGAGTCTTTCATGATCTTCGACAGAATATGTTTGTAAAATAATGGACATGATATCAGTGGTCATAACATCTTCGAAGAGAGAATCATTCAAATTTTCCAAAAGTTTGATGTGTTCAAAACATTCATTAACTTGCTTTATCAGGGATTTATGATCCTTGACAATGTCAGCTATTTCTTTCAAAAACGCTTGTTCGAAATAAATTACCCTCGCACTGATGCCAGTTAACGGAGGTTCAATTTGAGTTTCAAAAAACTTTTTCGTTTCGTCATCATGACGAGTAAACCATATGTTAGTAGTAATATTGATTTTAGATTTGACAGTCTCTTGAAGATACCCAATTCTAGTTTTAACGTCATCTAAATGCTTCTGGCATCACTTGTGTTAAAAGGATTGTTTGAAGACATTTGTTCGATTTTCGAAAAGGATTTTGAGACAACTACAAGAGTTGCAACTGGTTTTGAAACTGGTGTTGACACTTTGTTTGAAACACTTGGTGTGGTGGGAAACGTTGATTGTTCTTTTTGATTAACAAAAGTAATTCCATTAATTTTGTTCCATTTTTTATAATAAATCGGTTTAAGATCTGGATTCTTTTGTTTCATTTTGATCTACTCTCCTCAGATAGTTCCAACGTTTCAAGAGAATCACGAACAATTATGGGTTCATGCAAAGGTTTTCCATTGTTCAACACATTCTGAGATTTCTGAGCTTTCTTAAGGAACGAAGAAGGGTTGTTACCAAGAGCCATTTTATGTGCAGTGTGAAAAATCGGATTTGCTTGATTAGAAAGCATCTTGTTTGTTTTAGCGGAATGACCCGTTGTAAGAAGTAAATTATCCAATTTTTTGATAGTCTCATTTTTATCCAGAATTTCATCAAGAAGAGAATCTTTTCGTTTTGAAAAATCAGCAATCAACTGTTTCTTCTCTTTTTCAAGATCAGAAAACAGTGCTTTTTGTTTAGAAAGTTGGTCATTTAGATCAGAAATTTCCTTGTTTAAAGATTTTATTTTCAAGTTCAAATTCACATCAAGTGTGTCATACTTGAGTTGCAATTGTTTTTCTCTTAAAACAGAATCTCGATAACCAATTTCTAATTCTGAAAGTTTGTTTGTGTGAAATTCAAAAGCTTTTGCGTTCTCCTTGTAACTCTCAAGCTCAGCGGTCAATTTTTTATTCGCGGCCTTAACCTCGCGACTGACCTTTCTAACTTTCTCAATCTCAATACCACAATTATTGATTAATGTTTCAAAATAAGCACGTGTTTCCTCATCATTAGCACCATTCTGTTCATCTTGACCTTCATTAGGATCCATATATGGAGTTTCAGAGTTAACATTGCTATTAACTTGCTCCCCTACATATGTGTCATAATAAGGTTCGGGAGACACAGAATGTAGCTTCTCATGAGTAAACGAATTAGCAACATTACTATAATTTGGTACCTCATTGAGTGGATCTGTGTCGTAGACAGGAGTTGTATCAAAAGTACCACTTGATGTTGTGTCCTGCGGATTGATTCTATGACTGGAGGTTGCAGTATTTTTTGCTTTCTCTGCCCGTCCTAGATACAGAGATTCGTATTCCTCAGCAGTCAACTCTATTCCCAATTTTTCTTTCTTTGCTAATAGCACCCTGTACTTGAGGTTCTGAGGTAGCATACTGAACCGACGATGCCCTGAGTCTTGGCTTTGAGGTTCGGAGGTAGCATTCTGAACCGAAGTCATAAAACAGTTATTCCCATTTTGATATCCCATATTCTGATTCACAATCTGACCCCTTTGATGTCCAACAAACTGCCCTGCATATTGCATCTGATTCCCCATTTTTATACC
The DNA here is from genome assembly GCA_910596185.1 of Chrysanthemum makinoi. Classification (NCBI taxonomy): domain Eukaryota; kingdom Viridiplantae; phylum Streptophyta; class Magnoliopsida; order Asterales; family Asteraceae; genus Chrysanthemum; species Chrysanthemum makinoi. The sequence continues at coordinate 181,349,979 of OU343218.1, read as the reverse complement.
CGTAGAAAATCCATTCTGATTCCCAATAACATCAACCATTTGTCCTTCTTGACCCATATGCATACTCGGTTGAGCAGACTGCGGATTATACGATGAAATCCATTGGTTGTTGTTATTTGGTGTAGTGGGACTAATGTTTTATTCATTGAAGAATCCTTTTAAGAAAGCAGTTATGAGACGATCTTCCTGGGTTGCTATTGATGAAGGTATGTATGATAAAGTTGATGTAGGATCGATTCAACGATAAAGGAGTTGTGTTTGAAGAAGATTAAGCTCGGTCGAGGTTTTCCTGAAAGTCGTACTCGTAACCTTGTTTCTTAGGCGTAAAAAATTTTCTCCCAAAATTTGAAATTCACTATAATAATCAATTCTAAGGTCGTAAGAAAAATTTGAGTTATGACAATTTTGACGCCAAATTGGACCCGAAAAATTTGAATTTAGGCCAAAAAATTTGAATTTTTGACCAAAATTTTCACAGTTAAACCAAAATTTGAATCTCGCATAAAAATTGAACGTTTAGTCTCCTCAAAAATTTAAATTTTACTCACGTTTTCCCGCCAAAAAGAGCTTAGGCGTAGAAACAGAAGTTACGAGTAGACGAGGCTTAGGCGTAGAGATTGTGCTTATGCGTAGGATCTTATGCGTAATCAGCTTCTAACGCGTAACCTTAAGCTTATGCGTAGACAAAAAGTTACTCATAAACCTTACGCGTAATTGTGAAGTTATGCGTAGAGTTACTCGTAAGCTTTTAGCTTATGCGTAAACTATGGTTAAGAACCAAAAATCCTTTACACTGTCAGCGTAAGGGATATCCACAAGTCGAAGTGTTCCACACACTTATCCAAGTGAGGGAAGCATGAGTAACTATGAAGCTCGAAGAATCTGCACCAGAAAGTTATGAGTAGAACCTTGTGGTTGTGGAATGTATTGCTGCAAGTTGTTGTTAGTGGAAGATGATGAAGCTTGTTGTTGTCTATTCACTGGAGTTTGAGTCTTTGCAATGAGTACCAATGGATCATGATTCTTTTCCAATCTTTCTTGCCTGACTTCATTCGCTTCAGCTTGGTTTTGTTTCTGAAAATCGTTTACTTGATCAAAGTTCACCTGATGTAAGTCTTTTGTTTGGTTGACAATAGTGACATATCGTCCCCATTCTTCTGGAAGATTATTCAAGAACTTGATGTTTTGAACGATTGTTTTGGGTGCCAACTTGTTTCTGATAAGCTCATTCATCAAAGTGCAAAACCTTCCATAGTAGGATTCAATGGATTCTCCTGGTGTAGATGTGAACTTTTCCCATTCAGTTAGCAGCTTGTTCTCCATGTCTTGGTTACCAATTTCTGTTCCATAACATAGTCGTCTAACACGTTCCCACATATCGAAAGCAGTTTCACAACTGTCTACAGCAGCAAAAATGTCTATTGGTAAACCCAGTTGGACAATATGAATTGCCATGTCATCTGCATCGACTTGTTTGAAGATGAGAGGATGGTGGGATGGGAGGTGTTGCATCAGCATTTCCAGGTACATGAACTTGTCGAGGCTTGAAGGGTCCATCCTGAATGGATTTAATCATGAGTTTGCCATTAGGTTTGGTCTTGATGTAGCGGAGCATTCGACTTGTCCATTGAAGATAACCACCTTTTGCCAACATAGGAGGTCGGTTTTCGGCACCGGCTGCATGAATGTCTTGTTGAGTTGCCATTGATGAAGGTATGTTCAGATAAAGTTGATGTAGGATCGATTCAACGATAAAGGAGTTGTGTTGTAGAAGATATTGCCGTTTGAGGTTTTCTGAAAGTCGTACTCGTAACCTTGGTTCTTAAAAAAAATTTCGCCCAAAATTTGAAATTCACTATAAAAATCAATTCTAAGGACATATGAAAAATTTGAGTTATGACAATTTTGACGCCAAATTTGACCCGAAAAATTTGAATTTAGGCCCAAAAATTTGAATTTTTGACCAAAATTTTCACAGTTAAACCAAAATTTGAATTTCGCGTAAAAATTGAACGTTTAGTCTCCTCAAAAATTTAAATTTTACTCAAGTTTTCCCACCAAAAAGAGGTTAGGCGTAGACAACAGAAGTTACGAGTAGGATATGGTTACGAGTAGGATGGCTTAGGCGTAGGATCTTAGGTGTAGGATCTTAGGCGTAGGATCTTAGGCGTAGGATCTTAGGCGTAGGATGCTTAGGCGTAGGATCTTATGCGTAGAAAGTATCTTACGCGTAACCTTAAGCTTATGCGTAGACAAAAAGTTACTCGTAAACCTTACGCGTAATTGTGAAGTTATGCGTAGAGTTACTCGTAAGCTTTTAGCTTATGCGTAAACTATGGTTAAGAACCAAAAATCCTTTACACTGTCACAGCGTAAGGGATATCCACAAGTCGAAGTGTTCCACACACTTATCCAAGTGAGGGAAGCACTGAGTAACCGTTATAGCTCGAAGATTCTTCACCAAAATGTTATGCGTAGAAAACTAGGGTTTTGACTTTTTGACTTCTACGCGTAAGAAATTTCCAATGATTCAAATTATTTCTTTTGCACAGATAGCCTTAAAAACACTCGAATAACCCAAAAATGTTGACCTTTTTCACCCAAAGTGCTTAGAAAAGTTACGAGTAGAAATGACCAACGAACCAAATACGAGTTCAAAAATGAAGAAAAACACGTAAAGCTTCGAACTTTTTGCAAAAAACTAAAACTTTAGCACCAAATAAACCTTAAACCACAAGAATCTTGAATTTTTAAGTGCAAAAATTAAAGCTTTAAGCGTTTCAAATATGTAAAACTAGAGCTTTTACGCGTAACCCTTCAAAACAAACACAAACACTCCTAAACCATTGTTAGGCGATTGATACCAATTGTTAGGACCTAAGATATATCAACCTTATCACTTTACCAAGCAAACCAAACACAAGTATAACCACGAACACAAACAGTATGCGTAGAATAGGAAAGAAAAGATGAAGAGATGGTGACTTGAAATATGTATAAGTCGTGTATGTTTAGAGAGATAAAGGAAAGAAATGAAAACAATATTTCATATGAAAACACACACACACACACACTCAAGCACACCCCTCAAATGAGACTTTGAGGGGTTTATATAGTACAAGACAAAGGATGCCCTAAGGCTTGGCCATGGGCCGTATGTGGGCTTCGTGGGATTGGATTGGACTTGGATTTGATATAAGGCTAGCTTATCTTAACTTATAGCCATTTAGCTTAGCCCAATCCACGAGCCTGTTGACTATTCTATCACGATATTTAACACACGATATAAAGTTCATAAATGTGAATGACCATCACTTCTAATAAAAACTATTAAGGCTAACAGCCTAGTACCTTATAAAAGGTAGGCGACGTTGTGATAGGTGTGGTTCACCTTGGAGTGAAAGAACCCGGTGGTTAGCCTAGCACCGGAAAAAGGGTAGGCGACGTTGTGAAGGCTTCTCCGCCATAAGGAGATTGGTGTAGTGTTACGAACTCTCGAGTAGGTGACTCGGGGAGTGGAGTAGGGCAAGGAAGGTGTCCTTGTAGCCAAACCATTATAAATACTCGCGTTGTGGTTTTGTGCTTCTTACTCTTATCTTTTCATTACATACCTTTATATGTTTGTTTATCAACATCCAACAAACACATCCAAATAGATTGACATAAGTCAATCTAAATAGATTAAAAGGAAGTTTTAATTGGCAAAACTATTCAACCCCCCTTCTAGTTTTTCACAGCTTCTTTGAAAACAATGTTACGTGTGCAGTGCGTAAGTCTAGGGTCTTTGTCTTCAATCATTAGTATCTTAAAGCCGTCAGGATTGGTAAATCTAGAGAGCGCAACATAAAGTTGACCATGTGTGAACATAGGAGTAGGCAAATAGAGGCCAATGTAGGTAAGTGATTGGCCTTGACTTTTGTTGATAGTCATGGCATAACATGCCCTTACAGGGAATTGTAGCCGTTTTAGGATAAATGGCCATTTGGATTACGCTGATGTTAGTATAATCGTATGTATAATGACATTGTCTCCTATATTTGAACCTGTAAGGATCTTTGCGTGAATAAAAAATTGGCCTAAATCTGCGATGAGCAATCTTGTTCCATTACACAGACCTTTGCTTGGATTGATGTTACGCAAGAGCATAATGGGTAGTTCCTTTTTTAATAGAAGTTCATGTGGGGGCATCTCGGGAAAATTTAAGGAATTTAGAAATTCATTCGGGTACAGGTCATGCTGATCTAGGTTGTCTGTAGATGCCTTGCAAACTTCATCCGCGCTGTTGTATGTAACAGAGTCCCCTGTTAATTGTTTAAACATATAGTCATTGATAGCATCAGCATCATCATTCCGAGGAGTTAGGATTGCCCTTTCTTTGAGATACACATCATCAGTCTGTCTTGTTGTAAAATCAGGGTATGTCTCTGCTACAATCTTCTAAATAGGACAATCCCATGATTCGATTAGGAAAATTTCAGGAATGTCGATCCAAGATGGCTCGTCCTCATCTTTTTTGCATTTTGTTGGCAAATTGTGTTAGGATTTGGAAAATCAAGTAGTTAAAGTGTCGGTCACCTCAAGTATATGTAATCGTTAGAAAGCTCGTAGTCGTAGTTATTTAATGTTAAGTAGTATTTAGTTAAGTAACACCGTGGAGGACGAACGGGTCTTTACCCACTGTATGCCTGATCCACAACCCGTCAGGTGGCGTTTTATTGTAAGACTATAAATACTCTCAACCTCCCAAGGTAGAGAGTTGGAGCTCATAATAAGATTTTTCTTTCTCTCATTAAGTTCCCAAACCTCTAACTTTCTCTCTCTAAAACATCTTATACGCCTACTTTGTTTATGGTTTGATGTGTATGTGAAATCCAATATGTTACAAATGGTATCAAGAGCAATGGTTAGATCATCTCTTACACATCTTTGGATTTCTAGTGGTTTTTGAGTTTGAAAAAGTTTAGTGGTTTTTGCATCATTTGGTTCACTTCTTGTGTTAATGTTTGAATTTTGGGTGTACTTTTGTGTTTAGGTTCATTATATGTGCTTGGGTTTTGATTTGGTAAGCTTGAATCACTGTGGTTGAGCTCATTTTGGATTGAAAAGTGTGTTTTTAAAGTTTTTCTTGGTAGCGACTTGGGTCTCGGAGTGAATTTCTTGTTAGCGACTTGCTTCAGCAAAAGGTAGCGAGTTGTAGTTTGTTTTGGTAGCGACTTGGTCGTAGCGACTTGCCTCTTGAGACAAGCCGACAAACAGTACACTTAGTGGATTCTCCACTACGGGTAGCGACTTGGTAAGGTAGCGACTTGCTTTCAATTTTGATAGCGACTTGTTCTTTAAGTTTCTTAGCGACTTGGTGGTAGCGATTTGGTCCTTAGCGAGTTGCTATTTAGCGACTTGACATCTTAGCGACTTGGTGTATAGCGACTTGCTGTCAAAATTCGTAGCGATTTGGAAACTTAGCAACTTGTCTTCAAATTACTTAGCAACTTGGTGCCTAGCGACTTGGTTCAAGGATTCTTAGCGACTTGGTTGACTTTTGTGTGTAATACGGTTTTCTCTTGATTTAGTAAAATCCCGTGAAATAATCTATTTTCCGGTTTAATCTTTGAGTTATAAAATCCCGTGTTATCTTTAAACATGTCTACCAACGTACCTACAATCATCTCCATTGTTGCCGAGGATGTTCAAGCAGCTAGTTTAGATACTCGTCCACCCACGCTTGACAGAACTGACTACGACTCTTGGGCTCAAGAATCAGATTGTACTGTCTTGGAAAGGAAAATGGGGTCAACATTCTCAAATCGATTGATGAAGGACCTTATCAGATTGAGACTACAAGAGACTTAATTGATACAGCTGCAGATGGAACAATGATCTATGGGATAGACAGACCAAAGACATATGATGAGCTTAATGATAAGAAGAAAAAGAGATTCGATGCTGATATCAGGGCTTCTAACATCATACTTCAAGGTCTTCCAAAAGATATCTACAAACTTATCAATCACAACACCGAAGCCAAGGCAGTGTGGGATAATGTCAAGATGCTTCTTTCGGTTCTGAATTAACTATGGAAGACAGAGAATCACAACTCTATGATGAATTTGAGCACTTCAAGATGAAACCAGATGAGAGTGTCTATGAGTATTACGTGAGAATCCACAAGCTTGTTAATGACATGAGGAATATCAGAATGACTATGCCAAACATTCAACTGAACTCAAAGTTTGTGAACAACATGAATCCCGAATGGCATAAGTTTGTCACCTCTGTGAAGCTAACCAAAGGATTAAAGAATACAAACTATGAGCAACTCTATGCCTTCCTTCTTCAGGACATGCTATGTTTGAAAAAAGGATTCTTGATCAGTTTCAAAACAAACCAGGGGAGACAAGCTCATCAAATGATTCAAATGCCTTACTCAAACATTGGAATTACCACCAAAGCATCTCAAGTTATACCCATGGGTAATGGCAATCACAAACTCATTCCCGATCAAAGATTCAAACAAGCTGATGCTGATGCAGCCGTGAGACACTTCATTAATCAACTGGCCGTGGTTATGGTTAAACAAACTTGACAGTCTTCTCAGTCCACATACACAGTCTCACAATCACACCAACAATGAGATCTCCATGCATCTTCACAATCATGCTCTAGTCAGAGATTGGAAGGTTATGGTGCAACCAGTTCAAGAAAGACAGTACGAACAAGGAAGAGGTGGAGTTGGTAGAGGATATGTGGCAAATCAGAATAGGGGAAGGAATGGAAATCAGGGACAAGCAAAGCCTATCAAGTGTTACAACTGTGGAGGTGAGGGACATATTGCAAGGAACTGCACATCGCAAAAACGCCTCAGAATGCACGAGTACTTCAGGGATAAGATGTTGCTTGTTCAAGCTCCAGATAATGGTGCAACTTTAGGCGAAGAAGAGTTGTTGTTTATTGCTGAGGGAAATGCCAAGATGTTAGCCTTAATAGTTTTATTAGAAGTGATGGTCATTCACATTTAGGAACTTTGTAACGTGTGTTAGATATCATGATAGAATAGTCAACGGGCTCGTGGATTGGACTAAGCTAAATGGCTAGGCGTTATGATTATGCTAGCCTTTTGAAGCTTAAGTATCCAAAGCCCAATCAATGTCCAACCACGAAAGCCCAGCAAAGCCTTTTAGGGTTTTAAGTTACTTGTACTATAAATACCCCTCAAATGGTCATTTGAGGGTGTGCTTGAAAGTGTGTGTGTGTGTGTGTGTTTTCCTTTGGAATATACAACTTATTGTGTTTATCTTTATCCTCTCACAACATACGGATTTCATATCATTCAAGTCACCATCTTTCCTTTCTTTTTATTCTTTCTAAGCATAACGTTTGTGTTTGTGTGTTAACGAGTTCTACGCATAACGTGTTGGGTTTGTGATAAGGTTGATAAAAGTAAGGTCCTACAATTGGTATCTATCGCCTAACAATGGTTTAGGAGTGTTTGTGTTTGTTTTGAAGGGTTACGCATAAGTTTAATAGTTTCAAGTAGGATATTTGTCACGCTTAAAGCTTTAATTTTTGCACTTAAAATTCAAGATTCTTGTGGTTTAAGGTTTATTTGGTGCTAAAGTTTCAGTTTTTGCAAAAAGTTCGAAGCTTTACGTGTTTTTCTTCACTTTTGAACTCGTATTTGGTTCGTTGGTCATTTCTACTCGTAACTTTTCTAAGCACTTTGGGTGAAAAAGGTCAACATTTTGGGTTATTCGAGTGTTTTTAAGGCTATATGTGCAAAAGAAATCATTTGAATCGTTGGAAATTTCTTACGCGTAGAAGTCAAAAAGTCAAAACCCTAGTTTTCTACGCATAACTTTTTGGTGAAGAATCTTCGAGCTATAACGGTTACTCAGTGCTTCCCTCACTTGGATAAGTGTGTGGAATACTTCGACTTGTGGATCTTTTATCCCTTACGTGTGACAGTGTAAAGGATTTTTGGTTCTTAACCATAGTTTACGCATAAGCTAAAAGCTTACGAGTAACTCTACGCATAACTTCACAATTACGCGTAAGGTTTACGAGTAACTTTTTGTCTACGCGTAAGCTTACTTTCGCTTAGCGTGAGATATGTCTACGCATAAGGATTCCTACGCCTAAGCTGATTACGCATAAGATCCTACGCATAAGATCCTACGCGTAAGCACAATCTCTACGCCTAAGCCCTCGTCTACTCGTACTTCTGTTTCGTAACCGTTTCTACTCCTAAGCTCTTTCTAAGCATAAGGTTTAAAAAAAAAAAAAAAATTGAGGAGACTAAACGTTCAATTTTTATGCGAGATTCAAATTTTGGTTTAACTGTGAAAATTTTGGTAAAAAATTCAAATTTTTCGGTCAAATTGGCGTCAAAATTGTCATAACTCAAAATTTTCATACGACCTTAGAATTGATTTTTATAGTGAATTTCAAATTTTGGGCGAAAATTTTTTAGAACCAAGGTTACGAGTACGACTTTCGGAAACACCTCAACTGAGCTTAATCTTCATCCACCACAACTCCTTTATCGTTGAATCGATCCTACATCAACTTTATCAGATCATACCTTCATCAATGGCAACTCAATAAGACATTCATGCAGCGGTGCGAAAACCGTCCTCCTATGTTGGCAAAAGGTGGTTATCTTCAATGGACAAGTCGTATGCTTCGTTACATCAAGACCAAACCTAATGGAAAACTCATGATTAAATCCATTCAGGATGGACCCTTCAAGCCTCGACAAGTTCATGTACCTGGAAATGCAGATGGAACACCTCCCGTCCCCCATCTTCTCATACTCTAGAATCTGAATACACTGCAGAGGATCCGAAACAAGTCGAAGCAGATGACATGGCAATTCATATTATCCAACTGGGTTTACCAATAGACATATTTGCTGCGGTAGACAGTTGTGAAACTGCTTTCGATATGTGGGAGCGTGTTAGACGGCTTTGTCATGGAACAGAAATTGGTCAACAAGACATGGAGAACAAGTTGCTAACTGAATGGGAAAAGTTCACATCTACACCGAGGAGAATCCATTGAATCCTACTATGGAAGGTTTTGCACTTTGATGAATGAGCTAATTAGAAACAAGTTGACACCACGAACTATCGTTCAAAACATCAAGTTCCTGAATAATCTTCAGAAGAATGGGGACGATATGTCACTATTGTCAACCAAACAAAAGACTTACATCAGGTGAACTTTGATCAACTAACCGATTTTCTGAAACAAAACCAAATTTGAAGTGAATGAAGTCAGGAAAGAAAGATTAGCAAAGAATCATGATCCATTGGCACTCATTGCAAAGACTCAAACTTCAGTGAATACACAACAACAAGCTTCATCATCTTCCAACAACAACAACTTGCAGCGATACATTCCACAACCACAACAACAATTCTATCCAGATCAACAATACCAGGAACAAGGAATCACGATCACGAAACGACCAGAAGCGACTTTGCAACAGTATATACTCTTTATTGGGTAACGCACTCAAAAGTCGCTATTCCACACCAACTAACAAAAACCAAAGGATTTCATCAAACACTCGCAACAGGCAAATTGCACAGCTGGGTGTGAATATGGGTAATCAAGGTCAAATGGTTGGAGTTATTGGGAATCAGCAGGGATATGCTCCTGGATTTCGCATGGGTAATCAGGCGTTCCGTATCAGGGGTAATCGGTTAGGTCAGAATGTTGGAAATCAGATGGAGACAGAATGTTGGGAATAGAGCGTTGGGTAATCGGAATGGGAATGTTGCAGCTCCAGTCGTTGGGAATTATGGAAATGTGAATCGAGGAATCGGGTTAAGTGTTATAACTGTCAAGGAATGGGTCACATGGCCGAAACTGTCCCACTAAGCGCACAAGAAGAATCTGAGTTTCTTCGGAAAGCTATCTGTTAGCACAGAAGCAAGAAGAGGGATGCAGTTGGACTTTGCCGAGGAAAATGATTTTTAAGCTATTGTGGATGATTTGGAAGACCTCGAGGAAATCAATGCGACCTGCATATTCATGGCAAATCTTCAGGAGACTAAGTACGACAAGACTCTGACACACCTTCTGTCTATGGCCACGCAGCGATATCGAGGTACCAATCATTGATCCATGCTATAACAATGTCATATTTGATGTGTTTACTCATGATAAACAGCATTCTGTGACGCCAGCACCTACTTATGATACATACTCGGACAATCCGAGTTGTAGCAATACTAACTCTGAAACTCCAGATGTGGATCCTAGTGGAGATTGTGTGGCACAAAATCTTGGCTGATGAGGAAACACGTGCTTATTTTGAATCATTAATCAATCAATGTGGCATTGAAATTGAAGAAGTGAGTAAGGTCAATCGCGAAGTTAAGGCCGCGAATGTTAAATTGACCCCTGAGCTTGAGAGTTACAAGGAGCACGCCAAAGCTTTTGAATTTCATACAAACAAAATGTTCGAATTAGAAATTGGTTATCGAGATTCTGTTTTAAGAGAAAAACAATTGCAACTCAAGTATGACACACTTGATGTGAATCTGAATTTGAAAATAAAATCTTTAAACAAGGAAATTTCTGATCTAAATGACTAACTTTCTAAACAAAAGCAACTATTTCTGATCTTGAAAAAGAGAAGAAAGTTGATCAAGGATTTTTCAAAATGAGAAGATTCTCTTCTTGATGAAATTCTGGATAAAAATGAAACTATCAAAACATTGGACAATTTGCTTCTTACAACGGGTCATTCCGCTAAATCAAACAAGATGCTTTCTAATCAAGTAAATCCACGTTTTCATACTTCACATTGAATGGCACTTGGTAACTCGACCTTCTTGTTTCTCAAGAAAGCTCAGAAATCTCAGAATGTGTTGAACAATGGAAAACCTTTGCATGAACCCATAATTATGCATGATTCTCTTGAAAGCGTTGGAACTATCGAGGAGAGTAGATCAAAAATGAAACAAAAACATCCGGAAATCAAACCAATTGATTATAACACATGGAACAAAATTAATGGTATTTCGTTTGTTCCTCAATCAACGTTTTCCACCAAACCAAGTGTTTCAAACAAAGTGTCAACACCCGTTTCAAAATCAGTTTCAAAACCAGTTGTTGTCTCCAAATCTCTTTCGAACATTGAACAAATGTCTTCAAACAATCCTTTTAACACAAGTGATGCGCGAAGTATTTTGGAAAATGTGAAAATAGAATTGCGAGATCTTCAAGAGACCGTTAAAACTAAAACCAATATTACAACAAACATCTGGTTTAATAGTTTTGATATTGAACAGAAAAAGTTTTTGAAACTCAAATTGCCCCTCAGTTGACTAACATCAACTCAAGGGTAATTCATTTTGAACAAGCCTTTTTGAAAGAAACGAGTGACTTTGTCAAGGACCATAAATCCCTGGTAAAGCAAGCTAATGAAAGTGTTGAAAACATCAAAGTTTTGGAAAATCTAAATGATTCACTCTTCGAAGATGTTCTGACTACTGATATTATGTCCATCATTTTGCAAACATATTCTGTTGAAGATCATGAAAGACTCTAGGATGAGACCTCTGAAATTGTTTCAAAATATGAAAAAGCTCTTGAAAAACTTGAAAAAGAAAATGTCTCATATTTTAAACAACTTGATCGAAAATCAGAGGAATGCAAGTATGACAAACTGTCGTATGAGCGTGCCTACAATGACATGAAAGCGAAAAATGATCTTTTGAGGGCTCAGCTGGAAAGTCAAAAAGGAAAGGCAGTGGATACTGTGATTAAAAAACCATTGACTGCGGAGAAAGCAAATGTTCCCAAACCGGTTTCCAAACCAAAAATGTCTATTTCTATGCCTCCTCCAAAAGTCAATGAGAAAAATGTTTCATCAAAACAAGTCCTCCACCTGCCCTACCTAAACAAAATGTTGATAAGGGAAAAGCGGTTATCGAGAAACCAAAAGTTTTAACTCCTGGCCTTTTTAGATGAGTACCACTAATGCGTCTGCCTCCACATCTAAAACATATGGAACAAACGACATAAGTTTAGAAAAGCACTCTAAAGAGACTAGGAAAGCTGAAACCACCTCCCTTGATAAAAATGTGAATCCTAATGAGTGTGCCTTACCTTCTACAGGACTAGAAAGCACCTCTAGGAGCAGCAGACTAAAGCCTAAGAGAAATACAAGGAACAATAGAGTCTCGACTGCCTCTAGGAGTAGTAGCTTGAATAAAGAGAAGAAAGTAGAAGAACACCCTAGGAATTTACGCTTTTGAATAAGAAAGACATTTCATCTGAATGTAATGAACCTATGAAACTTGCTAAGTCTAATGAATGTGTTGAATCTCTTTGTTTAACTTGCAAGAAATCTTTAATTAATGTTCAAGATGATTATGTTTCTAAAAATGTGAATGATAAGCTGTTAAGAAGAGCGTCCCAAAAGATCTTACGCTAAACAAGTAGGAAGACTAGTTGCAAAACTTAAGCTTTTCACTACTGACAAGGAACTATAGTGTATACTATAGGGATGATATTTGGAAACCCACAGGTAGAACTTTCACACTTCAGAATGGTACAATGAGTGATAAACCAGAATTCCCTGTAGAAAACCTCTTTGCGTGTGATCAGGATTTTACCTCTAACCCAAAGGAACCAAAATCAAAACGGTTTCCACAATATTCGTTTTCTGTTATTGGCAGGTTATCGAAATTTGTCTTTGGATCATCGACTCGGGTTGCTCCAAGCACATGACCGGGAATCTGAAGCTGCTGATCAATTTCGTCTGGAAATTCATGGGAACCGTACGGTTTGGAAATGATCATGTAGCAGCTATCATGGGTTATGGAGATCTACCTTTTGGAAATTATTTGATCACTCGGGTTTACTATGTCGAAGGGTTGGGACACAATTTGTTTTCAATCGGGCAGTTCTGTGATACAGATTTAGAGGTTGCTTTTAGGAAAAATGCTTGCTTCGTTAGAAACTTGGATGGCACTGATCTCTTAACTGGGAATCGTGATACAAACTTGTATGCTATCGACATCAATCAAATGGCCTCTTCATCACCAATATGTCTTATGACACGAGCATCTGGAACACAGTCCTGGTTGTGGCACAGACGGTTATCCCATCTCAATTTCGACACCATCAACAAAATTGCCAAAGACAACATCGTCAACGGACTTCCAAAGTTCAAATACACCAAGGATCACTTATGTCCATCATGCGAACAAGGAAAAAGCAAAAGAGCATCATATAAACCCAAAACCGTACCTAGTTCGGAAGCAAAGTTGCATATGTTGCACATGGACTTATGTGGCCCAATGAGAGTTGAAAGCATTAATGGGAAAAAGTATATTCTTGTTATCGTCGATGATTATTCAAGATATACATGGGTTAAGTTTCTGAGATCAAAAGACGAAGCACCAGGCATCATCATCACCTTTAGAACGAATTCAAGTACTTCTTCAAACTCCAGTAAGGGTTGTAAGAACAAACGCACGAATTCACTAATCAGGAGTTAAGAGCTTATTTTGAAGATGTTGGAATCACACATCAGACATCAGTTGTTAGAACTCCACAGCAGAATGGGGTAGTTGAAAGAAGAAATAGAACTCTTGTGGAAGCTGCTCGCACAATGCTAATCTATTCTAGTGCACCGTTATTTCTATGGGTTGATGCTGTTGCCACTGCTTGTTTCACTCAGAACCGATCTCTCATCCATCCAAGATTCAATAAAACCCCATATGAGCTTGTGAATAACAGAAAACCGGATATCTCTTACTTTCACGTATTTGGCGCTTTGTGCTATCCTACGAATGACAAAGAAGATCTTGGAAACTGAAAGCAAAAGGTGATATTGGAATCTTCATTGGATATTCAGATAACTCGAGGGCATTCAGGGTGTATAACAGAAGAACTAGGAGGATCATGGAGACGATGAATGTGAAGTTTGATGAACTTTCACATATGGCTTCTGAGAGACTCGCTCTTGAACCCGCACTAAACCAGAGACTTACTGGACACATCAGTTCAGGACTCGTACCTCAAAGAGCTCAATCAACTTCGTTTGACAATCCTAAAGAACAAGAATGGGAGAATTTCTTTGAGTTAATGTTCGATGAATACTATGGCGGAACTTCGACAAATGCATCAAACCATCATTCCGCTGCACCCGCTCAACATCATCCTGCACCACCAACAGAAGATGCATCTACAACGGTCGAAACCAATGCACCAACTCCATATAAATCATCTACATCTACTCCGGCTTATTGCACCCGTTCTACCAGCAGTTGATGAGCAAAATCAAAACCAGAACGATGCAACGTTAGATGAAGACTTATTTGAAAACCCGTTTGCTACGGAATCAGCTGAATCATCTTCAAGCTTACGAGAACCATCTAACTCGCATACGTTTAACCAACGGTATCCTTCTACTCTGAAGTGGACAAAAGACCATCCAATTGAACAAGTTATTGGTGAACCTTCAAGGCCAATTCAGACGAGACGCCAACTTGCCACCGATTGCGACTTATGCATTTACCTTTGCTCAATTAGCAATATAGAGCCAAAGAACATTCACGAGGCAATGGCAGAACCCGCATGGATAGAAGCGATGCAGGAGGAACTTCTCCAATACCGTCTACATGACTCTTGGGATATGGTTCCAAGACCCATTGGCGTTCGCGTCATTGATCTTAAATGGTTATGGAAGAACAAACGGGATGAAGAAATGACTGTCATTCGCAACAAAGCTCGTCTTGTGGCCAAAGGATACAGACAGGAAGAAAGGATAGACTTTGAAGAGTCATTCGCCCCGGTAGCCAGACTAGAAGCAGTCAGGATATTCTTAGCCTATGCCGCTCACAAAAACATCACGGTTTATCGGATGGACATTAAGACCGCGTTCTTGAATGGAACTCTGAAAGAAGAAGTGTACGTGAGTCAGACAGAAGGCTTCATAGACATGAATCATCTAGACTACGTCTACAAACTCAAAAAGGCAATCTATGGATTGAAACAAGCTCGAGAGCGTGGTATGACGAACTGTCCTCTTTCCTTATCCAAAACAATTTCACCAAAGGCACAATTGATCCTACCTTGTTTACACATAAATGCAAAAATGACATTTTGATTGTTCAGATTTATGTGGACGACATCATCTTTGGGTCCACTAATTCGAATCTTTCAAAACATTTTGAAAATCTCATGAAAAGCAAATTTGAAATGTCCATGATGGGGAACTAAAATTCTTTCTTGGTTTACAAATACATCAATCCCCTCGTGGAATTTTTATAAATCAAGCTAAATACACCACTGAGATTTTGAAAAATCACGGTATGGATAATTGTGACTCGGTCGGAACACCAATGGTAACTTCACCAAAAATTGGAGCCGATTTGTTTGGGAAACCTATTGATCCGAAGAAATATCGGAGCATGATTGGTTCTCTCATGTACCTCACTGCTAGTCGACCGGATATTCATTTTGCTGTTTGCTTATTAGCACGGTTTCAGGCAAAGCCTACCGAACTGCACCTCAAAGAGGTTAAAAGGATCTTTGGTACCTGAAGACATCCATTCACATGGGACTTTGGTATCCGAAGGAATTCGGATTTGATCTAATTGCCTTTTCAGATGCGGACCACGCAGGTGATCAAGTTACAACAAAAAGTACATCTGGAGGAGCACAATTTTTGGGTGAAAAGTTAGTAAGCTGGTCTTCAAAGAAACAAGATTGCACTGCACTTTCAACCGCTGAAGCTGAGTATGTGTCTCTATCTGCGTGTTGTGCTCAAGTTCTATGGATGAGAACACAACTCACAGATTATGGCTTTACTTTCGATAAAATACCTATGTATTGTGACTCGAAAAGTGCCATAGCCATATCATGCAATCCTGTTCATCACTCAAAGACTAAGCATATCCGTGTCCGCTATCACTTCATCAAAGAGAACGTCGAAAATGGTATGCTTTGAATTATTCTTCGTGAAGACAGATTACCAACTCGCCGATCTATTTACTAAAACCCTTCCAAAAGAAAGGTTTGACGATTTAGTTCGACGAATTGGAATGCGAAGCCTAACCACTGAGGAGTTAGAACGTCTTCTCGATTCTTCTTGAAAATGATTTTCCAAAAAGCTTCGCTGTAAATATTTTTGAAAAACAAAATACAAAATTTGAAAAACCAACAAAAGCAAAATATAAAAATATAAAACTTTTCAAAAATACAAAAACAATATAAAATCAAAATCCAAAAATATTCTTCTCACGACATGTCTCTCGTATAATCGATATTCTGTACGTTTCTAGAAATGTCATTCAACAATGATACGGGTATGTACAGATGCTTGAGCGAGAGTTCTTTAATATGTTTTCTAAAACATGTCGTTTCTCAAAATTTCTCAAAATAATGGCTTTCGTATACTTCAGTACGAAACCCGGACTAAATGATGACTTTTGATTATTTTTCAAATCAAAACTCGTGCTTTTATAGAAAATATCAAGTGTACGCTTGCTGCACTACATTTAAAAATGGTGAGAAATCATCATCATCTTGAGCACCTTTTCAAGATTGTTCAAAAGATTTTTCAAAATCTTTCAAAATACCTTGTGCTCAAGATAACTCCCTCTAAAACCCTTTAATTGATTATGCTTTATTAAAGGGGAGTATAAAACTAAAATGTTCCATATTCATGCTTAAATCAAATCCGTTTGTCTCCCAAAAGATTCTAAAATGTTGTTTTAATCCGTTGATATAAAAAATATCATGAATATGCTATTTTTGAGGGGGAGGAGACGTGATTAAAATGTGATCAAAAATGTTTAATGATCGGTGTTTGAATCTCACAATGAGCTCGACTCAGACGGAACCAATGAATTGACGGGAATCTAAGTCAGTAAATGTACCATCTCGAGAAACTTGTGATAGATATGCACCTTCATGGGTCTAACCTCCTTTTCAAGGAGTGTTTACAACTTCAAGTTAGTTATTAGAGCTAGTTGTCACCTAAAAACTGACAATGGAACTCTTTAACTAGGCAACGTAACCGTGTCTCGTGGGGAATTGTCTATCATGAGCCGATCAATTCAAAAAGTGCAAACTCTACCCTCGATGTGCAGATTTTTGTTAAAACTCATAAGCACATGTGAAGGGGGAGTGTTTCTGAAAATATAAAACTCTCAGAGTGTTTCAAACATGTTTTCTATCATAAACACTCTGTGAGATTTTCAAGAAATGGTTTTATGGCAACAATAGGACAGTCATGGAGTTATAAGGTGACTAAGGATAGGAAATTCGTCCTATGATCCGCCAGAGCCGAAGGGATCTACCCAAGGACATCACAAATAGTTAGTATTAGAAGTCCTTAGGAATGATTGAAAAAGGAGTAATGTGAGAAAGGAGAAAGAAGGGGTTGAAGAATTAAAAGAAATGTAATGAAAAGGGTGAAAAGAAATAGCCCTCCAATAATTCAACCTTAGGGCCGAAACCGGGTTCAATTCATCATGCTTGGTTGTCACTAAGATGACACTGTATTGAAGACAAAGGCGTCATGGACCCAGTGACGCACTACACTAAACCTTCTAGCCACTCAATTCCTCTTAAAAGGATTTGTTTCATTCTCACTGGGAACCCTACATAATCTATCGACTTTCTCTTAGAGATTGTTGATATTGAAGAAGGAGACCCTCTCCCTAGTCTCCGCTCAGGAAAACCAAAATGCACTAATTGAGTCTAGAGCCACGAGATTCATCAAAAGATCTCATAGGAACACATGACATTTCATCACTTGTTGTTCATCAATAAGGGCACAAGTGATACATTCTAGAGTCCTACGCAGGTCTTAGAAATCTGCCAGAACATTTATGAGAAGTTTCACATCTGTGATCTTCAGTGATTGAATGGAAACTCTTGCCAGGGTCAACATCAAGCAGCCCTGACAGCAGGTCACTTCGGTAACTCCCCGTGGATTACGCTTAGTGTGTCTCAAACGGTCTACGATCGTGGGGTGATGCTTCGGTGTACCTCAGCGACTCATCTGAATCGTAGATGTACTTCGGTATATCGCGTTATCTCACTTGTGGGACTCCGGTTCAGGAACGGCCTTTGTGAGAATTAGAGATGTGTTTTCACACTATGCTGTTAACACCCTCGAAATTCAAACTTGTAAGTGCCGGAATCCGCTTATTACTAACCTGTTTTTATGTTTTCTTCTTATGGAAGCTTCGGAGTGGATTGATCGTGCACGGATACTCGCCACATGCTCATACAAACAACACATGAAAGTTCTCATCAAAATCAAAGGCAACACAAAGTTAAAGATGATCCTTCGTCAATGTCAAAGAATCTACAAAGTTTAAAGACTCGAGAACTACATCATTGGTAACCTAAAGACAAATAGAAGTGTGATCATGGTGGAGAAAGACGTGGAGACACCAAACCAATGAAGTTGACAATGGCAGACAACCACATTAACTGATCACAAAGCATGAAGGAACAAAGAATCAAGACTATTCTATATCTACACACAAAGTTGAAGCTCGAGAAAAGTAAAGACCTAATCAAGTGGAGCATCATTTGAATGACCACCCCTTAGGGGGAGATTGTTAGCCTTAATAGTTTTATTAGAAGTGATGGTCATTCACATTTAGGAACTTTGTAATGTGTGTTAGATATCGTGATAGAATAGTCAACGGGCTCGTGGATTGGACTATGCTAAATGGGTATTATGTATTAGTTAAGCCTTAAGTATCCAATCCAACCATGTCCAACCCACGAAGCCCATGGCAAAGCCTTTTAGGGCATTTAGTTACTTGTACTATATAATACCCCTCAAATGGTCTCATTTGAGGGGTGTACTTGAATGTGTGTGTGTGTGTGTGTTTTCTTTGGAGCATATACAACTTATTGTGTTTCATCTTTTCTCTACACATATACACGGATTTCATAACATTCAAGTCACCATCTTTCTTCATCTTTATTTATTATTTCTTAACGCATAGTTTGTGTTTGTGTTTAACGAGTTCTATGCATAAACGTGATTGGTTATACATGTTGGGTTTGTGATAAGGTTGATAAAAGATTTAAGGTCCTACACAAGACATATGTTTGCTGAGCACCAATTTCAGGAGATTTGGATCAGATGCTGTCTGGTGAACATCTCGACCTTGATGATAACTGCACAGAACATTTTCATGAAGAAACTTGTGAGCATTTCTCTTGCTCGTTCTTCATCTCCATTTCCACAAAATGGTCCATCCTTTGATAAACATTTATATATGCTCTTTCTTTCAATAACTATACGATTTGATTAGTTTTGAAGAAAGTTGTAATTATTGAGTTGATTCATTGAAAATTGGTAATTTGTCCCTGACAATATGTGAAACAAAAAGATTGTACCAATCTTGATGTATCTTAGCATCGGGATATCCAAGATGGTTTCGTTTTTTCACTGACTTGGCATGTGAGATTCTGTTATGCTCTTTGGATGGTGGTGGAGATGCCTATAAAGAGTTGATGAACAACGAGCTAATGAGGATTATACTGAGGAGACCTCATTGGATAACCAAATGGTATTAGAAGTAATTTTAGAGCGCTGAACTATCTAGAAGTGTTAAAATCATCATAATTAAACTCCTTCAAGAAAATTGCTTTCTAAAAACTAAGGAATTCTTCAAGCTTAATCTTAAAGTGCTTAGCCTTTAGCTTGAATTTCTTTGATGCTAAGGCAGCTTCAACACTTCTTTGATTTTTCCTTCTAAAAGACTTTGAAAACAAGCTCTGGTTTTTCAAATTCATATGATGGTAGTTGTAGTTCGTGGGTGGGGAATACCATTAGAGGGCGCTCCTTGATCAAGTTGATTAACCGATAAGCATAGATTGTTGACCCTCTGAGGCCAGATTTTTGGTCATTGGCAAAAGTCGGCTATGTTGCTTCAATGTGATCTTATGATGGAAACTCTCTTCTTCTTGCTCAAGATTCTTCCCTTTGCCTATCAGCAGACCCTAGGAGGTTTTCGTTTGAGTGTCATCGATTGGAAGAGTAGAGTACCTTCTTCATCTGTGTCGTGTCCCTGAGTCCTCATCCAATAGTGGAAAATGGGAATAGGAATGGCTTCTAGAGATCTGAATTAAAAAGTGATCAAACCCCATGATTCCTCTTGGGATACTTCCTTAAACAATAACCTCGGCTTGTAATGCTTCCTGCACTGCCTCTCCTGGTTTTCCTAGTAGGTGTGCCATGGACTTTTCACCAAGGAAACCTACTTTTCCTTCTTCAACTGCTACCAGATATCGTTTGTACGAATGCAGTTGTTTGATATCATCAGTAATAAGATAATCTGCACTGCACCTTGTTTCATGGTTGTAGATCCTCAAATACACCAATGAGTGTGGGCTCATACAACACGAAGTGTTGTTTGTCATCAAGTCTCAAGGGAATATCATTATTATACCTAGAGCTCTTTGGATCAACAGTTTTGGTGTATGATATCGGGATCTTGGTGCCAAGCAATATCCTTTTAAGGAAAGTCATCATGTCGTCCCATGGGATCGAGGGGGCTTCAACTTCTATGTCTTTCTTGTTGACCAAAGCCTAAAATATTTGTAGTTCCATGAGCTTGGGATGCTCATGACCACTATCACGTCGAACAGATTTTGCAATCATTATGTAGATCTCCATGGTGGGGAATGTTCTTACTAGAGCCAAACAATCAGATGAATGCTTTGTGATAACCCCTGTAGCTTGATCATAGTGACTATGTCGACAAATTTTCATTGGAGAACGACCTCTTCAACCATTGAATTGAGTAGGTTCGATGTGGAATGAGAGAATAGCCCTCAAATATGCTGGGTGTGATGGTGACTTGTTTGTTGTTAAGCATCACCGTCACAGATGTGTTTTGATCTTTGATCTTTTGCATTGTATGCCGAATTTGAATGTGGATCTCATTTCATGTAGCAATTAATTTGTGACATGTAAATCTCGATAAGGGTGAGTCTTGAAATATCCGCAGGGAAAATCGCATGAATACTCAGTTGAACAAGAGAAAGTGACGGGATCAAAATCAACTCGAGGTTGTTCTTTAATAAGTTTCCGATCTTCATAGGGTAACCATTAGGGAAGATATCTTCAACAGTGAGAACATTTGGTGCTTCCACATTTTGCATTTGAACGTCCATGTCGTGATCTAAAAGATATTTCGCCAAAAGAACCAACATATCGAAAGACATTACGTTAGTCAACTGTTGATTTTATTGTCTATTTATTGAATGTGATATGTCAAAGCGTGATAGTTACAAGTCCAATGTCACTTGTTAGTCTAATAGTCCAAAGACGTCGTGATAAGTTTTGTGAGTTGATTAACTTTTAGTAATATTTTTAAAGTAAACTTTTCACATATTTTTCACAACTTATTAAACATTTAAGCTTATTAGCGACATTTTGGTTTCGTGGTGCAATTTGGGTATGATTTATTTATTTAAAGTTTGCCCGCGTAACAATTCACATGATGTAATTTTGGTTAATGACAACCGGGCTTAAAGGTTTTGCAAGCTTATGCGAAAACAGAGTAAAAAGGAAATAAGAAAACATAAGCTTCAGGAAAATCCCGTAGGATCTTGACTTAAATCGTCATCCCTCGATTGCAATATACTGTGAAGGTAAAAGAGGGCCTTAGTAAAATTGGCTTATAGGCGTATATGGAACCTACGCGTAAGGCTTACTCGTGATTGAACCTTCAGGATCTGGTAGTCCCAATTGTAGAATGTACCGTACAAAGGTTACGTAATGCCCTTTTGATTTCTATTACGCATAACATGCTACGCGTAAGGTGATCCTTATGCGTAGATGTACAAGTAACCTTGATTACGAGTTTTGCCTCAGCGCGTAGAAACCTGAAATAAATTCATCATATCACCAATATTAACACATACATTCATTCGTTTTCAGTTCAAAACATGTATACTATTTAAGCATTATGCCGTAGAAGATCATTTAGCGTAGACATAAATCCTAGAGTTCAATTCCTACAGTGAAGTTCTAACCACGGATTAACACCAAAATGTTTCTGGGATATCTTAGAGGTCATATGACTATGTTGGAATAAGTTTTAACATCAAAACCTAAGCGGATCAAAAATACCCAATCGCTATGAACATTGGAGATAAACCTAATTTTCAATTTTCATATGGGACGCAAAAATTGATGTTTTGGGCTAAAATGGAATGATCTAAGCCTAGATAGCGTCTTGATTAATTAAACATGTAACTAACAACACACAATCATCTTTTTAGCGGAAACACTTACAATATGAAAACACCCAAATTTACGCATAGAACCCTAATTCTTAAAATCAAACAATTTGAGTTTCTGGGTGAGTCTTGATGATAGAAATGGTATCAAAGTGATTAGATAAACATTTTGACCCTACCATTTTAACCAAAAAATACTCAAACTTGATTATGTGTTCATGCGCTTAATCGTAGAACACAAAAACACTTCTAGATTAAAATCTAGCCGTTGGTTTTCAAAATGATTCAAAACCATTGCTTAGATGATTACACAGAGCGTTTATCACTTACAAACTTTGATGATCAAAAGTCCACTTTGATGATTGATTCTTAGCCGTAGGTTTTGGTTAGTTGGGTAATAAATGAGTATGAGTAAATGTGTTTATGAAAGTTAGGTGGAATGTTTTATTAAAAAATACTTTGAATTTTTGACACATTCAGTCGTTCCACCTTAACCATTTACATTCAACACGCATAACTTCCATTTTGGTTACCAAACAAAAGATATTTGGAAATAAAAACTTGACGACTCTCCCCCTTGACTTAAGAAATGATGAAATTTTATAAATTTGAGTCCAAGGCGTGTCAGTAAACCAGAAATGTGACCACCATAATCAAAGAAACAACCGGGATGAGGTAACATGCAAGTACAAGGTTTATGAAACCGAAAAAATATTTTCTTTCTCCCCCTCAACACTTGACCGATAAAATATTGAATTTTAAAATATTAAAGTGTTGATGAAAGATGTGTACTTTCCATGTTAAAAGAAATATAGATAGAAGAATATTTTTGTTGTTTTATCAGATTTTATAATTTTTTATTTTATTTTTAAAAATATTTACACAAGAGGTTTTGGTGTTTGACTGGTTTTAAGAATGTTTTAAAAGTTCATCTAGTTCCTGCGAGTCAAACGCATACCAATCCGTGAACCAACTCATTAAACCTAGCAGGAGCTAAGGCTTTGATGAGAAGATCTGCCAATTGGTATTCAGTACCCACAAAGTATAATTCAACCGTCCCTAGGAGGATTTCCACTTTTGTGCTCCTTGATGAAATGATATCAAAGATCGATGCTTTGATTTGAATGTTGAACAGAGTTGCACGAGATCGCAATAGCACTCCGATTGTCACATTACATTGGGATTCTGTCAAATACGTAACCATAGTCTTTGAGTTCTGTTCTCATCCAAATGACTTGAGCACAACACGCCGACATGGCTACATATGCTGCTTCAGTTGAGGAAAGCGATGTACAATCCTGTTTCTTCGATTGCCATGACACCAGTTTATCACCAAGAAATTGGAGAGCTCCTGAAGTGCTTTTCCGAGAATCTAAGCAACCTGCATGATCAGCGTCACGAAAAGCTATTAGTTCAAAACCGGAATCCTTCGGATACCATCCCCAAGTTAATGATGTCGAAATTGGAGGATTCTTTTAGCCTCCTGAGAGGTGGGTTTCATATTGGTCTTTAGAGCAAAGATATACAGCAAAGACAATGTCGGGCCTACTTGATGTTAGATACATCAATAATACTTCGGTATTTGGTAGGGTCCACCAATTTCCCATGTAAATCAGCGTGTATTTTCTTGGTATGTGCCATTGGTGTGGCATAAATTCCAAATTTGACTCAATTTTAAAATTGAGCTCAAGGGAATATACATATTTGGAATGACTCAAGAAAATACACTATTGATGAACTTCTGATTAGAAAGAATGTAAGTTCACCCATCCAACATTTCAAAATCATTTTTTTCATTAGTTTGAAAAAGCGTTGAGTATTTTAAGTGTGTTGACCCAAAAAGATGAATAAATTTAAATGATTAAAATGTGTGCGTGATATTTTATCAACGAATAGTGTTTTGACCGAACCTTTTAGGAAATTATTGGCAATAAGAAAGGATGATAACTTATTGAGTTTGAGCCGTTGAGAGCAGGTTTAAAACGTGATTAGGGAACTTTGTGTAACATAATAACTGGATTTCACATACACATCATAACTAACTAAGTAGGCATATAATATAGATGAGTTTAGAGAGAAAGTTAGAGGTTTGGGAACTTTAGTGAGAGAAAGAAAAATCTTATTATGAGCTCCAACTCTCTACCTTGGGAGGTAGAGAGTATTTATCGTCTTACATAAACCGCCACTGATCGGTGTGGATCAGGCATACAGTGGGTAAAGACCCGTCCGTCCTCCACGGTGTTACTTAACTAAATACTACTTAACATTAAATAACTATGACTACGAGCTTTCTAACGATTACATATACTTGAGGTGAACGACTCTTTAACTACGGAATTTCTAATTCCTAACAATCTCCCCTAAGGGAGGTCACCTCAAACATATACTAAAATGACATTGAATACAATGGATATTACATTAACAATTGTTCTTGCATTCTTGATGTAGTACTTTGCTCCGAAGCTCGTAGTTATTGATTCTTCTTATTGCATGTTTGGTTAATCCAAGTGGAGGTCTTTTCTTGATCCACGTGATAATAATTTGAGCCAGCTTTGAGATCATCGGCATAATCTCGTGACTCATCCATTGTGGTGTTGGTATTATGTGATGTTGTGACTTTTGGACCGACATGCTCACATTCTGGATCATGATATCTTCTCATCAGAGTAGCGGAAGCATTTGTTGATTCATGATATTGGCGCAGCGTAGCGAAGCATGGAGTGAAAATATCCGAGTCATTGATGCACTAATCATGATTTCTTTTGAGATGAATGTGTTAAGTGAGCATGCGGCTATGGATAGACCGCTTCATTATGATCATTACAAGCGTCGGGGTGTACACGCATAAGACAGTTAGCAATAAAGCGCGAAAGTGTCTTTGATCACTTTCGATGAATTGAGGTACACGGCCCACGGTTCCCGTTGATCGATACAAGTACTTGCATGTGATCGGTATAATTCAAGAAGAATTTCCTTGACAGGGTTTCGCATTTGCTCTAGCCATTTGTTCTCAAACCGGACGTCTCAAAGAAGACAACGAGTGAGTGAACCAGCGAAATGAGGTTCGTCCCGATTGATGAAAAGAGATTTGAAAAACAATCGTGTATTGCTCAATAGAAATTGTTTTTGCAATATTACGAAGGTTTTAATGAAAATCAATTATCAATCATAAAACACCTTTTAATTTGAAAAATTAGTACACGGTCGACGTGCTAATGAAAAGAGTTTTTAAAGCACAAAGACCGGGTTTTCAAAGGTATTCGTCAATCCATAACCTTGAACGGGATTGATTCAAAAGATTGAATCGCCCCATTGTTTCTGTTCGGTTGTCACATGGTTGATCTGTATAATAGATCTCACATGCCACCTACCAGGAGCTTGTTAGATGTTGGCTCGAGAAGGCTTTCCATCTTCATTGTGAATATGTATGCATATCACTTTCGGATGTTCGGCAATACCACAAGGATAATGCGTAGGACTCATAAGATATAATCTCTCTTTCACATTGTGTGAAACAGAGAGTCTTCATTGAAAGTGTCCTAATGAGATTTATTGATGATCTCGTGGCTCTAGACTCAATTTGTGCATATTTGGTTCCTATGTCGGAGACTAGGAGAGGGTCTCCTTCTTCAATATCAACAATCTCTAAGAGAAAGTCGATAGATAATGTCGGTTCCCGTGAGAATGAAACAAGTCCTTTTAAGAGGAACTTGAGTGGTTTTGGGAAGTTGAAGTGCGAGTCGTCCTTTGGGTCCATGACGTCTTGTCTTCTATACTGATGTTACCTTGGTAACCACCAGTAGCATATGAATTGAACCGGTTTCGCCTAAGGTTGAATAAATGGAGGGCTATTTGTTTTCACCCTTTTCTCATTCAATTCTTTTAATTCTTCAACCCCTTCAGTGCTTACCGAGACTTCATAACTAGAACCTTGTTGGGTTTATTCCATTACTAGCTCAGTCTTAGTCCGCACTCTTCCCATATCTCATTTTTCTCCTTTTATCATCATACCTAAGAACTCTACACAAACTAGTGGATAGTCCACAGGTAGATCCCTCCGGTTCTGGCGGATCATGGGAACCAATACCTAACCTTATCATCCTTATATCACCATACATAAAGTAAAGTTGGTCGGTCTATTTGGTATTGTTCATCCGCCATTGGAACCAATTGAAAACCATTTGAAAATCAATGCAGATACTTGTGATATATTATCAAAGCATTTTGTACCTTAATTGTTTTGATCATTTAGAAATGCTCCCACTCAACATGTGCATCAAATTTCAGAAATTTGTTTTGCACATGGAGGCAAGAGATCTTTGAAATCGTTAGATTAAGAATTCCAATCTTCTTTGATTACCATTTTCTAAAAGATATCAACATCACTTCCTAATCGAATCAAGTAGATAAAGCATTTTGGGGAAGGATGAGGTTTTCATGATTTTGCTCCCCCCTCAATATGTGCCTCGAGATTTGAAAAGAGTTTTGCACATACTAGAGGAACCACACACTTAGAGACAATTGATCACGTTTCAAATCATTGTGGTTTAAGATAGATGCTCCCCTCAACATGTGCATGGAAAATTTGAAATCGTTTGTCACTTACGGGGAGGCAAACATGCTAATCACTTATGAAACCATTTATCGAATTATCAGTTTAAATCTAATTTAAATCACAAATTCTCCCCGATCACAATTATCAAATCATTTGAGATTTGTGATCTCTGTAGATTTAAATTGATTTTGAAAGCTTTTAAGGAGAATTGTGACTTGATATGAAAGCGTTTTAAGCGATAAGGATCGATGTTGAGACTTTAAACTCCATTGATTAAACATGCATGTACATCTTTTGAAAACAATTTAATGCCAAATAACTTTTTAATTTAATTGAAATCATTCTCCCCTCAATCAATGACATAGGTTGTTGATTGAGAGATAGAGATTTTGACAAATAAGTCTTTTGATTTATCAAAAATAGAGACCGAGTTATTTTTCAAAGCATTTAGTTTTCATAAGATTAAATGTTATAGAATCATTAGAAGGATTTGAAATTAAACATTTGTCTTGGACAATTTGTTTTTAGAATCGAGCATTATTTTTTTTTTTGATTTTTTTAACATGAGATAAAGCATGGCTCTGTCTTTCTTTCTAAAAGCGGGTTATTTGCACGAAAATGATAATTGTTTCTCTTTCTCCCTATTTTTTTTTTTAAAATTCGAACAACATCTAAAGTCCCGTGTCATTCTTTGAATGACAGCACCAAGACCATAGATATTATCGAATCAAGAGAAAATGACAGAAAAGGACAATATTTTTGAAGATTTTTAGATTTTGGATTTTTGAGTTTTATGGATTTTAAGGTTTTATAATTTTGTATTTTGATTTTTGAATAGATATATACAAGAGATAGATGAAGATAGACCTTTACTCCTCGTCTTCCTCCCGAAGACGTTTGAGTGTTTCTGGTTGAAGGCTTTTCAAGCCAAGTCGTGGAAGAATAAACTCAAAAGGTTCTCTTGGAAGAGCTTTGGTGAAGATGTCGCTAAGCGATATTCAGACCTCACAAAATATAGTTCCACCACACCGTTTTCCACTTGTTCCCTGATGAAATGATGTCGAATGTCGATATGCTTTGCTCTTGAGTGTTGAACGTTGTTGCATGAGAGAGCAATAGTACTTTTATTATCACAAATCTGAGAGGGATTTTGTTGAATTCAAAGCCATAGTCGGATAATTGAGATCTCATCCATAAGATTTGAGCACAACAAGATGACATGGCTATGTATTCAGCCTCTGTAGAGGAAATAGAAGTACTCATTTGCTTCTTTGAAGACCAGCTCACAAGCTTATTACCTAAAAACTGAGCACCTCGGACGTGTACCGGCGTGTATCTTGACATCACTGCATGATCGGCATCTGCATAGGCGTTAGTGACATACGGTGTCCCGGGTACCATAGTCCCATATTGATGGTTCCTTGGAGATACCGAAAGACCCGTTTAACGCTTCAAGGTGCTTTTTAGTAGGCTTAGCCTGGTATCTAGCACACATGCTAACAGCGAACAAGATATGCGGTCTACGCTAGATGTGAGGTACATCAGGGATCCAATCATACTACGATATTTCGTTTGGTCAATCATGATACATGAGTGGTCCTCATCTTAGTGCGTTCAATCATGGGGGTGTCAACGGGTCACTTGAATCAAATCCAAATTTCTTTAAAATCTCATTTGCATATTTAGATTGATTTATGAAAATGCCTCGGGACTTTGTGAAATTTGTAATCCCAAGAAAAATGACATTTGTCCCACAATTGACATTTGAAACTTTTGAACCATTTCATTTGAAAAACGATCACATTCCATTGGGTCAGTCGAGGCAAAAATAATATCATCAACATAAATTTGAACATGAGTTAAATGTTTGCCTGACTTCCGGTGAACAATGTAGGATCAACTGCTCCTTTCTTGAATCCGGTTGATAGAAGAAACTTTGACATTGTATCATACCATGCCCTTGGAGCTTGCTTTAAACCGTAAAGAGCCTTCTTCAAGCGATATACATGAGTAGGATGCTCTTGATTCACAAATCCCTATGGTTGGTGGCGTGAACCGACTTCTTTAAGATCTCCATTAAGAAAGGCGGTTTTAACATCCATCGATAGACTACCATGTTCTTACTAGCGGCATTAGCCAAAAGATTCGATTGCCTCGATTCGAGCAACTGGAGCAAAAGATTCTTCAAAGTCTATACCCTCCTCTTGACGATATCCTTTAGCAACTAATCGAGCCTTGTTCTTCAACACATCACCATGCTCATCAAGTTTCACTTTGAAGATCCATTTTAGAGCAATAATCATAGCACAATCTGGAGCAGGTACTAACTCCCATACATCAAGTCGATCAAACTCATGAATTTCATCTTGCATGGCATTGAACCAACAGTCTTCATTCATGGCGGTTTTAATGTCTTTTGGTTCGATCTTAGAGAGTACGGAGTTGAAGAAACACCATAAGGCATCGGTTGCAAGTTGTTTCCGGGTTGATCTGGGGAGACGAGGGATTTCCAATGATGTTGTCTAATGGATGATCATGTGTCCATTTTCTAAGGTGTTCATGTGGTTGTTGTTGAGGAACTGAGGTAGCTGAGTCGATGTCTCCTGAAGAAGATGGTGCTGATGATGATTCAGAGCAAATATGTTTTCAAATGGAGCATCTTCGGGAGTAGCAAAGGGATTAACTTCATCATTGATGCCCGAAACATTTCCATGATGTACATTTGAAGAATGATGATTTGTTGATGAGACTGAAGGATCGGCAGCAGGTGCTTCTTGACTTAAAGATATTGAGGCTGAAGGATTGACTTCATTCAGGGAATATGAGCATCCTCTTGGAATCAACACCTCATTCAGCATTTGGATCATACAGTTCATCAAACATAGGATCAAACAATTTCTTTAAATCATCTTCAGATGGAGGTACATATGGAGTTTCTTGAGGAGAGTTTGGAACAAGAGATGAACCAATGGGACTGTTTTGAAGTGCGGGTCCAGAACTGGATTGTCCAGGAGCCATTTGACGGTCGGCTCATCGAGCGTAGCGTGAATGGTTTCCATGATATTTCGGGTTCTCTTGTTGTAGATTCGGTATCCCTTTTTGTTTGGTGCATATCCTACAAATACTCCAATGTCACTTTAGCCCTAAGTTTCCCTAAGTCTTGAACCTCATTAGTTGGATAGCACAATGCACCAAACACACGAAGGAAAGAGAGATTAGGTTTTCAGTTGTGGACAAGTTCATATGGAGTTTTTCCATGAGAGGTGTGTATAGGGAACGCGATTTTGTGTGTAGCAGCGGTGGCAATAGCTTCAGCCAGAGAAACATTGGAACCTTCGAATAAATAAGCATTGTTCTTGCGGCTTCCACAAGAGTTCGATTTAGTCTTTCAACTACACCGTTCTGTTGAGGAGTTCGTGGAACACTTCTTTGATGGATGATTCCAACACTTTCATAAATTCACTAATTAAGTTTGTTGACAAACTATCGGTTCCATTGTCTGTTCGATAATTCGACTGTTTTGTTAAGTCGAACCTGCAGTTGTTTGATGAGTTTGATGATGATATCTGGAGTTTCATCCTTTGTCCTTAAGAACTTGACCCAGATGAATCTAGAGTAATCATCAACTATAACTAACACATATTTCTTCCCAAAGATCATTTGCACTCTCATTGGTCCACACAATCCATATGAATTGTATGAAGAACTTCCATTCTGAGATTTAGTAGGTTTGGGTTTATGGGCATATTTCTTGCTTTTCCCAATTGACATCTTGAACAAAGATGATCCTTTTCATACTTTAGTCTAGGTAAACCTACAACTAAGTCCTTTATGGAAAGATCATTGATGGTGCGAAGTTCAAGTGATTAAGACGACGATGCCATAACCATGACTTTGTTTTTAGAAGCCTTTGACAAGCAAGCGATTGGAGAAGACTTCATCATGTCTTCGATAGAGATGGTGTATAGATTAGAACCACGAGTTCCTTAATAAGTTCCTTACCATTAAGTTCTCTAACGAAGCAAGTATGTTTTAAGGCCACTTCTAGATCGAGAATCACAAAATTGACCAACAAGAACAAATTATGACCAAGACCTTCTACATAGTATACCGAGAGATTACACTATCACCAACAACATAATCACCATAACCCATAATTGCACCGAAATGATCATTACCGAATCTAACTGTCCGATGAATTTGCTCACGAAGTTCATGAGCATGACGGTCTCAGTCATATGCTTGGAACGACTGAGTCCGGTACCACAGACGATTTGAACGATCTGCAGTTGAACACAGACAAGAATGGATAGCTGGATAATTGGGATCCCCATGCAAGAATGGGTTCCACTTGGTTAGTAACAGTGATTGGAACACCCACATCGGAAATAGAAACATCCATATCAGAAGTAGAAGCAATGGAATTATTGGGAATATATGCAATCTAGTGCTAGTATCGTATTTGACCTATTCAAAGTATGTTCACTTCTTAAGGGAATAGTTCTACCAGTAGGCATCCATTTTCTAGTGGGCATAGTCTTAGCAGATTGAGGGCAGAACTGATTACCTTATGGCCAAAAGGTATCCATAATAACCTATCTTTATAAAAGTTCTTCTGTGGGTTTCCTTTGTTTTCTAACTTTCTTTCGTTTTTGCCTTTTTGCCTTATTTGCACGATTATTAGCATTAACAATTTTAACGGGCATTTGACAGCATTAGACAAAGCATTCACACCACATTCATGATTAGTAACAGAATTCAAGCGGACATCATTACAAGGTTTGCAAATAGTATCGAATTGAATTAATTACGATGCGCCTAAGGCTAATACTAGAATCAACACGATTCGTTTTATTCAACTCAAGCTTAAAGTTCCTAGATTGGTCTTCTACTCTCTTCCAATGCACATTCTTAGCTTGCAAGGTCCTATCATTCCTTGTATTGTCTTGAGACTTTGACCTGCTTGCTTTAAAGTCACTGATTACTCCTGTAGAGGTAATGGGAACATTAGTTGGTTGATCTAATTTTGCATTCCTGAACTTGATGTGCAAGGATCTGAACTACTAGAAGGCACACTTTTGTGATTTGAGCTTTTTGAGGCACACTAAAGTTCACTTTCTTAGCACTAACATAGGAATCTGAACTAGAGGCATTAGTGTTTCCTTTTTTTAAGGCGGGCATAGAACGGATTTCTGCTTGGCACTAGGCATAGAACAAGGCATCACAGCTTTGCCTTTTGCACCTAAGGTTAAGGATTTAGGACATGTTGCAATTACACATTCTAGCAACTCTTGAGATCGTTTGGCCCGGAGGCAAGCAAACCTAATTTCACTATCAAGAGGTTTGTTAATGAAATCCTCTTCGACAATCTCACGGAGACATTCTAGACTATCCTTAAGGTGAGCACAGTATTCATGAAAAGCATGTTCATTATTCCTAAGATGCAGAGGAATATATTTAAGCATCACAATAGTGTATTTGCAGATCTAAGGTGACTTTGAGACAACATTCTTATTGAAAACAAGTGGCGGTTCCCATTTCACGACTTCTCGATTCTCAATTTCCTTTTGTAAAGACGTTATTTTTCGTTGTTTTGGTCACGGGTGACTTTTATTGAATCATATAACTCTTTAAAATGTCGTTTAACTTTTCATTTTCTTCTAGAAAACACTCGTTTTCCTTTTGTAAGGCATCAACTAAGTTTTGAAGATGAAAAGTTTGAGAATTCAGAGAATCTAAAGGAGGAGGCATTTGGGATCATATTGTTCGTTTGACCCTTTAATTGAGAGATTTGGGCTTTCAACTTTTTGATCGTGTTGCAATGAGCTTGAATCTGTTCATCACATTTGTTAATTTGAAAAGCGCATCAAACTCTGGAGCATCTGAGGATGTCTTGATATTTGAAGTTTTAACATTTTCTTTAAGATGTTGATATTTTAGTTGTAAATTAGAATGCTCAACTTCCAGTTTAGAAAAATGTTTAACCAAATTGTTTCACCAGGTTCAATTTGATCTCTGTTTAGAATTAGTTTTTCAAGCTCAATGACACGATCATGGGAGACTTTCAGGGCCCCAGATAGTTCATGAAATTTGGAAGCATTAATAGAGCAATTTGTAGCGATGAAAAACATATCTTGAGCAACACATTCAATAATAAGAGTCTCATTTAATGTATGCAAGTTCTTCCTCTCAATCTCATTATATTTTAGTGCTCGCTCATAGTCACTAACGTCAACTACCATTGCATCAAATTCCTTTTCCATTCCTTTAATATCTGAATCTATCCCCTTTTAAGACTCTCAAAGTGATCTTTTAGAAGTTTAAAGAAAGGCATGACCTCAGTTAAATAACATTCTTTTATTTGTTCAAAACCCCTTTCTCCCTTCGTTATCCAGTGGGTGTGATCCTTTTCTTGCAAGTTTTCTCAAAATCAACAAATAGTTGAAATATAACATATTGACTGATTAAGGTCTTGCTTTTAGTGGCAATAGTTCTAGGAACTAAATGCATTGGTGTATTTGGAGGATACACATTCGCTAGGCATTTTCCTAAGGGGAGGGTTTGTTTCAACAATATTTTCTGACTTTTACGCTTATCTAAATCCTTTTTCCAGAAAACTTGTTCGGGTGTTAACAACGTTTGAGGCTTAAACATGTTCAAGGAAATCCAGTTTTCCTTCTTGTAGTCATGGGGAGTGATAATTATCTTTTTCTCTTTGCATTTAGGATCATCTAGTTTTTGTTCATCCTTTCCTAGTGACTTCATCCGATTTCTTATCTTCCTCAGTGCACTCAACGCAACTAGGTTTCTGTCTAGGTTTAAGAAACTCATTTCCATCATAAAGATCACCTTATTGAGCAGCTCTAGCCTTTTTAATTACCTCTGGATTTGGTTCCTCAACAAGGGGAATGCTATGCTTATCGCTTAGGACTCGATGTTTAGTGACCATGTGAGCGAATGGTGTTTCCTTGTATGTACAACTTGTTTTCAAGTTTGTTTTTCAAAGTTTTCTGATTAGAAAAATCTCTCAAGAGTTTTGATTCCTTTGCATTAAATTCTTGCTTAAGCATTTTCACATTTTCTTGAAGTTCTTGTTTTTGCTTAGCAGTTTTAGAAAGCTTTTCTTGTAAGGATTTTAACTCTTGTTTTAATACTTCTTCTCTAAAGTTACTTTTCTAATACGTACGCATTTGGTTATCCATATTCTGCTCACGAGTAGTCAACTCAAACTTAACACGCTGTTCATATATAGCAACACGTTCTTTATAGGCATTTAGTTCGAAATACAGAATCATCAGGGGCACATGCAGTGTATTCATCAAAAACATAGTCATTGTTGATTGCAGAAGATGCATCACTTGGTACAACTTCACTTTCACTTTGTTTCACATATTGATCATATGGGACAATATTGATATTACCCATATTTTCAATATTTGATTCAATAGTTTCAGTTGATTGTACTTTGTCATGCATCTTTTGCACATCAGCATCATTGTATAGTTTTAATACCTCGAGATGAGTTTGTCTTTGGATGGACCAGCTTGTTGTTGTGGTGATGAAAGAGACCTTGGGAGGGAAACCATTGGAGAAATGCTAGCCATAAAAATTGTTGTGTCAGTAGGTCCATCATCCACATCAGTCGTATGCATCATCAGTGACTTGAAAGGCATTCTGATGATTGTGACCTATCTTCTGAATAGGCTGCTCATCCACATCTGCATCATAGGTCTTGGCATTGCCCTCAGCAAGAAACAACAATTCCTCTTCATTCAAAGTAGCACCATTGTCACGAGCTTGACAAGCAACATCTTATCTCGAAGTACTCTGCATTCTGAGGACGTTTTGGAGATGTGCAGTTCCTTGCAATGTGTCCCTCACCACCATAGTTATAACATTTGATGGCTTTGCTTGTCCCTGATTTACCATTCCTTCCCCTATTCGGATTTGCCAACATAACCTCTACCGCTCCACCTCTTCCTTGTTCGTATCTTCCTTTCCTTGAACTAGTTGCACCACGATCCTTCCATCTTTAACTAGTAGCTTGATTGTGTGGGTTAGATCTTGTTGGTTGTTGTTGGTTTGTGGGAGAGATTCATGTTTTGACATAAGAAGAGCTAGTTGATTAATGAAGTGTACCCACGTGTGCATCAGCATCAGCTTGTTTGAATCTTAGGATCGAGAATGAGTTTGTGATTACCATTACCCAGGGTATGACTTGTGATGCTTTGGTTGTGATTCCGATGTTTGAGTAGAAGGCGGTTGAAGTCATTAGGCGAGCTTGTCTCTCCAGTTGGTTTTGAACTGATCAATTTTCAAACATAGCATGTCTCTCATTCTAAAGAAGGAAGGCATAGAGTTGCTCATAGTTTGTATTCTTCAATCCTTTGGTTAGCTTCACAGAGGTGACAAACTTGTGCCATTCGGGATTCATTTTGTTCACAAACTTTGAGTTCAGTTGAATGTTTGGCATAGTCATTCTGATGTTCCTCATGTCATTAACAAGCTTGTGGAATCTCACGTAATACTCATAGACACTCTCATCTGGTTTCATCTTGAAGTGCTCAAATTCATCATAGAGTTGTGATTCTCTGTCTTCCATAGTTAATTCAGAACCAGAAAGAAGCATCTTGACATTATCCCACACTGCCTTAGCTTCGGTGTTGTGATTGATAAGCTTGTAGATATCTTTTGGAAGACCTTGAAGTACAATGTTAGAAGCCCGATATCTGCATCGAATCTCTTTTCTCCTTATCATTGAGCTCATCATATGTCTTTGGTCGTCCATTCCATAACAGATCATTGTTCCATCTGCATTAGTATCAATTAAGTCTCTTGTAGTCTCAATCGATAAGGTCCTTCATCAATCGATTTGAGAATGTTGACCCCATTTTCCTTTCCAAGACAGTACAATCTGATTCTTTGAGCCCAAGAGTCGTAGTCAGTTCTGTCAAGCATGGGTGGGCGAGTATCTCAACCACTGCTTGAACATCCTAAACAGCAGTGGAGATGATGTAGGTATGTTGGTAGACATGTTAACAGATTATACGGGATTTTATAACTCAATGATTAAACCGGAAAATAGATTCTTTCACGGGATTTTACTAAATCAAGAGAAAACGTAACACAAAGTCAACCAAGTCGCTAAGAATCCTTGAACCAAGTCGCTAGAAGATAGGCACAAGTCGCTAGAGTAATTTAAAGACAAGTTGCTAAGTTTCCAAATCGCTACGAATTTTGATAGCAAGTCGCTATACACCAAGTCGCTAAGATGTCAAATCAAGTAAGCTAAATAGCAACTCGCTAAGGACCAAATCGCTAACCAACCACTCAAGTTAAGCTAAGAAACTTAAAGAACAAAATTAAGTCGCTATCAAAATTGAAAGCAAGTCGCTACCTTACCAAGTCGCTACATGTAGTGGAGAATCCACTAAGTGTCTTGTTTGTCGCTTGTCTCAAGAGGCAAGTCGCTAGCTCCGTACGCTGTAAGTCGCTAGCTCCAACACACTACAACTCGCTACTTTTACTGAAGAAAGTCGCTACCAAGAAATTCACACCGAGACCTAAGTCGCTAGCTCAAGAAAAACTTTAAACACACACTTTTCAATCCAAAACAAGCTCAACCACGATGATTCAAGCTTACCAAATCAAAACCAAGCACACTTTATAATGATCCTAAACATAAAAGTACTAACAAAATCCAAACTTTAACACAAGAAGTAAACCAAATGATGCAAAAACCACTAAACTTTTTCAAACTCAAAAACCATCTAAAAACCACTAGAAATCCAAAGATGTGTAAGAGGTCATCTAACCATGGCTCTTGATACCATTTGAAACATATTGGACTTCACATACACATCATATCACTAACTAAGTAGGCGTATAATATAGATGAGTTTAGAGAGAGAAAGTTAGAGGTTTGGGAACTTTAGTGAGAGAAAGAAAAATCTTATTATTAGCTCCAACTCTCTACCTTGGGAGGTAGAGAGTATTTATAGTCATTACATAAAACGCCACCTGACGGGTTGTGGATCAGGCATACAGTGGGTAAAGACATGTCCATCCTCCACGTTGTTACAAAGCTAAATACTACTTAACATTAAATAACTACGACTACAAGCTTTCTAACGATTACATATACTTGAGGTGACCGACACTTTAACTACTGGATTTTCCAAATCCTAACACTCTGGATCAACGAATCCTTCTGGCTGGCTAACATAGACCGTTTCTTTCAGTTGTCCATTGAGAAAGGCAGTTTTGACATCCATTTGAAAGACCGTGATGTTCATGTAAGCCGTAAATGTGACAACTCATAATTTTAGGTCATTTCTCAAATATACTATTCACTGGTTACTATTCATCATTTTTCGTAAACTAGGTTTACGAGTATCAAATACGCGTAACCTTGAGGGTTAAGCTGCGTATTCATGGAACATCATTGAGAACATTACATATAGACTAGAGTTAGTCTACATATCATCAGTAACATCATTTCCATATTAGTTCATGCATGGGTTTGCATATTTCATTAACGTATATTTATTTATTAAATAAACGTTATCGCACGATCATTTATTTTGAATAATTGATCCAACACTTCCAACAATTATATTGATATATTTTATACTCATTTAAGACTATAAAAATTATATTATTAGTTTAACCGATGTTTTGAATTTATTTTGTATATATATTGTTATATATATATATTTAATACGGTTTACGTAATTTCGATACAATAATTATATAACCACCCGTACTTTTACGACTATTAAATTAACTATAAACTTTTATTTATTATCACTTTTACACACTTCGATAAACCCACGACTCATTTTAAATATTAAGATTGAGTATGTTTAACATTTTTATGAGCTTCACTTTACCCAATATTAAGTTTCACAACTTAAGGACTCACCGTTGGAAATTACCGGAATCAAACTATAACCAAATACCCACTATATCTCAAAATTTCATTGTTAAGACAAACAAATATCTTTTACTTTTATATACCCAAACCGCCTCATTATACATATCTCTTCTTATAAAACCGACACCAAATAATAATCTGTCTTTCTCTCTTTCGTATAAAACACACAACGTATATCGACACAACGGTCAACACAATAAACAATTTAATGTAAACTACTCTTATAAGTAATCTCGAAAGTTTAATCGTGTGAACTTTTCTTGCGACCAACACAAAACTAGGATGAGCATATGTGTTCAAAATACTCAAATATCACCAATAGTCATATTTTATATGAACTATTGCCACTTTATTATTTTTACATACACATCTTACTTTTTACGTAAGACGCGTACTCAAACCTATGTTATTAGGTTTTAACAACATCAGCACACTCCGTTAAGCTTATCACACTTTTAATAAACTTAGTTGGGGTATATTGGCAAGGTTAGACATTTTTGTAAGTATTTCATTTTTACATTACTCAGTTTTAAGTTTCGTGATTTAAATACTTAACGTTAATAATTATCGGGATCAAACTATACCCTCTAAACCTTAAACTTTCTATCTTATATAAGATAATTACAAAAGTATTACATCTTACACCATATGGTGCCACGTTTATCAAGCAAATACACATGTCTATGCTACTTTGAATGAGATTGCATGTTATATTATAAAATATCTCATTTCACATGTAAATTTCCTTACGTGTGTATAAGTAAATTTGTTTAATGGAAAGATATCTCATACGTGTTTACATATCATGAATCCTCAACATGCATGTATACCAAGACTTGTAATATAATATATGTCGTAATGTAAACAACACGATTTTTTTTCACTTCCATTTCCACATGCCAACTTGCAAACCATGGTGATTCAACTTCGTTGTACGTAGTATCTTAAGCTACTAAGAATCGTTGTTGTACTTCGCTGGAGTTCGTGTTCGTGTTTGGGTTTGAGTTTCGTTTGGTCGTAGGGATTGTGCTCGGTTGGCATTCGTACTTGTCTTTGTTTTTCGATCTCAAACTGTCCTTTTGGTTAAGGTATTTCCCGAACTATAATGTCAATCTTACTTTAACGCCAAGATTATAGGATGATACCTCGATAAAGACCAAATTAAATCACTGATAATACATTCACTATCATCCACTACTATTTCCATGGTATTTAAACTATTTATGTTGCAGATTTAGCATTTAACATCACCATTACTTTTGGTTATAAATATATGTATAGCAATTTTCTTTTTGGAGTTTGATGATAGTTGCGTACATTAATGATCACTTTTTATCTAATATTGGTCAAGATTATATCAGGCTTTAAATGACTAAAAACAAGGAACGTCAACCAGTTTTTAATTCTTGTAAAGTTTACAGTTAAATATAATGGGTAGAAGATATTGAATTAGACATGGACTATTTCAATATACTACAACAGATGTTAAAATAATTGCAAGATAGAAATTAAGGAGGCTGAAATGAGTTTACTGGATGTTGAATGACGCATGCACTATATTATCCTAAATATTACACCATATGCTACGTGAACCAAAGCTTTTAGATCACTTTCATTAAATACAACTTATATGTTTATTAAGAAACTTAAATGTTATCTGTTATACTTGTTATAGTCACTTGAAACTAGGATGTAAAATTTAATAAAGGAATATATAAAAACTTATTTTGGTTCAGTC
Organism: Chrysanthemum makinoi; assembly: GCA_910596185.1. NCBI lineage: Eukaryota > Viridiplantae > Streptophyta > Magnoliopsida > Asterales > Asteraceae > Chrysanthemum > Chrysanthemum makinoi. The sequence goes on along the minus strand of OU343218.1, from coordinate 181,310,502 downwards.
ATCAACCAAATGCTTTAATCGAAATGTATGGAAACCATATTTGACTATATAAAAATGTATATGATTTCTTGAGTCAGGCACAAACCTTTTGTCATATTATCTAGAAAATAATATGATGGTGTCATTTTTATACAAGTGATACTTTTACAAAAACAAATAATAATAGTGTTCAGGTACACTCTTATTACAAGATGTACTTTGAGATACTCCATGTAAGTTTATGAAAATAAATTTTACGAAATGATTGGAAGATTATTGGACTATTGACGAAAGACGGACCATAGGACATAAAATGCAAGCTAGTCCTTATCCTTTTATAAACTAGATAAACACCAAGTATAATATAATGAATACTAGCACCGTTTTGTATATTTACCTTTCTTATGAATAAACCTAAGACGCACCTATTTTAATTTAGGTCATCGATAAAGCTCGCAACTTCTCGATATACACTTTATATTGTTGTGCGATGCCACATTGTGATACTAATGTATTACATTTCTCATGCCAGTCGTGTTAGTTGTGATTCTTGTATTTCTTCGGACTAAGGTGAGTTTTTATAGCCCCGATTTATTCAAGTTTATACTTATTTCAAACCTACGGGGGATAATACATTGCACATCATTTTTATTACGATACCAAATATATCAAATTCATTACATTGCTTAAGTTACTTCATTGCCAATTGAATGTCCCCATATCAGAATCATGAACCGTTAATTCTGGGTAGGCGAGGTGAGTGGATACATCTATCGAGGGTGACTCCTCCATCCGGGTTGGTGGATTCCAACTGGTCAAACGGATGCATTTCATTTAATATCATTATTTGAGTTGTTTGGAAAACACTCTGTTGGGCGAACATCATGATCAGTCTAGCTTCGGTGTCATGTGCTTATAGCAATTGTAACATTTTATGTGACATTTTTGTCATACATGGCCTATACTTGTGGTAGTTGTATAAAACGTTTTACATGAACTCTATGAACTCACTCAACCTTTGTGTTGACACTTTTAGCAATGTATTTTCAGTAACTAAGGCATTCACTTCATGGCATGCATGTGGACATATCATAGAGTCGTGGTGACGACGCGTCTCACATGGGATTTATACATTTTTAAAATATCGTTTGACTTGTACCAAACTTATTTTCCGCACATGTTGATTTTCATTTGGGACCTATCTTTGTAACTCCGAATGTTTTTAATATATCAAACGATGTTCTTTTCAAACGACACTTTAGGTCGTTCAATATAACTGTGATTGTGGTGCTATAACAGTCATCCCGCAATTCCATTCGCAAAAAGCGGTATTTGGGGGTGTGACAGATTGGCATCAGCTTCGTTATAGAGAACTAGGTTGCATCATTGACCCTAGACTATAACTACATCATCATAGCATCTCATCATTTCATCATAAGTGCATAGTCACTATACATGCTGTTTCATACGCACATTTTGCGACTTATTTACTTTCATTTCAAATCGATTGTCACATTAATGCCTACAGATACCCATCCCATCATACTCACATCAGACTTTGACATGGAGAATGCCCTGTCATTCCCTATCACAGTTTTAACATCAGTTGACTCAACACCGTAAATCAACAGATGATGAGCTGAACCTTTTAGGAGGACGAAGTTACACCTACACCATCACGATCACTATTGATTCACCGTAGGATCAGGACAGTTTTATCGTTCTGTTGGACCAGATCATACCATTTGGTAGGGCTTACAAGCTTAGTCCTAGTAGACCTATTAGTCATACATTTGAATTGCCGCTTGGGAAGCGTGCATGATTTGACACACCACTACCATCTACCACTAAGACTACAGAAACTACACTATCTTATAGATTTAAGGACTTTGAGAGTTTCAAAGTTGTTGTTAGAGACAACCTACTACTCTCCTACACTTGAAACACGATTAGACCATCAACAGGAACAGATAATAAGTACCTTTCTAGCTAATGTAATCTTTATCATTTATTATCTCCACGATAATCACAACCTTTGTTTATTTCATTCCTTATTCTAATTGCCCAATTTTCAATCACTTCGCGACAATACATCACTATCTTACTAGGGGTTAGGCCAACTTTATTCTTAACCAATTATGAGACTATTACCATTCTATGAGGTTCTCCCATGTGTCCTACAAACCATTCAACAAATCTTATTTCAAGTTATTTTTGCTAGCATCTTGGGAAAATGGTTTCACCGAATTCTAAAACAAGCTGTTTTGTTACCACCCTATAAATTGACTTTCAGTCATTCTATCAACTATTTACTATCATTACGCGAAACGATTTTCATGTTACTCTGAAAAATTTGTTTAAGCCATTATTTTACAGAACAAAACGTTGAATACCATCTAAAACTTCGGGGAAACATGATGCCATTTCAACAAAACCAAGCATCACATCATTTGTCCTCGATTATACATAGCCTGATCACCTATGTATAATTCAGGAAGAATTATGTCATGAAAGTAACAAGCATCATTTCAAATCTCTTAAAACAATCTTCACTCAAAAGCAAGGATTTGTAATCAGATAAATTGCTCATAAACACTTCTTTTGTCAACACTCTATAGATGCCTACGCCATTCATCACTCACTCAACCGATAAGTTGAAATTTTTACCAGTAACTTTTTAGGAGAGGCTTTCTATACAATCTATGAGGAGAATTCCTCGATACAAGAAAACAATGAAAGGATTTCAGAATTCCCCAAAAGGACTAGAAGTATGTAGTAAGATGATTCAAAACTCAATAAAAATCTAAAGACATCACGAGACCTTCCGAACCACTATTTTGGACTAGAAGTCAAATTATATCATTTCAAAAGCATCAGCTGGACCGAGTTACAAGATTTAGTACGAAGCGAATACACACTAAGCAACACTATAGGGATCAACCAAGTCTTATAGCTGAGACAGCAGAACATTCCATTAAACATGGCCTCAACAATATGTGAACTTCCCTACAATGAGTTTCCCTTAAAGGAAAATTTGGTTAAATTTAGGTTATCGATATAATCTTTCCCTAAGGCATTGTGTTCTCTAGAAATTACGGATAACCTCACTTTCATATCAAGAGATGCAACAGGTTTGAACATATCGGACAATCAATGACTCTCCATCTACAAGTGAAATTAGAACAAACATTCTTCGACATAGTATGAGCTGATATCTATTTTCTTGCTAGCATGATAACAATCTAAGTGATGAAATATTTTAGAAGCACTCAATATCGGAACAAATCTTGAAAATCAACCACCACACCACATCACTTAAATATTTAAGGTTTTGTGACTTGACAACATATAGCATGGAAACACTTCGATAATCAAACAATAAACATTTTAGTCATGGAGACTAAGAACCTTAGGCAAGGAAGACTCAAGTCATGACATTCGCTAGAACTAGAAGCGCAGAGGAATCACTGTTACCGCATAATCTATTCTTTTCAATAATGCCCTTTTCGACAGACTTGACATTTTGGAATTTGGCATAAGACATGTGGTATCAATTCCAGTTGTACCTATTATAAGCTATTCGATTCACCTTAGACTCCTGATAATCATTTTAATCTTCCCATAGAATCTATTAGGACATGAGTACCACCTATTATCCTCAGCTCATTGGTCAGAGCGAGAGAACAATTCAAACATTAAAAGATATACTCAAGGCATGTGTAATTTTCTAGAAATGATTAGGCAAATCATTCTACATCGAACAAGTTGCCTTACAACAATAGTTAGCACATGAACATATTGAGCTACCAATTGAGACACTCTATGGTGAGGTGTCAATCACTTATTCACGGGCCAAAAATCGTAAAGTCCAACTCAGCTGTCCATAACTATTTCATGAAACAACAAGTAATCGTACAAATCAAGAAAAATCAAGAATCGCCATAAAGCAACAACAAATAGCTAGATAAGCTACGTCGATGTACGACGCAAAATATTGGAAGTATGTTCCATAAGTCGCAAACCATTAGAATTTCAAGTTGGCAATAAATATATGTTCAAAGTTCCGTCTTAGAAAGGCGTGGTATGATTCAGAAAAACATTGGACGACCCAATGCGACTCAAATACCCTCATCTTTTCACAAGTAACACTGTAGAACCTAACATGGACTGAATTCAGGGACTGAATTCCTTTTTGGATGGGCAAATGTGACAACTCGTAATTTCAGGTCATTTCTCAAATATACTATTCACTAGTTACTATTCATCATTTTTCGTAACCTAGGTTTACGAGTATCAAATACGCGTAACCTTGAGGGTTAAGCTGCGTATTCATGGAACATGATTGAGAACATTACATATAGACTAGAGTTAGTCTACATATATCATTAACATATCATTTCCATATTAGTTCATGTACATGGGTTTGCATATTCATTAACGATATTTATTTATTAAATAAACGTTATCGCATCTATCATTTATTTTGAATAATTGATCCAACACTTCCAACAATTATATTTGATATATTTTTATACTCATTTAATACTATAAAAATTATATTATTAGTTTACCCACGATTTTGAATTTATTTTGTATATATAGCTGTTATATATATATATATATATATATATATATATATATATATTTACGACGGTTTACGTATTTTCGTACAATATATTTATATAACCACCCGCATTTTTACGACATATTAAATTAACTATAAACTTTTTATTTATTATCACTTTTTACACACTTTGATAAACCCATGCACTCATTTTAAATATTAAGATTGAGTATGTAGAAAATTTTTAACATTTTTATGAGCTTCACTTTACCCAATATTAAGTTTCACAACTTAAGGACTCACCGTTTGAAATTACCGGAATCAAACTATAACCAAATACCCACTATATCTCAAAATTTCATTGTTAAGACAAACAAATATCTTTTACTTTTATATACCCAAACCGCCTCATTATACATATCTCTTCTTATAAAACCGACACCAAATAATAATCTGTCCTTTTCTCTTTTCGTATATAAACACACAACGCATATCGACACAACGGGTACAACAATAAACAATTTATTTTAAACTACTCTTATAAGTAATCTCGAAGTCTAATCGTGGTGAACTTTTTTTGCTGCCAACCACAAAACTAGGATGAGTATATGTGTTCAAAATACTCAAATATCACCAATAGTCATATTTTATATGAACTATTGCCACTTTATTATTTTTACATACACATCTTACTTTTTACATAAGACGCGGTACTCAAAACCTATGTTATTAGGTTTTAACAACATCAAGACACACTCCGTTAAGCTTATCACACTTTTAATAAACTTAGTTGGGGTATATTGGCAAGGTTAGACATTTTTGTAAGTATTTCATTTTTACATTACTCAGTTTAAATTTCGTGATTTAAATACTTAATGTTAATAATTATCAGGATCAAACTATACCCTCTAAACCTTAAACTTTCTATCTTATATAAGATAATTACAAAAGTATTACATCTTACACCATATGGTGCCACGTTTATCCAGCAAATACACATATCTATGCTACTTTGAATGAGATTGCATGTTATATTATAAAATATCTCATTTCACATGTAAATTTCCATACGTGTGTATAAGCAAATTTGTTTAATGGAAAGATATCTCATACGTGTTTACATATCATGAATCCTCAACATGCATGTATACCAAGACTTGTAATATAATATATCTCGTAATGTAAACAACACGATTTTTTTTCACTTCCATTTCCACATGCCAACTTGCAAACCATGGTGATTCAACTTCGTTGTACGTAATATCTTAAGCTACTAAGAATCGTTGTTGTACTTCGCTGGAGTTCGTGTTCGTGTTTTGGTTTGAGTTTCGTTTGGTCGTAGGGATTGTGCTCGGTTGGCATTCGTACTTGTCTTTGTTTTTCGATCTCGAACTGTCTTTTTGGTTAAGGTATTTCCCGAACTATAATATCAGTCTTACTTTAACGCTAAGATTATAGGATGATACCTCGATAAAGACCAAATTAAATCACTGATAATACATTCACTATCATCCACTACTATTTCCATGGTATTTAAACTATTTATGTTGCAGATTTAGCATTTAACATCACCATTACTTTTGGTTATAAATATATGTATAGCAATTTTCTTTTTGGAGTTTGATGATACTTGCGTACATTAAAGATCACTTTTTATCTAATATTGGTCAAGATTATATCAGGCTTTAAATGACTAAAAACAAGGAACGTCAACCAGTTTTTAATTCTTGTAAAGTTTACAGTTAAATATAATGGGTAGAAGATATTGAATTAGACATGGACTATTTCAATATACTACAACAGATGTTAAAATAATTGCAAGATAGAAATTAAGGAGGCTGAAATGAGTTTACTGGATGTTGAATGACGCATGCACTATATTATCCTAAATATTACACCATATGCTACGTGAACCAAAGCTTTTAGCTCACTTTCATTAAATACAACTTATATGTTTATTAAGAAACTTAAAATTTAATAAAGGAATATATAAAAACTTATTTTGGTTCAGTCATCAACCAAATGCTTTAATCGAAATGTATGGCAACCATATTTGACTATATAAAAATGTATATGATTTCTTGAGTCAGGCACAAACCTTGTGTCATATTATCTAGAAAATAATATGATGGTGTCATTTTTATACAAGTGATACTTTTACAAAAACAAATAATAATAGTGTTCAGGTACACTTTTATTACAAGATGTACTTTGAGATACTCCATGTAAGTTTATGAAAATAAATTTTACGAAATGATTGGAAGAGTATTGAACTATTGACAAAAGACGGACCATAGGACATAAAATGCAAGCTAGTCCTTATCCTTTTATAAACTAGATAAACACCAAGTATAATATAGTGAATACTAGAACTGTTTTGTATATTTACCTTTCTTATGAATAAACCTAAGACACACCTATTTTAATTTAAGTCATCGATAAAGCTCGCAACTTCTCGATATACACTTTATATCGTTGTGCGATGCCACATTGTGATACTAATGTATTACATTTCTCATGCCAGTCGTGTTAGTTGTGATTCTTGTATTTCTTCGGACTAAGGTGAGTTTTCATATCCCCGATTTATTCAAGTTTATACTTATTTCAAACCTACGGGGGAGAATACATTGCACATCATTTTTATTACGATACCAATTATATCAAATTCATTACATTCCTTAAGTTACTTCATTGCCAATTGAATGTCCCCATATCAGACATCATGAACCGTTAATTACTGGGTAAGCGAGGGTGAGTGGATAGATCTATCGATGGTGACTCCTCCATCCACCGGGTTGTGTGGATTTCAAACTGGTCAAACGATGCATTTCATTTCAATATAATTATTTGAGTTGTTTTTTGGCAAAACACTCTGTTGGGGGCGAACATCATAATCAGTCTAGCTTCGGTGTCATGTGCTTATAGCAATTGTAAGTCCATTTTATGTTATGACATTTTTTTGTCATACATGGCCTATACTTGTGGTAGTCGTATAAAGCGTTTTACATGAACTCTATGAACTCACTCAACCTTTGTGTTGACACTTTTAGCAATGTATTTTCAGGTAACTAAGGCATTCACTTCATGGCATGCATGTGGACATATCATAGAGTCGCGGTGACGACGCGTCTCACATGGGATTTATACATTTCAAAAACATCGTTTGACTTGTACCAAACTTATTTTCCGCACATGTTGATTTTCATTTGGGACCTATCTTTGTAACTCTGAATGTTTTTTAATATATCAAGCGATTTTTTTTCTTTTTCAAACGACACTTTAGGTCGTTCAATATAATTGTGATTGTGATGCTATGACAGTCATCCCCCAGGAATTCCATTCCGCTGCAAAAGCAGGTAATTGGGGGGTGTGACAGTTAAATGCATAAAAAATCCGTACGACCTCAAGACGAGCAACTGGGCGAATGATTCTTCAAAGTCCAATACCCTCTTCCCTGTGTCTATAACCCTTAGCCACAGACGTGACTTATTTCTGATTACGGTTCCTTGAAGGCATCCAATTTGTTTTTTTCCAAATCCATTTGAGAAAAAACCAATGACGAAGACCACCTGTTGGTCTTTCAACCAATTCCATACTTCTAGACGTTTAAAACTGATTAGTTCTTCTTTTGCATGTCAAAATGATTTCACAATCCAGTTGTCTTTTTTTGTCATTTGCATCTTTAATGTGTTTTTAGGTTCAGATTGGCAGACAATGAGTGCATAAATGCAATGTTCACCGTCGTGAAAAGACGTTATCCTCGCGTTATGGTCAACTGGTTGATTCGGGTTACCAATAATAATGTTTTCAAGAGGATGGTCTTTCGCCCGCAACTATGTGTGGAAAGGTTGATGTTGATATACATTCTGTCAGATTGGGGAGGATTCAAATGGCTTGTGGATGATTTCCGGCAAGCACCGGGTGCAACGGTTTCATTTTTAGCAAACGGGTTGAAAACGCATTTTTTGGATCAAAATCTGGTGCAGGTGTGGGTACTTCATTGTTTTTTCAGAACATCATGAAAAAGGGCTGGTTCAGCGTCATTGGATGCAGTTTGTTCAACATGTTGTAGTAGAGTCAACCTGGTGGTGCTTCTTCAAACAGTTTGAATTCTTGTAGCAGGTGTATCAGGTATTGGAATATGATCAGGTTGATGTCACAATTCTCAATTTTTGGTCATTTCTCAAAACAATTCATGCTTCACCATTTCATCATTTATCGTACACTAGGTTTGCGTGTTCCAGGTCAGCGTAACCTTAAAGGTTTAGCGGCAAATTCATGATCATATCATCACGAACATTTCATATGGACTAAGTTTAGTCTACATTTCATTAGCATCATTTGCATCATGTTAGTTCATTCATGACTTTTCATTTCACATTAAGCGCGTAAATTTCATATTAAATAAACGTTATCGCGTAAGTTATTATTTTGAATATTTAATCCGATACTTCCAAAAATGATCCCGACATATTTTTTATACTTACATTTAGTTTATAAAAACTATATTTTGAGTTTACCTAGTGTTTTAAAAGACTTTGTATATAAATCACGCGTTAAATTTATATTATTACGACACTTTTCTTAAAAACTACACGATAATTATTATATCACTCAAATTTTACAAGGAATGTATTTTGAAAATTTTTATAACTACAATATATTTTACTTTGATCCGTTAAAAATTATTTTTAGCCAATGCTACCATAAATACTCAAAATGATTTCACAAGTTACAAGTTATATACTTTAACTTATACATTTATATATACAATATACTTGATAAAAATATATATATTGAGACACAACCCCCAAGAACCGATATGAGGGGGATGTCATAGAGTGGGTAGCATTAAATGTTGGTAATATTTTCCTTCTTGATTGTTTATATTCTTACTTCATCTAAAAATTCACACTTCCATCATTCATTCACTTCGTTTTTCAAGTCAAGTAAAAAGTGTTTTTTTCTCTCTCTTTGGTTCTTCATCTATCAACCGGCCTTCATAGGGTATACAAGGGATCACAAAAATCTTTACAAGCTCAAGTTAAAAACAATCTAGATTACACTCTTATTAAGGTTTTGAAATAAAAACCTAGAGTGTTTAGGTTAATCCTTGTTCTAATCACCTCATCATAGTAGCTTGTAAGCATATCACTTTCATTCTATATCTTTATTTTCATTTCATACTTATTTCTTCATATTTTGAGCAAGCATGCAAGACTTATTGTTGTTTATACCATTTTTACCTTTGTTTTTAGAGTATGATATATAAAGTCATCCTATAATTATTTCCTTGGTATATATTGGTCTTGATGATGTTTAGGAACCCATGACACCCTAAGAAGGTGTATGGTAGGAATAGATTAGCTTTGGAGTTGATTTGAAGGGATTGGAATAGGTTTAGTCACGAGAAAACTATTTTCGATAAGTATAAAAAGTGATCTGTTCTTATTTGGTTTTCTGGAAAATCCGACACGAATTTTTGGCCTTGATATGTTAGAAAATATACTTTAAAAGCGAATCCGTGGCGCTTGAACGGTTAAAACGGAGTTATACTTGAAAGTTATGAATTTTAAAGTTTGACGACGAAATATATATTTTCTGGAAATTTCAGCAACCTATTTTAGTTTTGTACGAGTCAAAACGAGTCCTAAGCTTTACAAATTATTTCGACTTATCAAAAATATATTAGTATATTTTGATACGAAGCTAAGGACGTATAATACGTAGAAAACGGATTTGAAACGACTAAGATATACACGTTCTCATAAACTTGCCGTAACTAATATTTTCGAGAAAAACTATATTATTTTTACGAGACAAGTGTTACGGTAACTAAAACGACCATGTTGAAGGCTGTTTTTAACATTGATGTGGAACTTTTTGTAACGAGATGTCTTCTAATAAAATCGAGATCATCAAGCATATTTTCTAAAACTACCATCCGTTTGTATAGCGGAGTTGTAATAAATTATTTACGGTTGCTTAAACTTTGACCGAAACTCATTTTAAACCACATTTGGACAAAATCACCATCTTTAACCCTTATTATCTTTATGTTCGAGACCTTTATGACGAAAACTCCTGAACTGAAACTTCTAGATTTTGATACAAACTTTCCAAAACCGTCAAGTTCGTTTCCTAACGCCGGCGTACACTATTTTACGACTAGTTTTTCGAAGCCATTTTTGTCACTTTTATGAAAATTTCCAACGACATGATTTTTCGACGAAAAGTTAAAATTTCACAATAAATCATTAAGAAACTATTGTAGGATGACATTTTGACGTAAATACTTGTAAAGTAATTTAAGAATGGTCAAGACGTCAAAAGAGTATTATTTTTCGACGAAGAGTATTATTTTCAAAACTCACAAATGGTATAAATAACATACGAAATGCATGCATAACATTACATCATAACTCATTAAGTATCATATCATTCATTTTAGGTCGCGGATATTTTCCGAGCCTCATTTTTTCACTTTATTTTGTTAGCATATCAATCACCCGGGTGAGTTCTATAGCCCCACTTTCAATTGTTTTATACTACTACTTTTGGGGAGATACATGCTCAAACTATTTTCATTTACTTTTCACAAATACTCTAAACGTTTCTTGATTACCGTGAGTTTCATAGCCCTACTTTTATACATTTTCAATTACTTTTGGGGGAGATACATGCTCAAACTATTTTCCTTTACTTTCACAAGTACTCTAAACTTTTACATACTATTGTGAGTTCATACCCCACTTCCACTCATTTAAATTCTATAAACTATTTGGGGCGAGATATATGCTTATTTATCCAAACATTTAAACTCTTTTGTCAAACAACATTACTTATACTTTACACTTGATTGCGTTATATACTTGATTGGGTTATACTTGATTTCATATGCATATGTGGAACAAACATACAAAATTAGTGGCTCCAAATTAAGTTGTTGGAAGGCTATTAATTTACAAACATACAAGAATTAGTGGCTCCAAATTAAGTTGTTGGAAGGCTATTAATTTACAAACATCCCATCATTTATATGTTGGAAGGCCATTTTATGGATACAGCCCAACGTGAGCGTTGGAGGAACATCCCAACCCGAGTTGTTGGAAGACCCTTGTGGTGACATTTATACTTTTAACTACTATGATACATGCATACATGATTGACATACTATTTTTTAGCAGTGGGTTGTAAACACACAGGTTGCAAGTTTTGTATGGGCGGGACTTGGAACTGAGTGGATTTACGATGCCTTTGCTTTGCGAACTATTTTAAATGACCAAAAACTTTGCCTTTGTTACATAAACACTCTTTTAAGGCTTTACTTGTTAACCAAACTCTATGAACTCACCAACCTTTGTGTTGACACTTTTTAGCATGTTTTATCTCAGGTATCTAAGGCATTCACTTCATGGCATGCATTTGGACATATCATAGAGTCGTGGTGACGACGCGTCTCACATGGGATTTATACACTTTAAAAACATCGTTTGGCTTGTATCAAACCTATTTCCGCATACATTGATTTTCATTTGGGACCTACATTTTGTAAACTCTGATTATTTTACTTAAACCAACGATGTATTTTCTAAGACACTTTAGGTCGATTCGATATCTTGTACTTTGATGCTATGACAGTCCTCCCAAGGTATTCCATTCCATTGCAAAAACCGTAATTTGGGGGTGTGATTGGTATCAGAGCATGGTTATAGAGAACTAGGTTACATCATTGACCCTAGACTATAACCACATCATCATAGCATCTCATCATATCATTATAAGTGCACATTCTTTATACATGCGGACTTATGACTCAACACCAAACATCATATGAGTCGATTAGTCCAAGCATTGCATAGTTACTTCTAAATTATACATAGCCTGATCACCTATGTCTAATTTAGGAAGAATCATGCAATGAAGGGAGTAGTAGTCTCATATGTGTAAGCAATTCCGTAATCAAGCCAAATTTTCAAAAGATTTTCTTTAAACCACTTGTTTCCGTTTGATCCGACGGCAGTTCTTGTTTGATGAGTTGCAAAGATCGAGCTAGAAAGAAGTCGTTACCTAAACCGATTTAGCCTAATCGTATGACAGTTCTTGTTTGATGAGTTGTGGGATTAAGTAAAAATCGGTTACCAAAAAGTCTTTAAAATTTTGCTTGAGAATGGGAAAGCTTGTCTCATCGAGCCTAATCATAATAAAGCATGTATTTAGGATGGGAATTGCTCACGATATAGCACGAGGCATATCTTGTGGGACGAGTAACTCATATGCATGAGCATTGACATAATCATTTAGACCATACATGAGCATGAACTTTTAGAACCCTTTGGGGAGTTCGAACCATAGTATCATCGATTGAATCACGGGCGTGATTCCTCGACATGGGAAGAATGTCACAATTCTCAAATTTTGGTCATTTCTCAAAACAATTCATGCTTCACAATTTCATCATTTATCGTAAACTAGGTTTTGCGTGTTCGGTTCAGTAACCTTAAAGGTTTAGCGGCAAATTCATGATCATATCATCACGAACATTTCATATGGACTAAGTTTAGTCTACATTTCATTAGCATCATTTGCATCATGTTAGTTCATTCATGACTTTTCATTTCACATTAAACGCGTAAATTTCATATTCAATAAACGTTATCGCGTAAGTTATTATTTGAATATTTAATCCGATACTTCCAAAAATTATCCCGCATATTTTATACTTACATTTAGTTTACAAAAACTATATTTTGAGTTTACCTAGTGTTTTAAAATTTACTTTGTATATAAATCGTTAAATTTATATTATTACGACACTTTTCTTAAAAACTACACGATAATTATTATATCACTCAAATTTTACAAGGAATGTAATTTGACAATTTTTATAACTACAATATATTTTACTTTGATCCGTTAAAAATTATTTTTAGCCAATGCTACCATAAATACTCAAAATGATTTCACAAGTTACAAGTTATACTTATTTAACTTATACATTTATATATACAATATACTTGATAAAAAAAATATATATATATTGAGAGACACAACCCCCCAAGAACCGGCCATGAGGGGGGGGGGGGGATGTCATAGAGTGGGTAGCATTAAATGTTGGTAATATTTTCCTTCTTGATTGTTTATATTCTTACTTCATCTAAAAATTCACACTTCCATCATTCATTCACTTCATTTTTCAAGTCAAGTAAAAAGTGTTTTTTTTCTCTCTTTGGTTCTTCATCCATCAACCGGCCTTCATAGGGTATACAAGGGATCACAAAAATCTTTACAAGCTCAAGTTAAAAACAATCTAGATTACACTCTTATTAAGGTTTTGAAATAAAAACCTAGGGTGTTTAGGTTAATCCTTGTTCTAATCACCTCATCATAGTAGCTTGTAAGCATATCACTCTCATTCCATATCTTTCATTTTCATTTCATACTTATTTCTTCATATTTTGAGCAAGCATGCAAGACTTATTGTTGTTTATACCATTTTTACCTTTGTTTTTAGAGTATGATATATAAAGTCATCCTATAATTATTCCCTTGGTATATATTGGTCTTGATGATGTTTAGGAACCCATGACACCCTACGAAGGTGTATGGTAGGAATAGATTAGCTTTGGAGTTGATTTGAAGGGATTGGAATAGGTTTAGTACGAGAAAAACTATTTTCGATAAGTATAAAAAGTGATCTGTTCTTATTTGGTTTTCTGGAAAATCCGACAGTAGGCACGAATTTTTGGCCTTGATATTTAGAAAATATACTTTAAAACGAATCCGTGGCTGCTTGAGGCGGATTAAAGCGGAGTTATAACGAAGAAGTTATGAATTTTTCAAGTTTGACGACGAAATATATATTTTTCTGAAATTTCAGCAACCTATTTTAGTTTTGTGCGAGTCAAAAAGCGAGTCCTAAGCTTTACAAATTATTTCGACTTATCAAAAATATATTAGTATACTTTGATACAGCTAAGGACGTTATAATCACATTAAGCGGTTTGAAACGACTAAGATATACGTTTTCATAAAATTGCCGTAACTAATATTTCAGAAAACTATATTATTTTCGAGACAAGTGTTACGGTAACTAAAACGACCATGTTGAAGGCTGTTTTTAACGTTGATGTGGAACTTTTGTAACGAGATGTCTTCTAATAAAATCGAGATCATCAAGCATATTTTCTAAAACGACCATCCGTTTGTATAGCGGAGTTGTAATAAATTATTCACGGTTGCTTAAACTTTGACGAAAACTCATTTTAAACCACATTTGGACAAAATCACCATCTTTAACCCTATTATCTTTATGTTGAGACCTTTATGACGAAAACTCTGAACTGAAACTTCTAGATTTTGATACAAACTTTCCAAAACCGTCGAGTCCGTTTCCTAACGTTCGGCGTACACTATTTGACTAGTTTTGAAAGCCATTTTGTCACTTTTATGAAAATTTCCAACGACATGATTTTTCGACGAAAAGTTAAAATTTCACAATAAATCATTAAGAAACTATTGTAGGATGACATTTTGGCGTAAATACTTGTAAAGTAATTTAAGAATGGTCAAGACGTCAAAAGTATTTTTAAACTGAAGAGTATTATTTTCAAAACTCACAAATGGTATAAATAACTTAGAAATGCACATAACATTACATCATAACTCATTAAGTATCATATCATTCATTTTAGGTCGCGGATAGTTTCCGAGCCTCATTTTCTTGCACTTCATTTTGTTAGTATATCAATCACACCAGGTGAGTTCTATAGCCCCACTTTCAATTGTTTTTATACTACTTTTTGGGGAGATACATGCTCAAACTATTTTCATTTACTTTCACAAATACTCTAAACGTTTACTAATTACCGTGAGTTTCATAGCCCTACTTTTATACATTTTCAATTACTTTTGGGGGAGATACATGCTCAACCTATTTTCCTTTACTTTCACAAGTACTCTAAACTTTTACATACCTCTTTGTGAGTTCATACCCCACTTCCACTCATTTAAATTCCTATAAACTATTTGGGGCGAGATATATGCTTATTTATCCAAACATTTTAACTCTTTTGTCCAAACAACATTACTTATACTTTACTTGATTCGTTATATATACTTGATTGGGTTATACTTGATTTCATATGCATATTTGGAACAAACATACAAGAATTAGTGGCTCCAAATTAAGTTGTTGAAAGGCTATTAATTTACAAACATACCAAATTAGTGGCTCCAAATTAAGTTGTTGGAAGGCTATTAATTTACAAACATACAAAATTAGTGGCTAAATTAAGTTGTTGGAAGGCTATTAATTTACAAACATCCCATCATTTATATGTTGGAAGGCCATTTTTATGGATACATCCCAACATGAGCGTTGGAGGAACATCCAACAGTTGTTGGAAGACCTTGTGGTGACATTTATACTTTTAACTACTATGATACATGCATACATGCTTGACATACTATTTTTAGGTGGGTTTGTAAACACACAGGTTGCAAGTTTTGTATGGGGGGGACTTGGAACTGAGTGGATTTACGATGCCTTTGCTTTGCGAACTATTTTAAATGACCAAAAACTTTTCCTTTGTTACATAAAACACTCTTTTAAGGCTTTACTTGTTAACCAAACTCTATGAACTCACCAACCTTTGTGTTGACACTTTTTAGCATGTTTTATCTCAGGTATCTAAGGCATTCACTTCATGGCATGCATATGGTCATATCATAGAGTCGGTGGTGACGAGCGTCTCACATGGAATTTATACACTTTAAAACATGCGTTTGTTATCCCTATTCGCATACATTGATTTTCATTTGGGACCTACATTTTGTAAACTCTGATTAGTTTATTTAATCAAACGATGTATTTTCTAACGAACTTGGTTAGATTCGATATAACTGTAACTTTGATGCTATGATAGTCCTCCCCAAGGTATTCAATTCCGCTGCAAAACCGTAATTTGGGGTGTGGCGGTTGAGCAGTGAGCATTAAGGTACACCTATAGCGTTCATCAATATCATCACTAAGCGAGAGGAGCAAACAACTTTTCCATTTATTGACGAGTGTTTTGGGTTTGGTTGGAGTTGATGATGGGGTTTTGAGGAAGTTTAAGCGGTTGTGTACGGGTTCCAAGCTATTATGCTGGAAGCCATTTACGTAAGCTCATCGAAATTTTCATGAATCGTTTCCATAACACTTTTCATGCGACGATTCCAGATCCGGTAACCTTTAGAATTATCACAATATCAATAAAGATTCAATGGAAACTTTGGCTTTGAGCTTTCCAAAGTCATCACGATCATTATTCGGGTAGCAAAGGGATCCAAATTTATGAAAGTGTTTGAGATTCAGTTTTCGGTTGTGGATAAGCTCAAATGGTGTTTTGTTGTGGCGTTTAGTAATCATTGAGTGATTAAAGGTGTAACATTGCAGTTGATACATTACCCATAAGTAATCTGGAAGTTTAACATTGATTAACATGGATTGGCGGCTTCCACAACATACGGTTTGATCTCTCAACAACTCGTTTTTGTTAAAGTACGAGCAATTGATGTTTGATGCTCAATTCCCACTTTCTCATAATATTCACGAAGAGTTTGATTCAAAATTGATTCCTTTATACATTCGAATTTGTCGTGATTATTCGGTGTGGGCAATTTTTAGAGTGAGAAGGTGATGATCATCTGTGGAGCTTGATCTTTACTTCGAAGAAAATAAACCCAAGTCCATCTGGAGTAGTCATCTACAATTACCAAGATGTAGTGTTTGCCATTAATCGTTTGCACGCGCATCGGACCACAAAAATCCATGTGAAAAAGATGAAGCACATGCTAAGAGCTGTGTTCCACCTTTGAAGGAAAATGAGCACGAGTGCTTTTCCCTTGTTCACAAGCTAAGCAAAGGTGATCTTTAGAATACCGAAATCTCAGGAGACCTTCAACAAGTTTGTATCGAGCAAGGTTGGCTATGGTTTGAAAGTTTAAATGTAGAGGCATCGGTTGTCATAGCCAGATTTTATAGATGTTGCCTTGAAATGAGAGCCGGATGGGAGATCAAACAATCATGTCTTGCATTGAGATTGTGTATAAACTTGAGTTGCGGGTGCCAGACATAAGATCTTTTCCTTGTAGATCACGAATGAAACAAGTTTTCTCCCTAAAAGCAACTTCCAAATCTCCATCACAGAACTGACCTACTGAGAAGAGATTGTGACCGAGACCTTCTACATAATAAACCCTACTAATTTCGATGTTTCCATTGATGTAATCTCCGTAGCCCATTGTTGGATCGATATACTTTAATCAAACTAACTTAACTAGCTTGTTAAGGTTTAACAACCTCGGATAAATCCTAAGTTATTAACAAAGAAACACTGAGCAATCTTTATCAAGTTTGCGAAATTTACTTAACAAAGCTAAGAAGAATAACTTTTATTATTAACTCTAAATCTGCTTATTATGCAGATACACTAAACAACTCTAAGATTATCGAACTTCTCTCTAAAACCCTAAAACTCGTAGACTTCTTACACTTCGTACCTCTAATACCAATCTAGGAGTCCTTTTATAGGCTTAAGGATATCCTAGTCGGTTTACAAATTGTATCCTTATGCGACAAATAATCTAATATAGAATATTCTAGAGTTACAATACTTTCCATAAACGAATATAATAGTTCTTTGTTCTTGCGATTACTGACTTCATTTAATGCGGTACTTTGACTTTATCTTTAGCGATACTTTGACTCTTTGACTTTTCGGTACTGCGACTACGATTACTTTCATATCTTCATTACTTTGATATCTTGACCTTTCATATCCCAACAATCCTCCCCTAACTTGAATTCTACTTGCTTGACTTCAAGTTTCTTTATCGAATGTATCTTTAAACTTCATCTTTAGGACATATTGTTTCTTAGTCTTTGGATTGTATCTCTTGTAGTTTACATTAGCGTCAAAGTATCTAGATTTATTCTTTCAGTGACATCAGAGGCAAGCTCCATCTTTTGGCAACCTGACAACATATGACAATTTGTACATTAATTGAGTTTAAGTTTCATACTATTCTCATCACTTCAGTGTGTTAACTCACGTGAGGTGGTTATGAAAATTTAATGGATTTAGATCTCTTTACCAAGCCATTATCTCTGGAGTAGCCAAATGTTTTGGTGTGTAAGACCATGGTACATTGATAACCATATGATTTTAGCAAATCATCAGCTATCAACAGATTTGAGTTGTCTTTACCAAAATTTGTACCCATACGGACTAGTTAGTTCTTAACTAATGGTGAACTAATTACCAATAATGGTTTTCCACTTGCCTTTACCACAAGCCATTTTCTTGTGGGCTAGCCAACTCTTCACATAAAAAGCTGATATGGTGAGTTGATTACCATACAACTTATTAGCAAGTTGTCAACTAAAAGCAGTTTGAAAGATCTTTACGGAAGCCGTTTGCTCATGGATGTAATCCTTTTGTAGCCATGGTGGATTGATGACCTATTGATGTTGCTATCACAAAAACCATTTATTTCATTTAACCTTTGTTTCAAAATATTTATTACTTAACAAAGGTTTCTTTCAAAAATCACTTAGCGGTGTAAAAGGCATTTTGCAAAATTACTTTGATGAAATCTTGTTTGATCGTGATGTACTGAATAAAGTAAATCTTGATTTATCAAAAAAATTTATTCATGAAATTCATACGGTTTATTCATCATCTTACCGGCAATGAGTCCAGTTGATAAACAAGTTATGACCATGCATGGGTTTCATTATCCTCTTCTACTTCCATGTCAGTGCTCTATCATTCTTCTCATAAACCGGCGGTAAGAGGGTATCTTAACTTTACAAACATGTGAATCATCGTACCATTTTCGGCTCACAAAAACATGAACACCGGACTCTTCAAAGAATCTCCGGCAAACAATTTCCCAATTTCTTGATTCTTCCAAATATCATCGGTGCTCTCTTCTTGCAGTTTCCCATGCGGTTGTAAGATCTCCAAGTAAAAACTAAACCAATCCCTTCTAATGGATTATGTTCAAAGTAAGCTTTAACCATATGATATAGATAGAATAGATCTACTCTATCTATAATATGCAATAAATACCATAACCTATTGAAAACTTTGAAGCTTTCATCTTCTTTATGAAAAATCATATAATCTCCATCTTTAGATTTCAAAACTTCAAAGCACTAATCGAGATATGTTCATCTTCATATAAATCTTCTTTGGAATATTTCACAATCAAGCGTGCGAGATAATTTCTTAATGCATCTCTAGTCTTAGATCTTAATTCAACTCTTTCTTTCTTTGAGAGCTGTCTATCTGTAACTTCAGTTTTCCTTTTTCTTTTTAAACTCTTCTTCCTTTCTTCTTAGGTCGATAAACCTTCTCTAAAATCTTTGATGCACGCAACATCCTTCTTATACTGCTTCTGTTTTGACATAATGGGGTCTTTTCATATCAACATAATTCAACATGTAATCCTTATATCCTCGACCTTTCAAATAAGCCATCATAGCATTTCTGTCTTTAGCTAAAGTAGGTCTTCTTGGCATATATATCTACTTGAGGGTAATTGTAGTAATGTCAGTTCGGCTTCAACATCTAATTCATCTTGTAATAGTTGCTTCTCTGCTTTGAGCTTCTTGACTACGAGCTTCTTTATCTTTAGCATTTAACTCCTCTTGAAACTTTCTATTTGCGGCTTCATTCCTAGCAACTTCAATTTGCTCTAAGTTACTTGCCAAAGTTAGCTTTTTACTTAGTTTCAACTAGAACACTTTTCCTTTATCTTTAGGATCAATTGCGGGTTGAGAAGTTCTTTGTTGTTCTTAACTTCTTGCACTTCTCAAATAGTAACACCACTCTTGGTTTGTGATAAATCTTCTAAAATTGTACTTGATGACTCATCATCACTTACTTGAGAATGGATGGGTTTGAGTGTAGCTTCCTCCTCTTGTAAAACAATAGAGGATAACAAGCACTTCATGTCACGGTTGTTGAAGGACCGACTTCCTCTTCAAAATCAACAACCTTGTTGTTCTGTGTTACTGTAGGATCCTTGTTGTTTGGCGGTACTTTGTTGTTTAGTACCTTGATCTTGATTACCTTGAACTTGAACTTGCTCTTGATTATCTTGAATGATCTGTTCTTGAGACTTTTCATGTTCTTGATTACCTTGAGTTCTTTCTCCTTCTCAACATCTTCTTTCAAATTTTCTTCTTCTAAATTCCTCCCCATGGGCGGAAGATTCTTGAACTAATGGCACACAAAAGTCTTTATCCCCAAACTTAAATTTCAATTTCTTTATCGCCCGGATTGAGCCTCATTAGTCTTTTTCAACTAAAAACAACTCCACTTGTCAAACATAATTATCCAATATTATTTCTTCGGAGGTAATGGTATATGAATCCTCTCCTTGATTGTTGAATGTTCCTCTAATGAGAAGCGAGGAGCAGATCCTTGTGGAGATGGAGAAGGTGAAACTGCAACATCTTCTTGAACCCAGTGCGGGCATTACCTTGTGAAATCATTACCTTCTTTTGATGCATCTTGTTGAAGCGCGGTACTTGCGGATGCATTACGGATGCGGTACTGCGAATCATTACAGCCGGTGAAGCCATCATCTTGATGTCGACTCAACGGCTGAACAACTTCCATCATAGAAATAGTTAAGGAAGTATCTTGACCCCTGAATAAAACACTCCTTTTGCCATAAAGGTAAAATCTTTGATTGTTGAACAATATGAGTGATAAGTTTGTAGGTTTTGGTATATCGGCAAGTTGCTTGTTCAAGAAAACCTGTATAAACCTTGGGTACATTAGCCAAGTAGATCCATGTGAGATATGTGAGAGCATTCCATCCAATATTAGCCTTGAGAAGTTAAAAACCCGATCTGTAGCTAATGTTAGGTCACAAGGTTTACCACACAAGCTTATAAGAAATATAGAGAGGCGATTGAACAAGAAATCAAACACACACACACGATATAATAAGACCGGTTATGCGTAGATGTATGTGAAAGGAATAACTTGAACAACCAACCTTCAAATGAAGGTTTACATAAGGTATTTATAGGAGGGAAGCTAGGGCAACACTCCTACTCCTTCCCTTTCACCTATGGGCTTGGGCCTAAGCTCATGGGCCTTCTACATAAGCTTAAGGCTAATAACAAACATAAAGGCCATAATAAGCTAACTATTACATATGAGTAACTAACACTTGAATAAGGTTTAGGAGTGATTCCAACAATCTCCCCTCAAGTGTTATTACATATGAGTAACAAACACTCAAGTGTTGGTGATGAAAAGCGGTGAAGGCGTTGATGTAATAGTAGCTTTGGCGTCTTCGACATTCTTCTTTCTTGTGAGAAGAATTGCCTTGATTTGAACAATCTCCCGGTGTAGAGATAGTTTACTTTGAACGGTTATGCTTTGGCGTCATCTTTAACTTTGTTCTTTGATCATTGTTCTTTGTGATGAAAGTGATAGTATGTTGTTATGCGCATCATATGCGCCTCAGTGCGCCCATTTGCTCGGTGTCTCCCGTCATTCTTCAACATGCTCACGCTCTTTTGGCGTTGGAATTGATCTTGATGGAGTTCTTTAAGTCTTTAACTTTGTAGATTCTGTATTGACGAAGAATCATTACATTTGTTGTGTTGCTTTTGGATAGAACTTCCATTAGTGATGATGTTGGCGTGAGCATGAGAAGAATCTGCACGATCATTCCGCTCCAGAGCTTCCATAAGAAGAAAACATTTAAGCGGTTAGTAATAAGCGGATTCCGGCACTTACAAGTTTGAACTTCGAGAGTGTTAACGGCATAGTGTGAAAACACTACTCTAATTCTTACAAAGGCGTTCTGAATCGAGTCCCACAAGTGAGATAACACGATGTACCGAAGTACACCTACGATTGAGATGAGTCGTTGAGGTACACCGAAGCATCACCTCTGGTAGACCGTTTGAGACCACTAAGCGCAATCCACGGGGAGTTGCAGGCGACCTGCTTTGTCGGTACGTTTGATGTTGACCACTGGCGGGAGTTTCCATTCAATTACTGAGGATCACAAATGTGAACCTCTCATAAATGTTCTCGACAGTTGCTAAGATCAGTGAAGGACTCGATAATGTACCACTTGAAATTCTTATTGTTGAATATCAAGTGATGAAATGTCAAGTGTACCTAAGAGATCTTTTGATGAATCTCGTGGCTCTAGACTCAATAGTGCGTTTTGGTTTTCTGGAGCGGAGACTAGGGAGAGGGTCTCCTTCTTCAATACCGGCAATCTCTAAGAGAAAGCCGATAGTTTACGTAGGGTTCCCTGTGAGAATGAAACAAGCTTACATTGAGAGAAACTTGAGTGGATAAGAAGGTTTAGTGCATGCGTCCTTTGGGTCCATGACGACTTTTAATCTTCAATACGGTGTCACTAAGTGACAACCGGTAGCATATGAATTGAACCGATTATGCGCCTAAGTTGAATAATCGGAGGGCTATTTCTTTTCACCCTTTTCTTTGCATTTCTTTTTAATTCTTCAACTCCTTCTTTCCTCGATTCTCATTTTCTCCTTTTTATAATCATACCTAAGGACTTCTAAATACTAACTATTTGTGGTGTCCTTGGGTAGATCCCTCCGGCTCTGGCGGATCATAGGGCGGTTATTCCTAACCTTAGTCACCTTATAACTCCATGACTAACCTATGTTGCCATAAAACCTTGTGTGAAAAATCTCTCAAAGTGTTTATGAATGAAAAACATTTTAGTACCCTTGTTGAGATAAGATTTTGCATAAATACTCCTCTTCCACATGTGCTTAAGAGTTTTAACGGTTAAAATGCACAGTGAGGAAAGAAGCGCGCACATTTTGAATTGATTCACTCAAGATAGACATTCCCCTGAGACGGTTACGTGGCATAGTTAAAGAGTTGCATTGTCGGCTTTTAGGTGACAACTAGCTCTAATAACTACCTTGAAGGTGTAGACAATCCTCGAAAAGTTGTCAAACCCGTCGAGTTCATGTCTACCAAGAGTTTCTCGAATGGTACATTCTACTCAGACAAGTCCTTTGCGAGACACGTTTACATCACTAGCGAACTAGCTTGAAATTATTACCGTCCCGGACAAGTCTTTTCGAGTTACTAACGGTTAAGATCTCGTCAATTCATGGGTTAAGTCTATAGCACAAAGATTCATTTGCATTTACACAACATATTTCTTATCACGTATTTTCTCCCCCTAAAAAATGGCATATATGATGTTATTTTTGAAAATTTGAGAATAAATATGACCATTTTGAGTGTTGCGGGAAGAATGACCACTTGTGAACAATTTTTGAACAAAGTTTTAATTCAAGTACTCCCCCTCAACAAGTGATATAAGCGGTTGAGGTTTTGAAAATCATAAGGGAAAGTACTTGTTCTTTTGAGCAAAACCTTGAAAAGTGAAAGGTTTGATAGGTTTTACTCAAAAGTAAGAAGCTTTCGCTCCTTTTATAAGGATTGTGGCGCTGAAGCGTACCACGGGTCCTTTATTTACAAGCGGGTTGTACAGCTGTAATGTGTGCACAAGCCATATGACATAAAATCAAACATCCAAAATTATATGAAGGAAGCAATTCAAGGGGTACCAGGAAGTGCGGTGATGTTCGAGGGTGTGCGCAGGCGTTGAAATCGGTTATGTTAATCACGGGTCGACCACCGACATAACTCTCAATCGTCGCGGGCTGATCCCTTGAAACAACCGTTCATCAATCATTGTGATGATCCGTCTCACATCCCTCCTTTCACGAGAATTCCGGTAGCTTAGGAGACCCAATTTTAGCGTATATCCTTCAACACATGCCAATCCATCCCTAACCGCTTCAAAGTATGATCCCGAACTTGTGGAGTTAAGCTACACGCATATTAGCGGTTTCTTTGAAGTTCACTACGGTAAACAACGCCGAAAGGTTTGCTGATGAGTGTATATTGAGATAGCTTGGTTGATATCGGGAAGATCAAGCTTTGGAGGAGTGAAGTTGACAGCGTCGATAAGATTCAACGACCCGGTGGAGATCTTCTACGTTCCTTGATGACAATCGTCTTATGAAGATGAGAAGTGACTTGATAAATTCGCGTTGCTACTTGATTGAGAATTGTCTCATGCGACCTGTACTTTGGCAAGGTACATGTCTTGATGTCATTGAGACAAATTCTCAAAGTCGAGAGAAAGCATAGTCCCGTTCATCTTGTCGTTTGACTACGATCTTCTTTAGGAATGTGTAGTCCCACTTAGACGAAAGGTCAGCGTGTATGATGGCGATATCCTTAGAACTATACGGCATGTTGAGACTTCGAACTGACGGCGGCTTACGTAGTAGATTCATCGGCGTTACGGCGGTGATGAATCCCATACAATGCATCTCGGTCGTATGCTTCCACTGTGTTGGAGAACAAGTGATTGGCACGTTCCTCAATGGCTATGCGGTTTGAGTAGGCACTGGGAATGGAAGTGTCAGCGATGTAGCATATTTTCTTGAATCATCGCCACCGTGTAGAAGAAAATCCAAGTCTTTGTTGAAGAAATATCAGAATGGAATCCTTGGTTCACTGGTTGGTCCAAGTGTTGGTAGAGGTTTGGTCCAATCGGTGTAGTATGGAGGGTTGTCCCTTTGTGTGAAGTCAATGTTTGCTTTCGGGTTGAGCCAATCCATGTTGTTAGACATAGCTCGAGCAATGTTTTCAAGGTGATATTCGACCTCGAGGGCACTTTTAGAGTTGTCTTTTAGAAGTTGAAACGCTTCATTCTTGATTCGCTTCATTCAGATTCGTCATTTTCTTCACATGGAACTTTTCTTGCAGAATTTTAGCATGCTCCAATGTAGAACCGTCTACCAAATTCTGACCTTCTTGAGGGTAGGGAGTGTTGTTAACAAGATTAGCAAACCATTCAAATTCCTCTGTTTTATAATCATCTAGCCATGATCTGACGTCGGTCACAGGCGTCTTCTTCTTCTTCTTTTTGAAGGCCTAGATGATGATTACGGTTTCGAACTTGTTTGGGAGAGGTGGGTTGTTGTAGGGGCTCAAGGACCTCTTCATCGTCACCACCCGTATACTCATAGTGATCATCGGTTTTAAAGTCGGGGTGGTAACTTCGGAATCGATCTGAGGTTTTGGTAGAAGAGCGAGGAGGAGATTTTTGTTGAGCGGGAGGCGTTGTGGAGGAGGTTGCATCATAGAAGATTCACGGGCTTCGGCGTTTAGGTGCGAGTCTTTATCCTTATCCTTGTCTTCATCGTCTCTAGGGCGTTTAGACTTTTCGACCGAATCTACAAGCTTCTTGAAGTTGGTAGTCGGCAATGCTTGAAACAACTTTCCTTCATCGAGTAAATGTCCCGGTCGTGCGGACATTTGTGTGACAAGCTTGGCCACCAATTCATTATCAGAAAACTACGGATCGGTTGGATTGATTGTGACGGTTAAGGGCGTTGATCGAATAGTTTGCTTGGCGGTCTGCATAAGATTTGGATAAAGTTGTTTGGTGAACAACTCCTTTGTGACTTTAGGAGCGTACTCGAAGGTACTTTTAGTGTAGCCTTGATCATTTCGTTCAGTTCCTCTTGGCGGTGATTTTTCATGAATTCCTGAACAAACTTCCTTTCTCCTTTCATCTTTTCATTCTCGTCATACAGATCTTTGTATGTGATCGGCAAAGAAATTACTTTTGTTGAGCACGTTTTTCTTTCGACTTGTTTGGCGGCTTTGGTAATCGTTCATGAGCTTGAGAAATCCAAGATTTAGATGGTTTCTTCACGGCTTTGGATGATGATTTGGTTGACTTCTTTGATGGTGGTGGTGAGGTGAGAAGGCGAATCGATGATGAAGAGATATGAGGAGACTCTGGATCCCGGAGGTTCGAGAGGTTTCTTCCTTTGATCGTGCGAGGACTATCTAGAAGAAGCGTATCATAATCAACATCTTTATCTTTTTGGACTTCTCGGTTTCGGTTCCTCAAACTCATATTCGATAGTATCCTCCACAAGCTTTTGTTGTTGCACAAGAGTGGTGGCACCGGCTCCCTTATCGGGTTGATTAACCGCATCGGGGAGATGGTTGAGTGAAGCGACACCACTTGATCCTCGGGACCACCCATTTGGTCTTTAGCAAATTCTTGACTTTTGAAGGTGTCTAAGGAATTGAACTTCTTCTTGTATGATATATCCGGTTGCTCTTCTTCTTCATCGAGCTTTCATCATAAGGTACAAGTACAAGAGTCTTTCCTTTTCCTTTGTCGGTGGTGGACTTGGAGGTTTTAGTCTTGAAGGATTGTCATCCTTGCGGTTTGAGTAGGTAATCTCTTCATCGTGTGGATTACCTTGAGCTTTCGTCCACAAGCTTTCTTTGCGGTTCGGTGTGGGAATAGGTTCACTTCCTTTGGGGAACAATCCTTTTACGAGGAGGATTCCTTTTGGGAAGCTTCCTATAAATATCTGTACTTGGGACACTTCCAGCACTTGCCTCTTACGGTCCTCCGAGTAGGTGTACCAGAAGATTTTTCATCGAGATGACCAACTTTGCCTTCTTTTACTGCTACTTGATACCTATTGTATGTTTCAAGCTTTTTGATTTGGTGGTTAGAAGGTGATCGGGTAATACCGTACCTTGTTTCTTTGTTGGCGATTCTTTGATTACGACGGATAGTATGGGTTCGATCAATATGTCGTGATTATCCGGGTCATTGAGCCTCATGGGGATGTCAGGATGAAGTCCAAGTGCTCTCTGGATCAACAGTTTGGTGTATCCGACATAGGGAATCTTGGAGCCAAGCTTCTTGTGAAATAGCATCATGTCCTCCCATATCAATGCTTCGATTTCAATGTCCTTCTTGTTGATCAACGACCAGAAAATTTGCAGTTCCATGAGCTTTGGATGCTCATAGCCATTTATCGCGACCGAGAGACCGATTTGGTGATGATCATGTAGAGTGTTCTCCATGGTTGAGGAATATTCTTGAGCTCCACGTGAGAGTGCTTAGTAATGATTCCTGAAGCTTCATCATAACCAATATCTATCAAAATTTGAGTTGTCTCTTGTTAGGGGTAGCAAAGAAGTCGGTTGGGCGATGTCGGGAATGATGAGAACAGCCGTAAGTCGGCGAGTGATAGTGACTTGTTTGTGATTAAGTGTCACATTCACTGCACTTTGACCGTGATCCTGCATAGAATCCCGAATTGTTGAATGTAGACCTCTGGGCGTGGCGAGTGTGAGAGCATGTTACGGTAGGGATGATTCACGAGAATATCACTGCAATGAGACAAGAAGATTCCGAGCATGTGAGGGTGTCAAAGTCAACCCTAAGGTTGTTCTTTCCAATCTTTCTCGGATAACCCTCTGGAAAGATATCGGCAATTGTAAGAACTTCTGATGCATCCACATTCATTTGTTCAACCATGTCGTGATCTGAAATAACATTAGCCAAAAGAACCAACATATCGAAAGACATAGTGTTAGTCAACAGAAGGTCTTATTGACTAGTTATTGAATGTGCGTGTCAATGATTGTTACGAGTCCTAAGTCACTTGTTTGTTCAATAGTCCAATGACGTCGTGAAATGTTTCGTGAGTTAGTTAACTTTAAGTTTTAAAGTTTATGTTATCACTTATTGTTCACAACATATCAAGCGATTAAGTTTATTAGTGACATTATTGGATACGTGACGTTATGATTAGTTTATTTACAAGTTTGTACACGTAACAATTCATAATGAAGGTCAATCAAGGCTTAAGCGTAGATTTGGCAAAGTTAAGCGTAAGTGATAGTTGCATATGCGTGAAAGCTTATGCGTAGGATCTAACTACGGCGTAAGAAATGTTGCAGCGTAGGAAAAGGGGACCTTATGCGTGGGAGCTTACGCGTAGGCGTATTTATACCTTACGCGTAAGGCTTACTCGTAAGAGTAGACCTTATGCGTAGAGGTCTTTATTTACGCATATCCTTCACGAGGATCTGGCGTAGTCCCATTGTAGAACCTTATGCGTAATAGTTATGCGTAGGATTATTCTTACGCATAACTTGACTACGCGTAGGGTAATCCTTATGCGTAGAGATTCAAATGACCTTGATTCGAATATTAAGCGTAGCAAAGCACGAAATAAATTCATCAACATCAATATTAACACAAAATTCATTTTAACAACAAAACATGGCATGAATCATTCGTTAATAGTTATGCGTAGAAAGTCATACGCGTAGGTCAAAACCCTAAGGGTTAAGAATTACGCGTATGATTTTTAACTATAGGATTTGCACCAAATTAATTACGGTAGGTCTAGAGTGTTGTTAGAGTCTTTAGGCCAAGTATTAACATCTAATTTGTTGAGAATCAAAATTACCCAAAGTCATGAACATTAAACCCTAATTCCAAATTGTTAAACAATTAGTGTTTCCGGGTGGTTAACAACCATGGAAATCATCAATTCAACAACATATGACCATAACCCAACAATCTTTTAGACCAAAACACTTCACATTTGGAAAAACCCAAATCGACTCATAAACCTTAATTATCAAAAATCATTAATCGTGTTTTACGGGTGGGTTTTGATGGTTAAAATGATATCCTTGATGTATTTGAAACGTTTTGACACTATCCATTTAACCAAAAACACACACAATGATTGTGTGTTCATAAGCTTATGCGTAGAACACATAATCACGCTTTAAACTTTTAGCCGTTGGATTTGCATGAAATTAAAAACCTTAGCTTAAAAACATGTTGCAATCACAAAACTACTTACAAAATGATGATCAAACGCCGCAGTTTCTTGAATTAAATCTTAGTAGTAGGATGGTTAGGTTGTGTGTAATAAATGTGAAGTAAAAGTAGGTGGGAGGTGTTTTTATTAAAATAACTTTAACATTTTGACAGTTTTGGTCCCTCCACCTTTTCCTTTTTCATACAAAGCCATTTAACTTCCATTTTGGTTACCAAACAAAGATTGTAAGAAAGAAACTTTGTGACACTCCCCTGACTTAATAAATAATGAAAGGTTATAAATTTTAGTCAGGAGTGTCATTTAACCGAAAAGTTTACCACCATTGATAAAAGAAACAACGGGATATGATAACATGCAAGTACGGATGATTTGAAGCGGTTAAGTATTAATTTTCTCCCCTCAACACTAGATCGAAAAAATACTGAATTTTGAAAGATTATAGTGTTGTGAAAAATGTACTTGCAATGTTGAAAGAAAATAGATAGAAGAATATTTTTGTTGTTTTATCAGAGTTTATATTTTTGTATTTTGTTTTTGAAAAATATTTACAAAAGAGATTTTGGTGTTTGACAAGTTTTTAAGACTGTTTTAGGAGGTCATCAATTCCTCTTGAGTCAAACACCTCATACCAATCCGGTGGACCAACTCATTAAACCTAGCGGGAGGCAAGGCTTTGGTGAGAACGTTTGCCAATTGGTATTCTGTACCCACAAAATATAATTCAACATTACCACTGTTCCACGTGATCCTTGATGAAATGATATCGAAGATCGATGTGCTTTGATTTCGAGTCTTGGCGGGAGTTGCGAGATCGCAATGGCACTCCGATTGTCGCAGATACATCGGGATTACTGTCAAATACGTAACCATAGTCTTTGAGTTGTGTTCTCATCCAAATGACTTGAGCACAACACACAAACATGGCTACATATTACCTTCGGTTGAGGACGGCGATGTACAATCCTGCTTCTTTGATTGCCATGACACCAGTTTATCACCAAGAAATTGTAAAGCTCTGAAGTACTTTTCCGTGAGTCTAAGCATCTGCGTGGTCGGCATCGAAAAGCGATTAGTTCAAAACGAGAATCCTTGGGATACGGATCCCCAAGTTAATGGTTCCCTTGATGTATCGGAGGATTCTTTTAGGCTCAGAGAGGTGGGTTTCATTGGTTGGTGATAGCGGGAGCATAGATAAGCGGCAAAGACAATATCAGTCGCTAGGCTGTTAGATACATGAGAGACCCAATAATACTACGGTATTTTGTAGGGTCCACCAATTTCCCATGTAAATCAGCGTCTAGCTTCTTGGTATGAGCCATTTGTGTGGCATAGGTGTCCGAGTTTTCATTCCAAATTTGTTTAACAATTCAAGGGCATATTTGGAGTGACTCAAGAAAATACCACGGGGTGATTGATGAACTTGTAGTCCTAGAAAGAGCGTGAGTTCACCCATCATGGACATTTCAAAATTTTTCTTCATTAGTTTTGCAAAAGCGATTGAAAACTTTTATGTGTAGACCCAAAAATGATGTCATCCACGTAAATTTGAACAATTAAGATATGTGTCCCGTGATATTGTATAAAAGAGTTGGGTCAACCGAACCTTTGGTGAAATTATTAGCAATGAGGAAGGATGATAGCTTATCGTACCATGCTTGAGGAGCTTGTTTGAGACCATCTGAGCTTTGTTAGGTTTGTAGGCGTGATTGAACTTCGGGATCAAGCGAATCCATCGGTTGGTGACATAAACCGTTTCTTTAAGTTGTCCATTGAGAAGCGCAGTTTTGACATCCATCGATGACCGTCATATTCATATGAGCATGAGCGAGAAATATCGAGCGACCTCAAGGCGAGCAACGGAGCAAAAGATTCTTCAAAGTCAATACCCTCTTCACGGCGATAACCCTTAGCCACGGGCGTGACTTATTTCGGATAACATTTCCTTGGCATCAATTTGTTTTCCAAATCCATTTTAGACCAATGGCGTAGACTCTGTTGGTCTTTCAACCGATTCCCATACTTCAAGACGTTTGAATTGGTTGAGTTCTTCTTGCATGGATTCAATCCGGTTGTCTTTTGTCATTGCGTCTTTGATGTTTTAGGTTGATTGGCGACGGTGAGTGCATAAATGCAATGTTCACCGTCACGTGTGAAGGCGTTGTCTTGTAACGGCCGGTTGATCGGGTTGCCAATAATGTTTTCCAGAGGATGGTCTTTCGTCCATCTATGTGTGGAGGTTTGATGTTGATATACATTGTGCGGTCGAGGATTCAAATGGTTTGTTGAAGATTCGCGACATGCAGTGCGGCGATCTCATTAGCAAGCGGGTTGAAGAAGCATTTGGATCAAAATCTGCGGTGGGGGTACTACATTGAGAATATCATCGGCAGCTTCATCATTGTTGGGCGGTTTGTTCAACTGTTGTGGTGGAGTCAAGCTGGTGTAGGTGCATCTGCTTGATAGTTGTTGTAGCAGTGTATCGGTATAAGAGTATTATCGGGTTGAGCGGTGAAGCAGCGGATACACGGAGCACGTTCATCAATATCGTCAGCGAGCAGTGGAGCAAATAACCTTTCCATTTGTTGGCGAGTAAGTTGGGGCTTTGTTCGGTGATGATGGGGTTTGGGGGAAGTTTAAGCGGTTGTGTCCGGGTTCCAAGCTGTTATACTCCGAAGCCATTTCCGTAAGTTCATCAAAATGAGCATGAATCATTTCCATCACCTGTTTTGTCGACGATTCAGTTCGGAAACCTTTTGAATTATCACGATTATCCGATAAAGACTCAATGTCGACTTTGGCTTTGAGCTTTCCAAAGTCATCACGATCATTATTCGGATAGCAAAGAGATCCAAATACATGAAAGTGTTTTAGATTCGGTTTTCTGTTATGGACGAGCTCGAAAGGTGTTTTGTTGTGGCGTTTTGTAATCATAGAATGGTTTTGAGTATAGCATGCGATAGATCTGACTTACGCCCATAAGTAATCTGGAAGTTTAGCATTGATTAACATTGTTCTTGCGGCTTCCACTAACGTTCGGTTTCGTCGTTCAACAACTCCGTTTTGTTACGGTATGCGTGCAATAGATGTTTGATCTTTGAATTCCCACTTTCTCATAGAATTCACGAAGAGTTTGATTAACAAATTCGGTGCCTCTATCATTACGATTAGTGAGCGGTGTTACGTAGCTTTGAACTTGTATTTTTGTGAGAAAGGTGATGATCATTTGTGGAGCTTGGTCTTTGCTTGAAGAAAGTAGACCCAAGTCCAGCGTGAATAGTCATCAACAATTACTAAGATGTAGCGTTTGCCATTGATCGTTTGCACGCATCGGGCCACACAAATCCATGTGAAGAAGATGAAGCACATCTTTGAGGCGTGTTCCACCTTTGAAGGAAAATGAGCACGAGTGCTTTTGCCTTGTTCACAAGGTGAGCAAAGGTGATCTTTAGAATAACGAAACCGTGGGAGTCCTTCAACTAGTTTGTGTCGAGCAAGGTTGGTGATGGTTTGAAAGTTTAGATGTGAGAGACAGCGGTGCCATAGCGGGATTTTGTTGATGTTGCCTTTGAAAGTAAACATATGGGAGATGAAGCAACCATGTCTTTCATAGAGATAGTGGAGAGACTAGAATTACGATCGGACATAAGGTCATTTCCTTGTAGATCACGAATGAAACAAGTTTTCTCCCGGAAAGCAACCTCCCAATCTCCATCACAAAAGCTGACCTCTGAAAGCAGTTATGACCGAGGCCTTCCACATAGTAAACCCTGCTAATTTCGATGTTCCCATTGACATAGTCTCGTAGCCCATGATAGCTGCGAAGTGATCATTCGAACGGCGGTGCCAATGAACTTTGCAATAAAGTTTGATAACAGTTTAAGATTGCTGTCATGTGTCGGGAACATCCGCTATCAACAATCGAGAGAATGATCGTATCACTGCATTACACACAGGCGACACGGATGGAATAGAAGTAGATTTGGAACCCGAAATGTTAGAGGGTTCCGTAGCAATTATAGTAGATATACACACATCAATAGCTTTAGGTATCCACTTAAATCCTAGTGTGTTATATATCCATTTCCGCCATCTCCAACTAGTATTTGCTTTAGTCTTAGTGAATGCACTAGGTGGTACTACATTCCTATTAGGTGACACTGGAGCTCTGAGGGACAGCAATGCGTTTCTTAGAATCTAAAGATGGCGGTCTACCAAGCACGAGACTTAGAAAGATTAGTGGGCCTAGAGGTATTCCGGTTCTTAGGATTCCTTAAGCGAGAGATGATAGCTTTAGCAACACATTTATCATGACAATCAGAATTCATACTTTTACCACAATTAACACAAGGTGCATCGGTGAATATCAAAAGTACTTAACGGTTTAGCATTCGTTACATCACTATTTCTATTACATTTGCGGGCCTTAATATCTATAGTGGAGGCAGCGTGAGTCTTATTCATAGTCCTAGGGTGTTCTTCTACTTTAGCATTCTTTATTATTCTTTTCTTAGGTCGACTTCCTATTCTTGATTTAGTGCTCTAGAACGTGAAGTGCGGACATTTGGAAAAGATGCAACTATTCATGTTTTAGTAGAAGGAGGCACGTTAGCAACTTGTGATTTGGCAGTAGGGATTCTAGGTTCATGAGTACTAAGTGTTATTGGGGCTAATCTCTTAATGATGGTTGGCGGAAGTTGTTCATACTTTCCTAACATTTCTCTTAACTTGAAGATAGTGTGAATCAGATCTTGATTTTCGGACCGAACATTTCGGCAAAATGCATAACTTCTTTAGTGTGTGCAAGATAATGATCAAGTTCATTTGATGCTTCATCACGAGTCTTTTTGAGTAAATCAAATATGACACCATATTCCTTTTTAACTTTTACAAGTTCTTGTTCATATTTTGAGTTTTGACACTTAAAAGACACGTTTTGATCATCCAGTTGCTCAATTTTAGGATTAGAAGATTTTGTATGCAACTGGCGATTTTGTGTTGAAAAGCAATTTGTTGATCGTGAATATCTTTTTGACACCAATTAAGGCGACGTATTGCATTTGAAAGTTCGTTTGACAATCGTTTGTTTTCAACTTTTAAGGACTCGATCTGAAGCACATTATTAGTATTCTCAACATTTACCACGAGAATCAACGTATCGGAGAGATATAATCAAATGCATATGACAAAGAATTCAATAGCACAACATTATGGACATCGGCACAGATGACATCTTCCAAGAGTCGATCAACATCTTTTCTCAACAGTTTCTTTTTCGTTTAGTGTTAGAAATAGATGTTTTCTCAGCGACCTTCATCACTCCAAGTTCCTTATGAAAATCCTTTTCCCAGGCTAATGCACAATTTTCAAATTTTTAACATTAGGTAAAAGATTTTTCTGAAAAATGTCTCTTTGTTCTCGCGCCATAGGTGATTGAAAATGATCAATTTTGATTTCAGAGCGATATTCTATCTCATGTTGTAAAATTTTGAGGTCAACCATGAAAATGTCAAAATATCTAAGAATTTTTCGATTTTCAGGTTTTGAATTTACTTCACCGATGGAAGGTAAAGGACCATAAATTTGTGCATAATCTGGTTGGGGATTAACATTAGAAGACTCCGGTGTTTTGATGATAACCCTTGGTGTGTTAGAAGAATCCGTTGGTGTGACGAAAGTGACTACTTTTGAATAGTTAAAAGGTTTGTTGTAAACAACTTTTTCTAATTTTGATCGACTCTCGTCTTCTGCATCTAATTCC
This sequence comes from Chrysanthemum makinoi, assembly GCA_910596185.1. Classification (NCBI taxonomy): domain Eukaryota; kingdom Viridiplantae; phylum Streptophyta; class Magnoliopsida; order Asterales; family Asteraceae; genus Chrysanthemum; species Chrysanthemum makinoi. Next base: position 181,275,423 of record OU343218.1, on the reverse strand, counting down.
TCTTGGCGATGATATTCAACAACACTCATACGAGAATTATCAACTTTATATTACGCCTTTGGAAACTTGAGGATTTGGTTTGAATGCTTTGGTTGAAAGCTTAGGTTTATGTCGGCAAGATTCGGTCCATATCCATTTGGATTGGGTTTTAAAGTAAACTTTTCAATGGCCGTGACCGACTCGCCATGTTTGTAAACAACAGTTTTAAACTCTTTAAGTTTGTTTTGCAAGCCGATGATTTCTTTAAGATGATCATCTATTAGTTTTAGTTGAATGCTTTTTGTATGCGAGAAGCTTTTTGACAAGTTAACAACTTCGGCCTTAGCTTTTGATTTTCCAAGGTGAGGCGTTAATTTGCTTTTTATGTTCATGTTTCATTGTTCTATTTGGACAACAAAGCATTCTTGAGCGGCTAGATCGCATCTGTCTTTCTAAATATTTTTCGTTTTGATAAGATTTGGCAAAGGCTGCTTCAAAACCGTTTTCACGTTTTCTTGAGTTTTGAAAAAGTTGAGTTGCTTTTGTAAACATTCAAAATCCTTGGTTAACAGTGCATTTTTGCATTTCAAGTCATGATTAATGGCATGACATTTTCCACTATGGTGTTGGTCTTGTATTAAGCGAGCAAAATCGGATGAGGCAAAAGTTGGCGTGTTCAGCGTGAGTCTCAACATGATCATTCTTGAGATCCTCAAGTATAACCACGAGTCAATTTGATTATCAAGGGAGACGTTTGGTCATCTTGATCGTCAAATATAACTACGGGGTCTAGTTGAAAATCGTCAGAATGAGATGTGGGCGACTCATTTTGAACATTCGAGCCTTGCGGATTCGGATGTTGGCGGAGATATAGATCGAGATAAAATGGTTTGTTGGTACGAGACAAGCCATCGATGTCATACTGGGCCTGTGTCACTCATGTGTAACTCATGCATATTAGCCATCAACATAACTTTGCATTGGCACGCAAGTCCTCCATATCATCATCACAGTGCATTTGCCATAAAACTCTGTTCTTTGTGCGTGAGAGATCCACCGCTTCATCCTTAAGAGCCAAAGAAGAGCCTCTTTGAAATAAGCGCGCCCTAGTCCTTGGCTTTGGGCATGCATTAGCAGTGTCCCTTCTCATTGCGGTTGTAGCATCGAAGACCATTCAACCCATTCGAGCATTTCCTGTTCCACCATTGGAGCTCGATTGTTATTCCTACCCACAACATTAAACCCTTGACCACGCCCATCGGCGACCATAACCACGATTCCGAACTTCAACTCGTCCATTGTTCACAACAGCTTGATTCCTTGTATTAGATGAGGAGCGAATACGGTTGTTGGATTTGTTGGTATAACGGCTAAAGGCATTAGCAATCATAGCAAATCCTTGTTGCGGTGCTTGAGCGGATCGATTCCTCATTAGCCGGCTTGAGCATTGTTGTTGTTGTATGGAACCAATTGAGTTTGTTGAGATGGAGGTTGTGAAGGATAATGTGGTGTGATTGTGCAGATTGGTTGAGTTTTTGGTTGAGGAGAATAAGCTGTTTTGAGCATATAAGGCAAGTTGTTGATTTTTCGGATGTGTCGGTGGAGCAATTTGAGCACGGAGAATCCTTTCCCTATCAACTTCCTTTTCATGAGGCTTCAAGTAATCGTACAATAATCCATATGTAAACTGATGCATGTTTTTAAACGGCGGAGAAAAATGACATACTTCTCCCATTCAGGACCAAGACTACTTGGGAACTTAGTATTCACTGCAATTCTTGGCATGATGATGTTGTGTTTATCCAAATCATTGATGATTTCTGAAAATCGATGATGATAGGACTCGAGTGTCTCTCGAGGTTCAATCATGAAGTGTTCATAAGCCAAGTAAATTTTGGATTCCAAATCTTCGATTGAGTCAGATCCTTCCATAAGAAGACGAATATGATCCCACATTTTCTTTGCGGTCTTTTGAGCATCAACACTACGAAGAATTAGGTTTGGTAATCCTAGGAGGATATATTCCATTGCAAGCTCATCTGCTTCATAGTGTAGAAGTACTTGAGGATTCAAGTGCACTTGATAGCAATGTTCGTTTGTTCATCTCTTGGTGGAATGGCATTTGGATCTCAGGTACAATGACGGTAGGCATCTCAAATGGACCTTTCAAGATAACCTTCTTTAAGAACTTTCCATGTGGCTTCTTTAGATCACAAAACCTAAAGAACCTTATCACCCATTGATCGTAGTTTCTGGAAGTGAGCATTGGAGGTCTATCAAGTGATCGGCCTCATGAATTGATTGTTGGCCGCTTAAAGTTTCAAACATCTTTGCAAACCAAGTGGGTTCCCTCATAGTGATCCTTGATGGATGTTGATTAAAGTCATTTGTGTGCGGTTGAGCTTGAAGACTTTGTGGTGGTTGAACCATTTGAGGTTGTGGATTTCGACAAGTTGTGGAGTATGTTGTTGGTTAAATTGTTGTTGATAAATTGCTTGTTGTTGATTCCATTGTTGATGTTGTGGAGTTAGTTGTTGTTGGCGTTGAGGATGAGGATAAGTGTAAGGGAAATAGTTAGAGTATGGTGGTTGTGACATGTTGATAAACTTGTGTTGGTAAAATGGATCTTTGTAGTCGAATGAACCTTTGTTGATGAAGTATCCTTAGGCGTAGAAATCACAATAGACAAGTAGCACTTATGCGTAAAACACCAAAGTTACGCGTAACAATTAAGGAGTTCTGGCGTAGGAATTTAGCTACTGGCGTAAGTAGGAAAAACACTAAAGTTACGCGTAGACAAAAGTTAGGCGTAGAAAGTTAGGCGTAGGATTATCTTATGCGTAAGACTAGGCTTAAGCGTAAGAAAAATCTTATCGTAGGATTTCTCGGCGTAAGCTTATGCTTATGCGTAATTTTAGGGTTTTATCCCAAATGATCTTTTACACTTCACGGTGCAAAAGATATCCAAAGTCGACGTATTTTCGGACTTATCCAAGTAAGAAAACACGGAATAAACCACGAAAATGAAGATCAAACCAAGGAGATGCTTACACGTAGTTTTAGGGTTTTACTACTGGCGTAGAACTACTAAATAAATTGATTTGCTCAAAGATGTTTCTAAACTAGTTTTTGTGTGATGAAATAGCTTCAATAACACCAAAAGACACAAAAGTGTGAAACTTGATGATCCAAAACTCTTAAAAGCGATTATGCGTAGAACAATACCCACGAATAAAAACTAGCTCAAAAACAATGATCCACGCATAAAGTTTGAAACTTTTTGCCAAAACAAGTATTTTAACACCTTAAAACGTTGAAAGTACAAGAATCTTGGATTCAAAAGTGTAAAAATACGTTTTTTAAGCGAACCAAAGTGTCACTCACTTTTCGCGTAAGACCAGAAAAAACCTTCAAAAACAAACTTGTTCACCCAACTATTTGGCGATTGATACCCTTTGTTAGGTCACAAGGTTTACCACACAAGCTTATAAGAAAGATAGAGAGGCGATTGAACAAGAAATCAAACACACACACACGATATAAGTAAGACCGGTTATGCGTAGAGTGTATGTGAAAAGAAAACTTGAACAACCAACCTTCAAATGAAGGTTTACATAAGGTATTTATAGGCAAGGAGCTAGGGCAACACTCCTACTCCTTCCCTTTCACCTATGGGCTTGGGCCTAAGCTCATGGGCCTTCTACATAAGCTTAAGGCTAATAACAAACATAAAGGCCATAATAAGCTAACTATTACATATGAGTAACTAACACTTGAATAAGGTTTAGGAGTGATTCCAACACATGTTATGTGCGTGGTATAAGTTGCGAATGTCATTCTCATCTGGGTTTCTTAAAAACTCCTTCCCATACAACTGGATTATGCACATAGTAAAAAAATGTAGGCAATCGCGTGCACAGTGTTCACCTATTTGTAAATACTCATCTAATGCATCAACTAATATCCCGTAAGACAATTGGTGTAGGGCACATGTGCATTTCATAATCACACTAAAACTCATTACACGAGCCATCGGTGGGACTCTAAAGAAATCAAAATGCTTGGGAAAAGGATGATGAGTTTGAATATATGTTTCAATACCTTGTACTTTTTCTAAAAATAGTTTACGGCTCATACTGAAAGCGGCGCTAAAATTTTCTTGAGTATATTTTGGGTTGTCACCAAAATAGTCGACCATTAGGCGTTCTTGACAATTTGGCGTTCACGGGGATGTATCTCGATTGGAATGAAGGTCCGGCTTGTTGTTGTTTAGCGATTGCTCGAACTCAAACTCTTGGAGTGTTGAGTTTAGGATACATCAAAACAATAAAAACATGTAGACACCCCAGAGTACACAGCGGAAGACTTAGAATATAACAGCAATTAATTAACTGAAATAAATGCGTAAACATACCTTTTCCAATTGCAAGAACTTCTTCAATCAAGAACCCTAATTAGGGTTTATGTGGTTTAATGAATTGACCCTTACCGTTTTTCAATTCAAACCAATCGATGTAACAATAGTGTGTTACACCACGTTTTTGTACACCGCATTACCATTAGCGATTCGATCACGAATGCTAGTTCTTGATCACAATAGAATAACCAAACATCTTTGTTATATCCTTACAATAAGGGGATTCACTCGATCGACCAAGACAAGAGGGAAGAAAAGAAGAAGTTTGGCCCTCTATTGAAATCTAGTGTGCCAAAAGATGAATACATGGGGATGTATTTATAGCCTTATGGTAGATGTCAAGTTTACTATGGTTTCCGATGTGGGATTCTATAGTTTAAGTTCAAAAACAAGCCCAAAAAAGGGTTCCTAAAACCGTCTCTTGGCTTGTTTACTTTTCTTCATATTCCGTTGACATTTAACGACCGATAGTCACTTTCAATTAGTACTTATAAACGCTCGTTTGGTCGATTTTTGTGAATTTAATAATTAAACATAATATTTTATATTAATTATTTAAACATCGAATCTCATACGTAAAGTGTGCAATCCCGTGGTCTCGAGTTCGAATCCGGTCATACACATATTAAATATATCCATAAACCAACATGGAGAATCATCTCTAGCTCCGCTAGCTCTTCAATGTCACTTTCACCAGAATAAGACGATTGGTTTGAATTGAAACGGTAAGGGTCAATTCGTTAAACCACATAAACCCTAATTAGGGTTCTTGATTGAAGAAGTTCTTGCAATTGGAAAAGGTATGTTTACGCATTTATTCGGTTAATTAATTCTTTGTTATATTCTAAGTCTTTATTTGTGTACTCTGTGGTGTCTACGTTTTATTGTTTTCATGTATCCTAAACTGAGCGATTGGCATCACGAGCCTTGTATAACAAGTAATTAATTTCTGAAACACATAAATAAAATAAACATGATTGTGTTATTAATTGTATGCGTAGATCTAGGGTTTGCAAAACCGAAACCCTAATTTTTTGGGGGTTTGGTGCCCTAATTAGGGTTTTGTAAACTTGAGTTTTAATTGGATTAGAAACCCTAGGTTGCATTCAATTTTATGTGTATTCGTAACTGTTTAATTGCATTAATTGTTAAGTGTGATTTACATCCATGATAAATACATGCATGTTTTGTCATGGATCTGCTTTTATTGTATGTTTTACTTGGTTAAGTGATATACTCTAATATTACGATAGATCTAAAATTGGGGAAGACCTCAGTCATTATTATTTAATCAATTATGTACTATGTGGTATGTGTTTAATTTTGACTTACATGATCGATGAATCGATGCATGTGGCTCATTTGTACATTGATGAAAACGGGTGAGAGTCTTAATTAAACATATACATATTGACAGATCTAGAATTAATTATTAATAGGATTTATCAAAAGGTTTGCATGTGGCTATTTGATATGCATGACTTATTATTATGCATTCATTGTTTATTTGTTTATTTTTAAATACTTGCTTGTTTGTTATGTGTAACAAGGGTATTTTTATAAGAAAAATAAACTGACCTAAACAATGGTGAAACATGTATTTTTAAGCATAGTAATCGTAATCATTTAAGCGATTGATTTTTTGCACAAACTAGTTAGAACGGCTCACCCATTAATGACAAACTGTGTGATGGGTATAAGGTTGATGCGCATTAAATTATCACCTTAAAGATGAGGTATGTAATATGCTTGCTGACCTAATTCTCCGTTAAGTTTGTGCGTCTTAATGGAGTTACCAAGTATTCCTATATAATGTGCATAAAATCTTAAGGGCGAATTGACCTTAAATTCTACGAGCCACTTTTATGGTAATTATCCGAATAACTTGGGTCTTATGACTCATGCAGCAGTAGGATATAGTGGTAATTAAAGGTAATTCTTTAATTGGTGTAACCAATACATCGATTAAAGTTTGATGATGAAAAGCTTAAACATTAAAACAAGGATCATTTGTTTTAATAAAACCTTATACTACGAAGATGAATGCATGACATCTTTGTTCATATTTGATTTGACATCAAAATTATTACCCTTAATTAAAGTTGTATGCCATCCAAGCGGAAACACCGAGATTACCTTTTATTTAGCATTGAGAACGTGATTTAGATCATAATCAAAGGGTAAAATATCCACGTGCGTGAAGCGGGCATGGATGATTTTGCAGTTTCTTAAGTTGGACAACTTAATTGAGTTTTGTAGTGAGAACCGGCAACTCAAGGCATAAGATGGGGATAAAACATGTTTACATGGCAATTGAAATTGGCTAAATGTAAATCCCATAAATCTAGGAGTTGCAATTTGAAAATTGACAATTGAGTTCGAGCTTCGTACCATTTTGAATAATTTCATTACTAGCGAATCAACGATGTGATGAAACTATGTCAACGGATCCTAGTTTTCAGGTGAAAATTAAATGGTTATATGTTTATGAACCATGGGTATTTAATTTTCTTGAAAATGTTAATTATCGAAAATACTAAAATTGAATTTTGTAATTCTTTTGAATGTATTAATGCAACATTTAACTGTAAACGTGGTTTGGTCTTTTATTAGTAAATTGATCGATTCCGCTTTCAAACAAATGTTTGATCGAGAATAATTACGAAAAAGACAAACAAAGTCTTTTCTATGGGAAAGAATGAGACTCAATCCTATTCCTTTTCATGAATGAGAAAGGTACAATAGGAACATTTGAATTGTCTAAATTCTAATGTAACTCATAGCAATGAATTGCACATCATATTTTCCATAAAGATTTCATTATCCTCATTTGGTGAATGAATCCTTTTGTAACAAACATGAATGTTGGTCAACTGGAAAACATGTATATGAGTTACAAAATTAGAAGCTAGACAAATTACCGCAAAAATTGATAAAAGGCAAACTAGCATATTTTATCTAGTTGTTTTGCTTTAGCCTTTAAAGGTGCTACATACGCGTATATGGGCATGGTAGGCTATTAAGAAAGAAATTGCATACTGCAATTTTTCAAGTTAATAACATTGATGGATAACCCATCATTCACAGAGGAGTAGAATACGTTTTAGTACCTAAGTAATGATTACGTATGGTTCTTCAAAGGTGTAGGAAAGTAAAAGGCAAGCAAGTTGTTTTTCACTAGTTATGAAACACTACGGTGTTGTCAAATTAGAGTGGGAGCATTTGTGTTGCATTCTTGAATAAGAAGTTGTTATAATGACTTCTAATTCAGTGGGAGCTACAAGCTTTGTTTCCTGTGTAGTAACCCAGATTATCTTCAAAGATAATTACTTTCCAAATTGTAGACACTTATGTTTTTAAGGATAGTCATGTGCGTTTCCTTACTAAACAATGTAGTCCTACATCTACTTGTTATATCTATGACACAAATCATATTAATCAAATAAACAAACGTTTGCCGTGTTGTTTTATCACTACATGATTTTGTTCCATGCACAAGTGGGAGAAATCTTTGTGTGTGCAAGGTACAACACATATAAATGTGATTTAAATGGATTCTCTTGACCACAAGGTAAAGAGAGTAACGTTTAATAGGAATTATACATTTAAATGTGTATGATTGCCATATTAAGAACATGTGTCAAGATGATAACAAAGACTACTTTATCTTAAATATTTATGTCATTCAGTATTTAAGAAACACTTGTTGTTACAATTTATGTTGCATTGAGAGCGTGAACTAGATTATAGCTCAAGGTAAAATATCCACGTGTCGTGAGAACGAGCATGGATGATTTTGCAGTTTCTTACGTTGAACATTTCATGGAATGACATAATTAAATGAAGTAATCTAATACTATTTGAATTTAAGTATTCGTTGAAAGACTTAAATATATGTAGTAAATATTAACTTGAAATATTAATTGAAACCCGAGGTGGTGTTCATAATTACTTTAATTATAAATGTTTATGATTTTGTTATATCTCTTACAATGGGGATTCACTCGTCGACCAAGACAAGAGGGAAGAAAAGAATAAGTTTGGCCCTCTATTGAAATCTAGTGTGCCAAAGGATGAATACATGGGGATGTATTTATAGCCTTATGGTAGATGTCAAGTTTACTATGGTTTCCGATGTGGGATTCCATAGTTTCGGCCAAAAACAAGCCCAAAAAGGGTTCGTAAAACCGTCTCTTGGCTTGTTTACTTTTTCTTCATATTTACGTTGACATTTAACGACCGATAGTCACTTCAATTAGTACTTATCTTCGTTTGGTCGTTTATGTGAATTTAATAATTAAACATAATATTTTATATTAATTATTTAAACATGAATCTCATCGTAAAAGTGTGCAATCCCGTGGTCTCGAGAGTTGAATCGGTCATACACATATTAAATATATCCATAAACCAACATGGAGAATCATCTCTAAGCTCGCTAGCTCTTCAATCACTTTAGAATAAGATGATTAGCTCATGTTTATTACTTATATGTATAAGTGTTTTGAAATAAAAGTTGTATAGATTTTGATTGAAATGTGTATATTTATAATGTTAAATATATGTGTTTAGAAAAAAAAAGAAAAAAAGAAAAAAAAGGTTAACGTTGCATTTTATCTGTTTCACAAAGGTCTGACAATCATTGCAAAGTTTGCTAGCCATGCGTCTTGACGGCGAAGATTGGAATGACGAGCAATAGCAAGAGAGCGGTGTCACGACAAAGCACAACAAAAATGCCATGTGACACGGTGAGCTACGAATTACATGATACCGTGTGCTCTTATTATAAGTATGATTACCGATTCTTATTTTTTTAAAACTTCAAATTCAGCTATTTTCACATTTGCATAAATGACTTTTTTGTTTTTCTATATCACAAAATTCACGTGTTTCTTTCTTTACCAAAAAATCAAATAAAAATTGAAGCCCCTCCTCTTCTTCATCGCCAACATTCCCACACTCTGACAAAACGACACCGTTCCTCTAATCTATAAAATACCCCCCACTTCCCCCCTCTCTCATTCCGTTACACACACACACTCTTCATGTAACAAACTAACAACAATTTGTTACATTTTCCCTCCATTTTTTCTCTCTCACACACTCCCACACCTTCCACTGTATGTAAATTCCACACTTAAACATGCTCGATCTCAACGTATTCTCCATTATGAAAACAACAGAGATTCATTCCGTTACTTCTTCCGACGTAACAAACAGTTAATCACATCGATATGCTGAGCAAAATGAGTGAACTAAAAGATGAACATGAATCAACAACCTGCTTTGGTAAATTTGTTGAAGAAGAAGAGGAGGAGTTAGGTGAAGAAGAAGTGGATTCGTTGAATTTGAAGGTGCTTGAATATCAACAACCTCTTCCTGTGGTAAATTTGTTGCAACTGGTGAAGCTCGGTCCGCCTTCTAGAAGCTCACAGTATCGCGGTGTGACGTTTTATCGGAGGACTGGACGTTGGGAGTCGCATATATGGTGAGCTCATTTTATCATATCGTTAATTAAGTGTATATGTTTTGAATTGAATGATATGAAATGATGTTATTATTATTTTGTGTACTGATGGATGATGGATTTGAATTGCTTAACGAAAACTTAGATCAGCTTGCATCACTAGTTGTACAGTACAATATGCCGATGCACGTCGTTGTTCTGTATATTCTCTGTTTAATTAGGTACTATATGTTTTTAATTCTGTCTACTGATGGATGATCGATTTGAATTGCTTACCGAAAACTTAGATCAGTGCGCATCACTGGTTGTACTGTACAAATTGTTGATGAACGTCGTTGATTCGTATATTCTCTGTTTAATTAGGAAAGTTTTGAATCATATGAAATTATGTTATAATCGTGATGTATTTGCTAATTGTTTACTTAATATGTTGAATCTCGTCGTGTGTAATTTGAATCTGAGTAGTAGTTTGGATCAACTGGTTGAATAATAGGAGTTTAATTTGATTTGTATATACCGATGGATGATGGATTTGAAGTGGTTAACGAAAACTTAGATCAGTGTGCATCACTAGTTATACTGTACAATATGTCGATGCACGCGTTGTTCTGTATATCCATTGTTCAGTTCAGATTTAGGAATTTTGTTTGTGATATGAGTGATTTGATTGGTTGATGATATATTTGGAAAGTGTGTAGTTAATAATTTGCTCCATGTGTATCATTAATATGTTATTGCACATATCAATGACTTGCTAAATTAGGAAAGTGTTTAATGATGCAAAATGATCTTATTGTTTAGTGATGGATTTGGAAAATTGTTTAGTTAATAGTTTGATCCATGTGTATTTACGGTACAATATGTGAATGAATGTCTAGCGTAATTTGTCTCTGAGAACTAGTAATACGGAATATGGATCAACAGGTTGTTTAGTACAGTACGTTAGGAGTTTGATTGTTTTTATGATATTGAAAATCTAACTGTGAAGTGTGCATCACTGGTTGTACAGTACAATAAGTTGATGCATATTTTGCGTAATTTGAATCTGAGAACTATTATGGATTAACAGGTTGTATAGTAGGAGTTTGATATAATTTGTTTACTGATGGGTGATGGATTTGAAGTGCTTAACTAAAATTTAGCTCGGTGTGCGTCACTAGTTGTACAGTACAATATGGTAATGCATGTGCGTAATTTGTCGCTGATGTGGATCATCAGGACAACGGGTTGCATAGTACAGTAGGAGTTTGATTGCTTTTATAATATTGAATGATCTTACTGGTGAATGATAGATCTGATTTGTTTAATTAGAATTTGCTTAGTGTGTACAGTACAATATGTTTGATTAGAAAGTGCTTCTATGATATCAAATGATCTTTTGCGGGTGAATGATGGATTTGAAGTGGTTTACATAAGAATTGCTACGTGTGTGCATCACTGGTTGTACAGTAGGATATATTAACGTACATTTCGCGTGATTCTGAGTTTGACAACTAATATGGATCAACCGGTTGTATTTTACTGTAGGAGTTTAATATAACTCGTTTAATTAGGCGTGGTTTATGATATCAAATGATCTTACCGGTTAATGATGAATTTGAAGCGCTTAATTGGTTGTATGGTACATATGTTACTGCACGTCCCTAATAATTCAACACTGAGAACTGGAAACTAATATGGATCAAGAGGCTGTATAGTAGGAGTTTGATATAACTTGTTTAACTAGTAAAGTGTTTTCATGATATCAAATGATCTTGCTGGTAAATGATGGGTTTGAAGTGCTCGAGTAACATTTGTTTAGTGTACTCTGCTTGTAAGGTACAATATGTTAATGGACGTCATATAATTTTAACACGGTAGAACTAATATGGATTAACTAGTCGTGCAGTAGGAGTTTGATATAGCTTGTTTATTAGGTTTTAGGAAATTGTCTTAATGACATTAGATAATTCTACCAGTTAATGATGGATTTGAAGTGGTAAACTAATAATTTACCGAGTGTGCATCTCTTGTTGTGCGGCACAATATGCTAATGCACACCTCACGTAATTCTGACTCTGAGAAGTAAGAAATAATATGGATCGACAGGTTCTAGGAGCTGCTATGAGTTGTTGATTGGCAATGATTAAAATGCATCTTATTGTGTTGTTTGATGATGCTATGATCTGATATCTTTGCATTTTATGTTGTCAGGGATTGTGGAAAACTACTATATCTAGGTGAGCATAATGCTTTAATACTGTATCCTAATATTGTTGGAAGGCGCCAAATAGTCTTGATTTGATGTATTAATTTATGTTTGTCTGATTACAGGTGGATTTGATACTTCTCATGATGCTGCAAGGTGAGTGTCTCAATCTGATAAACTCTAGTTAGGCTGCACAGTTTTAACCTTTGTTTTGATTTAATTTGGTAATGCTATCTTAGAGCGTATGATCGGGCTGCAATCAAGCTCCGGGGACCTGATGCTGATATCAACTTTGATGTAAAGGAATATGAGGAAGATATGGAACAGGTGAAGAACTTGTCAAAAGAGGAATTCATTCATATACTGCGTCGACAGAGTAGTGGATTCTCACGAGGAAGTTCAAAAGACAGAGGGGTAACCCTTCACAAAAGTGGCAGGTGGGAGGCTCGCATGGGTCAGCCGCTTGGCAAAAAGTAAGGAGCCATTGCTTGAACTATTTTTTGTGATTTCAATGCAACTTGTGCAGATTAAAACATCGTATAGCTCTAGTGGTAGTCTTAATTTAGATGCTGATGATAAGACCTCATGGTAATTATGTTTAGGGGGCCGTTTTTATCAATGTAAGAGTAAAATTCTTGGTTTCAGGTATGTTTACCTTGGATTATACGATAATGTAGTAGAACTGCAAGGTTGATGGAATTTTATGATAACACAAGTCAATAGTTAATAACTGTCACATCAGATATCTCAAGCTTGTAGTGTGCATGCTCAAACATAATAACCAGTTTCTTTTCTGGAACCAGGGCTTATGACCAAGCTGCTATTAACTGTAATGGAAGGGAAGCTGTCACCAACTTGGAGCCAAGCACATATGGGGCGACGTATAAGAATTTGGCTGGAAGGGATGAAGGTACTAGTGATTGCTTATAGTCCTGTAGTCACCAATTCTATGAAATTTCTTTTCCCAACTTAATGCAAGTTTCTATTTGTTGATGTGCTCATGATCTGATTTTTTGTTGGTGCAGCAAATGGTCACAATCTTGATCTTAAGCTGTGGGTTTCTCCCTCTATAGATGACCAAAAGTGGAATCGTGTTCAGATTGTGGATAGGGGTTCTATAACTGGTGCATTCCCTTCTGGTAAAAGACACAAGGTGTGTTTTCTCTCTGTTTGATGGGTCCTGTCTATATCATTCGCTGACACAATCTAAGAGAATAAATATGTTAAAATTTACAGGTGCATATAAGTTGTTCAGTTTGCACTAGACTTATCTTGACGTCTCTGTAATAGTAACTGATGGCTTTCCATCTCCCTTTGGATTTTCAGGTTGAGAGCATTGCTTCAATTTCTATGGTTGGACAATCCTATTATGATCCAACAGCCATACCCGTTGCCTCTAATGCAGCACCATCAACATGACTTCTACCCACGATACCTTCAATCCAACGCCTACGGGCACTACTCAATACTTAAATGGTACAACCTATCTAAACTTTGTTCAATGGAGTATGACTAGCCCATAAATATCTTTCATTGTTTGTTAGCTGACTGGACAAATTTTAATGTCACACAATTCATTTCCTGTTACGGTTATAAATATTGTAAAACCTCTGGTTTCCCTAATAAGTGTGTGCAATGTCGCATACGAAGCTTGCTCAGGTTTGATTGCTCCTGAACATGCTATAGAATTATGTTAGACTACATGTACAAATAAGAGGTAATCAAGTTAATGTCAAGTTTCACAAGCATGTTTCACCAACTCGCCCCGAGTTGGAACATTGTCTCCGCTAACAGGAGCCTTCCATATATCAAACATATAATACATAGTTTAGAATATGAGTTGATGTTAGATTGTTATGCATGTCATGATTGTAAGCCTTTTAAGCTCATGTTGTATGCTATACGACCATAAAATAACCTGAAAGAGAAACTCAAACCACAAGCACCAAAGAAGTTTTCATTCCATCAAACCAGATAAGTTAAGAAGGTGAATAATTTACATTCCAAATACCCGAGTGTATACATCTCCAGAACTGGGCATTTGGAACTTATAATCACTGTAGCTAGGCACTAATTTTTCAAATCCTAATATCTCATTTCTCTGAGTTTGTTCTGTCAAGCCGACTTCACTTCTACTGTTAACTTGTTGAGTCCCAGATCCAAGTCGCCTGCTGATACCCGTTTGAAATATGACCGTTTGCAAACTTTGCAAGTACTTGTTGTTGGGTGTAGCTTTGGTGGCGTTGATCCACAAACCTAGGAGCAAGATCACCATAATAATTGTCATATGAAGAAGGAAAGTGGGGCGCGTTGTGTTGTTGGATATAAGAGGTTTGAGAAAATTGAGGTTGGGGATGATATTGTGGGGTAGATGCAGATTGTTGTTGTTGCATCAATAGCCAGCGTTTTGTTTCTTCATCAGATGAACTCGACCTCATGTCAAAAGACGGGGATTTGCCTCTGCCAACAACCATTATGGCAGGATCGATAAGATCGTCACTATTGTTGCTTAGATTCCCGATCGATGGCATACGATAATGACTGTTTGACAAAGAATTGTTTATATAACTTCCTGAAAGAATTGCAACAACCAGAACACAATTAATTCAAAATAATGTTTTATGACAAAACATTAATCATTGGCGTTAAGGGGAATGATATCGCATACCTGAGCTGGCAGATACAACCTGTTCAGTTCTCGTGCCTGAGAGAAACCCAGGAGGGGGTTTTGAAAATCCTGGCGGTGTCACGTTCTGAGCTCTGGATGCTGTCATACGAAAAACAGCGATTTAGAAAGAACTATAAATTATAACATGAAAATTCATATCTACACCAAATTAGAATCCTAGACATAGATAATGATCATGAATTGTCTATTCTTATAGAAGTTGCTGTCTAGTATCAAGAACATTAATCTCTTATCCGCGCACAATGCTAAATGATTCAAAAGAGTTGTAATAACTGGAATGATATTAAAATTAGCATTTAGAGCAAAATATTAATCCTATAAGGACGTAGCAGAAGCTTAGATTTCTAGATAAAGGCGTGCGAGAGTGTAGTATGCATGTGTGTATGGTTGTAGACATACCCTGATATTGTGGCTTATATATACAGTCCTGGTTCTCCCTATAATCTTGGAACATGGAAAACTTATCCAACTCTTGATTAGCATGACTCTGTTCATTTGCAAACGAAAATCTTGATCGGTCACTATTTTGTAAGTTCCAGGAAGGACCATCCACCCATTTTCCCTTCATACAGACCAGCTACAGTTTGAGGCAAAATTGAATCATCATCACACCCATCAAAATCCATAGACAAGATATTTGATATTATACTGTTTTCAACTGCAGCAGAATGTTCGTCATCATTCACAGGACTACCACCATCAAGCCGCCTCAGGTGCTCTACTATCTCTTCATTCGCGATTTAGAGCTCCTATATATCCTATCTGAGTTGGCCAAACTTTGAAATCCATCATTCGATACAAAATTTGTACATGCAGACTTCTTAGAGGCTTCATCTGCATAATTATATACACCATTGTGGTCTGCACTATAACCATTCCGACTATGGGACTCTGTATGCCGCCAACGATCCACAGCAGGAACGGAAGGATATACAGAAGCTTTCTGACTTGAAGTGTGTAAATCTAACCCCAAACCAGATTGTTCTTTTGTAATGTTAGTGTCTTTAAGCGATAGATTAGCTTGCTCTACCGAACTTGGCATAGAAGCTTCTCTAAAAGGCTCACCATATAATTTGCTACTGACCACTCCACAAACGGATTGTTCAGGAGTTGATGATTTTATAGACACTGAATCTGAACCTTCATAGTTAGCATGACTACTTGTATTGACACATACAGAAGACATATCAGAACACAAATTTAGTATCTGCCCTTCTGTAACTGAGTTCACATCTACATCTTTATCTGAACCTGAACCTGAAGTACAAGACCTTCCAACAATATCTACAAAAGTTGTATGTTTGGATGATTTAACTATTCCATCCTTGTGATCACCGGAAGCTACTGCAGCATAGGCTACATCCTGAACAATGAGAAAGAAACAAATTGTTATAATTCAGTCCAATAGATTAGGTATCTGGACATCTGGATATGACACAATAAACTTGGTTACACTAATAGAATTAGTGTGTTCCAATATATATAAACAATTGATTTTTGCCAGTCTGAACGAATTTACAGAAAGTATCTTACCTTCAAGCCACTGCTGAAAACAGGTTCCTGAAACGGCGAAGCATTGCGACTATTTAAATGATCATCTACCGGTGATGGTAACATACTTCGGCGTTTATGCAAATATTGGGCTGCACCAACAATTTCCTGAACTCTATTCCTGAAATACGAGAATTTCATTAAGATGTTCAACTAAATGCCAACACATAGTCAGTATTAAACTATAATAAGAGATAAGTGGAAATCAAACTTTTGAATGTAATACCTAGTATGAACTGCAGCTATTTCATCTTTGCCAAAACTATCTTCTTCTCGTAATACTATGCAAATATAAACAAGCAACATTGTTGCAGGGCTGATCAACAAAAAAAAAAAGAAGAGAAAGGTTAGCTCTCCCATGGATTACATAAAGTTTTGATTTTGAAACATCCACAATTGAGCAACTAATGCATACCGTATTCCTTAACCATGCATGACAGTATTTAGCTGTTCCAAATGATGCTCTGCAAATGACGAATTTTAAATGATTATCGAATATAATGTATTGCTAAATGAAAACGAACAAGACATACAAGTGAGAGGGATAGTAGCCTGAAGGCTGTGTACTTGCCTTAAATATCTACCATCCAGCACATAGCCATGCACAGACTGAATACACCGAACTGCTTCTTCCTCTTTGGAGTACGTAATATATCTGGTAGTTTAAAAGGGAGAAATTATAATCAGAAACTAAACAATATATGAAAGTATATCTAAGATCATGCCTACTAAAGAGGATAAATCCCATATGGACTCGATTTATCTGGATGCTACATAAGATATTAAATCTACTAAAGATATCAACAACTAAGGCCTAGCAACTCTCTTCAGGAAAAAAAAAAAAAAAAAATTATTACAGGAATTAAAATACAACACAAACGGAAATGTTTTTTGTTTAGTGAGAACTGAAAGGACATTAGGCTATTTTCTTAATCTGAACAGAGTATGCTTTCGCCATTTAACAAACAGGATTACACACCATAATTAGCGACAATCCATATTGCAAGAAGAAAACAAAGTTTAAAAAAAATAATGATGATAGCTTTAGAACATACACACTACAGGTATCATTGACAAATGATTGAAGAGTCCCATGCCGTCGAGATAGGGAAACCTTAGTAACTTTCCCATATTGGCCAAAATAATCTTTTCGCTGCAATAACTGCACAAGAGAAAAATAACTTAATAACAGCTATACTACATAAACTTTTTAGTGCCGAAGAAAAATGAATGATAAAGGGACAGGTGCGCACATCTTCATCAGCTAGACTAAGAGGCAGCCCAATAATATACGCCATCTTTCGCTGAATAACTCGAACACTGCTAAGGTCCTTCCTTCCTTCATTTGTTTTTTGCTTTGGCTTTGGCTGCTTTTGTTTACGACTAGAATTATTGGCAGCCACCCTACACATAAGACAGAATTTATAAGTCTCAGCGTGAACTTAGAAGAAAAAGATAACAAGATTGAAAAAGTAGTTA
The DNA here is from genome assembly GCA_910596185.1 of Chrysanthemum makinoi. NCBI lineage: Eukaryota > Viridiplantae > Streptophyta > Magnoliopsida > Asterales > Asteraceae > Chrysanthemum > Chrysanthemum makinoi. The sequence goes on along the minus strand of OU343218.1, from coordinate 181,257,653 downwards.
ACCTCTGAAAATTTGATTCCAGCCCTACAATTCTATCCTTATCATAAGGTGCGCGACATGCTGGACACCGTCCCTCTGTTGCATCTTTTTCTGCCATGTCCATTATGTGATGCCAACACCAAACACATACCTGCAATGACATAGTAAATTCAAAACGATTGCATGATACACCATATTTTTATACGTACTTGTTAGCTAATAAACCACAAATCACTTTGTTGATGGAAAAACCTAGCAGAGCCGGTATAAACTCCCAGACCATCAACTAATCATTCACAAAAAGAAATACATATTGAGGGGAAGTAAGGTTTAAAATTGCATGGTTAAACATATATACAGCAGAAAAATCATACCAATACCTCCACCACCCAATAAGCCCTAAAAAGCTACAGTCTTTACTCTTTTCAAGCGGACTAGTGTTGGTCATTAACTACTGTGATAAGGTCCTTGGTTTCCTCACAAGAGGTCACGGGTTCAAACCTTGCTAGGTGTGTACATTTGGGGGTGGCCAGGGAAAGGTCGGAAACGGTACCGGAATTAACCTATTGAGGCCGAGTAGGGGAACCTAAGCGGGGAAAACCTCATCCGTTCAGGCTCTTACATGTGTGAGATGTGGAATGGATTTACCTTAACATCCATACTCCTTGCCACCAAAAGAATGTTAAGAACATTAAGTTGATATACAATTCCCTAAACTGCAAACAAAACCTCATTATAAAGTAACAATGTCGCTGGTATCTCAAGAAAGTCAATGCAAAGATGCCCCAACTTAGCCAACCTCTCTTAGCATCCTTGTGGGTCTATGTTATAAGTATCTCTAAACTACTTAATACACTGTTGCCTTTACTTATTAGTAAAGATGTCACCCAAACCTCTGATAGCATATGCCTATACCTTAATGTACACAATTGGTTGGCCATTATTCTCACTTTCTCAGTATTATGGCAAAAACGTTGGTCCTGTCAAATATTGTTTGTTCAAAGTAACCAACTTGAAAAAACATGCCTCAAATACTTAAACATGGACACAAGTCTGTAAATACATATATTACCGAAGTGATAGTGGGCATAAACATTAAACTTATTGGCATCATAATATACCTAAATTGCACTTAAATCTTGAAGCTTGACTAAACAGGCAATCAACAACATAAGCGAGTGTTTATAAAACCTAATTCATTCCATCCAATATTACATTAAATTGGCAAAACAACGAAAAAAAGCTCACCTGGTAACCGCATTTACAGGGCTTCAACTGCAAATCAGTCCAATCCATCTCTTCAGCACACAAAGGGCATCTCTTCTCTTCTTCATTACTCATTATTACTTTCTACAAACACAAAAAGCACCAACCTTTAACCAAAAAAAAACACAAAAAAAAAACAGTAAACAAAACCCTAACACAAAATAAAATAAAAACCCAGATCAAAAAGCATCACATTAGACGTAACTAACATAAAAACGTGTTACAGTAAGCGCATTAATGTGTTAAAGAAAAAGGGTAAAGACTTACAGTGTGAATGAATGAATGAATTAATGGGGTGTGTTAAGGGAGTGTACGGCACAAAGAATTGAAAACCACAAGATTTGATGAGGAGGAGGAGCTTTTTATTTTTATGATGAGAGGATGGATGTGGCTGCGTTTTATATATTTCTTATTTTTATCTCTTAATGGGCCACCCATGTCTACCTATCGACTCCTTTTCCTCCTATTCCTATTTATTATCTATGTTTTCTTTTCCATATTCTTTGAACTTGGGAATTGTTGTGAGAAACTTAGCGGTACGGTACGGTGGGTAAAGCGAACACCGTGTTATACGAATCGTTTTTAAAAAGCAAAGCGGCCGAAATAAATTGCTTGAGCGTAGCACCGTTTATAGTTAAAAATTAAATATAATTTTGTCTTTAAAAACAATCTAATGTTCGAGAAAAACATGTGCCCATTATACCCATTTAACTTCTAAATGGACAATATATGTCCATTTAAAAAAAAAGAGGGGTCCAAATGTGTCCAAATCTTTTAAAAGGTTGCCCATTTAACATATTGGATTTTGGCACAAATTACCACCTTTATTTGAACTATTTTAAAATTATACTATATACGAGTATTCGTGCATAGCAACGTTATTTTATAGCGTCAGATTATTTTAGTGATAAGAAAAGTTTGTGATTTATGAATGAAAAATAATAAAAGCTTGAGAATTTGAGGATTAAGCAATGTTTTGAAACCCGTTCGATCCGGATGGATTCAACCGGTTGAATCGTTAAGTCAAAAGGTCAAATTTACCGGGTTTAACCCGGCGGACTGGGTTGCAAAAAGCGGTCACATTAATGAAATCAACCCGTTTTTCAATGTATATTACTAGTAATAGTTTCTTTTTTAAACATATGTACATTAATAGTTGAAATTTGTCATAATTAATTGTTTCAACATTTTTTATTTTATTTTTCAACATTTAATATTTTTTACTTTTCATTTTTCACTTTGGCCTTTTTTGTTTTTTGATATTATAGATATATAATTTTATTTAATTATTTTCAATTAACTATGATTTTCAATTGTATTGTAGTTTGGGTCGTGAAAAAACTTTAAGAAAATCGAATCAAATAGGTTTTTATTTTGACAAATTTGACTTTTACTGATTGGTTTGGTTTTTCACAAGATATTGTATTTTTTTTTTCAAGTCCAGCAGCAACAATGTTGTATCTTGCTGGAAGTTTGACATTTGACGGTATTATTGGAGTAGTCATACTAGCTCTATTTTAAGTAAAAACTAAAAAGTCTTTACGGGAATTAC
>OU343218.1:181171789-181254756 GCA_910596185.1 Chrysanthemum makinoi | reverse complement strand
GTGAAGTTGGACCAATGAAGTCACAATAATAATTCATGGCAACATTAATATTTCCCCATGTGATCCATAGACTTGGCAATTTCGGTTCGGTTTGGTTAGTTTTCTGTATCATGTGGTTAAAAACCTCATTGTGAACACCCCTAGTTCCAAATACAAAAATTGTTCTGCCTATCCAAATCTGGATGCGGGTATCGCCCAAAACCACAGGCCTCATTCTGTTTAGCCAACACTCACGGTTGGGGATCGCCTTAATAGCATAAACAATACACATAGTGGAAAATTATGTTTGTATATTAGAAATTAAATAAATAAAATGAAAATTGATCCTATTTCACTATATTACAATTAGCCAAAAAATGTTGGGAAGTTTCGTGTTTGCAAGCTGTAACTGATTGGAACTTTACATTGTGTAATGCAGATTACCAGTTTTATTAGAATAGAGAAGATGGACTTAGATCGTGATAATGTTAGATTAGTTGTAGATGAAGATAGTTTCAGCAGCCTGCCGGATGGGCTTATTCATCGAATCAGCCATTGCAATGACACAAACTACGCATTTTAGACATCTTTGCTGTCTCCGAGATGGAGGTTTCTTTGGAAATCAGTATCTCGTCTCACTACACCAGATTTTGGTTATAGCAACTACATTTGCAGTCGCTATAAGCCCATAAAGTGGTCGCTAAAAGCTTTAGTGACCACGTGTTGTCGGTCCATCTTTGGTTGGTTTTGCTCTGACGCAAGGTTTTAGCGACCACATTTTTTATATCGACTACTAGTTTGACTTGACTTTTTGACTTTTTAACCAATGACTAAATTTTAGTGACGCTTACTTTCAGCTACCACAAGTGGTCGCTAAAAGCGAGTTTACTATTTGACCAAGGTAACTAGGTAAGCGACCCTTGCTTTTAGCGACCACAGGTGGTTGCTACAGGCAATCCTATAGCGACTACATGGTGACCTATAGCAATCACATGTAGTCGCTATAGGTGGCTGTAACCAAAGGGCGTCGTCACCTTTAGCGACCACATATAGTTGCTAAAGGTGACTGCACTGTTTCATAACAGCCTTTGCACGTTTTCCCAGGTCTTTCCGACCCATTTCCGCAACCTGTTTTCAGATTTCCAGTTTTTCCAGATTTAAGGCAAACAATAACTTAAACATACAAATCCCATTCACTACAAGTGTTCAAAATACAAATCTGGGTTTGCTACAAGTGTTCAACGAGACTTAAACATGTTCAATGACATAAAACATAAATTGATCAAAATCACATATTCTTTAGCAAACCAGAAATCACAAGCACATCCCCGCCTAGCTACTCATCTTCGAGGGCATCTTCACGATGTAAGAAATTTTTCACAAATTCGAAAATATAGGTAAAGAATCAAATTTGACTCGAAAAATTAATCCACGATTATCGTCACACAATGTGATTTCAATGAGATACAAAGTAGTCAAAGCTGGAAAATCCCAAGGTGTTTTAGGTGTAATACAAGTTGACAATAAATTGTTCCAGAGGGTGAAATGTTTAAGAGTAGGAGAGCTAAAAAGGCAAGATGGAAATTCATGGTGCTTTTGGCATAAGCTACGATGGTTAATTCTTGGACATTGTGAGAAAATGCATAGTTTGGAATGTTTCTCACAAAAAACTAACTAGGTGCACCATGGAAATTTAAATTTAGTGAGGAGACTTCTACTTGGTGGTACGATGTAATGGAACTTTTTCACAAATTTAGAAAATTTAGGTAAAGAATCAAATTGACGACTCGAAAAATTATGATCTTAATTTTTTAATTTTTCGAGTCGTCAATTCGATTCTTTACCTAAATTTTCAAAATTTGTGAAAATATTCTGTTACATCGTAACCACCAAGTAGAAGTCTCCTCACTAAATTTAAATTTCGTGGTGCAGCTAGATTTTGTGAGAAACATTGCAAATTATGCATCTTATCGCAATGTCCAAGAATTAAACATCGTTATGCCAAAAACACCATGATTTTCCATCTGCCTCTGCTCTCCTACTCTAAACATTTCACCCTTTGGAACAATTTTTTTGTCAACTTGTATTACACCTAAAACACCTTGGGATTTTCCAGCTTTGACTACTTTGTATCTTGGTGAAATCACGTTGTGTGACGATAATCGTGGATCTGTTGATCTTTTCTCAAAGTGTGTGTTAACTTACAGACACTCACTTTAGTAAAACTTTATGTCAAGAATGTGGAGGCATTTAAAATCATCGCCCCTCGACTTTCTAACCTCGTCCTTAAAGATGGAAAATATTTGAATGTCGTCAATGTGGTTGCACCTAATAGTCTAAAACGAACAACAAGCCTGTAACTAAAAGCCTCTTCGATAGACCAATTCTATGTGCACGATTCATTGCTTGGATATCAGCATGTGGGTTGAAATCAGAATCATATCAAACATAGAATGCAGCAAAGAGAGCGTAGTATAAATGAAGCCTTAATTCGCATGTCTTGGAGAAACTCGATCATCAAATTGAGGTTGGCCAGGTTCCTTGTATGGATATGGATGGTTGCAGACTTTTCTCATAATACTATAAAAAGAGGGAGGAGTCTTGGACAAGCTATACCAGCTCACCAGATCCATAGTGGTTCTACAAATGAAGCAGGGCCGAGTAGTGGTGCTACTCACCATGCTGAGGATCGCAAAACGTCCAACCCACCAAGGGTGAATACTCACTTCAGTGTGTTCCATTCTTTGGATCTTTTGGTCCCGTTCCACCTACAATATCCAACATCGATTGTTGTGATCTTGTTTTTTTAATTCCATTATCCTGAAACTCATAAGAACAAGGGAAATATTAATAAATTTATTTAGTGTGTATTCGCACCAATGTTATCTATTCATAAACCCATTGTTATCCCAAAAAACAAACAGCATGAATCTAACTTAAATACAAAAAAAACGGATGTTGAAATAATTTCTACTACTAATCCTGCGCCTATTATTGAACAAGTGTTTGGCCAAAAGAAAAAAATTGAATGCATATTGTTATATGGAATGGGAAGGATTCTACTTACTTTCTTTAGAAACTTTCTGGGCCAGGGGTGAGTACTTTCTGCAAGTATGTACATTTCGGGTATGTGTTGAGATTCAAAATTATGATCCTCAACATCTATGACCAATGACGACATCCTACACTTTAAACATGTATCACTCACAAGGAATTAAGTTAAACTGAAGTGGTTTCCTCAAAAATGAGATTTACCTGACCCAGACCAAAGAAATACAGTAACAATGAAAAAAAAAAAAAAAATGTATGTGAGTCCAAGACTTTAGGCAGATGAATTAGAGTATATACAATGTTTTACTACTTGACCGTTACTCAACGGTTATAATTTAAATCTTGGAAGAACTTGAAATGAATAAACGACCGTTGGACAACGGCTACTTTTGGTAATACATGTATGCTGCAGATATTGGAGTATTAAGTATAACATACCGCTTTTGAAATGTATTTCATAGATATCACACATTAAGGGGTTGTTTGGGTAAGCTTATGCTTAAAACTTAAAAGCTTATGTGTTTTAAAAAATCCCGAGTCCAATGGATTCTGGTAATAAGCTTATTTAATTCCTAAAACTAACTTAAGCATTTTGACATAAGCTTAATCAAACACCTTCAAAGTGCTTTATAGCTTTATCAATATATCATAAGCTATTAAGCACTTCAAATAGACATAACCAAACACCCCCTAAGTATAGTTTACCAAAATTTCAAATATATTTGGTAAGTTTGAAACATTAAGCTAGTAAAATATTATTTAAAAAAAATGATGTTTTATACAATGGTTGATAAAGCTTATTAATTACTGTACTTTATAATAATAATGATAATGTATATTGGGTAAATTAATCAATTGATTAGTGAATAATGTATGATTACAATATAAATAAGGGAAAATGGTCTAAAAATGCATCCAACTTGCCACTTTTTCCTTTTGTAGGCATCAAACTTTTAATTTTCCTATTGTAGCATCCAACTTTCTTAATTTTCCTATTGTAGGCCTGTAGCGCAAAAAAGTTAGTTGAAAATAGAAAAATTAAGGATGTTGGATGCCTACAAATATAAAGATTAAGGAAGTTGGATGCATACAATAGGATGATTAAGAAAGTTGGATGCTACAATAGGAAAATTAAGAAAGTTGGATGCTACAATAGGAAAATTAAAAGTTTGATGCCTACAAAAGGAAAAAGTGGTAAGTTAGATGCCTTTTTAGACCATTTTCCCTATAAATAATGACAAGATGGGCTAGGCCTCACAATAACATTACAATGGGCCTAGACTAATAATAACACGCTAAGGGTGTGCTTGACATAAATAGAAGCAGCAGTGAGCAGTAAGGAGTAGCAATGAGCAGTAGTTGTACAAATTATTTTTTAATAGAAAAACTATTACTGCTCACAACGTTCCTAAATGTTAATTCATGAAGCATTGAAAAACGAGTATTAAAGATCACAACGCTCAACACGCTGACCGCTCCTAAATGCTCCGTGCCAAACACACCCTAACAGCCCCCGTAGTTGGAGCGGGAGAAAAATGAACACTCAAACTGTAACGGAACTCATCAAATAACGCCGTGGGCAAGCCTTTAGTGATGATGTCAACATATTGATAACGAGAGGGTACATTAAGAACCCGAACCTCACCAGTAATACCAAAATCACGAACAAAATGTCGTACATTGATTTTGTACAGGTTTAAATGACAGATAAGCCTCATTGGCATTGTCACACTAGACAAGAGTAGCCGAAAACAAGGGTATGTGAAGCTCACGTAACAAGTTTCGTAACCAGCAAGTCTCGACAACACCATTAGCAACATCATGATACTAAGGCTCATCACTTTATTAAGAGAGCACCAACTAACTCTTAGAGGACCAAGAAATTAAGTTTTTGCTAAGAAACACACAATAACCGGAAGTAGACATGCGAGAAGTGGGACAACCAGCCCAATCCGCATCCGAGTATGCAACCAAGGAAGATGTCGAAGAGGTATATAGTAGTAAACCAAAACCTAAAGTACCACAACATGCGGCATAATATGCATTAGAGCCGAGAAATGAGGCTCTTGTGGATCATATATAAACATACATGCTGAACAACATAAGAGAGGCCACAGTGCTAAAACGTAAGATACTACAAAGCACTGGTTAAACTATGATAAAGAGTCAGATGAGACACAGGATCACCAACAGTCCCCAACTTGGATTTCGTGTCAAAGGTAGTCCGACAAGGATTAAAATAAACCATATGAGCACACTTTGAATCTCAGAAGAATACTTTCGTTGAGACAAAAACCTACCTGAAGCATTACGAGTAACAAAAATACCAAGAAGTAATTAAGTTTTCCAAGATTACTCATAGAAAATTTCTAATAAAGAGAGGCGCCAATGATCTTTTGTAGAAGAAGTTTTTTATACAATGTCATCAACATATGAAAGCAAATAAGCGGTGTCAGAACTCTATCGATTAATAAATATCAAAGAGTCTTATCGACTATGACAAAATCTAACCCTAGTAATATATGCTGCAAACCGCTGAAACTATGGTTGAGGAGCAAGGTTAAGTCCATAAAGAGAGTGTTGTAATAATCAAACATAATCAGGATGCCGCATATCTCAAAATCCTGGTGGCCGGTGCATATAAATTGTCTCAGACAATGCCCCATGTAAAAATGCATTCTTGACATCGAGCTAATGAACGTGGTGAGAATAAGGCAACGTATGATTGGGCTATTTCTTGCATGGCTTAGGGAGACCCTAGGCGTCATCTTTTATGGAATTTTACTATTTATATTTGAGACATTCTTGCATTTGTTTCGGATATATGATTTGGGTTGTTCAGGTTTCTTGCTCGGTTTGGCCGACTTCATTGTTTGTTTTATGACTATGTTGTTGTGGTTCAACTAACCATGATACAAGTTCCCTACTTGTGTTAGATGTCGTCATGACATTTAGTATTTATTTCATTTAGTTTATTCTCCATTTATGATAACCATGTGTTATGACGATGCCTTTCTTATTACGCATCGCGTTTCTGCCTTGGCGGCATGTGACGGATTGGTATCAGAGCCACGTTTCGATCCTGTGGTCGAGAAACCTCAAGACTAAGGACAGTCAAAATAATATTCGGTTTACCAACTAAACTAAAAGTCTCATCAACGTCAGTACCAAAAAGTTAGAGTGTTGCCATTTGTCACAAGACTAGCCTTGTAGTATACAATAGTACCATTGATAAATACTTATGCCGAAATAACCACATGGAATGAACTATGTTCGAATCTTTAGGTTGCGGCACAAAAGTCCATTAGTCTTGTTGGATAGCTTAAAATAAAATTAGTTATGCAGTACAAAAAACAAGTTATCTGCACAAAGAGGGACTGAGCCAATATTTTGAAAATAAGGGGGGTTCAAAAAAAAGTTTGGTAGTAACATGCAATTTTTTTTAAAGCTGGATTGAAGTTTGCATCGTTAACATTCAGGTTCTATAATAAGTTTTTTGAGCAGGTTAGATAAAATATATCACAAATGATCAGAGCAAGGTAAATTTCGGTAGTGTCGGGTCAGATTTTATGCCTTTTAAGAATGTGTATAAATTCGTGGAGAGAAATTCTATTTTGTTTTCGCTAAGAGTGAAAATGATGAATCATTTCTCTTATTTGGTTGTATTTGTGAATCGTTGACGCAAAAGTTACACATAAATGAAAACATTTAAATCAAAGCAATCTTGCTTCATTGATCTCTTTAATTTGATGAGAAAACAAATACTAAGTATTTTGGGTAACTTGGAGTGAAGTACCCGATTTCAAAGAAATAGGAAAGAGAAAACCAAAATCCTTTTAAAACCAATATCAATATACACAGACCCACGTGACAACCATATGAGTGATATGACTAGTCACTAAAAATAAATTCACTCACACACCTAACTTTCAACCTCTTTTTTGTGCAAAAAGAATATCTTTTATACCTTCTTCTCAGGTGCTCATGTCCGACCATTTATCCCGCAAATTTTTTTATGTTTTACACTCTTTCTTTCTCCATTTTTTTGTTTAGGAGAGCTAGTTGGGCACGTTAGGGTGGCCGAGTTGTTAGAACATTATAATCCCCGTATGTTACATTTTATTATTGATCAGTATAAATAGAGTATAAAGCAACATAGATAAACCCTAATGGACCTAACCCACAAGTCGGGCTTGGGCCAAATAACTTATCCATCTAATATTCCCCCGCAGTGCGAGAGGCGAAATCGCGAAACCTCAGACTGGAGTAGTAAACTAGAAAAGAAAAAAAAAAAAACAAAACATGAACATGAACATGAACATAATAAAAACATAAATTTAGTCCACTCGTAACAAAACCTTACCAACTGTAACACCCCAACCCGATACGGTTCAGAATGCCATATTATAGTGTCATACAAAGCATACAGTAACGCAAACGGAAGTCTTATCATACAAATAAAATAAAGTCATGAACATCATAACTCCAAAATGATAAATACAACCACAAAACCAAAATAGAAATACAAAAGAAATACAAATATGAAACATAAATCTATAATTATGTGAAGCATCAAAATAGGGTAGGTCTTCTAAGTTCCAACTCTCACTCTTGCCCATAGCCCTGCTAGTACCTGCCACCACGGAAAAAGAAAAGGCGGATGAGCTTACAAAGCTTAGTGAACAGATATGACAGAAACCAAAAGCTAAATATAACAAAGGTACGAAACGAATCAAAAGGTAATAACGAAATCGTAACAATGAACGGAAGGGAAAGAGTAAATGAGAAACTTGCAGAAAACATCATAACATATATCCACCAAGAACATAATCAAGAAACCCCATAGAAAACAGTACATCCGCGAATACATACAAGCACATACAAATATTCAAGCATTCAAAGAATCACACAAAAGACGAAAGGTGGCATCATAATTAAACATGTAACCAAATATTGTGAGAGCATATCAAGCAACGGAACGACTAACAACATGTTATGGTAAAACAAGCAAGGCACAAATCAAATACATATAACTAAACTATACTCTATAAGCAGGCAGGAAACAACATAATATAGCTCAAGTATGGCAATTACTCCATACAGATAAATAACAACGACAAGTTGTACAGTCATCATACCAAGTAGCATCATCAATAGTAATACTAAGCAAAATTATAGCATGGCAACTAAACAGTTGAATAGGTACACACATAAGTCAAATCAATTTCTGTCAGCAAGGAATCATGGAAATGAATGTAAGCATGGCAAACTAATTAGTCCGGTAGATATTAATTGTTATGCTAAAACAACTACTAAGCAACCGGAAATACAAACAAGAGTATGATCATGGCAACACATACGTTAGGTGATAAATCAAGAAATCATACATCAACCTAGTAACATCAGAATTTCATATTCATGTCATAGCACCATAAAAAAGGAAGTGATAATCTGATAGCATAAGTTTGGTAATCACATGGAATGAAAGCATAGTAAAATCAAATAACTATAACCCCACATAGTTGTTGGATGGACTAGATCAGGATTATGGGTGAACGAAAGGTCAAACAAGTAACTGAATGAAGACATGCGTATCAAATGAGTAAAAGATAACAAATCAAAGTGAACGAGAGATCATAAACAATAAAGGATCAGGTCATGAATAGAACATAATGAAGTACCAAAGCAAAAGGTGTCCAACACGCCACATGAAGAACACAATGTACATACGAACACATAATCCAATGAAGTATAATGAATCACAAATAAAGGATGCCCATGAGCAAATAATCCTATTCATCCAACATGCCACATGAAGAACACTACGTACATAAGGGTCCAGGGATGGGAGACCTCACAAGTACCAAAGTGCGAGTGGGGGTGCAAGGCACGCACATCCCAAACACCAAATCCATACAAATCATAACCTAGGATGCATCCATACGCCCCCCGTACATAAGGCATAAGTACCCCGTTAGCTAGACAGGTATACACATGCAAATAAGGTGCCACAAATCACATAATCGTACAAATCATATCAAATCATAATGAGGACGCCAGAGACTAATCACACCCCCCCCAGATAGTGTCATGCCATTGGTGCCATCAATGACATTGTCATTGGACCTCCATGACTAGTTGGCTCATAACAAAAGGTGCAGAACGTACAAATCATAATCATATCCAAATCATAATCGTACAAATCATGGCAACTGAATCATATCATAACATAGCATATTGATGTCGTAGTGAAACAAATCATATCAAAAGGAGTCATAGCATAGGAAGTCATATCAAAGGGATCACAACAAAGGATTATGGCAAACGAATCATAGCATATGAATCATAAGGAAAGGATCATAAATCACGATTGGTATCCCTACTGAAAAGGGAAAGAATATATGTACCTCAAACGTAAAGCAACCACCAACATACACAAGTAATCAAAGACTACTCCTTCCTTCGCGGATCTACACGAATAATGATCGTTCGAGTTTTAGAAACCATTTCATATTCATAATTGTTCATATTTAGGGTTTCATTCTATTTTTAGAAATTTTCCATATTTAACTGGTTTCCATAATTAGCAGGTTTCCATATTTAGTTACTTTCTTGAATTAGATACCTTTCCGAATTAAGTAACTTTCCAATATTAGTAACTTTCCGGGTAACATTCTGAATCAACTCATCTTAGGTTTACTTATGATAACAAGTTACGTTTAAGGCTTAGAATGTGTTTAATTCCAATTTAAGAGTCCAAGTTAAATTCTTACTAATAATAGCCATCAACATTACATAATTAGGGTTTTCAACTTTTCAGAAATTTGTCAACGTTTTTAAGGTTATCTTTTGACCCAACCGACACATCAGCAAGCTCAACAAAATTTAACAAAAATCACAGGTGTTCCCACATGTTTTAGGTTACTCCTAAAATTTTGTAGATTTTTTTATAGGACATAAGTGTGGATAGAAAATCAAACCTCCAGACTTGTTCAGAAAGTACCCAGAAATAAAGACCCTAAAAGTTTAGACCAGAAGCGCACATTTCCACAACTCCAAAAATTTCACCAAATTCCCAGAAGTCATCCATGTCCTAAATATCAAGACTGGAGAAGGAGAGGTCAAAACTCTTACTACAACCTAAAATTTTACTCAGCTTTCCCAGATTTGACACCTTAACTTGTAAAAATGAAAAATCAACCTTCCCAACCTCCAATTGGCATCCTCAGTTTGGACACTCATCAATCCAACCCAAATTCTGCACAACATCACAAACAAAATCCTAACTCTAATCAACGCAAGATAAAACCACTAACACATCCCTAATTATGTTTAATGATAAGAAATGTTTAATTACTGGGATTTTAATCAACCTTAATCATATCCATCAATTATAGTTACATGAAAAAAAAAAAATAAAAACAGAAGATGTTAAAGAAAATAGACGATTAATCATACCAAACCTTCACAGAATTACCACGAATCTTGATCTTGAGTTCTTGATGACAACTTATGGAGGCTAGGGTTTTCTTTTATTTTTTCTGTACTTTGATTATGGGAGGGGAAGAAACCGGTTTATTTTCTTTTTTTAATGGCTTTATCAAATCCTAGTTGGGCTTGGGGTATATGGGTTTAACTAAGAAAACTAAGCCCAAAATATTTTTTTTAAACCAATTGCCCAATGTTACATTTATATTACTATTTATTTATTTAAATTATGGTATAGTTAAAGTAGATAATAAAAGAAAAATTAATCCAAATTTTAGGACGTTATAACAATGGTAGACTTTAGTCGATTAATACCAACGGTTGGCTAAGTCGACTCATAACAAAACCTTACCAACAGTCGACTTTAGGGACTGGTACCAACGGTCAACTTTAGTCGACTGGTAACAAATCCGTACGAACAATCGACTAACAAACAAACAATAAACCGGATAAACCAAAGTATGCGTATCAAACCAGATAAACCAAAGTATTCTTATAATCAAAAACCAAAAAAACATTTTTTTTAAATGATAAATCCAAAACACCGAAACATAAAACCTTGCAGCCATACGTACAAATCATATACTCATTCCTTATCACCTAATTTTTCTATAACGAGATTTAACCATGATTTTTCTTTTTTATTTTATTTTATTTTATTTTATTTTATTATTTTTTTAACATTCAAATCACAATAGCCCCAAATACCTTTCTTCTCATCATTCACCATCAGACTTTATGCTTCCTGGAAAGAGATCAGGTGGAGGGGAGGTAGCAGTGGATGATTTATTGATTAAGAGAACTAAGATCGACAACTTGATATCGTCAGCCTCTGCCACCACTGCCGGAGCAAGTACAAATGTAGGGAATTCTACCAATGGTTCTACCAATGGTAAATTGCCGCTATCTAAATCGCCAAAAATTACATGACTGAAACACCTTTCGAAGTATTATTCAGCAAGATTTATAATTAAGAAAAGAGGAGAAACTATATAATGAAGAATATGATAAGGAGCGGTGGCGGCTGTCTTTAGATTTAGGGTTACGATTGGGTAGAAAAAGAGATCGAATATTATGTGTAACGAGTTGACATAAAGGAGGCGGCGCAACATAGCCACCTAGGTCCGAGGATTAGACCCGCTCTAATACCATGTTAGAACATTATAAACCCCGTATGTTACACTTTATTATTGATCAATATAAATAGAGTACAAAGCAACATAGAGAAACCCTAATGGACACAACCCACAAGTCGGGTTTGGGCTGTTGGGTACTCCTCACAGGTCTAACATGAAGCCATCTACGTTGCATAATCGCTTTGTAATTGACCATGGTATGCGTACAGTTTTGAGAGACAAAGTATGCGAATTGATACGAACACAAAGATATGTAAAATACGAAAATAACATAAACTTGTAAACTTGAATTGTTGTAGATACAAATGACTAGACTCGATCCTATTTAAACCACATGAAACGACACCATCACAAGAAGTGAAACGTTGTGATGTTTCATGGTGTAACCGTTTTCTAACTGCCTTATAACGGGCCATAACAAACATAACTAACAACTAAGGGGCATTTGGATCAAAGCTTGACCCAAACCATGTTCATTCCCCTTTTGACCCATAAACATAAAGCATAAAATAAAACAATGTACTTTAACATACAAACATTAACGAGAGGTTTACATCTCCCCCCTAATTTTTTAATGTTAAACGTCGAGCCTTCTTGGTCTTTTCTTCCTTCACGTGATGACGACAAAGTCGTCACCGTTTGATGTGTTTTCCTTGCTACTTTCACTTGTGGTGCCTTCCGTGTCACTTTCTTTCTTGGCTTCCTCATGAGCGTACTTGAACTTTTTCCTTGGACTTTCTCCTGGTGCGTCCCCTACATCATCGCTTGTCATTGCATCGCCATATGGTACCTCTTGACCGACCATATTCATCCTTGGCGTTCCATGCCCCGATCTCCGCGCCTCTTCGTAGTAAATGTTGACTAGTGCTATGTATTCCCTATAGCACTCTTTCACATCATGCTCATTCTCCCGAGCCAATCCCAAAAGTATAACGACATCACTCCACATATTATTGAACGATACATTCATGTATCCTCCCATGTCATCCACAAACTTGTATAACGCTAGCAAATCTATTTTGATTACCCCTACAACCGGTGGTATCGTCCCCAACACATCTTGCCTCATATATCCAAGATAAAACCACTCTAACAATTCAACAAATTTCTTCCCCATAATCTCCCAATTCTTAAACACTAGTTTGTCGATTTTAAGTAAATCTAAAAAAGACATAAAGCGTGGGAAAGTATTTACCTTTAAATGATATGGCGTTCCATTAAGACTAAGATATTCGTCATCAACGTAGTCTTGGCTATCATCCTTGTCCATCTCCAACTCTTCCATTCCCTTAATCAAAGAACATTCTTCACTAGGGTCGATTGACTTATAATTATCTTCCATAAACTCTTGGTGATCCTTAACCATCCTTTCATCACCCATATCCATGGTACCTTCATCCTTGTCAAACATATACCTTATTTGACACGTACCATTGCCATAAGTCAATATGAACCCTTGGTTTTCAAGTTGGTTGATGCTTAACACATTCATTGTGATTTCCGGTGTGTAAAGTACGTTTGGAATCACAATACTTCCTTCTTTGTTATCAACGATTGCCTCTCCGACACCATAGGAGACAATAAACTTCCCTTCCTTCTCCTCTTTGCCTACCATCTTAAAACGATTGATCATCCGATTGAACAAGGTCCTTGTAGGACTCATATGTTTGGCATGGGTTTTGCTAACGAACCATATGTTATTCCAGTTCCCCTGATCCGTCCCTTCTACCATAAAATCCGTCTCAACGTGTACCTTTTCTGTTGGGTAGTTGAGTGCTTCTTGAATTCTTGATGTAGTCTCCATGCTTTGATCTTGATAGTTTGTTTTTTTGTTGGTGCAAATCGAGTAAAAGTGTCCCTTTACTTTGCAAATGAAACAGCGTGACCTTCTTTCTTTTCTAGAAGTCGTGGGGGTATGTGGATACTCCTTATTTTTTGGATAGCGGTTGTGAAAGTGGATAACGGTTGGAGTTTGTAACCGTTTGAGACTTTGAGACATTATAGGATACAACTTCTTGAAGTTTATCCCATAACAACCGTTTTCCTTCTGAAGAAAACCGCTTCTATTTTGTTTCCCACTTTGAACCGTTAGGATTAAAATCCCTTTGTAGAAACTTCCTTTTTAACGTCACTCTTACATTCTTTCTAGATGGCTCGTTCCAGGATTCGAAACATGGGCTCTGGTACCAATGTTGGGTACTCCTCACAGGTCTAACATCAAGCCATCTACGTTGCATAATCTCTTTGTAATTGACCATGGTGTGCGTATAGTTTTGAGAGACAAAGTATGCGAATTGATATGAACACAAAGATATGTAAAATACGAAAATAACATAAACTTGTAAACTTGAATTGTTGTAGATACAAATGACTAGACTCGATCCTATTTAAACCACATGAAACGACACCATCACAAGAAGTGAAACGTTGTGATGTTTCATGGTGTAACCGTTTTCTAACTTCCCTATAACAGGCCATAACAAACATAACTAACAACTAAGGGGCCTTTGGATCAAAGCTTGACCCAACCCATGTTCATTCCCCTTTTGACCCATAAACATAAAGCATAAAATAAAACAATGTACTTTAACATACAAACATTAATGAGAGGTTTACATGGGCTAACTAACTTATCCATCTAATACGAGCACCCTCCAGCCCCCTACTGGCTCTGTCCCTATGCACAAATGCATTAAATGGATAGTGAAGTGTTGGTGTGTAACTCCCAGAACAGGGTTAAGACAATCAATGACAGTAGCAATACCACTAGGTGGTTACCGGATATCACTTGGAATCGTGTGATCACTTTCCAAAGTAAACTATTCGACCCTAATGCCTGGGTTACACGAATATCTACTTGGGATAAGACCAAATGTAGTTATAGAATTAGGCACAATTCAATAACTCTTGCGCTTATAAGTGTTAATCATTTTCTGTGTGTCTTTCATGCATAATCAGATCTCCTATTTATAGGAGGTTACTCTTAGCTAGTCAAATGGAATTATGAGTATTAATCGCCCATTAATAGCCTCATAATTATCCCCATTATAGTTGTTAGTGGTTACATGACCAATTAAACGTGGTCATTAGCGGTTGTAACTGCCATTTAGCAAGTACTTTAACACTAGCGTACTTTCATACCATTAGCAGATTACTTTAACACTAGCGGTACTTTCATAGTGCTATCATTGGTTACACTGCTTCGATGTAATCCACAAGCTTCGATTGGAAAACACAAGCTTCGGTGAAACACTGCTATCGCTGGAAACACGCTTATCGTGGAAACCACAAGCAGTACTTTCCACAAGCAGTACTTTCTACTAGCACTACCAATACAAACCACTACAAGAGTCAAGGTGTTCATGGACCTTATGGGTGTACACTCCGTACCTCCTAACCCATTACAAGGTGTGAACTAATCCCACAAGTGCAATAAATTTTCCAAAAATCCTCCCCAAATTTAGTTCACTTCCTTTGCATGAAAAATAAACATCAAGCAAAACATGTGCATAAACGAAAATGTCCTGAGGATTTAATTTTCATCTTAGTAAATTACACGTTTCAAATATTCGAGAATCAGGGTGTTCTAAGAATTGAACCCTTCTACCCATTTGATTACCTGAAGATAAAATACACACAAGTTTTCAAACACTTATCAGCTCCCGACACTATACAAGCCATGTGTCCATATCCAAATTCATAAATGTTGTAAAAGCTAAAAGTCCAAAGCTTCCTGAAGCGGCAAAACTTCAACATTTACATAGGTGGTTCCTCCTTATTCATGCTCCTGCCAAGCACTTTTTCAAAGAAAATTAACCATTAAGAAGTAAATACTTCATCCTCCTTTCAGCAGGTTCTGAGCACAACCTTGGGATGTAAATAAAATATGTGCTCCAGTCCACTGAATGTTCAACTTTCCACATTGAACTCAGCTCCCAAGTTTCCTTAGGAGGGAGTTGGGTGTCTTAGCATTTAGTGACTAAGTTGGACTTAAATCCATCCCTTTAGTAGACTTTATAACCAAGTATCTAGCCAAACCCTTCGTCAAGTGATCACTAAGTTCATTTGAGATCTAACAAACTCTATAGATACCACCCCATTCATGATAAGCTCACGAATCATGCTATGTCCGACACCTAAGTGTCTAGACTTACCATTGTACATCTGGCTATAAGCCTTAGCCAATGTAGGTGCACTATCACATCGGATAGAAATAGGTGCTATAGGTTTAGGCCACAATGGAATCTCAAGAAGCAAGTTTTTCAACCATTCAACTTCTTTACCAGCAGCTGCTAAAGCCACAAATTCAGATTCCATTGTTGAACTGGTGATGCAAGTTTGCTTCTTGGATGCCCAAGAAATTGCACCTCCACCATGTAGGAATACCCAACCCGGTAGACGAATTGTCTTCAGTGTTACTGATCCAACTTGCATCAGTGTAACCTTCCAACACCGATGGGTAACCAGTATATGAGAGACTATAATCCATAGTTCTCTTCAAATACTTCAGTACTCTTTGAACTGCTTGCCAGTGATGAGCACTAGGATTACTAGTATACCGCTCAATTTTCCCCTTTGCAAAACCAATATCAGGTCTTGTACAAGTCATGGCATACATCAGGCAACCAATTACCCTAGAATACTCAAGTTGAGATACAGCTTTGCCATGATTAGGCATCAGCTTCTCACAAGTATCCATGGGTGTACTCACTGGAGTACAATCAAAGTAATTGAATTTCCTCAGTACCTTCTCAATATAGTGAGACGAGATAGAAATTCTTTTACTTTCATGTTTAATCCTTATACCAAGGATAACATCAGCCTCCCCCATGTCCTTCATGGAGAACCTTGACGAAAAAAATTCCTTTGTCAAGTCAACCTGATTTTGGTCAGTGCCAAAGATCAACATGTCATCAACATATAGACAAATGATGACTCCTTTACCAGATTCATCAAATTTGCTATATACACATTTGCCAGCTTGGTTAAGATCATAACGATTAGACAAAATCACTTCATCAAATTTTTGATGCCATTGCTTAGGTGCCTGCTTAAGTCCATAGAGAGACTTAATCAGTTTACACACCTTATTTTCATTGCCAGGCATGATGAAGCCCTGAGGTTGGTTCATGTAAACCTCCTCATCCAATTCACCATTCAAGAAAGCTGTCTTCACATCCATCTGATGAATAATCAGATTGTGAATAGATGCCATAGAAATCAGCAGTCTTATGGTACTGATACGAGCCACAAGGGCATAAGTATCAAAATAGTCTATTCCCGACTTTTGTTTAAAGCCCTGAATAACTAGTCTAGCCTTGAACTTTTCAATAGTTCCATCTACCTTCATTTTCTTCTTTAAAATCCATTTGCAACAAAGGTTTGCAACAGGTGGTAGATCAACCAACACCCAAGTGTTGTTCCCCATGATGGAATCCATCTCATCATTGATTGCTTCTTTCCAGAAAGCAATATCCTGGGACTTCATTGCTTCTTCAAATGTCTTGGGATCATCCTCAACAATGAAGCAATAGGAGTATTGATCTGAGACCTCATCCCTTGTTCCTTTTGTTGGGAACCCTATTTAATAAATAGCAAGCTGTTAACATAGCTTCACCCCTGAACCCTTGACTCAGTCCTGAAAAGGACAACATGGAATTAACCATCTCCTTCAGCACCCTATTTTTCCTTTCAGAAATACCATTTTGCTAAGGAGTATAAGGGGCAGTCGTTTCATGGATAATACCAATAGACTAAAAGTACTGAGTATCCATGTACTCACCTCCCCTATCAGTCCTTAATCTTTTGATCAAAGACCCAAGTTGTAATTCAACTTCAGTTTTAAACACTTTGAATTTATCTAATGCTTCATCCTTGGTATGTAACAGATAGACATAACAAAATCTAGAAGCGTCATCAATAAATGTCACAAAGTACTTCTTATTCCTCAAAGAAGGAGTGGCATGCAAATCACACAGATCACTGTGAATAAGCTCCAAGAGATTAGTCTCACGACTAACACCCTGAAAAGGTTTCTTGGTAATCTTGTTCAACATGCAAGTCTTACACTTTTCAGTGTCCATGTCAAATGCTGGGATCAACCCATCCTTAGACATATCTTGCAACCTTTTATAATGAACATGGCCAAGTCTAGCATGACACAGGGTAGAGACAGTCGGTCATGGTGGTCACATAGGTGAATTTACACTATCGATTGGAAATAAATACACTATCATGGAAATATTAAGCCGAACATTTGATTATATAAATAACCAAAACCAATAAAAACACCATGCTTAGAAAGCACAAATTTATCGGACTCAATAACTTGTTTATATCCATGATTATTCAAAACACTACTTGAAACCAAGTTTTTCCTTATATCAGGAACATGAATAACATTAAACAAAGTTACAATCTTTCCTGAATTAAACCTAAGATCTACACAACCACGACCATGCACCAAGGCTGTTGACTCATTTCCCATGTGAAGAATAGAACCATCATTCAGTGACTCATAAGTCTTGAACCAGCTTCTATCTTTACAAACATGAACTGTTGCACCAGAGTCAACCCACCACGCAACATCATCATCCTGCACATAAAAGATTCAGATACATATGTAACATAATAAATCTGAAAAAAGACTTATTAAACATATTCTGACCTTTCAGTGAGTTGGCTGAACCACCACTTCCTGAACCATTAGTGCCTGATCCATTGGCTTTACCACCAAATTTAACACCCTTGCAGTCCCTTTTAATGCGACCAGTCTTGCCACATTTCCAACAAGTAGGTGTTGCCTTCTTGTTGGGATCTGCCCTTGTGTTGTCATGATATTTGCGTTTGCCTTTGTTGTCATTGTACCTGGTGGAGTTATTATGGTCCACCATATTGACAACAGATGCACCAGTAGCATTGCTACTCTTTGGCTTGTCATTATCCTGCATCTTGAGAGATTCCTCAATGCACAGATGACTGCCCAACTCAACCATAGTTAACTCCTCTTTCTTATGTTTCAAGGTATGCTTGAAATCTTTCCAAGAAGGAGGGATTTTGTCAATGACACAAGAGACTTTAATAGCCTCATCCATGTTCATATTGTGTTGTGTAAACCTTCCAAGTATTCCAAGAAGTTCATTGTATTGTTCCATAACTGGTCTTGAATCAGTGATTTTGTAATTTGTGAAATTACTAACAAGGAAGTTCTTACTTGATGCATCCTCAGCCATATATTTGGCATCCAAGGAATCCCACAGTTCTTTGGAAGATTCAAAGTTCTGATAAATATCAAACAGAGAATCAGACATACCATTGAGAATAAGACCTCTGCATATGTAGTCATCATTCTCCAATTTGCTCCTCCTCCGATCGCTCCACAGTAGCATCATCACCATCATCAGGAATAGGTGTGGTTAGCACATACACTACACTCATGCTTGACAGCAAGAAGTGCATCTTCTTCTGCCACCTCCTAAAGTCCACACCTTCAAACTTATCAAGCTTGGAAAAGTTTGAAGCCATGTGTTTCATTGCAGCAGCAGCCATTGATTATCACAAATAGTTTACTTTGATTGTTGGTGTGTAACTCCCAGAACAGGGTTAAGACAATCAATGACAGTAGCAATACCACTAGGTGGTTACCGGATATCACTTGGAATCGTGTGATTACTTTCCAAAGTAAACTATTCGACCCTAATGCCTGGGTTACACGAATATCTACTTAGGATAAGACCAAATGTAGTTATAGAATTAGGCACAATTCAATAACTCTTGCGCTTATAAGTGTTAATCGTTTTCTGTGTGTCTTTCATGCATAATCAGATCTCCTATTTATAGGAGGTTACTCTTAGCTAGTCAAATGGAATTATGAGTATTAATCGACCCATTAATAGCCTCATAATTATCCCCATTATAGCTGTTAGTGATTACATGACCAATTAAACGTGGTCATTAAGCTTGTAATAGCGCCATTTAGTACTTTAACACTAGCGGTACTTTCATACCATTAGCGATTACTTTAACACTAGCGGAGTACTTTCATAGTGCTATCGGTGGTTACCTTTGCTTGTGTAATCCACAAGCTTCAGTGGAAAACACAAGCTTCAGTGGAAACACTGCTTATCAGTGGAAACCACAAGCAGTACTTTCCACAAGCAGTACTTTCTACTAGCACTACCAATACAAACCACTACAAGAGTCAGGGTGTTCATGGACCTTATGGGTGTACACTCCGTACCTCCTAACCAATTGCAAGGTGTGAACTAATCCCACAAGTGCACTAAATTTTCCAACATGAAGTTGGACCAATCAAGTCACAAGAGATATAATTTACTCGATCTTCATCCAATTAATGAGGTGCAGCTCTTTTTGAGTGTTTTATTTGGATAAGGATATCAGGTTAGGGTTAAATATATATGTAGTTGTCGTTGTCTTTGGTGGCGGGGTGTAGTTTTTGGAGGTTGTCTTATCTACCGTAGGGGTGTTCGTGAAAGTTTTGTTGCTCTTTGGTTTGGTTCATCCGTTGGTGTTTGATATTACCTTTAATTACCTTCGTCTTACAAGTTTTAATAAATTCTCTTAGCTGTCAAAATTATATCTTCTTTAATAGAGAGACAGATTAAGTACCAACCAAGTCAACCCGAGGAGACTATCATCGTACCATGCTCCTACTATCATCGATATTCTCTTTCCATTAGGCAGCTCAGGGAAAGAAAGAAGGTGTATATATTGCTGGAAGAAAATGAAAATATTGTCAGAAAAAAAATGTTAATTTGGATGAAAGAAACAAGCAATGGAAACTTATACTAACCTTTGGGCGGAAGATTCTCAATTTAAGAACAAGAAGGTAAGGGATACAAGAAGATATCTGTTGAAACAAATTATTTTCTATTCCTGAATATCCCATACCGATCGAAAGCATTTGAAGCCTTGGATTATTGTTTAGTTTTAAATTTGTTTCAATACCCTAGTACTGAAAACAAGCAAGGTTTATTTCACATATCTCAAACGATTCAAGTTTATTACAGATTTTTATCTCAAGTTTAGTTACCGCAACGGTTGGTCCACTTATCTTAACATTCACCGTGTGGCCTGAGTTATATATGTAAAGATGTACAAGAACTCGACAACTTGTAAGAATTTTTCCTATTAGCTTCATCACTGACATTAACATACTTAAATATAAGAGATTTTAGAAGATTTATCTCCGTCACTTTTGCAGGAAGGCATTTGGGAACATTCAAAGATTTTCTCTTTAATGACCGCGGTTTTGTATCCAGGACTTTATGGGGGAAAACAAAGTTTCTCACAGAATTGCTGAAAGTCTCCTCATTCTCCATTAAGTTCAATTCCACCTTTTGGACCTTTTTCAACATAGCGAATTCGTCCCATTTAGTTAACGCGCCCTTATAATGTTTGTCTAAATCGTAACATATTTTAAATTCTTCAAGAATTCCACTCTTGTGGTGCAACATCACACGGTTAATCCAGGATATACCGGTTCCTCTCTTGATTACACAGACTTGGTTGTGCTACTATCTTAAGCATTCTTTCATAGTCTTCAAAATCTAAACGAACACTTCTACGCCACATGTACCTCCAACTTGTTGAAAGCAGGCTGGTTACACATGCATCCTTAAGAGGCAACAATGACAAGATAGAAACAAGAATATCATCCGGCATTCTGCTCAGAAAATCATCAGGATTGTAATCATGTTGATCGCCTTCATATACAAAAACAACACAAGAAGATATCAGCTTTAATAATATAAACATGATACAAAAAAAATGTCAAATCCATCCACATAATTTCAATTGATTTTTTTATATAAAAAAACACTTTAACAAGAAAAAAAAAATCATAGATTGAGAAAAAAACTTCAACAAATAATTAAGCTCAAATTGGCCCTAGGAATTTTTTTATGATGTGCTTTTGTTTTGTTATTTAAAGAAGCCTCAATGCTATTGTTTCGTTATTTAAAAATGCTACTGACTGCTACGTCCTTAGGAAAATAATTATTACACTAAAAAACCCTGACATACAAAAACTGTAACATTAGTATAAATTTGATCACTAATCGTTAAATTACTTGGACAATAATTCTCACAAGAAGTAATCATAACATAAAAAAATAACCACATGTTATCTATCACAAATAACTAGGGAAAAAGAAACAGATTGGACAAATGACTAAGACAAGTATTCAGTTTACGGAAAACATATGCTAAATCAATTCACACATAAATCCCTTAAAAACATAAGCAATTGTATCAAAGATCGAGATCGACTGAATCAAAAAGAAACTACCACCTGCTTGTTTCGAGCCAGACATCTCGCGTAGTGCAGGTTCGGTTCCTTGCACAAGACATTGATTGCTGTGACATTGATGTATCAGTGTCATTATCCTGCGACTCATAAGAACAAGAGAAAATTAATGAATTTATGCAGTGTGTATTAGCAACATTGTTATCTACACATAAACCCATCGTTACCCCAAAAGTTGAATAGCATTAGTTTAGCAACCTCGGAGAATCTAACTTATATACAATATATTTTGTATGTTGAAATAATTTCTACTACTAATCCTCACCTATTATTGAACAAGTGTTTCATATCTATACTAGGCAAATACGTAAAAAAAAAGCATATTATATGGAACTGGAAGAGCTCTTCCTACCTTCTTTAGAGACTTTTTGGGCCATGGGTGAGTACTTTCTGCAAGTATCTTCATTTCGGTTATGTGTCGAGATTCAGAATGATGATCATCAACATCTATGGTCAATGATGACATCCTACCCTTTAAGAATATTACTACTTATTTAATATATATAGTGTTTTACTACTTGACCGTTACCCAACGGTTATATTTTAAATCTTGGAAGTTTGAAATGGGAAAATGACCGTTGGACAACGGTTACTTTTGGTCATAATTGTATTTTTCAGATATTGGAGTATCAAGTATAACTTACCAATTACAAAATGTATATTGTAGATTTGTTACATTAAGGGGGGTGTTTGAGTACAAAACCTTAAGCAAATGATTTACAATATATATATAGTGTTTTACTACTTGACCGTTACCCAACGGTTATATTTTAAATCTTGGAAGTTTGAAATGGAAAAATGACCGTTGGACAACGGTTACTTTTGGTCATAAATGTATTTTTCAGATATTGGAGTATCAAGTATAACTTACCAACTATAAAATGTATATCGTAGATTTGTTACATTAAGGGGGGTGTTTGAGTAAGCTTATGCAAGGTTTTCTCTTTATCTGCTTATTAGCTTATTTGCTTTCCCAAAAATGATATACGCCTTTTGACATAAGCTTAACTAAATACCTTCAAAGTGTTTAATAGCTTATTGTATAATACATCCTTTTTATTTAGGGCTAATTGCCTCTAAATGTATCATACTTGTCATGATTTCCTTCTATATGTATCAAACAAATTTTTTTTTGCTATTCTATGTACTAAAATTGCATTTTTGGTATTTTTTGTGTATATTATGACCATTTGGCCCTCATTTTTATTAACCGGGAGGGGCAAAATGGTCATAAAATACACAAAAAAGACAAAAAATTGCAAGTTTAGTACATATAATAGCAAAAATTTGTTCGATACATATAGAAGGACATTATGACAACTATGATACATTATCGTGTAATTAGCTCTTTTATTCAATAATCAAGTATAACTTACCAATTGCAAATTCACAAGTGATTTATACCCAAATACATCCTTTTTATTTAATAATTCATTGACTTATTATTTCAAATTTTGCAAATACATTTCAAATTTTAGTCTAGTAAATTACACTTGGCGGTGTTCGGGTAAAGCTTCTTTTAAGTGATTTATACCCAAATACACCTAATAGTTTACCAAAAGCTGAGATATGTTTCCCATTCAAGAAATGTTGTTTAGAAAGTGAATAACATGATATATTTACCGGGTCTTTGACCTTTTACCCAAAAAAGAAAGTGAATAACATGACAACTTCAGCCAGAAAAGACAGGTGCATGTTTCATATGCAAACTCACTCACAAGTAAATAGACAAAAATTGAAACCTCATATTTATTACTCCGTAAATAGTTAAAAAGACGACAACATTGATTCCAGAGACAACGGTTACATACTTTTTACAGTAGAAAAAGAACCAATAAATAGATGATCAAATGAAACAGTTGTGAAATACTTTGATTGTATATTACAATCACTGTGATGGGAATCTTAAACAATACTTGACTTTCACAGATAACAGCAATTATGAGAGAATGCAGCACACTCCTAAAACCTGCAAATTAAGATAGTATATTAATCATGTTAAAGAACCATGGAGAATATGATCTTGTTCACTTAATATGCAAAAGATTTGCCGCAACAATTTACCTTTTAAATTTGTGAATTTGCAAGGCCACTACTACATATATCCAATCCTTCACCTGACTCCACGAAGATAAAAGGATATATTTGTTCAAATATATGATGATAATATGTGGTAAACATATCAATCTATCAGTTGCTAATGGCTCTTGTAGATGTGTCTTATTGCAGGTTTAATCTCATGGGTCATTCCTGGTCAAATCACAAGTTGTCTCATATAAAAGAAAGTGTGCTGCTGGTCTTGATAGTATCAGAAGAGTTAAGGGGGCTTAGTGTATCTTGTTTTCTGACATAATCCAACCCTCTCTTCTAGGGTTAGATACGACTGTGTGTGCAGTCATTGTCTTACACTCTCTCTTTCTTGATCATTGTACTGATCTACTTTCTTTTTTGTAACTGTCTGGTTATTGTCTCATTGATAGTAACCTGAACTTTTAAACTTTATGTATTGTTGGTTGGTTCAATCTATGCCAACTATTGAGGTTCTGGTTTGAATAAAAGTGTTGTTGTGATTCTGTTGTTGCTGATACTTTCTCACATGGTATCAGAGCGTTAGGCTCATAATCACGGTCGACTCTATTTCTAGGGTTTCTCTCTAGAAACTTGGTGATCTTCCTGATCCCTCCGGCAACAATTAAAAGTATTTTTGGGTTTCAAAAGGTGGTTAATCTCGATTACCTTGCTGTATTGGGTACTAATTGAAAAATTAGGGCTTTCTCCTGAAAACACTAATTTCTCTGTGATTTTTGGTGTTTTACTACTAGTGTAATTGCTGGTTACTTCATGTTCACAATTAGCCCTAGACTAAGTGAATCTAGGTTAATTGTGATTTGTTCTTTCCGCTGCATATTACTCTGTAAGTCTACTTTCATTCTTAAACAACAGTACTTAAGTCTTTTTGGGTGCAAACGGGTAGACTAACATCTTGATATGCCACCTCTGAGTGGTACGAATACCTGCTCTGGTTTACCCCAATCTACTAGCTTGGTACTTGTTGTTTCTTAATTTTAAGTTATTTATTTTACTGTCTTTTATCTCTGTTTAAGCTATTGTTGGTTATTATTCTCGTTGTGCTATCTTTTTGCTCTGTTCTTATCTGTGTTATCTGCTTTCCTTATTGTTTGTATTATGGCTGGTGGTGATGATAATGTTGGTGGTAGTTCTTCCACTGAAATAAGCTTGTCTTTTGGTGATGCTTTATATTTACATCCTAATAACACAAATGGTACTCCTATTGTGTCCATCAAACTTACTGGAACAAAAAATTATAAAATATGAAGTATGGCCATGACCTTTGCCTTAAGGAATCATAATAAGTTAGGATTTATTGATGGTACTTGCTTAAGAGATGACTCCAACCCTGTTATTGCCAATCAATGGGATACCTGTAATTCTGTTGTGGTCACTTGGATTCTAAACTCTCTTAGTCCTGAATTGTTTGCTGGTGCTATCTATGCTACAACTGCTTGTGAAATGTGGAATGATCTTAAAGATACTTATGATAAGGTTGATGGTTCAGCTGTCTTTAATTTGCATAAAAATATAAACTCTCTTAGTCAAAGTGGGTCCTCTCTTGCTGATTATTACAACAACCTTAATTCTTTATGGAAACAATTTGATTCTATGATTAGCTTACCTCCCTGTACTTGTGAGGCTGCAAAACATTTTGAAAAACACAATCAGCTAATCAAATTAATGCAGTTTCTTATGGGCCTTGATGACGATTATGTGCCTATTAGAAATAATATTCTGACCAGAGACCCTTTACCTAATGTCAAAACTGCTTTCTCTGCTATCTCTAGAGAAGAATCCCACATAAATGTTTCATTTGGGAATAGATCTGTTAAGCCTAATGCTACTGCATTTGCTGCAAAAACTTTTGATGGTGGAAAATTTTTTGATAACAAAAAAGGGTTTAACAACAATAACAATTTCAACAAAGGTTCTGGGTTTAATGCTGACAACAGTTCAAACAACAGAGGACCAAACTTGAATATCAAATGTACTAATTGCAAAAAACCTGGCCACACTGTTGATAGGTGTTATGACCTTGTTGGTTACCCTGCTGGGTATGTTAAAAGGAACTTCAATGCTAAACCTGTCACCAGTAATAATGTTTCTACTGATGCTAACCATGTCACTGATAATAGAGCTAGCAACTCTCCTGTCTCCTTGTCTAATGAACAGCTCTCCAGACTTATGAGTCTTCTTAATGACAACATTGTGTCTTCTACTAATGCCAACATGGCAGGTAAAAATTTTTTAGGAACTTTCTTTAATGGAAGCGTTAAGTTTAATATAAACTTCAACAAATTTTTTAACAACACAAACTCTTTATCTGGAAACATCGGTCTTGGATGGATTGTTGATTTTGGTGCAAATCAGCACATGACTGTATATGCAAATTTTTTAATCAATGTTGTAGATATTTCAAACCTTGGCCTAACTGTTGGACATCCCAATGGTACTCAGGCCTTAATTACAAAAATTGGTGATTTAAAAGTCAATAATGACCTAACTCTTTTTGATGTTCTGGTTGTTCCTGAGTATAATGTCTCTGTCTGCTGTCTGTTCATAAGATTGCTAGAGACAATAAGATGTTTGTTGGCTTTAATGAATCTAATTGCTATATACAGGATTTACATCAAAAAAGGATAGTGGGGATTGGTAAACAATGCAATGGGTTATATATGTTTGATATTAATTCTACATGTAAGATTACTTCTAATAAGTGCATATTTGTCTGTTATGTTTTTAGAAATCTCTCAAAGACTTGGTCATCCTTCTGACCAAGTCCTGCATATACTTAAACCCACTCTTAAACTTGATAGTTCATCTCAATCTGATCATCTTTGTGATACTTGAAATAAATCCAAAAAAACCAGGGAACCATTCCCTCTAAGTGAACATAAATCAACTAAAATTGGTCAACTTGTTCATCTAGATGTATGGGGTCCATACAAAGTCACTAGCAGAGATGGTTACAAATATTTTTTTAACAATTTTTGATGACGATTCAAGGTCAGTCTGTGTTTATATGCTTAAAGGAAAGGATGATGTTTATGTTTCCAATGTTAACTTTGCTCATATGTTATCAAATCAATTTGAACACAATGTAAAGATTTTCAGAAGTGATAATGGAACAGAATTTGTCAATAACAAACTTCAACATTTCTTTCATGACAAAGGAATTTTACATCAAACTTCTTGTGTTTACACACCACAACAAAATGGTATTGCAGAAAGGAAAAATAGGCATCTTCTTAATGTAGCTAGATCCCTTATGTTTCAGGGGGAATTACCTCTTTATCTCTGGCCAAAATGTGTTCTAACTGTTGCTTATGTTATAAACAGGTTGCCTTCTTCTGTGTTGTCTGGAAAGTCCCCCTTCTCCCTTGTGTATGGGCATGACCCTTCACTCTCTCACCTTAGAGTCTTTGGCTGCTTATGCTATGCCACCATTCTCAACATCTCTGACAAATTTGGTAGTAGATTTGAAAAAAGTTGTTTTTATTGGTTACTCTAATGAGAAAAAAGGTTATAAGCTTTTAAGTTTGGAAACAAAAAATATCTTTCACTCCAGAGATGTCAAAGTTTATGAAACTGTTTTTTCTTTCAAAATGAAAAATGCCTTGTCAAAACCTCTTTTTGAAACTTATGTGTAATGATTTAAATCACAAAAAAAATTTTGACTCAAA
This sequence comes from Chrysanthemum makinoi, assembly GCA_910596185.1. NCBI lineage: Eukaryota > Viridiplantae > Streptophyta > Magnoliopsida > Asterales > Asteraceae > Chrysanthemum > Chrysanthemum makinoi. The sequence goes on along the minus strand of OU343218.1, from coordinate 181,227,019 downwards.
AATAAGTCCCAATGATGAAGGGAGAGTGACTTCTTATGATGAGGGCATAATGTTGGGTCATCCTAATAGGGATGATGAACCTGTTGCAACTTCCATAGATGAAAATACACATCTTGAGGGCACTGTATCACATGAAACACATCTTGTTGATACATCTTCTTATTCTGATCAGAACCCTGAACAAGAAGATGGCTTGCCAGCCACTACTGCTAGAAGGTCAACCAGAGTTTCAAAATTGCCCAGCAATCTTAATGACTTTATTGTTGAATGTAAAGTTAGATATGGTGTTGAAAGAGTTGTTAATTACTCCCATCTAAACAAAGATAATTACTGCTTTGCCTCTAGTCTAAATAAAAGCATTGAACCTACTTGTTATGAAAAAGCAATCCTTGACAGTAATTGGGTTGATGCTATGAATTCTGAAATTGAGGCCTTAAATGAAAATCACACTTGGGATATAACTGATCTGCCACCCAATAGAACTCCCATTGGTTACAAATGGATTTTTAAGATCAAATACAAAGCTAATGGTGAAATTGATAGATACAAGGCTAGATTAGTTGTTAAAGGCTTTAACCAAAGGGAAGGGATAGACTATGATGAAACCTTATCACCTGTTGTGAAAATGTCTACTGTTAGATGTCTTATTGCCTTATCTGTGAAAAACAAATGGCCTCTTTTCCAACTTGATGTTAATAATGCTTTGTTGTATGGAGACCTAGATGAAGATGTCTATATGACCATTCCCAAGGGTTTCTGTGATGGGAACATTAAAAATAAAGTCCATAAACTTGTCAAGTCTCTCTATGGCTTAAAACAAGCTCCTAGAAAATGGAATGAAAAACTTGTTAGTTTATTAAAAGAAAACAACTTTGAGCAGTCTGCCAATGATCATTCTCTATTTACCAAAACCTACAATAACAAGTTTATTGCTCTTCTTGTTTATGTGGATGACATTGTTCTTACTAGAAACTGCATTGATGAGATAAATCAGTTCAAAGATTTTCTAAAATCAATATTTCATATCAAAGACTTGGGGAACTTGAAATATTTTCTTGGTATTGAGGTTTTAAAACACCCAAAGAAAATATTGTCTTGAACTTCTCAAAGAATTTGGGCTTCTTGGGTGCAAACCTGTGTCTACTCCTATGGAACCCAACTCTGTTCTACCATATATTCCCACTGCTGATGATCCCTTACTTGTGAACATTACTGGTTATCAGAAGTTACTTGGGTAACTTATCTACCTCACCCATACCAGACCTAACATCTCATATTCTGTTCATTGTCTGGCACAATATATGCACTCTCCTTTGAAATCCCACTAGGAATTTGCACTTAATGTTCTGAGATACTTAAAAGGAGATCCAGGAAAAGGTCTAAGGTATGATTTTAGTAACTCTGATAATCATCTTGAAGGGTATAGTGATGCAAATTGGGCTAAGTGCAAAAAAACCAGGAGATCTATCACTGGTTATTGTGTTTTCTTTAATAATTGTTTGATCTCATGGAAAAGTAAAAAACAGAACATTCTTTCAAAATCTTCCACAGAAGCAGAATATAGATCAATGTCTACTGCTGCCTGTGAAATTATTTGGATTCAAAAAATCTTAAAAGATCTAAAGGTTGATATCAATATTCCTGTCAACCACTTTTGTGATAACAAGTCTGCTCTGCAACTTGTTGTCAATCCTGTTTTCCATGAAAGATCAAAGCACTTTAAGATTGATTCATCAGAGAAAAAATTGCAAAGGGTATTATAAGTGCCAAAAAGATTGGCTCTTCAAACCAAACTGCAAACATATTTACCAAAAACCACCTTGGATTATCAGCATAAATTCTTGTGTGAAAAACTGATATTATTTGATATGTTTGCCAAACAGATTAAGGGGGAATGTTCAAATATATCATGATAATCTGTGGTAAACATATCAATCTATCAGTTGCTAATGGCTCTTGTAGATGTGTCTTATTTCAGGTTTAATCTCAGGGGTCATTCCTGGTCAAATCACAAGTTGTCTCATATAAAAGAAAGTGTGCTGCTGGTCTTGATAATATCATAAGAGTTGAGGGGGCTTAGTGTATCTTATTTTCCTACATAATCCAACCCTCTCTTGTAGGGTTACATACGACTGTGTGTGCAGTCATTGTCTTACACTCTCTCTATCTTGATCATTGTTCTGATCTACTTTCTTCTTTGTAACTATCTGGTTATTGTCTCATTGATAGTAACCTGACCTTGTAAACTTTATGTATTGTTGGTTGGTTCAATCTATGCCAACTATTGAGGTTCTGGTTTGAATAAAAGTGTTGTTGTGATTCTGTTGTTGCTGATACTTTCTCACAATATCTCCAACGGCAGTTGAGAAATAAAGTACCAGACAATCCCCAAAATCCAGCAGCAAATCCAAATCCCATCCCCAACTGATATGGTCTCCAAAAATCGTCTCCATCATTTTCATCATCTTTTTTCCCATCAACGGTAACAGCAGGTGTAAGCCCACCACATGTTTGTGTAAGTGGAGGTCCACAAAGTAGAGGGTTACCTCTGTAGTAAGAAGAATTGAACCATCTATCAGTGACATACTCAAGGGAGTATTCCCAGAAAATTCATTTCTCGACAAGTCAAGAGAACCAAGATACTTTAACTGGCCCATATCTTTTGGGATTTCTCCATGCAGTTTGTTGAAGGAGACATTTAACGAGACCAGTTCAATGAGATTAGTGATCTCAGAGGGAAGATTTCCGGAAAAGTTGTTGCTTGAAAGATCAATGCTGATTAGTAGCCGAAGAATGGTTTTTCCAAATATGTGTTTGGTTCCTTTCCATGCAACCCATGCATTGTCAACAAATTCGACCCATCCATTAATTCCTGGGGAGCGTGTGCGCATGGGGAGAATTTCTTCTTGGAAAGCATACAAATGGCTAGTCATATCATTCCAGAACTTGTCTGTAGCCATAGCAGTGAAGTTACCAAAGCACCCTGGAATGTCTCCCGATAGTCCATTATGAGAAAGGTCAATGTATTGAAGATTATACAACCGGCATATCTGGGAAGGTAACCTACCAGAGAATCTATTGGTTCCTAAAACAAGAACATAAAACTCTACAAGTTTTTCCCCTATCCATTCGTAAATGGCGCCAGATAACTTATTTTCCCCAACATCCAAAAATCTTAAACTTGTACAGTTGTTCACTGACATTGGCAGTTCACCAGCAAATGAATTAGAGTGCAAATACAATGCCTCGAGCTTAAACAATGAAACCAATGAAGAAGTATTTTTGCCAGACAAATTGTTATTTGATAATTTAAGAACAAGTATTGTGTTTTGGAAACAATCAGGCAGGCTGCCTGAAAATGAATTGTTGGAGAGGCCAAGGAAAGTCAATCCCCAATTAAAATGACACAAGAAATAGAGGTTTCCAGAAAACCTATTTCCAGAGAGGTTTAATGATGTTAAATAAAAAGGAATTGCCTCTCTTTATCAATGCAGGACTCGCCACTCATAATCAATACACATACCAACAAAGACACATAAACAAGCATTGTATATATCATGTATCAAATGTTGTTAATCAGAGCCAGAAACAAATAATGCTTGATTCTAACAAGGCTGGAGTACTCATATACATAATATTATACAAAATAAAATATAGTCAAAGTCGAATGTCAAATTTTTAACCCGCTGGCTGCTGCAGCTACTTGGGTCGTTGTCTTCGCCATTGAAACGCCACACCTGTTAGGCTGCAAATCAAAAGTCAACTAGTTAAGGTATGTGGAATCTTTATACAGTTGTCATCATATATATACCTTTGAAATAAAAAAAGGTAAACAATAACATAGTACATTGACAGGTTATATGATATTGAGTAAATTACATGGACGGTGATTGTGAGTTGCATATAAAATCATTGATCCACATATCCAATTGCTTCCACAGCGACTAATAACACTACTAAATATTAGATGCATTAAGTTAGTTGGCCAGGTTGGGTCGTTTCTCTATATCTTTGTAATCTATAAATAGTGGTGAAATAATAAAGTTTGGGAGTTTCAATGTAAACATACAATATCATAGCCAAGATCCTAAAATTTCTAACCCATAAATTTTTTTTGTCTTCTCCTCCCTTTATCCCTAACCACCGAAGTTTATCTTTTATTTTTATTTTTTTTTCTTTTTTGGTGCGTCAATTAAGTTAGTTGGCCGTCACTCACCACAGGTACAAAATGACAAGAACCTTTCTCCTCCATCCCCCAACCATCTTTAAAAAAAAAAAAATGCTTTGAAGCAGCTTCGGGTCCATGGGGTATGTTTGGCATGGAGTGGTGTGGAGCATTTTGGAGTGGTGGGCGGTGAGCAATGAGCATTTTGATTTTTAGTATTCGTTTGGCAAAAGAGCGGTGAACTTTGCTATTTTTTAGGAATGACCATTTTTCCAATGCTTCTTTAAAAAGCTGTGAGCGGTGAGCTGTGGCTATTGCTCACAGCTCACTGATACTGCCCACTGCTACTGCTCCCATGTTCGGGTCATGGGCTGTTCTAATAAAAGCTGCTCCATATATTCTTCATTATTTGTTTGGTACTAAAGATGAGTTTGTTCTTGATTTCTAGATTTGTTATATGATCTATGTTTTTAAGGTGGCTTTAAAATTCAGCATTACAAATTTTATTGTTAAAACTAATTTAAACACAATTGGACATTTAATGCCTTAAAATTAAGCAATACAACTAACAAAGCAAAATGTACAAGTAAATTAAACACGACTTTGAAACATTAAATATCCCTAAAACATTAAATTAACACATAATCAATACTCCTATTAAAACATCTCATTACTTAAAAGTGCAATGATATATTCACATTGTACAACCAATTAAAATCATATATACCAAATTAAATACAACTAATTAAAACACCCTCTTAGTCAAAAGTACAATAATATTTTCACAATGTACAATCTAAACAAACTATAACATAATCCAAAGTATAAACTAATTTAACACACTAATTAATTTTATTTTTAAAACACCCCTAAAATGAAAAGTATATGTTATTATAAACTTTTTATAAACTAATAAAACACACAAAACTTCATACAAGCTAACAAGTTGATATATATAGTTTTGAAAATCGGACCGGACCAACGGTTCAACCGGGAACCAGAGTCGCCACCAGTTCGGCTAGCAAATAAAATCCATATGAAAACGAACCAGTGAGGACCCGTTGGAACCAATACAAATGGGTGAACTAGGCCTCAGGATCTATTTCTCCGGTTAATCATCACAGAGTACCCGCCGCCGCAACGCGTAGGTACTCTGCTAGTAATATATGATATGTGATGATGTATTGTTACCACGTGATGATGTAATCATGTTTTTTAGTCTTATTAATGGAATTAAAAAAAATGTTTTTTTAGGATTAGAATACATTGGTTTATTTCTCCGGTAGGATACTTTGGTTTATTTCTGGGATACTTTGGTTTATCCCGTATGAAAAAAAGAGGATACTTTGGGTTATTCGCAAAAAGAAGGAGGATACTTTGTGTTAGTTACTTTGGTTTTCTCCAGGTTTATCAGTTCGTGACTTTCTATTTTGAAGATCACCTTCCGCTTGCTACAAGACATCTCCATCAACAACAATTAGTTTTAGGTTTTATATCTTGTGCTTTCTACTCCAGTCTCGAGCTTTCGCGATTTCACCGCTCGGACTGTGGGGGAGTATTAGATGGATTAAGTTAGTTAGCCTAAGCCCGACTTGTGAGTTGGGTCCATTAGGGTTTCTCTAAATCTTTGTAATCTATAAATAGTGGTGAAATAATAAAGTATCACACGAAAGTTTCAATGTAAACATACAATTTCCAACACTAAATAGCAGCCCAGATATATGGGTGTGCAATATGAGCAATTGTACAGGGCACACTTTCTTGTAGGGTCATCAAATTTTGTATTGGCCAAACTTCCAAGTTTATATCCAAGTCAAATTATACTTCTTGTATCTTTTTTTTAACTATTGTAAAACGCAAACTGACAAGGATTGACTTCTTAAATCGTCCTTGTGCACAATGACCGCATCTAATTAGATTTCATGTAGCCTTTTAACATGTTTATTAAAGCGTGTAACCCATAATCACAAAAACGAGATGGCTCGTGATGCCACTGTTGGGATTTTAGATCAAGTTAACCAAGTAACGCAAACGAGTATGCAGCGGAATTGGATCTAGTTTATGCAATTAGGTAAACACGTAATTAATAAACAATAATAATAAAAGGTAAATGGAAAACTAACCCTCGAAGTCAATTGCACGCTATAAACGAACAAGAAACCAAGTATCTAAAATAGATACCTCTACGAGTCCACACACAAACTCTTTAAACCAAGTACGTTCGAATTAACGCCAGTCGAGAACGTTTAACCCATCAACCCTTTGAATACTTGAACCAATCACGAACAAAAGAAACAAAGAAAACGCCTTTTCTTCCTGTCCGAGATATCATAGCAATACCCAAACAAAACCATTGTTGTGTCCGATATCGGATAAAACAATCCGATATAAATCTGCCCTTGTCTGAGATCTTACTATCTACATATATCCCGAGAACAAAACAACTAAAACCCTTTTGCTTGGTGATCAGATTCGGCGAGGAACATTCACCAAGATGTATGAATAGTAAACCCTCAATATACTTGAATAAAAGATACAAGTTTAAGGTTTAAACTACTTCAAAATAAAATCCCATTTGACTTTGATGTCCAATGGATTTTAGCTTCTGAAGATAGTAAATTGGTTTTAGGATTCAACTTGTGAATCGCATCTGTGAATGCATGTGCTATCAAAAAAACCCTTAGTCGAGTATATATATAAATATATATAGTCTCCAAGACTTTTTCTACAAGCAAACACTAATCCTTATTTTATCCTAACTCTTGTAGCCCATTACTTGATTTGTAAACGCCCCAATGAAAGAACCGTGTCACAGGCTTAAAAAAATAATAATTGGACCTAGAGTTTAAAACGGGTTTAGAAAAACGGGTCAAGTCAAGTCCAAGTAGTAAACGTGTATTAATGTACTCTCGTATTTAACGTGTGTGCCCTCATAGGCTCACACACTTCTAGTCGTTTCGAGTGTTTTTAACTCCCACAAACCAACAGGTCCCACTTGGGAGTTGGTGTAGCGTATAGCACACAAAACCAAAGACGAAAACGACTAACAACGCTCTCACTCGCTTTTTAACTAAAATTGTCTGAGATATAGTTTCATAAAATCTTCTCAGTAGCATGGTCATTAATGTCTTGCTTTTAATCATCTTTTGTTATAGATACCGTTAAACCATGGATATGGATCCTAACTCATTCCATATAGTTTAACCATTTAGAATCTCGTTATAGAATTTAATTAAATATACAAAATGTAATTAAGTATCATCTTGCATTACCCTTTGGGTTCGGCCGAACAATTATCTGATTAATTCTGGAGAGGCGCCATGGTATCTTTCTGCACATATCAGGTGGAGTAACAAATCCTTTATTGACTACAAGTGTTGTGGATGTTGCTTCACATCACTCCGAAATATAGCTTTTATAACTACCTTGTTCAGATAGCGTTTTACTTATACTTATAAAAGTGATATCCACACATAACAGAACTTGCTTGTATCTCAAGTCTAAGGATGACTCTAACAAACCATTTTCAATATTTTACTTATGACAAGGATCCAAAAGTAAATGTTTGAAAGTTGGGGTTTCCAATATGCATCCCTTGTGAATACATATGAGTTTGGCAGGAACAATGTTAGATATTGGATTTCATAAACACATATCAAACACAAGTATGGATTGAATAGTATAGAGTTTAGAGAGAGAAAGTGGGATCCTTTCTAGAGAGAGAAAGTGAAAGAAAACATAGAAGGTTAGATTAAGATGAATGAAAGGTCCAACCCTCTACCTTGTGAGGTAGAGGGTATTTATAGTTACAAACTAAACGTCCTCCTTTGGACTGTGGATCAGGCATACAGTGGGTAAAGACCCGTTCGTCCTCCACGGTGTTGCACTAAACTAAATAACTAACTAAATAACTAGTAAATAATGTAATGTCTACGAGCTAACTTATGCTAGATTATATATGGGGTGACCGACACTTCACTATGGAATTTCCAATTCCTAACAATCTCCCCCTAAGGGAGGTCACCCCATGATTTACATTTTGAATCCTAGCATTCTATATTTGTCTTTATGCTCGAGCTCGTAGACTTCAATTCTTCAATATCCGCAGTCTTTGTGCTTTTGTAGTGACTCTTCATAGTTCGATAAATTTGTACTTTAAGTGGAGGTCTTTCAACTGATCCACATCTTTGATGATCTTTGAGCTTTCTTTGAGATCATCAGCCACAGAAAATCTCTCTGGATCATCCATAGTTGTGTTGCCTTCATGTGATGTTGTGACTTTTGGACCGACATGCTCACACTTTCTGGATCATGACATCTTTCCATCAGAGTAGCGGAAGCTTTTACTGGTTCAAGATATTTGCAGTGGCGTAGCAGAAGCATAGTATAAAAATATCTGAGCCAGGTTATGTAGATATGCACTAGTCATGATTTCTTCAATTGAGTTTGGATGCTGCGAGCATGCGGCTGTGAATTGACTTCCCAATATCGATCAGCTGCAACCGTTCAAATGTACCTGCAAACAACAGTTAGCAATAAAACACACGAAAGTGTCTTTGATCACTTTCGTTGAATTGAGGTACACGGCCCACGGTTCCCCGTTGATCAGTACAAGTACTGCCTGTGATCAGGTATAATTCCGAAGAATCTCCTTGACAGGGTTTTGCAGCTGCTCTAGCTGTTCTCAAACCGGAATGTCTCAAAGAAGACAACACGGAGTGAGTGAACCAGCGAATTGAGATTCACTGATTGATAAAAAATTGATTTGAAAACACAATCGCGTATTGCTTAGAAGAAAGAGTTTTGAAATACGACGAAGGTTTTATGAGAAATATCAATTTTCAATCAAAAATACTTTTTGTATTTGAAAAGAATACACATTCGACGTGCTAGAGAAAAGAAGATTTGCACATCGAACGGTTTTTCCAAAATTATTTTTTTTCAATCAGAGATACTTTTTGTGTTTGAAAACATAAGTACACATTCGACGTGCTAGAGAAAAGAAGGTTTGCACATTGAACGGTTTTTCCAAAAGTATTCGTCAATTCCAATCCTGGACCAAGGTTGATTCAAGATTGAATCACCCCATTGTTTCTATCCAGTTGTCACAAGCTTGATCTTTTGCAAGATCTCACATGTCACCCACCAAGAGCTTGTTTGATGTTGGCTCTAGAAGGATTTCCATCTTCATCGTGAATACTTTTACATACCACTCATATGTTCTGGCAATACCACACGGATAATGCGTAGGACTCTTAATATATTCTTACTTTCCACATTGTGTGAAACAACAAGTCTTCATTAATTTAGTGTCCTAATGAGATATTGTGGATGATCTCTTGGCTCTAGACTCAATAGTGCACATTTGGTTTCCTATATCGGAGACTAGGGAGAGGGTCTCCTTCTTCAATATCAACAATCTCTAAGAGAAAGTCGATAGATTATGTCGGTTCCCCGTGAGAATGAAACAAGTCCTTTTAAGAGGAACTTGAGTAGCTTGGGAAGGTTAGTGCAGTGCGTCACTGGGTCCATGACGTCTTGTCTTCAATACCGGCATTACCTTGGTAACAACCAGTAGCATATGTATTGAACCCGGTGTCTGCCCTAAGGTTGAATTATTGGACGGCTATTTCTTTTCACCCTTTTTACATTCAATTCTTATTCATTCTTCAACCCCTTCAGTACTTACCGAGACTTCATAACTAGAACCTTGTTGGGTTTATTCCAGTACTAGCTCTGTCTCAGTCCGCACTCTTCCCATATCTCACTTTTCTCCTTTTTTCATCATACCTAAAGAATCTACACTATCTAGTGGATTGTCCCTGGGTAGATCCCTCCGGTTCTGGCGGATCGTGGGAACGAATACCTAACCTAACCATCCTTATAACTCCATGCATAAAGTAAATTGGTTGGTCTTTTGGTATTGTTCATTCTTCCTTGAAACCAATTGAAAAATCATTTGGAAAAACAATCAAGGTACTTGTGATACAAGATCAAAGCATTTTGTACCTTAATAGTTTTGATCATTTAGAAAACCTCCCCCTCAACATGTGCATACGATTTAGAAATTGTTTAGCACGTGGAGGAAAGAGGATTTTGAAATATTTTCTTTGATCACAATTTTCATAGAAAAAGCCATTTGATTTTCTTTGGTAAATTCTCCCCCTCAATATGTGCATAGGATATTTGAAAACATTTTATCACATAGAAGCAAGAGTTCTTTTGAAGCACATTCACAATCACACAAGCCATTAAGAAACCATTTTCTCCCCCTCAATATGTGCTTTGAGATTCGAAAGCGTTTAGCACATATGAGAGAGCAGCCTGCACATTTTCATCAAATCGCTCATCATATATCAAGTTTCATTATTAAATCACAAATTCTCCTCCGATCAAAAATATCAAACCCTTTGAGATTTTGGATCTCAAGTGATTTAATCAGGTTTGGAAAACATGGGAGAATATGTGGCCAGGTTTAAATACTCATCTTTGTTTTTGGATAAATCCTCCTCCTCAACATGTGCATTGTATATATGAAATCGTTTGGCACATGGAGGCAGGAGTGCCTATAAAGGACTAAAACCAATTCCATTTAAACAGATAAGAGATTTAAATCATTATCTCTCCCCCGATCAAAAATTTCAAACCAATTGAGATTTGTGATCCCAAAAGATTTAAATCATTTAGAAATTTTTTTAGGGGAAAGACTTGGCAAGATTTAATTTTTGAAATTGACAGATAAGGACCATTTTGAGACATTAAAGATTGTTAATGTCAGGTATGATTGTTTTAAGAGATCTTTAAGTAAAATAAAACAGTTTCACAATCAAACAAGAACAGAAAGAATTTCATTTTGAAAGACCTTGATTCTAAAGAAAAATCATACCATGACATAACATTAAATCTTTAGATCACCACATTTTAACGTACAAACCGGAACTTTTATGAAGAAATATTGTTTGAAAATATTATATTTTAAATCACTCCCCCCTCAATCGATGACCGAAGTCGATAATTGAGTGACATAGGTTTTGATAAAAAGAAGTCCGGTGATTTTCAAAATTTAGTCCAATTTATTTTCAAAACAATATTTTTCCATTTTCAAAAACAATATTATTCAAAGTTTTAGAAAAATGGTATCATCACTATTATCCCAGCACAAAGATACATTAGGTGGATGAGAAACTTCGTTTTTTGTTCTTTGTAGGGTTTGGAAGAAAAACCATCTGCGATGCGTTGAGACTTCTTCTTACGTTGCATTTTGAATGCCAACTAAGGTCAAATTAAGCTCCGTTTCTTCAATCACTTAGAAGAAAACCATCTGCTGATGCAGTGAGACCTCTTACGTTGCATTTATGCCAACTCTCCATAGAAGTCCAATTAAGCTTCGTTTCTTCATTTGTCAATCCAAGATATAGTTACCCTTTCCTTTCGGCATCCAATCATCTTCAATTGTGGGATCCGGATTGGGAACATTCTTTTATACCAATATACCTGCATACGTTAGTGAATACACATACAGATATATGGTGGTCGACATCACCCAAACAACAATCTACTAATTCAAGTCAATTTCAACATATCAATCAGTTCATATAAGGCATGGGAATAATGTTCATCAATCTATAATCATCTAAACCTAACAGTCACATCCTAGAAACCTAGTCCTTCAACATAAGCAATTATATTTTTCATATAAGCACGTAGGATGATTAAGAAAGCCCATTAGATGATGTAAATATGAAAAATATTCTTCCCTTCAACCAATGACTCTTTTTCTTGAAAAGTTTTAAAAGCGCTGAAGTCATAGATGAGTTTTTGAAATTTTATGAAAACTTGATTCTGATTGATTTACAAGCAACTCATTTACCACCATTTTTGAAAACAACAAATATTTTTCTGAAGAATTTTAGACGGAAAAACATTTGTGTAGGAACAGCAGTCCTTCGACATACTTTCCTCAAATTGTTTTAGGATAAGTGCACGAAATATTTGAAAAATTGTTTAGCGCAACACTTTCCTTCCTTTAAAGAGCGGGTTGCTATCTGAAATAATAGCAAACCATAGTTTTAAGCACGGGTTACAGTCTGAAGTAACGGCAAGCCATCATTTGAAGCCCGGGTTACAGTCTGAAATAACTGTAAGCCACATTTAGAGACATGTTTTGGAAAAGAATATTTACACCTCCTGCTCGAACTTCATCTATGGTCCCATGCCATTATTGAATGACATTTGTAAGACCGTAGATGTTATCGATACCAGAAGACATGTCATGAGAAAACATATTTTTGGTATTTTTTAAATTTTCTTATTTTTATGGGTTTTTTGTTGGTTTTATATTTTTCTATTTTCTTTTTGTTGGTTTTATATTTTTGTATTTTGTTTTTGATAAATATTTACAGATAGAATAATAGTTTATGAAGATGATGATACAAGTACCGAGATAGGGAAATCGATCAGCACTTTGTAGAAGAAAGAAATCAACATCTCTTAAACTTTCACCACCAAAGCATTTGAGGCTTCTAAGAAAATCGTCTGAACATGAGCCTTCTTAATTTGAATCTTTGGTAACTTCTCCCCAAACCTACAAACATCGAATAAAGACCATTTCCTTATGAAGTAGAGTTGAAGACAAAGCGGTCTCATTGAATGAAGCTCAACACCCCGAAGAAGACGAAAACACCAAAGTAACAAGTTGAAACATGGATCATCGCTGCGGTTATCAAACCAGTAATAAATGATTAAGTTCGAGATCACATGAACTTGTTGTGCATCCCCGATGTACACATTACTCTTCGAGTTGAGTAGTTGTCTTATTCAGGGGAACAATACATCAACATCTTCATTTTACCAAATGCATTCTAGTTATCTTCCATATAACCAATTAGCCCATAATGTACACAAGTACCCAACCAGAGTAGAGACAACAACATCACACTAACTGGTTGAATCACTGATCTCCTCTGCGGATGTCAACTCTAGAATAACTAATTAAGCTCGATCATGTGAATATGTTGTCCGACCCTGATGTACACATATATCTCCCCTGATCGTTGCGATCTCATCAGAATCATCATTACATTGTGTACATGAAGCACTAACCGGAATCACTTTATCATAAATCATATAGAAGATGTCGATATGCAATATCATCTCATGAACCAAATATTATTTTCACATTTCTTCTAACTGAAAGCTGAAGTAACACATACCAAAAGTCTCCAGAGACCATTTCCCCCAATTAGTTGGAATAATACACCAAAGGCTACGAGTTAAACACTGAGTTTCTCTACGGTTATGACCATTGTCTTTCCCGGATAACTTCAATCAGGTAGAAGTGTTAAGTTCATCATGTGTACTCATTGTGCTTTTAGATATCTATCTCCTTCCCCCTTGCTGGTTTTGATACCTCAGATTCAAAGAAAACATAATATACCCAAAAACTCGAAATCTTGTGAGAAGAACTCAAATAGACCAAATGAATCCTGTGAGAATCAACTGCAATGAAACTCTCTCTCGACTATCTTTATCAACCCATATGTAGAAAATTTGAAGTGACCACTGATGAAGAATACCCGATATACCAAACTTGAAACTGAAGTCAAATTCCCACATTTGTATCTTAAGCTTGCACTAATGTTGGAAGAACGGTGTCGAGAATTTATGTTCCAAGCAAATCTCTTAAGTACTCACTACTCAATCAAAGTATGAGACATTAACACCTCTTGCGATTATCCACAACTTCGTGTGCGTATGTCACTGAGTAAAACAACGTAACTCCTAAAAGTGATAGTTAACCAGGTCTTCAACCATCTACCCCGACAGCTGGTAACTAGATAAACCAAGTCTTCAACTCAAATTCTTAAGCCCGAGCAAGTTATTAAATAAGAACACGCCTTAGTGAAAGTCAACTTCAATTTCAAATAAGTGATAAATGATTAACTCCGAAGTAATCAACTTGTGTCAAATGCCCAACACGTGACTAAACATACAATCAGATGTACATTGACCCACTGAATGAACCGGAACAAATGATTCCTCAACATCAATGCATTCTTCCTAAAAGTATACATGTAGACACTGATCTGGAAGATTCACCAATAACTTCGAGCGGATGTGGTAGTCATTTTTCTTTGAAGTTCATGTGGTTGATTTATCGCGTGCACTTAGAGAGGAACAATAATCCATGAAGATTTGGCAAAGGAATACCAAAGAGCGGATCATTATTCATAAGTGCAACTGCAATATTATAATAGTCATTATCAACGCCTCGAGGAATAACTAGAGATTGGGTTTCTCGAGGAATCACTGCAAAAGAATATGAGCAAGTCTAATTGGGGATTGAATATTACTTATAACAATCCCCCAATTAGTGCTCTCCCATAAACCGACAATCTGTTTGAAAAATGCCCAGATTAAGAAGAAGTCTTTAGATAATCAATATGCAACTCGTCTTTAGTCTTCTATCATACATTAGAAAATGTAGAACAGATTGTAGACTCGACCTTCTTCAAGATTTTCCAGTTGGGGAATAGATAGTTAACATCTTCATCACACCAAAAAGCATCACAATTAACTTACCTCTTGCAAGTCCCTTTAACTAAAATCCCTCCCAATCAAACAAAACAGAAAGATATTCATCAAGGAAATCCGCAATCAGCCTGCAATGAACTCACTAAATGGTAACACCAAACTACCAATTCACATCAAACAAGAACAGAGAGATTGTTCGGAATCATCATGTTGATGTGTGCGTGAAGCATTAACCGGAAGCACTTTGTCATTACTCATATCAGCCCGTGTGAAGATGTCAACCAACGGCTCTTAGAATAAACTGCATGTGAAGATGATCCGATAAAATGAGTCTCGGTTCTTACATGAGTTAGGAGCTATTTGACCATATATTCTCAAATACCAATCAACCATGCAAAAATTTCAAAAAAATTCACACTTCTTCTCCCCCTCAAGAATTGCATACGGAGATGCCATTCTTGAATAAACAAGTGATTATCCTCCAAATGTATTCTATTCACACTTCTCCCCCGCAAAATTAGCACATGATGTCGTCATCTTCATTATATTGAGCATGTGGAATAAGAGTAATTATCAGTAGTCCGGATCACTTGATGACTGAAGCGCATGGAAAAAGCATGAAGCATGTTGATGAGAATGTCGATGAGAATGGTCATAAACATGAAGATTTCTCTTCTTCTAAAGATAAAGCGCACTGAAACGTACACCTTTCTTTTCTTTGAGGAACGGGGCCTGAAGTGATATCTGCAGACGCCATAATGATGAAGTACGAGGCCTGAACTGATGTGAACAGACGTCATAGCCGATTGAATATCAATGTTGAGTAACTTGAACCCGTGAGTTATGAGATATCAATCCTTTTGTTATCCATACTTTAAGCCAGTCCATGTATTGAAGGATCGAAGTATTTGCAACAGAGTAAGGACTACCTGCACTAATATTACAAACTTGATTGCATATATTATGGTTAGTGACATCAGTATCCAAACCCTTTGGGGTTTCACGGTCGACATTGAGAATGCCATTGGTAAACATCTTTCCTGTAGGTATCCACCTAAGTCCAACATCCTTAAAAATTCTACCATATGGTATCCACTTATGGCAAGGTCTAGGATTGTTAGGCTTCTTATGCATAGTGAGAGACTTATCCTTATTCCTAGTTTCCAAAGATTTAGCAGATGGTAACCATCTAGGTGATGCTTTTGGTTTCATTTGCTTCATATGCACTGTGGATGACGTAGTGTAAATCCTAGACTTAAATGGTTGTACCATTGTATGGGCATTTACTTTCTTCTGGGATTTTGTGGAACATTTATCATGATTAGCATTAAAGATACATTTCAGACACTTTGAGCAAACAACTTGTTTGGATTCAGAAATATATCTAGATTTCTTAGAGTGGTCTGCTATGGGAATAGCTTTAATCAAAACGCAACTACTCTTAGATGTATGCCAATCCCTAGTCTTTAGATTAGTGTTCCTAGGAAATGGTTTAGAACTACTAGCAGTGCCTTGAAATCTTGAAGAATTCGTCATCCTAGGTCTTGCACCTAAAATTCCGTCTTTATGATTCTGTTCCTTCTTTCTAGCCATTTCAAGATAAGAGTTCTTATACAAGTCATTCATATCAATTTTCCAAGGCAAGTGAGGTGAAGCTTCTGGTTTTGTCAAAACTTGTTTCGCATCAACTTGGGAGGCAAACCGCGTTTTTGAAAATTTTGGTCGCTCAGATCTAAACGCATTCGGTTGTCTAATAACTGGTTTCCCCAAGTTTGATGGTTTTGAAAACTTAGTGTTCACACTATCCCCTGTTGTTTTTCTGAGCTCAATTTTTAAAGCAACAATAGCGAAACTCTTTTCCTGAAGTTGAGCTTTGAGATCATCAATTTTAGCTATCAAAGAGTTTGTTTGTTCCATTGATGTAGTTCTAGCTTCTTTGATAGAGTCACTTAGTTCTATGTGATGCTTTCTCAAAGACTCATTTTCCTTTAGTAATTTGGCCACACAAACCGCTAATTCATCATTTCTCATTTGAATATCATCAATAGCATTAATATCAGAATTACTTGTAACCAAATTACTTTTCACATGCATATCAGAAATATGTTTCTTCAAATTGTTGATGGTTGAGTCTTTGGCTTGAAGCTGAGCTTTGAAAGTGTTCATTTCAAAAAGTTCACGGAATTCAGGAAGTTCTGGATTTTTACATGGTTTGTTAATTTGGAAACTTTATTCTTTACTTTGTATCGCAATTTCAAGTGAAACGCAATGTTTTTCAAGATTTGAGAGTTTGTTTGAAAGTTCATCAAAAGCCTTTTTATTAACCATATCATTTGTTTTGAAATTATTAGACTCAGCCTCAACCAAGGAACAGTTATCAGAATCATGTTCAGCATTGAGATCAGTTTGTTTAGGTACATTAGCAGATGCACTATGTTGAAAAGATAAGGGTACCTCATCACATGAAACATGTTCATTTATCGGTCCGATATCGCATCCACATCATGTGTAACAAGAGTCATCTGAACTCTTGGTCAAGCTTTCAAGCTTATCGCCTCGGAGCCTATGTATTAAGTACCAAGCTGATCCATCATCGATGCTTTACCCATCTCAACACTACAATCTCTTGATTGCACTTGACATTCATTCACCTCTCGATTCAGTATCCACATCTTGTGCGACATGAGTTCTTGAACAATTTGTTGCATCATTCTTTATTGTCTCTGTTATTCGCATTCAGCAACATCCGATCTTTCAACGATACATTACCCAAATCATCACAACAATCTCTTAACTGCACTAGACACACATCCACTTTTTCATCTTTCTGAGTAACTTCCTCAATATACTTCTCCACATTATGCATGATATGAATAAGTGTCTCAATGAACAAGCTAATTTCCATTCCAGTGTGTCTCTTGAAAGATATTTCACCAAGTCTTGATCATAATCGATGAATATTCCCCATTGATGAATGGTGAAATTGTTTGTGGATCACATGAAGTGCAAAGACTGGAACAATCCTTTTGAACCTTTTCTTTATCAAGTTGTTGTTCTAATTGTTCTAAGTTCAATAGTAATGTTCCCGTTAAAGTGGATAAATCTTGACGGAAGAGGGCAATGCATGTTCGCTCCATAGTTGTAGGCGTGAGTAACATGAGGTGTGAATGAAGTTGTCGATAAGGTTCAATGCAACTTTCCTTACCTTTTGCAAGAGCATTCTGTAACCTTGACTGGTGCATTTCTCTCTCTTTAGATTCTAAACACGGAGATTTCACATCCTCATTGATTGATTCCATCATTTTTAACCGTTCAGTGTAGCATACATTATCATTGTTGTCTACAGCATCATACAGTTTAAGTACTTCCGAAATGACTGGGTCAATAGTGTAAGACATGATGTTGTAATATACACGGGATTTTACAAGTCTATGATTTAAACTGAGAAATAGATTCTTTCGCGGGATTTTACTAAAATCAAGACCAAACCGTTAAACAATGACCAATGGAACGTGTTAAGATGAATGATGGATTGTCACTGTGACAACTCGTATTTTCAGGTCATTTCATATAGACTAGATTTAGTCTACATATCATTAGTAACATCTTTTCATATCAATTTATGCATGGGTTTTGCATTTTTCATTAAACGTTTATTTTCTTATTAAATAAACGCTATCGCGTAAACATTATTTGAACATTTGATCCGACACTTCCAAAAATTATTCCGATATATTTTTGTACTCATAATAAGATTATAAAAATAATATTATTATTTTACCCGGTGTTTCGCACTCGCTTCATAACATATATTTTTAAATATATACGTTCTGTAATTTAAATAATTACGTAACAATAATTATTTTAACACCCGATTCTTGTGAAAATTATATTTTTATAATTTTTGTAACTTTATTTTGTCCCGCTAAGATTATTTTTTTTTAGTTAACTCAATACTCAATAAATAAATATCTAATTCATTTATTATTATTATATATATATATATTTTATATATAAAAAAAAAATCAATCATTTCCCCACTCCCCATTCAATTTCAGCCCCCTTTTCCCTAATTTAAGGATCTTGTCCAAAACGGAATTTACCAAAATACCCTTGTGGTACAATTACTATTTTGCCCTTTTAACAACTATAAATAGAAAAATACATACACATACATTCATTTAGCAAATTTTTTTCACCAAAAGCTCTCCCTATGGCTGTGATATTTCGGCAAGGAAGAAAAAAATAAGAAAGAAAAGTCGGTTTTGATAGTTCAAGCGTTTTATAATCATTTTCGGGTTATTTACAAGCTACAAATTGATTTGGAGCCATCGTTAGGATCTATTGTTCAAAATACTTCTAAGAACATCCTTATATCAAGTGAGTATAAAAATAATTTTTATACTTTTATTTTGCACTTTATGTATTTATTATGCATTTTATGTATTTATTGAGTTTAAATGATTATTTAAACTCATAAATTACAAAATATCACCCATAAATATGTTTGTGAATTTTTATGATGAAATCATGATATAATAAGTTTTATAAAAATATTGGAATTGGAAAAGAGTACATACAAGGCTAGATATGATTTTTAGATATTATTGATATGTATTAGTTTATATATGTTTATAAAGGTTTATATGAACTTTTGGCCAAAAATATTTGATCATCATTTTTGTCATGACCATTTGAAGTATATTTTGATAGAAAAATTGGTGGATGAGTAGGTTAGATTTGTTGAGTTGATTTGGGGTTAAATAGACTGGGAAAAATGGCTAATTCAAAATGGGCGCGGAAGCGCTGCCGAAATTTACAACTTTTGAAAAAGTTATTTATTTTTACAAGTTTTATCAAAGATTTGGAAAATATATTTTTAATCAGAACGTAGCCTTTTGAGCGAGTCAAAACGGATTTATAACGAAGGAGATACGAGACTTTCAAGTTTGCGGTCGAAAACTAATTTTCCGACAACTTTTGTAATCTGTCCAAATTTTAAACAAACCAAAACATGACTTTAAAATTTTAACCAAGTCTCCTAAGTTTCAAAATATGTTAGTACACTTAAATACCTTCGAGTGGATAGGTAGAACTCGAAAAACGGATTTAAAACGAGTAAGTTATGACTTACCGAAATTTTGGTCGAAAAATGCTGAAAACACTATTCACAGCTTTTGGCAAAGCTGTCGGGAATTTAAAACGTTGTTTTGAGAGCCTAACCGGACGTTTCAGGGGAAACGGACCTTAAAAATGAAGTAGTATTCCAAAGATATATTTTGGTCGAGTCCGATTTATTACAAAATATATATATACAAAATCAGTTATACGTTTTCACGATATATTTTCACAACAAGTTCACATGTATATATTTGAGTATAATCAGTATTTATTCAAGTGATGTTATTTTTATAACTAAACTCACAAACAAACACATTCGGGTGATACACTTTTACAAAATGCATTCACGACATATTTCATGACCTAAATCATATCATTCATATTAGGTTGCGGGTAGTATCCGAGCCTCATTTCCCGTGCACGTTTCTTTTTGATTATAATATTCGTTGTACCAGGTGAGTTTTCATAGCCCCACTTTTAATTGTTTTATACTACTTTTGGGGGAGATACATGCTCAAACTGTTTTCCTTTACTTTCACAAGTACTTTAACTTATATGAATAACCGTGAGTTCATAGCCCCACTTTTACCCTTTTAACTGTTTTACAAACTCTTGGGGGAGATACATGCTACATTTTTAATCGAACACAAATGCTTTGAACTGTATGCTATATCCGATGTTTTATTGTCACTAAGTATTTGCCATGTTCGAAGTCCCTACATCATGAACCATTAGTCACTTGCGGGTGAGTGCGAGTATAGTGAATAGGCCTATTGGAATTAACACTCCCGCTCCTATTGACCCAGTTAGGGGAAATCGAGAGCACTATATTTGAATCATTAAGGTAAATTGGCAAGTTTACCTATTAGGGCGATGAAACGATGATTACCAATTTTTATTGGTGCGATGTTTACGCTTTGGTGTCATGAACTTAGTGAAATAAATACGATGTTGTTTGTTTTTAACGATGAGTGTGAAACAATTTAACTCACACTACGATGATTGTGTTCAAACGAATTAATTAAACCTATGGTTTTACGTCGAGTTAGGTACTATTGTGAATTCATTTGACGATGTGTGGTTGAATATAAAATATATATACATTTCGCAATGGGTTGTGAACACACAGGTTGCAAGTTTTGTATGGGCGGGACTTGGGCGAGTGGATTTACAATGCCTTTGTTGCATAAACGATTTCGATACATTGAGTCATGCACTATTTTGTGAATTCATTTGACGATTTCTGTTTGAACTTAAACTATGCATATTCGGCGTGGGTTGTGAACACACAGGTTGCAAGTTTTGTATGGGCTGAACTTGGGAACCGAGTGGATTTACAATGCCTTTGCTACATAATCGATTTTGATAGTCTTTACATATCAACGATTTACAATGCCTTTGCTGCATAAACGATTTTTAAAGGTTTTACATTTCAATTCAAACTCTATGAACTCACTCAACCTTTGTGTTGACACTTTTAGCATGTTTTATCTCAGGTATCTAAGGCATACACTTCATGGCATGCATTTGGACACCTCATGGAGTCGTGGTGACGACGCGTCTCACTTGGGTTTTACATACTTTAAAACATCGTTTGAATTGTAACAACTTATTTCCGCACAAGATGATTTTCAATTGGGACCTATCTTTGTAAACTCTGATTGTTTTATTAAATCAAACGATGTATTTTCCAAACGACACTTTAGGTCGTTCAATATAACTGTGATTGTGATGCTATGACAGTCAATCCCCAGGAATTCCATTCCGCTGCAAAACAGGTTAATTGGGGGTGTGACAGATTGGCATCACAGCTTCGGTTATAGAGAACTAGGTTGCATCATTGATCCTAGACTATAACTACATCATCATAGCATCTCATCATTTCATCATAAGTGCATGTTCACTTTACATGTGGTTTATACGTACATTTTTCGAGTTATTTACTTTCAATTCAAAACAATTGTCACATGGATGCCCTGTCATTCCCTATCACAATTTTTACACCGGTTGACTTAACACCAAACATCATATGAGTCGATTAGTCCAAGCATTGCATAGTTACTCCTAAATTATACATAGCCTGCTCACCTATGTCTAATTCAGGAAGAATCATGCAATGAAGGGAGTGCAGCTTATATGTGTAAGCAATTTCGTAATCGAGCCAAATTTTCAAAAGATTTTCTTCAAACCACTTGTTTCCAGTTTGATCCGCGTGAGAGTTCTTGTTTGATGAGTTGCAAAGATCGAGCTAGAAACAAGTTGTTACCTAAACCGATTTAGCCTAATCGTATGACAGTTCTTGTTTGATGAGTTGTGGGATTAAGTAAAAATCGGTTACCAAAAAAAAAAAAAAAAAAAAGTCTTTTGAGGGTTTTGCTCGAGAATGGGAAAGCTTGCCTCATCAAACCCTAAACCCGAGAGACCAACACGAACTGAATTCAGGGACTGAATTCCTTTTTGGTTGGGCGAATGTGACAACTCGTATTTTCAGGTCATTTCATATAGACTAGATTTAGTCTACATATCATTAATAACATCTTTTCATATCAATTTATGCATGGGTTTTGCATTTTTCATTAAACGTTTATTTTCTTATTAAATAAACGCTATCGCGTAAACATTATTTGAACATTTGATCCGACACTTCCAAAAATTATTCCGATATATTTTTGTACTCATAATAAGATTATAAAAATAATATTATTATTTTACCCGGTGTTTCAGACTCGTTTCATAACATATATTTTTAATATATACGTTTGTAATTTAAATAATTACGTAACAATAATTATTTTAACACCCGATTCTTGTGAAAATTATATTTTTATAATTTTTGTAACTTTATTTTGTCCGCTTAAGATTATTTTTTTTAGTTAACTCAATACTCAATAAATAAATATCTAATTCATTTATTATTATTATATATATATATATTTTATATATAAAAAAAAAATCAATCATTTCCCCACTCCCCATTCAATTTCAGCCCCCTTTTCCTAATTTAAGGATCTTGTCCAAACGGAATTTACCAAAATACCCTTGTGGTACAATTACTATTTTGCCCTTTTAACAACTATAAATAGAAAAATACATACACATACATTCATTTAGCAAATTTTTTTCACCAAAAGCTCTCCCTATGGCTGTGATATTTCGGCAAGGAAGAAAAAAATAAGAAAGAAAAGTCGGTTTTGATAGTTCAAGCGTTTTATAATCATTTTCGGGTTATTTACAAGCTACAAATTGATTTGGAGCCATCGTTGGGGATCTATTGTTCAAAATACTTCTAAGAACATCCTTATATCAAGTGAGTATAAAAATAATTTTTATACTTTTATTTTGCACTTTATGTATTTATTATGCATTTTTATGTATTTATTGAGTTTAAATGATTATTTAAACTCATAAATTACAAAATATCACCCATAAATATGTTTGTGAATTTTTATGATGAAATCATGATATAATAAGTTTTATAAAAATATTGGAATTGGAAAAGAGTACATACAAGGCTAGATATGATTTTTAGATATTATTGATATGTATTAGTTTATATATGTTTATAAAGGTTTATATGAACTTTTGGCCAAAAATATTTGATCATCATTTTTGTCATGACCATTTGAAGTATATTTTGATAGAAAAATTGGTGGATGAGTAGGTTAGATTTGTTGAGTTGATTTGGGGTTAAATAGACTAGGAAAAATGGCTAATTCAAAATGGGCGCGGAAACGCTGCCGAAATTTACAACTTTTGAAAAAGTTATTTATTTTTTACAAGTTTTATCAAAGATTTGGAAAATATATTTTTAATTGTAAACGTAGCCTTTTGAGCGAGTCAAAACGGATTTATAACGAAGGAGATACGAGACTTTCAAGTTTGCGGTCGAAAACTAATTTTCCGACAACTTTTGTAATCTGTCCAAATTTTAAACAAACCAAAACATGACTTTAAAATTTTAACCAAGTCTCCTAAGTTTCAAAATATGTTAGTACACTTAAATACCTTCGAGTGGATAGGTAGAACTCGAAAAACGGATTTAAAACGAGTAAGTTATGACTTACCGAAATTTTGGTCGAAAAATGCTGAAAACACTATTCACAGCTTTTGGCGAAAGCTGTCAGGAATTTAAAACGTTGTTTTGAGAGCCTAACCGGACGTTTCAGGGGAAACGGACCTTAAAATGAAGTAGTATTCCAGTATATATTTTGGTCGAGTCCGATTTATTACAAAATATATATATACAAAATCAGTTATACAGTTTTTACGATATATTTTCACAACAAGTTCACATGTATATATTTGAGTATAATCAGTATTTATTCAAGTGATGTTATTTTTATAACTAAACTCACAAACAAACACATTCGGGTGATACACTTTTACAAAATGCATTCACGACATATTTCATGACCTAAATCATATCATTCATATTAGGTTGCGGGTAGTATCCGAGCCTCATTTCCCGTGCACGTTTCTTTTTGATTATAATATTCGTTGTACCAGGTGAGTTTTCATAGCCCCACTTTTAATTGTTTTATACTACTTTTGGGGGAGATACATGCTCAAACTGTTTTCCTTTACTTTCACAAGTACTTTAACTTATATGAATAACCGTGAGTTCATAGCCCCACTTTTACCCTTTTAACTGTTTTACAAACTCTTGGGGGAGATACATGCTACATTTTAATCGAACACAAATGCTTTGAACTGTATGCTATATCCGATGTTTTATTGTCACTAAGTATTTGCCATGTTCGAAGTCCCTACATCATGAACCATTAGTCACTTGCGGGTGAGCACGAGTATAGTGAATAGGCCTATTGGAATTAACACTCCCGCTCCTATTGACCCAGTTAGGGAAATCGAAAGCGCACTATATTTGAATCATTAAGGTAAATTGGCAAGTTTACCTATTATGGCGGCGATGAAACGATGATTACCAATTTTTATTGGTGCGATGTTTACACTTTGGTGTCATGAACTTAGTGAAATAAATACGATGTTGTTTTTTTTAACGATGAGTGTGAAACAATTTAACTCACACTACGATGATTGTGTTCAAACGAATTAATTAAACCTATGGTTTTACGTCGAGTTAGGTACTATTGTGAATTCATTTGACGATGTGTGGTTGAATATAAACTATATATACATTTCGGCAATGGGTTGTGAACACACAGGTTGCAAGTTTTGTATGGGTGGGACTTGGAACTGAGTGGATTTACAATGCCTTTGTTGCATAAACGATTTCGATACATTGAGTCATGCACTATTTTGTGAATTCATTTGACGATTTCTGTTTGAACAGAAACTATGCATATTCGGCAAAGTGGGTTGTGAACACACAGGTTGCAAGTTTTGTATGGGCGGAACTTGGAACTGAGTGGATTTACAATGCCTTTGCTACATAATCGATTTTGATAGTCTTTACATATCAACGATTTACAATGCCTTTGCTGCATAAACGATTTTTAAAGGTTTTACATTTCAATTCAAACTCTATGAACTCACTCAACCTTTGTGTTGACACTTTTAGCATGTTTTATCTCAGGTATCTAAGGCATACACTTCATGGCATGCATTTGGACACCTCATGGAGTCGTGGTGACGACGCGTCTCACTTGGGTTTTACATACTTTAAAACATCGTTTGAATTGTAACAACTTATTTCCGCACAAGATGATTTTCAATTGGGACCTATCTTTGTAAACTCTGATTGTTTTATTAAATCAAACGATGTATTTTCCAAACGACACTTTAGGTCGTTCAATATAACTGTGATTGTGATGCTATGACAGTCAATCCCCAGGAATTCCATTCCGCTGCAAAACAGGTAAATTGGGGGTGTGACAGTCACAATGATATACAATTGTGTGTTAGGACTTATGATTGTTTGTAGGATTAGCAGAGATGTTGTTTGGTCGAGATTTGGGTAGGTTGATGCACGATTTTACGGAGAAATTTAGGTCCAAAAACTTAAAAAGCTCAATAACTTCCTTTCGGAGGCGATTTGGGCCTCAAAAAATTCGTTTCATGGCTTTTCATGAAACCTCACCATATTCAGCCTGTTCCGCTTGTTTTGATTGGTATTTCGCTGAAAACGGAGTTACGGTTCAAAAGTTATGGCCGTTTGAAGTTTTGCCGTAAAAAGTCAACTTTTGGTCAAACCGCTTCAATCAACTCGCATCCAGGACAACTCGCTTAAACGACAACTCGCTTAAGGCACAACTCGCATAAGATGACAAATCGCTTAATAGACAAGTCGCATGAAACACAACTCGCATAAACAGATAACTCGCTTAATCAACTCGCATAGGCAACTCTCTTTAGATACGTTGAATCTAAACAAGTCGCATAGGCAACTCTCTTTAGTATCAACTCGCTGCACAATCAACTCGCTTAAAGAAACAAGTCGCTTAATAACCAAGTTGCATAAATAGTCAACTCGCTAAGTAGCCAAGTCGCTTATACCAACTCGCTTCTAATGAAGAAGCAACTCGCATCCAAGAAACTCAACTACGAGTCTCAACTCGCTTTGTACACTTTTCACAAATACCCACTTTATCAATCAAAAGCGACCAAACCACAATGATTTAAGCTTTCCAATTCAAAACCTAAACACATATGATGATCCTAAACACAAAAGTACAAGCAAAATTCAAACTTTAACACTAGAATTTGTCCAAATGATTCAAACTCTCCTAAACACTTAATACCCCAAAAACCTTATGAAATCCACCAAAACAAAGTACATGAAAGATGAGTGATCAAACCATGGCTCTTGATACCAATTGTTAGATATTGGATTTCATAAACACATATCAAACACAAGTATGGATTGAATAGTATAGAGTTTAGAGAGAGAAAGTGGGATCCTTTCTAGAGAGAGAAAGTGAAAGAAAACATAGAAGGTTAGATTAAGATGAATGAAAGGTCCAACCCTCTACCTTGGGAGGTAGAGGGTATTTATAGTTACAAACTAAACGTCCTCCTTCGGACTGTGGATCAGGCATACAATGGGTAAAGACCCGTCCGTCCTCCACGGTGTTGCACTAAACTAAATAACTAACTAAATAACTAGTAAATAACGTAATGTCTACGAGCTAACTTATGCTAGATTATATATGGGGTGACCGACACTTCACTATGTAATTTTCAATTCCTAACAAACAATCCACATTCTCTTTAGAATATAACCAACACTTACATTTGCCTTACATAATATTATTCCTATATTGTTAACCGACAATGGATATATTTAGATCAAAAAAATTATTCAAGGATTAAACATGAAAATATAGGATAACAATTATTATATGAATGAATAACAAATACCAAGTATCTTTATTCATTATAAAGTAAGAATTATCTTTCAACCCCAATTATCCAAATACTAAAAACAGATATGCATGAGACTAATTAGTAAGTTGAAGTCTAATGTTTCCAATATTCTCAACCTTTCTTTACAAGAAAAACTAATCCGAATACTTGTTTCAAATTTCACATATAGTGAGGGATTTAAAATATAAATGATGAGTGTCTTATCTCATATGCTCATACTAGTGCAAGAATCATAGTATGGAGATGTCGTCCTACCTTGCATGAGGTATTAGAATTCAACGACATACTGACAGTCATCTTTACAGTTTCTAAAAGTGTAAAGTATTCTCTTTCCTTAATGTGTAATGCAACAATGCTCTATGTTGAGCATAACTAGTTAGCAGATTTATCATAAAAGATAATATCCTACTTCAACTAGTATTAATAATCCTCTAGCATCATTGTACTTATACAACACTGTGCTTTATGATTCGTAAACATTTGTATTAACAATAATCTAAATACACTCAATTAGATATTGTTGTTGTCAGCTCATCTTGTTCTTGTTCAAAAGCAACAACTAGTCCTATACACAATATTATATATACATGATGAATCCTTAGTTAAAAAAATAAGGTTTCCATCCATGTAATAAATTATTCCAAGTGAAATATACCATTTAAGACATGCTTAAATGATATATTGCATTTGTGTTGGACTTAATTTTCCGCATTTGTTTATTCCAGATAAACATTTATTTCAAGGTTGTTTGTTTTATTCCTTAAATTCTAAGTGAAGTTTCAATCCAAGCTTAAGGATTAACATCTAGCTTAAATGGAATGATATCTTCAACATGTAAATTTTAAGGATAAACACAATGCTCCCACTTAATGTCAGATGTACTCAAGAGTTATCTTAATTCAATCAAAATCATATTGTAATTAAATTCAATATCTCAGCTCCTAGATGCATGATCCAATCCAAAACATGGATTGCTTGAATTTGTATACTATAGAAAGATTATATAGATTCATAACCCTTTTGATTACACACCATCCTCGCAAAAGTTAATCATAAAAGAAAGAGTTATAAAATTTTAATCGCCATATTCCACATACAAGGAAATATGTATGACAATTAATTATCTTTATATAATTAATGCATGTATATATAAGAAAATATAATCACATTCAATTGCTTAAGTATGATTAAAAACTTCTTATTAAATGTCATGCATTAATATGTTTACAATTTTGTCCTTGTGAGCCTTTCTTCGAAAGAAACTCATTCCAACCTCATAGGTTAACTGTTAGGCGAAATAACAATCAAGCTCAAAACTTGATTTGCCTTTTAAGGAATGCATCTTAATTATCATTCATAGTTCTAAGACATTTATCAAATTCAAGATGTGATAATGTGTTTTAGTAGTTAGCTAATTTACAACAATCTTCTAACTTATATCCCTCAGCATTGATATTAAAATATCACTCAAGTGATGAGGCATCCTTGTGGATTTATGAATGAGAGTAACATTATACTTTGGTTGACATTTACATGTTTAACCTTAGTATGACATTAATAAGTGAATTTTAGAAGGTTAAGTATTTTGTTCTCAAAAACTTCGAGATTTGTATATGCTCCCACTTACTTTTGTAAGTAGAGACAATTCTCTAAATACTAAGTATTTAAGCAACAATAAATTGTTCTTTAATGGTAACTACAAAATACATTTTAAGTTCTCATCTCTAGATTTGTTAATAAAATGCTTCATAAGATTTTAACAAATTCAGAACTTAAATCAAGACATAATGAAATTCCTTCCAACAACTCTAATTAAGGTTTGTAGAAAAACTCTAATTTTGTATCACTCTTTAACCAAAAATCTAAGAAAAAGTTTTGTGTTTCGTCAAGCTAGGAAGAACACCAAAACTACAATCTTCAAGCTATGAAGTGTAGAAAAATCAAAAATCCAAAAGGGTTTAGGATTCGATTGGTTTGAGTGGAAAAACCAAAAATCCCTAAGAGATTAGGGGTTTTGGTTATGAGTCATCTTGAATACCTTCTTGGTTTGAACTATATTGAGTGTATCCATGGCACACGCAATTTTCTAACCTTGATATGTTTTGAAGGTAGAGCAATTAAAGCTATCATGAATCAAACAATATGAATAAGGTTTGTTTCAATACATTAGAAATACCATAATTAAATTGGTATTCTATGAGTATTAGAATTGTGAAACTATATCATAATTTCATAGATAACTTAATTCTCTTTGGACCAAATACTTGTCAATTGGATCGAGCCAAATTGCATACTAAAGTATTTACGAACCAAGTGCATGCTATAATATATATTCCTTGAATAATACAAGAACCTTATGTTCATGTGTTCATAAGAAGACATAATTGTTCAAGAAGTATATGTTCATGTGTTTACAAGAAAACATAACATGTCAGTAATACATTATAAGTCTTTGAATAATTCAAAGGCCTCATGTTTACGTGTTAACTAGAAGACATAACAATTTTAGTATATATACTTTATGTTATAAGTCATTGATTAATTCAAGGACTTTATAATTATGTCTTAACATGTAAGCATAATTATACTAACAAAAGTAATCATGAACGCAAACTCTTGAGTTCTGTAGTAATTTCAAGTTAATTTTATACTTCATAATTATGATCATTATCATTTAACCATAATTATGTTGACTAAAACATGTTGTCAAAATGTTGAAGTATCTTTACACTATATCATGACATTTGAATGTAGTAGTGCAACAAACATCTTGCTTGTTCAAGTCCTAGTAGAATCATTATTAGAATGTAGTAGGGCAACAAACATCTCGCGTGTTTAAGTCCTAGTAGAATTATTAGTTTTCTTACCTTGCGATCAAGAGATACCAATAATATCGTTGTTCCTTGCACACACTTTGAAATTTCTCCCACTTGTGTAAGGCAAAACATCATATTAAGAAATCAAACAACATGTGATTGTTTCGTGTAAACAATATGATAATGTCATAGGTATTACAAGTAGTTTTAGAACCATAACCTGTAATAAGGAATTGTGGATTATTATTCTATATATAACGCTTCAGAGAGCAACAGCAGAAAGGCAACGAGTTATCTTATAAAATAAAATGCAATTTTCCTTTAAGCAATGATCGTTCATATTCGAAAAGTAATGAATTACTTCAAAGAAAGTTTGAAATGATATGGGTGACTAACAAGGAAATAAATCCCGTAGCTCCCACTGAAATTGACAATATTACAGAAATGTTATTTCAGTAATAAAATGCAATGCTCCCACTGGATTTGTCAACATTGTAAGTGTTACATTGCAGTAGAAAGCATATAGCAATTTTATACACTTTCCTATTCTCTTCGAGTGCCTACGAGTAGCAATGTACTTAGGTATTGAACAGAGTATATGAAGTCCTACTTATGTAGATGAGGGACTAGCCACTCATGTTTTCATTTAACTTAAATCTTTAGCATGCAATTCCTCCTCTATCAGCTACAAAGCCCCAAGGGTATTTAACACTTTAGGAATAATCAACAGTCCAAGAAAATTACCTAGCAAATATTCTAGTAATCTCTTTACTCTTTGCAGTTTAAACTCATACATCGTGACAAGTGCAAGATGTCATATTATTTTGGTAGCTATAGACAAAATGTTTTCTAGTTACATAAAATAATTTATCTTTCAATTATTTCAAGACCTTAAAATGGTAATGAAAGATCATAAGTGAGTTTAAAAATATGTAATCCTATCTTAGTTTGTCAACTAAGGAGAAAAGATAGGAATAAGTCTCACTCTTCTTACCAGGAAAAGAGACTAAGTTTGTCTTTTGAAGAAAAAACAACTTTGTTTACGAATTATGTTGCAACAACACAATTTATTCAGAACATATAAAGTTCAATTATAGTATTTTCGATAATTACATACTTAAAAGAATTAACTACCCAATTAATTACTAATAAGACTAAGATCCGTCTTGCACTCCCACTTATTTACCAGAGGTCTGACCAGTGAGTAACTAAGTAGGACAAGAGTGTGTTTATTTAGCGTTAATTGCATAATGCAACTCTTAGATTTATAAGACTGATCAAGACATTAGTAGACAAGTAATAATGTCATGAGCATGTTTAGTTCTCATCTTATGCCTCGGGTCCAAGGTCTGACCAAGCATGTAAGATCTTGGTTTGTTAAACAAGAGGTGCGGCGGATAGGTTAAGATTTTAGAGAGAGAAAGTGGGAAAGAATGGGAACCCTAGAGAGACAAAAAAATGTATTATGAAGCTCCAACCCTTTGCCTTAGAGGCAAAGGGTATTTATAGGGTACAAGCTTAGACGCCTCTATTAGGTTGTGGATCAGGCATACAGTGGGTAAAGACCCGTCCGTCCTCCACGGTGTTACAAAGTATTCTAAATACAAACACTGAATTGCTACGACTACGAGCTTTCTAACGAGTATACATACTTGAGGTGACCGACACTTTAAGTACTGGATTTACTAAATCCCAACAATCTCCCCCTAAGGGAGGTCACCTCAACTTACAATGATTACAAACTGATATAACATTTCGTTGTTCTTGGTTTCTTTAATTAAGCACTTTTGTTCTTTAGCTCGTAGTCTTTGATTCATCATGTTCTGCATGTTTTGAAATTTTGAGTGGAGGTCTTAAACTGATCCACGTGATGATGAGTTTTGAGCCAGCTTTGAGATTATCAGCAACAGTAAATCTCTGACTCTTCCATTGTGGTGTTGATAGTATGTGATGTTTGTGACCTTTGGACCGACATGCTCACATTCTGAATCATGATATCTTCTTATCAGAGTAGCAGAAACTTTAATTGATTCATGATATTGGCAGCAGCGTAGCAGAAGCATGGAGTGATAATATCAGAGACATCGACGCACTTATCATGATTTCTTTAGATAAGAATGTGTTGTGTGAGCATGCGGCTATGGATTGACCGCTCCATTCTGATCAGCTGCAAACGTCGGGGTGAACCTGCATAAAACAGTTAGCAATAAAGCGCACAAGAGTGTCTTTGATCATTTTTGTTAAACTGAGGTACACGGCCCACAGTTCCCCGTTGATCAGTACAAGTACTGCCTGTGATCAGGTATAATTCCGAAGAATCTCCTTGACAGGGTTTTGCAGCTGCTCTAGCTGTTCTCAAACCGGAACGTCTCAAAGAAGACAACACGGAGTGAGTGAACCAGCGAATTGAGATTCACTGATTGATAAAAAATTGATTTGAAAACACAATCGCGTATTGCTTAGAAGAAAGAGATTGATGAAAGGTGATTTGAAAACAATCTTGTATTTCTTAATAGAAAGTGTTTTGCAATACAACGAAAGTTTTATGGAAAATAAATTATCAATCATAAATACCCTTTAAATTTGAAACATTAATACACAGTCGATGTGCTATGGAAAAGAACTTTTAAGCACAACGACCGGTTTTTCAAAGGTATCCGTCAATTCATTTCCTGGACCAAGGTTGATTCAAGAATGAATCGCCCCATCGTTTCTATCCAGTTGTCACAAGTTTGATCTTTTGCAAGATCTCACATGTCACCCACCAAGAGCTTGTTTGATGTTGGCTCTAGAAGGATTTCCATCTTCATCGTGAATATTTAAAATATCACTCGGATGTTCTGGCAATACCACAAGGATAATGCGTAGGACTCTTAATATATATTCTCACTTTCCACATTGTGTGAAACAGCAAGTCTTCATTAATTCTATGTCCTAATGAGATATTGTGAATGATCTCTTGGCTCTAGACTCAATAGTGCACATTTGGTTTCCTATGTCGGAGACTAGGGAGAGAGTCTCCTTCTTCAATATCAACAATCTCTAAGAGAAAGTCGATAGATTATGTCGGTTCCCCGTGAGAATGAAACAAGCCCTTTTAAGAGGAACTTGAGTGGTTTGGAAAGTTTAGTGCAGTGCGTCACTGGGTCCATGACGTCTTGTCTTCAATACCAGTGTTACCTTAGTAACCACCAGTAGCATATTAATTGAACCCGGTTTCTCGCCACGAGGTTGAATTATTGGAGGGCTATTTGTTTTCACCCTTTTCTCATTCAATTCTTTTCATTCTTCAACCCCTTCAGTGCTTACCGAGACTTCATAGCTAGAACCTTGTTGGGTTAATTCCAGTACTAGCTCAGTCTGGGTCCGCACTCTTCCCATATCTCATTTTTCTCCTTTTATCATCATACCTAAGAACTCTACACTAACTAGTGGATAGTCCTGGGTAGATCCCTCCGGTTCTGGCGGATCATGGGAACACATACCTAACCTTATCATCCTTATATCACCGTACATAAAGTAAAATTGGTTGGTCTATTTGGTATTGTTCATCTGCTATTGGAACCAATTGAAAACCATTTGAAAATCAATCCAGATACTTAAGATATATTATCAAAGCATTTTGTACCTGAATTGTTTTTGATATTTTTAGAACAAGAGCTCCCCCTCAACATGTGCATCAATTATTTGAAATCGTTTTGCACACGGAGGTAAGAGACAGATTTAACTTCTTTGATTATCATTTTCTAAAAGATATCAACATCACTTCCCTAATTAAATCAAGTAGATAAAGCATTTTCGGGAAGGATGAGGTTTTCATAAGCTTGCTCCCCCTCAATATGTGCCTTAAGGTTTGAAAGAGTTTTGCACATACTAGAGGGAACCTGCATATTGATCACGATTCAAATCGTTGTGGTTTAAGATAAATGCTCCCCCTCAACATGTGCATGGAAAAATTGAAATCGTTTGGCACATGTGGGAAGGAGAACTTGTACATCCTTATAAAACCATTTACCGATTTATCAGTTTAAATCACAAATTCTCCCCCGATCACAATTATCAAATCATTTGAGATTTGTGATCTCTGTAGATTTAAATTGATTTTGAAAGCTTTTTAAGGAGAATTGTGACTTGATAATGAAAGCGTTTTAACTGATAATGATCAGGTTTTAAGACTTTAAACTCCATTGAATAAACACGCATGATTATCTTTTGAAAACAATTGAATGACAAATAACTTGAAAACAATTGAATGACAAATAACTTTTTGATTTAATTGAAATCATTCTCCCCCTCAATCAATGACATAGGTTGTTGATTGAGAGATAGATATTTTGACAAATAAGTCCAGATGATTATCAAAAATAGAGTCCGAGTTATTTTACAAAGCACTTAGATTTCATTAGATAGTAGATAAATGTATATAGAATCAGAGCATGAGATTTGAAAATCATGATAACGCATGGCTCTGTTCTTTCTTTGAAAAGCGGGTTACTGTCTGAAATGACAATAAACCAACATTTTTCTCCATCTCAATTTTTATTTTTTTTATTTTTTTATTTTTTTATTTTTTTATTTTTTTTTAAATTAAGATTCGAACTTCATCTAGAGACCCGTGCCATTCTTTGAGTGGCAACTCAAAGTCCGTAGATGTTATCGAACCGACAAGAAAAACATGACAAATGGAAAATATTTATTATTATTATTATTATTATTATTATTATTATTATTATTATTATTATTATTATTATTATTATTATTATTATTATTTTTGTTGAAGATTTTCAAGATTTTCTGATTTTTATGGATTTTGAAAAGTTTTGTATTTTTCTATTTTCGTTTTGTTGGTTTTATATTTTTGTATTTGGTTTTTGAAAAGATATATACAAAGAATAGATAGAGTCGAACACCTTTACTCCTCGACGTCTTCCTGAAGACGTTTGAGCGTTTCTGGTTGAAGGCTCTTTAAGCCTAGTCGTGGAAGAATGAACTCAAAGCGTTCTCGAGAAAGAGCTTTTGTGAAGATGTTTGCTAGTTGATATTCAGACTTATGAAGTATAGTTCAACCACGCCATTTTCAACTTGTTCCCTGATGAAGTGATGTCGAATGTCGATGTGCTTTGCTCTAGAGTGTTGAACATTGTTGCAGCAGAGAGCAATGGAACTTTTGTTATCACAGTACATAGGAACTTTGTTGAATACACAGCCATAGTCAGATAGTTGGGATCTCATCCATAAAATTTGAGCACAACACGATGACATGGCTATGTATTCAGCCTCTGTAGATGATATGGAAGTGCTCATCTGTTTCTTTGAAGACCAGCTGACAAGCTTATCACCTAAGAATTGAGCACCACCTGACGTACTTCGACGTGTATCTTGACATCCTGCATGGTCAGCATCTGCATAGGCCGTTAGTGACATATCGGAGTCCTTCGGATACCAAAGACCCATGTGAATAGTTCCTTGGAGATACCGAAAGACCCGTTTAACCGCTTCAAGGTGCTTTTTGGTAGGCTTAGCCTGGTATCTAGCACACATGCATACAGCGAAAAAAATGTCTGGTCTGCTGGCTGTGAGGTACATCAGGGATCCAATCATACTACGATATTTCTTTTGATCTACTATGATCCTGGTGAGTCCTCATCCAGTTTTGTACGCTCCACCATAGGAGTGTTAACAGGGTCACTGGAGGTAAATCCAAATTTCTTTAAGATTTCATTAGCATATTTTGATTGATTTATAAAAATGCCTCTAGGACTTTGTGAAATTTGTAATCCCAAGAAAAATGACATATGTCCCATCATTGACATTTGAAATTTGGAGCCCATCTCCATAGAAAAACGGTCACATTCATTTGGGTCAGTCGAGGAAAAAATAATATCATCAACATAAATTTGAACGTGAATTAAATGTTTGCCTGACTTTCTGGTGAACAATGTTGGATCAACTGCTCCTTTGCTGAATCCGGTGGATAGAAGAAATTTTGATAGCGTATCATACCATGCCCTTGGAGCTTGTTTCAAACCGTAAAGGGCCTTTTTCAAGCGATAGACATGAGTAGGATGCTCTGGATTCACAAAACCTTCTGGCTGGCTGACGAATACCACTTCTTTAAGATCTCCATTAAGAAAGGCGGTTTTCACATCCATCCGATAAACTACCATGTTTTTGCTAGCAGCATTAGCCAAGAAGATTCTGATGGCTTCGATACGTGCAACAGGAGCAAAAGATTCCTCAAAGTCGATACCTTCTTCCTGACGATAACCTTTTGCCACTAATCGTGCCTTATTTTTCAGAACATCACCGTACTCATCAAGCTTCACTTTGAAGATCCACTTGAGAGCAATGATCATTGCACAATCAGGAGCAGGTACTAATTCCCATACATCTAGACGATCAAACTCATGAATTTCTTCTTGCATTGCATTAAACCAGCTGTCCTCAGACATTGCAGTTTTAACATCTTTTGGTTCGATCTTAGAGAGTACTGAGTTGAAGAAGCACCATAAGGCATCAGTAGCTAATTGTTTTCGAGTGGATACTAGACGAGAAGGATTCCCAATGATGTTATCCAATGGATGGTCATGTGTCCATTTTCTAAGATGTTCGTGTGGTTGTTGTTGAAGGACTGATGTAGCAGAGTTTATATCCCCTGAAGAAGATGGTTCAGGTGTTGGTTCAGGGGCAAAGATGTTTTCAAATGGAACATCTTCGGGAGTAGCAAAGGGATTTACTTCATCATTGGTGCCAGAGACAATTCCATGATGTACATTCGATGATTGATGATTTGTTGATGAGACAGAATGAGCAGCAGCAGGCGCTTCTTGGCTTAATGACATTGAAAATGAAGAGTTGACTTCATTTACAGGATAGGGCAGCCTCTGTTATTGGCTGATAGATCAGTGGCACTTGGCTCATAATGTTCATCAAAAATTGGATCAAATAGTTTCTTTAAATCATCTTCAGATGGAGGTACATATGGAGTTGCTGGAGAGGAGTTTGGTACAAGGGATGACCCAATGGGACTGATTTGAAGTGCGGGTCCAGAACTGGATTATTCAGGAGCCATTTGCCGGACAGCTCATCGAACGTAACGTGAATAGTTTCCATGATATCTCGAGTTCTTTTGTTGTAGATTCGGTAACCCTTCTTGTTTGGTGCATAACCTACAAAAACTCCAATGTCTCCTTTAGCTCTTAATTTACCTAAATCTTGACCGTCATTTGTTGGATAGCACAAAGCACCAAACACACGAAGATAGGATAAATCAGGTTTTCGTTTATGGACAAGTTCATATGGAGTTTTGTCATGAGAGGTGTGAATAAGGGAACGATTTTGGGTGTAGCAAGCAGTGGCAATGGCTTCAACCCATAGAAACATTGGAACCTTTGAGTAAATCAGCATTGTTCTTGCAGCTTCCACAAGAGTTCGATTTAGTCTTTCAACTACACCGTTCTGTTGAGGAGTTCGTGGAACACTTCTTTGATGACTGATTCCAATACTTTCATAAAATTGACTTAAGTCTCGGTTAACGAACTCTGTGCCATTGTCAGTTCGAACAATTCTAACCGTGTTGTTAAGACGAACTTGAAGTTGCTTGATAAGTTTGATGATGGCAGTTTGGAGTTTCATCCTTAGTTCTCAAAAACTTTACCCAAGTAAATCTAGAGTAGTCATCAACAACGACTAAAATATATTTCTTCCCATTAATCGATTGCACTCTCATTGGTCCACACAGATCCATATGAAGGGTATGAAGAACTTCCATTACAGAGTTTGTGGGTTTTGGTTTGTGGGCATATTTTGTGCTTTTTCCCAATTGACAAGCTGAGCAAAGATGATATTTCTCATATTTTAATCTGGGTAAGCCTCTGACAAGATCCTTTCTGGAGAGGTTGTTTATGGTGCCGAAGTTCAAGTGATTGAGACGACGATGCCATAACCAAGACTTTGTTTTAGAAGCCTTTGACAACAAGCAGATTGGAGAAGACTTCATCATGTCATCGATAGAGATGGTGTATAAGTTAGAACCTCGAGTACCTCTTAATAATTCTACACCGTCCAGTTCTCTAACAAAGCAAGTATGTTTTCGAAAAGCCACTTCCAGATCGGAATCACAGAATTGACCAACAGAAAACAAGTTATGACCAAGTCCTCCACATAATATACCCGGGAAATTACACTATCTCCGACCACATAATCACCATATCCCATAATAGCTCCAAAATGGTCATTTCCGAATCTAACAGTTCCAATAAATTTACTCACGAAGTTCATGAGCGACCGTCACAGTCATATGCTTTGAACATTTGAGTCCAAATGAGGACGATTTGTGACGACCTGCATTTGAACACAGACAAGAATGGATAACTGGATAATTTGGAACCCCATGAACGATTGCGTTCCGTTTGGTTAGTACACATTATTGGAGTACCCACATAAGTAATAGGAGATATGACCTCATTAGAATTGGTTGCAACACTAGTAGTGACAGTGGACCTGTGTGAGGTGTGTTCACTAAAAGGTATGATTCTACCAGGTGGTTCCATTTCTTAGAAGGCATGGATCTAGACAAAACTTAGGGCAAGATTCATTCAATTTGAATTTTCGCCAGAGGTTTCCATTGATAACCCATATTGGTAAATTCTTCTCCTGTAGGCTTCCAACAGTTGCTAACCTTTTCTTTTTAGGCTTCCAGATCTCCTTAACATGTCTAGCATTTTTTATATTCTTGACTGGAGTATTATCAACATTAATCACCTCATTCTCAGAACATTTATGATTAAGACCAGAAATCAAACATTCATTATCAATATTATCAATATCTGACTCAATGACTTCAGTAGATTGTACTTCATGGTGAATCTTTTGCTTATCAACCACATCATATTTTTGAGTACCTCTTAATGATAGATTCCTTGATGAACTGCTTGTTGAGATGAAGAGGTTATTGGAGAAATATTAGCCATGAAGATTGTTTGTGCACATGGTTCATCATCAACGTCTGAAGTCAAATGCATCACGCTTTGCAACTTGAAAGGCGTTGGGATTGTTCTGAGCAGCATGCACTGGTTGTTCGTCCACATCTCCATCATATATTCTAGCATTCCCATCACTAGAACAAATGTTCTACATTCAACATTACACCATTATCTTGTGCTTGAACCGAAAACATCTTGTCTCTGAATTAATCTGCGTTATGAGGGCGTTTTGGTTGAGTACAGTTCCTAGCAATGTGCCCTTCTCCACCACAGTTGTAGCACTTGATTAGTTTTAGTTGACCCTGAACTACATTCCTTCCACGATTCCGATTTCCAACATATCCACCACCAACACCAAAGCATTCCCATAACCTACATTACCTTGTTCATTGTGTGGAGGATAAGCATTATGTCTTCCTTGCACATTTTCCACCACAATTTTTCCGTCTCTCAAAGGGCAGATTTTGACGATTGGATGCGTTCGAGATAGTTGTTAGTGTGAGGGGTGAGATCTGTGTTTTGCTTGACCATAAGAGCCACTTGATTGATAAAGTGCTCCATGACTTCATCAAAACTAGGTTGCTTATATCCTAATCGAACGCTTATGATAATCATTTCCAGTGGTGTGACTTGGATGCTTTGGTGAAGAATGCGCTTGTATCATTTGATGAGCTTGTTTCTCTCCCGTTGAGATTTGAACTGTTCAAGAATCCTTCTTTCAAACATAGCATGTTTCTCATTCTAAAGAAGGAAGGCATACAATTGCTCATAGTTGGTGTTCTTTAGTCCTTTTGTAAGCTTCATAGAAGTGACAAACTTGTGCCATTCGGGATTCATATTGTTTACGAATTTTGAGTTCAGCTGAATGTTTGGCATAATCATCTTGATATTCCTCATATCATTCACCGACTTGTGGAATCTTTACGTAATATCATAAACACCTTCTTCAGTTTCATCTTAAAGTGCTCAAATTCATCATACAACTGTGATTCTCGTTTCTCGATAGTCAATTCGTAACCGAGAGAAGCATCTTGACATTATCCCAAACCGCCTTGGCTTCGTGTTGTGATTGATGTTTGTAGATATCTTTTGGAAGACCTTTGAAGAATAATATTTGAAGCCCTATACGCATCGAATCTCTTTTTCTCCTTATCCGTGAGTTCATCATACATCTTAGGTCTATCCATTCCATAAACTATTGTTCCATCTGCAGCAGTATCAATCATTTCTCTAGTAGTCTCAACCGATACGGTCCTTCATCAATAGACTTAAGGATGTTAACCCCATTCTCCTTTCCTAAGCAAGCATGTACCATTCTTTTGTGACCAAGACTCATAGTCGGTCCTCACATGGGAGGACGAGTATCGATCCTCGCAGCTTGCACATCATCAGAACGAAGACATATGTTTAAATTCCCACGGATTTTACAAATCTTTGACTTAACCGGGAAATAGATACTTTCACGGGATTTTACAAAATCAAGAGATAACCCGTAAAACTTATGCGAGAGAAAGCAGAAGTTACGCGTAACAACAAACTTATGAGTAGACACAAGCTTACGCCAGAGAGTCGAGTTTACGCCAGACTAGAGCTTACGCCAGAGAGTTTTAGGGTAAAAGGCTTAAGTTTATGCGTAAACCAAAGATTAGGCGTAAGAACCTTATGCTTAAAGTTTCCTTAGCGTAGCAAGCTTATATGCGTAAGAAAAAGCTTATGCGTAAGAATTGTTACGCGTAAGATTTATGCTTATGCGTAAAATTAGGGTTTTACCCACAAAGATCTCTTACACTTCACAGTGCTCGAGATATCTGAAAGTCAAAGTGTTTTTCGGCTTATCCAAGCAAGAAGAACACCGAAAGTAACCACCGAAATGAAGATCAAGTGACAAAACCTTACGCCGTAGGATTAGGGTTTCAAGTATGAGAAAGTACAAATTTTGCCAAACACGTTTTTATGATCCAAACCTTTTACTAAACTTGATAATGATGATGAAACAACCTTAAAAACACCAAAATAACAAAGCTTGAGGATCAAACCACCTTCTCTTACGCTTAGTACCGCTAACTCAGATCCAACACGCATAAAAACCAAGAAAAACTTGTAAAGTTTGAACCTTTTGCAAGAAATCAAAGTTTAACACTCAATAAACCTTAACCCATAAGAATCTTGGATTAAAAAGTGTAAAATTTAAAGCTTTAAGGATTCAAAACTCGTATATACAGACCACCCTTTTATGTAAAACAAAATTAAACCTTAACCCAAACAATAACTATCAAACCAAGAACATGAGAGATGGATGATCAAACCATGGCTCTTGATACCATTTGTAAGATCTTGGTTTGTTAAACAAGAGGTGCGGTGGATAGGTTAAGAGTTTAGAGAGAGAAAGTGGGAGAGAATGGGAACCCTAGAGAGACAAAGAAAAATGTATTATGAAGCTCCAACCCTTTGCCTTGGAGGGCAAAGGGGATTTATAGGGTACAAGCTAGACGCTTCTATATTAGTGTGGATCGCATACGAGGTAAAGACCCGTCCGTCCTCCACGGTGTTACAAAGTATTCTAAATACAAACACTGAATTGCTACGACTACGAGCTTTCTAACGAGTATACATACTTGAGGTGACCGACACTTTAAGTACTGGATTTACTAAATCCCAACAAAGCAAACTCGAAATAACTCGACCAAGTAAGAACTTGAATAAATCACCAAAGGTCTGACCTAAGAGTAATAATCACCATGGGTTGGAATGGCCCTAAGGTCTGACCAAAGAAGTCAAGCCAAATGCACGTGTTCATAGTTGGGTGACATAGACTTAAAATTTTACATATCGGGTATTCACATAGATAAATGTGGTAAAGGTAGTGTACAAAGAAGCATGCAAAACAACTTTGTAACACTTATTTTAAAAACTTTTAGTCATGACACTTTAGTGATCATCATGGTTCACGGTAGCTCCAATTGAACTCACAAGGAGGCGGAGGACCAGGTCAGCGCTAGGCAATAACCGGAAATCCTTTTAGGTGTGATCTGACGCACCTCCTTAAACCCCCTTTATAGTTTGTTTTAGTGGGTGAGCCTTACATCCTAAGTGTCCAAGTAGCCTAGTTTTTAAATTCATGAACAACTTGTTTCAATAGTTTAGGTCACTTTATTTAACAAAAATAATTTTCAACTTAAACAAATAGCAGTCACAATGAGCATGGTATTTAGGCATGTAAATAAAGACCATTATTAATGTTATGATTATTTATATGTATTATTCCATATTGCATTCAATTAGGTGTAAAAAACAAGTAACAATTATGCACATAAGGAATCACAAACATATAAACATAAAACATTAATGTAAACACATATTGTTCCAGTTCTCGCGAGTCTTCCCCAAAAGGAGAAACATAAGACCGCCACTAGGTATGAAAACCTAGATCGCCCCATACATCACAAAACAATTGAGTGGGTCTATTAAACTTAAAACACATAAAAGCATGGCAAACTTAATTAACAATTTAATTATGCAATTTTATGCATTTAATAACAATATGTGATTCTAATTATCAATATAATTCTAATTAACAAATTAATTCTAATTAACACTTTAATTCTAATTAACAATTTAATTCTAATTAACAAATTAATTCTAATTAACAATTAATATAATTGGTTTGTGTGTCTAGGTATTTTTTATTAATAATTGACAAGTATTGCATTATAGTTGTCAAAACAAAAATAAAACGAATAACTAATTAGATTTCATGCAGCCTTTTAGCATGTTTATTGAAGCGTGTAACCCATAATCACAAAAACGAGATGGCTCGTGATGCCACTGTTGGGATTTTAGATCAAGTTAACCAAGTAACGCAAACGAGTACGCAGCGGAATTGGAT
Source organism: Chrysanthemum makinoi (assembly GCA_910596185.1). Lineage (NCBI taxonomy): Eukaryota > Viridiplantae > Streptophyta > Magnoliopsida > Asterales > Asteraceae > Chrysanthemum > Chrysanthemum makinoi. The sequence continues at coordinate 181,184,170 of OU343218.1, read as the reverse complement.
CTAGTTTATGCAATTAGGTAAACACGTAATTAATAAACAATAATAATAAAATGTAAATAGAAAACTAACCCTCAATCAAGACGCTATAAACGAACAAGAAACCAAGTATCTAAAATAGATACCTCTACGAGTCCATACACAAACACTTTAAACCAAGTACGTTGAATTAACGCTAGTCGAGAACGTTTAACCCAATCAACCCTTTGAATACTTGAACTAATCACGAACAAAATAAACCAAGAAAATGTCTTTTCTTCCCGTCCGAGATATCACAGCAGCACCCAAACAAAACCCTTGTTGTGTCCGATATCAGATAAACCAATCCGATATAAATCTGTCTTTGTCCGAGATCTTACTATCTACATATATCCCGAGAACAAAACAACTAAAACCCTTTAGCTTGGTGATCAGATTCGACTAGGAACATTCACCAAGATGTACGAATAGTAAACCCTCAATATACTTGAATAAAAGATACAAGTTTAAGGTTTAAACTACTTCAAAATAAAATCCCAGTTGACTTTGATGTCCAATGGATTTTAGCTACTGAAGATAGTGAATTGGTTTTAGGATTCAACTTGTGAATCGGATCTGTGAATGCATGTGCTATCAAAAAACCCTTAGTCAAGTATATATATAAATATATATAGTCTCTAAGACTTTTTCTACAAGCAAACTAATCCTTATTTTAGGGCTAATAACTTTTTAAATCACTATATTTGTCAAGAATTAGAGCGAACTAAAAATAACTTTTAGACATTAAATTTGACATTTTTGTCATTCTTTAAGTATTATGACCATATTATGACCATTTTACCCTTCGAAAAATATTTGAAAAAAAAAGAAATTCGAAAAAAAATTTTGAAATTTCAAAAAAAAAGTATTTCGAAAAAAAAATTCAAAAAAAAATTTTGGAAAAACAATTTCGAAAAAAAAAGTATTTCAAAAAAAATTTAGAAAGGGTAAAATGGTCATAATATGGTCATAATACTTAAAGAAAGACAAAAATATCAACTTTAATGTATAAAAGAGTTATTTTTTTTTTTCGCTACGCAGAACTGTCATTCTTGACAAGTATAGTGATTTAAAAGGTTATTAACCCCTTATTTTATCCTAACTCTTGTAGCTCATTAGAGCATCTACAGTGCATCAAGTATTGACTTGATGCATTTAATGCATTTAATGCTACACCAATTTGGTTACTAAAGCTTTTAGTAAAGACTTGGAGTTCACCAAGTCTTTCTAAAAAGCTTTACAAAAAGCTTTTGATGCAACGGTAAAAAACATCTTCAAAGGCTTTTTGTAATAGTGAAAAGCTTTTAGTAGTTTGATCCATTGGAGATGCTCTTACTTAATTTGTAACGCCCAATGAAAGAAGAACCGGGTCACAGCTTAAACAAAATAATAATTGGACCTAGAGTTTAAAACAGGTTTAGACAAACGGGTCAAGTCAAGTCCAAGTAGTAAACGTGTATTAACTTACTCTCGTGTTTAACGTATGTGCCCCCATAGGCTCACACACTTCTAGTCGTTTCGAGTGTTTTTAACTCCCACAAACCAACAAGGATGATGTATTTAAGGGGCTCAATTTTTTATAATTTGAAGCAACAAACAAAAATAGCATAACAAACATGTTATATGCACAAATGCATTAACTGGATTGTGAAGTTGGACCAACAAAGTCACAAAAATAATTGATGGCAACATTAATATTTCCCCATGTGATCAAGTTAGACATGTGATCCTAGACTTGTAAATTCGATTCGGTTTGGTTTGGTTTGGTTTCCAATACAAAATTGTTCTGTCTATCCATAGACTTGGCCAATTACTTTGGCATTTTATTTTCATCTCGATTCTTTATCGTTTATCGTACCTCATTCTGTTTAGCCACTCACGGTTGGGATCACCTTAATAGCATAAGCAATACACATAGTGGAGTATTATAAATTGTATTATTAGAAATAAATAAAATGAAAATTGATCCTATTTCACTAGATTACAATTAGCCAAAAAATGTTGAGAAGTTTAGGTCTTTGCAACTAATTTGGAACTTTACATTGTGAAATGCAGATTCCAGTTTTATTAGTATGCAGAGAAGATAGACTTTGAACGTGATAATGTTAGATTAGTTTTCGATGAAGATAGATTCAGACCCTGCCGAATGAGCTTATTCATTGAATCCTCCATTCCAATGACACAAAATACGCAGTTTAGACATCTTTGCTATCTACGATATGGAGGTTTCTTTGGAAATCAGTATCTCGTCTCAATACACCAGTGTTTGGTTAGTGACTACCTTTGTAGTTGCATCCCATAAAATTGGTTGCTAAAAGCTATAGCGACCACGCATAGTTGGTCCATCTTTGGTTGGTTTTGCGCCGACGCTAAAGGTTTTAGCGACCAAGTTTATTTATTTATTTATTTATTTCTTATAACGAATACTTGTTAGACTTTACTTTTTGACCTTTTACCAATGACTAAATTTTAGTGACGCCTACTTTTAGCGACCATAAGTGGTCGCTAAAAGTAAGTTGGCTATTGACCAAAGTAAGTGACGCCTGCTTTTAGCGACCGCATGTGGTCACTAAAGGTATACCTATAGCAACTACATGGTGACAAGACCACATGTGTAATCGCTATAGTGGCTCAAAAGTGTCACCTTTAATGACTACATAGTCACTATGTTTCCTAGGTTTTTTATTGTTTCTGCAACCTGTTTTCTAGATTTCAGGTTTTCGGATTCAAAGCCAACCAATTCAATGCAAACAATAACTTAAACATACAAATCCTATTCACTACAAGTGATCAACATACAAATCCGGGTTCGCTACATGTGTTCAGCTGACTTAAACATGCTCAACGACATAACATAAATTGTTCAAAAGCATAGATGCTTAACAAACCATAAAACAAAAATACATCGCCCTAGCTACTCATCTCTGAGGAATCTTCACGATCTAACAATATAAATAATCTAATTCATCGCCTAAAGTCTTACAATGGCCATAAAACATAAAAAATAAGTAATAAAATAAGGCATTTTGGGGCTCAAAATTTCCATAAACTAAAGTAGTTTGTTTACCATGACGTGCTCCTCGTTCCAAGCTTCGATTTGACTGGTCATAGGCCTGAAACGGGGTCCCGTAGCCCAAGTTATGCCTATTTTAGTGAGGCTTCTTTTGTCACACAATCCTGGGCCTCCAATACATGATGCCTCGTTCCTCAACGCTTGAACCCGCATCATTCCCCCCTTGGTAGAGAAATTATCCCTCAAATTCACAGTAAGGTCATCATCAAAATCACCATGATAAGGCAATAAGTGTTTCATATTTAACACATCAGAACATCGAATATGGCTTGGTAACTTCAAATGGCAAGCATTGGAGTTAATTTTTTCTACAACTTCCAATGGGTCGATCTTCTTAGCTTACAACTTATTATACTCACCACCGAGAAACGATCCTTAGTTAAAACATCCCATACAAAGTCACCCACCTCAAAATCTACATGCCTCTGCCTTTGATCAGCATCTTGTTTGTACTTTGAGTTGGCTTGAACCAAATTGTCATGAACAACTTTATGAACTTCATGTAACCCTTCAACAAAATCCTGCACTTTCTTTGGAACATAACCAGAAACAGGAAGAGACATTAAATTTTCAGTTTTTATGGTTTAGTGATCTTTATGAGTAATTTAATGGAGTAGTTAATATAGTTTTAGTTTTATGGCTTAATTAATTAAGTAATCAATAAAGGGTAATGAGGAGTCTTAATTAATTAAGAGTTTTAGTACACTTAATAGTTTTACTTTCAATTAATATTCGTTTTAATAAAAAATAAAAATCTTTTTGTGTCGATCTAACCGATCGGTTGCAACCCTTAACGGATCGGTTAGATAATTTAGTCAAGTGATTACCACCAACGAATCGGTTGGTGAGCCAACCGATTCGGTTGGAGCTCTCGGTAAAATTTTTCTAATTTTTAGATTTTGAGTTTTAACTTATGTTTTTAGTTTTGTTAAGTGTCTTTACTTGCTTAGTAGATGTTTCTATAGTTTATTTTGTTTTACTAACTCTAGCGCTAATGATTCGGATTTTTGTTTTTGGTTTTGTTTTGTCAAGTTTAGCTAGTTAGTATGGATAGTTTGGTAGGAATTTCGGAATACCTTCGTAACTTGGATGAAATGTTCAAAGACACCGGAAGTTCATTGGAAAAGATTGGAGGTATCTTAGAAGGAAGTAAAAAAGATTTGGGAATTGATACGGCTAGTATGGAAGAAACGGGTGAAAACAAAGTTCAACTTCCTAAGAAGGGAAGAGTTGTGGTATTTACACAAGCACCTTTAACGAAGTATGATTAAGCCACTAATGAGGTTCGGTACACCTTGTAGTGTAGAAGGAGTAAGTGCTTGGGACGCGCAACTTAACATGGCTTATGGAGAAAACTACATTGTGGAGAAAGTTCTTGATCAAATTGGTCATGTGCGTTTGGATTCAAGCATACGGAAGAAGGATGGTTAAAAATCTTAAGGTTAACATTCATGGTCACATTTTGAAACAGAATTTTGTTGTCTTAGAAGAGGGGAATGCGGATGAGCCCAATGTATGTTTTGGGCGAGATTTTCTTGTAACGACCAAGTGCCAAGTTGATTTTGCTTTGGAAATGAGGTTAATATCACCGATTTGGAAGAAGGAAAAGGTGAGCGAGATGCTAGTGTGAATTGTGTGCTAATATGGAAGAGGAAGATGTGGAAGTAGTTAAGATGGGGAAGGCAAATAGGAAGAAAACTTCATCCAACAAACTAACCCCAACCACATCCACCAACAAAAAATGATTTTTCATCACCCACTTTCAAACTTTAACCGAGAACAAAAAGAAGCTATTTTGGAAAACCTTGAACAAAAGTTTCTTGAGCTAAATGAGAAGAAGCCGGTGATAGAGGTACTACAAGATTCGTTCTCTACGTGAAATTAGAATGCGGTGATACTAGCAAGGGCTAGATTGGAAGATAAGAATCTATCGGAGGAGAATAGAGATAGGATTTTGTTTAGAGGTATGCCACGGAAGGAGAAAGATCCGGGAAATTTTGTTTTGCCAATCAAAGTGAATGGGACTACACCAGTTTATGCCTTAGCCGATACGGGTTCAAGTGTTAATGTTATGCCCTATCCATAGTTTAAGACGTTGGGTCTTAGTAATCCGCAACCAAATCATTCAAAGCTTACCATGGCGGATAATTCTCAAGCAAAAGCAATGGGAGAGGTGAAGAACATGAGAGTTCAAATTGGTTATCAACCATACTTGGCTGATTTTCGAGTCCTAGACATTCCTGTTGACAAGAGTTTACCACTTTTATTAAGAAGACCATTCCTATGAACATGTGGTGCAATTATAGACATGGGAAGAGGCACGATGACTATTGATGATGAATTTCAAGCAAACATATTATCCCAAACCAAGGGGACCAACTTTGGAATTTATGGAGGAGTTAGAATTGATGGAAGCGGACGAGGACTTGACTTGTTTCGAAGTAGGACGTGATATCCAAGGAAACCCGATGTATGGACCATTAGCTCCACCTTATTTTGATATAGAGGATGAGATGGAACGTGCATTAGCGGTGGAAGCATTCTATAACCCATTCAAAACATCCTAGTCTACAAGAAGTTGACCGATTTCTTAGGTTCTTTATCGGTGCAACTCAAGAATTTGGAATGGAGACCGAGGGTGGGGCATTTACAAGACAAAATGGAGATGGAGAATGGCACGTCAAATTCAATATACTATGTCCGGATGGAAGAAGATTCATAAGGAAGTTCAAAACTTATGAAACATACCGTGAATTGACCAGAAAATTTCTAAGTGAGGACATCCTAAGACAAGAGTATTTCGAGGAATTCTAAGGAGAAGACAAGGCACCATAATAAACAAGCAATTATTTGCTTGAATTTCATGAACTATTTCTTTATAATTTTATGCATTTAGGATTTCTTGTTTTCATTTCAGTTTACTTTTATTTTTATGTTGAGGTTATTTGGTTAATGCATTATGATTATGAGTTTTAGTTGAGTTTTAGTTTTAGTTCATAAGTATGATGATTTGAGTTTTGAGATTGGATGATTGTTGAAATTCCCAAATGGTGGATGAATGTTGTGCATCTTTACAGGATTTTTGAGTAAAAATTGTTGCTTGGAAGGTAAAATGCCTAAGTAACGTGAAAAAATGCAAAATTTGGAAAAATGCAAACCTAAACGGTTGTGTCCATGACTGAACCGGTTGCATACAAGTATATATACCAAAAATTCACTTTTCGGAAAAACACACACACACTAATTCTCCAGCTGGGTTTTGCAAAATTCGTCCAAGAGAAGCTAATTGAAGATTGTTTGAGTTATAGGAGATCATCATGGCACCCAAACAAGTAAGCATCTACATTCAATTAACTCAATTGAGGTTTAATTAGAGCATTTGATTCGAATTTCATATTAGGTCACTAATTTGGGGGTTTTTGATATAATTCGAATTAAGTTGTAATATTTTTGGATTAAGTGGGTAATTGATATAGGAATGCATTGCAAAAAGAATTGTAGTGATTGATTCAACATGGAGTGAGTATTGGATGATTGAATTTTCATATTTAATTAGGTTATGCCATTGAATCAAGTTAAGTTGCAATTGGTGATTCCCAGTGGTAGATGATGTGTTTTTGTGAGTAATAGATGCCACATTGTTGATTAGAACCAGTGATTGTAAGTATAGGTCTTATTTGTTGAAGTTCTAAGATGATGAATGTGTGATGATTTGAGGTTTGGAAAGCAAATTTAGAGTAATTCAAGGATGTAGAAATTATTGATGATGTTAGAATACAGTCTAGGAGTGGATTGGACTTAGAAAATTCGAGTGTGTAATGGATTAGAAGGCAAAAGCCTTACGCAGATTGCATAACCGATCCGGTTGCGTAACGCAACCGACCGGTTGGATTTGGCCAAAGGGAGTAACCGATTCGGCTGCTCTGCAACCGAATCCGGTTCCAGGTTCTGTGTTGGATATTCTTGAAATTTTGAAGTGGACCTTAGAGGATTCCATGGACCTTCCTGTTTGTTCTAACAGTCTTATATTGACTTATATTTGTGATTTCTACAGAGAATTGTTGTAGGTAGCTCAAGCTCGGGACCGGTTCCAACTAACCCGATTGTTACAAAGTTTTGCCAAAGGAACGAGAGGAAGAAAGTCAAGTATAGCTTGAAGACGGAAGCAAACGCCAACTTAAAGTTCAAAGATCTCACCGACGGGGAGAAGCATGCTTTCCGGGAACGGTTATCGAAATTGCAAAATAGGACATGTTTGGTTCCGAGGGTGATTGATTGGGATTTGTTTGCGGAGTATGAGTGTGAAGAGGAATTACGAAGAATGATGCAGACATCTTATGTGTATCTGGCGGATGGAGATTCGTTCGATGATTTGTCATTGGAAAGAGCATTTAGCATCAATGAAGAGGTCTATCGAGAGTGGTGTATGGAGTTCTTTTCAACCATGTATTTTGAGAGAAAGGTGAATGTTAGGACTTGATGGAGGAAGTTTGTGTTTGGTTTAGGCTTTGTGGAAGGGATCATGCTTACACTTTGCGGGTTTTCTTTGTGCTCTTGGCTTGTATGAACCACATGAGGTTAAGCATCGATTATTTGAAGCTCACTTTTCGAGGCTTCGGAGGTTTGAAAAAGACTTTCCTAGTGTACCCACTTATTGGAATCGAGTGGGAGATCCTTCTTGTACTAGGAGGAATGCTGCAACCATCAGGAATCCATTAATGAGGATACTTCACAAGTGGATAGTGACTGGGCCGTTTAATAGGTATGGAAGCAGGGAAAAATGTCAGAAACCGGACTTATGGGTTATGATGTTACTGGAAGAAACTAAGGACGGTAATGCAATTTGGCAGATAGACGAGTATTTGTCTAGGAGGGCCCCGGGAATCAAAAGCAATTGCAACATTTGTGGAGGACATTTTGTGACAAGGTTGGCAAAGAACCTAGGGTATTACAATGATAGTGAGTTAGCTAAGTGTGGAAAGCCAAAGTTTATTGAGATGTGGAGTGCAAATGGTTTTGGAAATGCTTTGAATAGGAAATTGAAAACCTTGGGGTTATGGATTGAACCACAACAACAACAACAACCACCACAACAGCAGGGAAATATACCAATGGGGAACGTGCAAACGGGTACATCCAGCAGTTTTGATTCAGGTTAGGGAGAGTGGAACCAACATTTAGATGAGATTCAGTGTAGGGATGTGTGGAGAGACTCGATGATGTTGAGAAACAACTACATCAATGATTATTCAATGCCTATCTTTCGACACATGGCTCAAGAAGCCAATTATGAGTTACCACCCTACAATCCACCCGTGTTCCACCATATCCTTTCCTCTACACTTCTTATCTTGGACCCTATCCGTATCCATATACTGGATACGCACCATTTCCTGATCCAGTGCCCGCATATGGTCGATTACCCGAGGTTGGTGGAGCAAGCTATGATGTTGGAGGATCGTCACCAGGAGTTTGAGGAAAGAAGAAGAAGAGGAGAGTTCGTTCGGTGATTGTGGACGAAAACTATGTAACTGAGAGTGATGATGATGATGAGTATGATGATGAAGAAGGTGACGACATGAGCGAGGACGACGAGTGATCGTGGATCATTTGTGATTTGTGGTTTCAAAGACAATGGCTATGATGTGTTAAACAATATTATTTCTATCTCTTTAACTAATTCTTTAGGATGATTATCATACTTGGTTTTATTTTGTTTTTAGTAGCATTTGGATTGTTTTGTTTTGTTTTGTTTGTGTATTGTGTATTGCAGTTTTGTTTGCAGGATGGATGTGTCGGAGGCTTATTGATGGTCAAATATTTGGAGTTGGATAACTCACATGCTTTCTTATGACCAAATATGCGTTTTGCATATTCTATCCCGTGGTATCTCTTAACTATTTCTTTTTCCCATTTTCTTTACTTTGAAGTTCATTTTTATTACATTGAGGACAATGCAAAACTTAAGTATGGGGGAGGGAAGAAAATAGGAAAAATGATACGCATTTTAATTTTTTTTTAGTTTTTTATTTTAATTTTCTTAGATAACTTTTGGATGCAAGTAATTAGAAGGAATTCGCCCTTGATGGTCTAGTTGTTTTCAAACATTATTGATATATATATAAAACAACTTGGGTATTTCAATGGTAAAATGAGGTTTTTGAAAAATTTTGGATTTGAACCAAATTACGGAAGTAATTCATTTTGGATTCGATAGCATTTTCTAACGCGCATTATAGCCTTTTTCCACTTAATTGTGAGGTTTCTTTTTGTATAAAACACATCTTTTGTTTTATATTTGCTATGAGTGTGCCGGTGATTATGTCGATTCTAGAACTTGTACTAGTTATACATTACGGTTAAAATCACTCTCGAGTGATAAAAAATATGTTCAAGTGATAAGAGGCATCGTAGGATTTAACCCAAATGGCCTTCCATTTTACATCTAATGATATATTAGCTAACTACATTGGTTAGTTAACCACCTTATATGGACCCATTTGTTAGTGCTCATCTTTAGCACTAGATACCCTTAGTTACACCTTTGAGCTATCTTTTCATTTGTTAAAACCAGAAAAATACAAAAATATTTTACACTTTAAACTTTAGCCAACCTTGTCATATTGGTTTGTTGCTAGTTGTTTGGAATGTTGGACTGTTTTTGATTATTATGAAGAAGCTACACTTTGTTTGTAGTGTGTACCATTCTCCAACAAAGATGAAGGAGACTTCTTTCTCAATTGTTTTTTTGTTATTATTTGCTTTTAAGTGTGGGGACTTGAAAAAAAATCCAAAAAAAATTCTTAATAGAATATTGTGATTAACCAATGAGCTAAATTGAGTTACATATTTGGAGATCGATATTGGAAGAGGAGAAATAATCATTTACGGGATTGTGGTTTGTATGATGGCTAGCAACATGGAGGTTTAGACTTGACTTTATTTTCTTTTAACACCAATTTCATAAACCATCACATGCCTTATCCATACCTTTTATAAACCCGTAGCCTTAACGATATAACCCGAATAAAAGCCTCTTTGATGAATTTATTTTCTTTGTTTTGATACTTGTACAAGCTTATGGTAAAAGCATTGATCATGACTAGGCATTGAGTGATTTATATATACCCACCAATATATGAGTGTTGAGTGAATTCTTAAAATCATTCGTGAGGTGTTCTAGTTATGTTATCTAAAGTGTTTGGTTCATTTTAAAAGTTTTCACATATTAAAAACAAATTAATGATTATCTCTTTTGGGATGATTGTTAAATTTTTGGACACGGGGTTCAAGACCATTGAAAAATCTTTGCAAATGTTAGACCTACTCGAAGGCGAGTAGAACTTAAGTGTGGGGGAATTTGATAACGCCTAAAATGAACATGTTTTTAGTAGCGTTATTGTTGGTTTTGTGCATGATAAAAGGCTATATTTACTCAAAGCTGTTGCAAAAAGTGCAAAAGATGCGTGGTGTGTAATATGTATGTATAGCCAGGTAATAAGTGATGAAGTTTGCATTTGGGAGGAAGTCGAGCAAGGAAGCTTTTGGACTCAATGATTGGAAGACAATGATTTCTAAGTATCTACACAAAAGGAGATCAAGTTTTGTCTTGGAAATCATCAGCGAGAGAAAAGAATGAGGCGTATAACAAGAAAGTCAACAAAAGTCAAATCAACAACAATCCAGCCGGTCGGTCGTAACCCGTAACAGATCCGGCTAGGCAAATGGTCAAACGGCAACTGATCCGGTTGCCAGCGCAACCGATCCGGTTGCAGGAGCTGCAGTTACACAAAGTTGCGTTTATTGTTGCCTTAACTCCCCATAATCATTGGAGGCCGATCATTTCTTGATATTAACTTGTTGGGAACGTTTTTGGCTAGTTGAGCAAGTTTCTTTGGCTATATATTGAACCTAGTCTTAGTTTACTAGGTGTGACACAACCAAAAGTGTATTAGTTTACATCAAAACTATTACCAACCATTTTATTCATCCCCAAAGTTTAGTTCTTCTTTGTAAAGCGTCTAGGAGCAAGGAGAACAATTCTCATCCATAGTTTTGGTAATTTGGAGTTATACGGTGAATCTAGGTGATTGGGCTGTGGTTGCTACAAGCCACAAATTCTAGTTCTTGTAATCGCAAAAGTTTAGGTATTCTATGAACTTTGTTATGGATTTCTATTCTCTTGAGTTGGGATGTAGATAATCATACTAGTGTTCTCATATGTGATGCATGTATATATGATCTTGTTTAAATGAGTTTGTTGGAAAAATACTAGTCTTGGTTTGATTTGTTGGTAAAACATGTTTTAAGAAAAAGGACCGAAAGGATTTCTCTTATGTTTTATTCCAAAAACTGAGTGACAAACTAGTATGGGGATATGGTGATTGACAACCACCATGTTTGCTTATTAAAACAATACTAGAAACGTTTTCATCACGAAAGGGTCGAAAGATTCGTAAGAACAAGTTTAATAAGAACATGTTGCAAACAAATGGATTTTCTAAAGGATAATCATTAGGATAAGGACCGAAAGGATTACCTATATGTTTTTGTTCTTAGAATGATTTTTATAAACATATACCATGGTTGGAGATCATTTGCTTATGATTTGTGCATCACATCAAGAGTTTACACCAAGCCTTCATGAACACTATGTATGATTGACTATAGACTACACACAAGTATATAAATTTCTTATAATTGAATTTCACTATAAACATCACTATTTGAGGAAGCCTTGACAAAGCTTTCTTGTTTGGAAAAATACTAGTCTTGGTTTGATTTGTTGGTAAAACATGTTTTAAGAAAAAGGACCGAAAGGATTTCTCTTATGTTTTATTCCAAAAACTGAGTGACAAACTAGTATGGGGATATGGTGATTGACAACCACCATGTTTGCTTATTAAAACAATACTAGAAACGTTTTCATCACGAAAGGGTCGAAAGATTCATAAGACCAAGTTTAATAAGAACATGTTGCAAGCAAATGGATTTTCTAAAGAATAATCATTAGAATAAGGACCGAAAGGATTACCTATATGTTTTTGTTCTTAGAATGATTTTTACAAACATATACCATGGTTGGAGGTCATTTGCTTATGATTTTTTCATCACATCAAGAGTTTACACCAAGCCTTCATGAACACTATGTATGATTGACTATAGACTACACACAAGTATATAAATTTCTTATAATTGAATTTCACTATAAACATCACTATTTGAGGAAGCCTTGACAAGCTTTCTTGTTAGAATCTTTTCAAAGAAAACAATTTCAAACACAAAATCCCTTG
>OU343218.1:181124641-181171689 GCA_910596185.1 Chrysanthemum makinoi | reverse complement strand
CACACATAAGTCAAATCAATTTCTATCAGCAAGGAATCATGGAAATGAATGTAAGCATGGCAAACTAATTAGTCCGGTAGATATTAATTGTTATGCTAAAACAACTACTAAGTAACCGGAAATACAAACAAGAGTATGATCATGGCAACAGATACGTCAGGTAATCACTTATTAGCATAGGAGATAGATAAATCAAGAAATCATACATCAACCTAGTAACAGCAGAATTTCATATTCATGTCATAGCACCATAACAAAGGAAGTGATAATCTGATAGCATAAGTTTGGTAATCACATGGAATGAAAGCATAGTAAAATCAAATAACTATAACCCCACATAGTTGTTGGATGGACTAGATTAGGATTATGGGTGAACGAAAGGTCAAACAAGTAACTGAATGAAGACATGCGTATCAAATGAGTAAAAGATAACAAATCAAAGTGAACGAGAGATCATAAACAATAAAGGATCAGGTCATGAATAGAACATAATGAAGTACCAAAGAAAAAGGTGTCCAACACGCCACATGAAGAACACAATGTACATACGAACACATAATCCAATGAAGTATAATGAATCACAAATAAAGGATGCCCATGAGCAAATAATCCTATTCATCCAACATGCCACATGAAGAACACTACGTACATAAGGGTCCGGTGGATGGGAGACCTCACAAGTACCAAAGTGCGAGAGGGGGTGCAAGGCACGCACAGCCCAAACGCCATAACCATACAAATCATAACCTAGGATGCATCCATATGCCCCCCGTACATAAGGCATAAGTACCCCGTTAGCTAGACAAGTATACACATGCAAATAAGGTGGCACAAATTACATAATCGTACAAATCATATCAAATCATAATGAGGACGCCTTGAGACCAATCACACCCACCAGATAGTGTCATGCCATTGGTGCCATCAATGACATTGTCATTGGACCTCCATGACTAGTTGGCTCATAACAAAAGGTGCAGAACGTACAAATCATAATCATATCCAAATCATAATCGTACAAATCATGGCAACTGAATCATATCATAACATAGCATATTGATGTCGTAGTGAAACAAATCATATCAAAAGGAGTCATAGCATAGGAAGTCATATCAAAGGGATCACAACAAAGGATTATGGCAAACGAATCATAGCATATGAATCATAAGGAAAGGATCATAAATCACGATTGGTATCCCTACTGAAAAGGGAAAGAATATATGTACCTCAAACGTAAAGCAACCACCAACATACACAAGTAATCAAAGACTACTCCTTCCTCCGCGGATCTACACGAATAATGATCGTTCGAGTTTTAGAAACCATTTCATATTCATAATTGTTCATATTTAGGGTTTCATTCTATTTTTAGAAATTTTCCATATTTAACAGGTTTCCATAATTAGCAGGTTTCCATATTTAGTTACTTTCTTGAATTAGATACCTTTCCGAATTAAGTAACTTTCCAATATTAGTAACTTTCCGGGTAACATTCTGAATCAACCCATCTTAGGTTTACTTATGATAACAAATTACGTTTAGGGCTTAGAATGTGTTTAATTCCAATTTAAGAGTCCAAGTTAAATTCTTACTAATAATAGCCATCAACATTACATAATTAGGGTTTTCAACATTTCCGAAATTTGTCAACGTTTTTAAGGTTATCTTTTGACCCAACCGACACATCAAGCAAGCTCAACAAAATTTAACAAAAATCACAGGTGTTCCCACATGTTTTAGGTTACTCCTAAAATTTTTGTAGATTTTTTTATAGGACAGAAGTGCGGATTGAAAATCAAACCTCCAGACTTGTTCAGAAAGTACCCAGAAATAAAGACCCTAAAAGTTTAGACCAGAAGCGCACATTTCCACAACTCCAAAAATTCCACCAAATTCCCAGAAGTCACCCATGTCCTAAATATCAAGACTGGAGAAGGAGAGGTCAAAACTCTTACTACAACCTAAAATTTTACTCAGCTTTCCCAGATTTGACACCTTAACTTGTAAAAATGAAAAATCAACCTTCCCAACCTCCAATCGACAAAAATCTTATATTTCCATAAAGTAGAGAAGTAGTACTTATGTTTAGACTTAAAAATCACTTAAAAACACGTTGGCATCCTCAGTTTGGACACTCATCAATCCAACCCAAATTCTGCACAACATCACAAACAAAATCCTAACTCTAATCAACGCAAGATAAAACCACTAACACATCCCTAATTATGTTTAATGATAAGAAATGTTTAATTACTGGGATTTTAATCAACCTTAATCATATCCATCAATTATAGTTACATGAAAAAAAATTAAAAACAGAAGATGTTAAAGAAAATAGACGATTAATCATACCAAACCTTCACAGAATTACTACGAATCTTGATCTTGAGTTCTTGATGACAACTTATGGAGGCTAGGGGTTTCTTTTATTTTTTCTGTACTTTGATTATGGGAGGGGAAGAAACCGGTTTATTTTCTTTTTTTAATGGCTTTATCAAATCCTAGTTGGGCTTGGGGTATATGGGTTTAACTAAGAAAACTAAGCCCAAAATATTTTTTTTAAACCAATTGCCCAATGTTACATTTATATTACTATTTATTTATTTAAATTATGGTATAGTTAAAGTAGATAATAATAAAAAAATTAATCCGAATTTTAGGACGTTATAACAACGGTAGACTTTAGTCGACTAATACCAACGGTTGGCTAAGTCGACTCATAACAAAACCGTACCAACGGTCGACTTTAGGGACTGGTACCAACGGTCAACTTTAGTCGACCGTAACAAATCCGTACGAACAATTGACTAACAAACAAACAATAAACCGGATAAACCAAAGTATGCGTATCAAACCAGATAAACCAAAGTATTCTTATAATCAAAACCAAAAAACATTTTTTTAAATGATAAATCCAAAACACCAAAACATAAAACCTTGTACCATACGTACAAATCATATACTCATTCCTTATCACCTAATTTTTCTATAACGAGATTTAACCATGATTTTTCTTTTTTATTTTATTTTATTTTATTTTATTTTATTATTTTTTTAACATTCAAATCACAATAGCCCCAAATACCTTTCTTCTCATCATTCACCATCGGACTTTATGCTTCCCGGAAAGAGATCAGGAGGTGGAGGTAGCAGGATGATTTATTGATTAAGAGAACTAAGATCGACAACTTGATATCGCCACCGCCACCAGCCGGAGCAAGTACAAATGTAGGGAAATCTACCAATGGTTCTACCAATGGTAAATTGCCGCTATCTAAATCGCCAAAAATTACATGACTGAAACACCTTTCGAAGTATTATTCAGCAAGATTTATAATTAAGAAAAGAGGAGAAACTATATAATGAAGAATATGATAAGGAGCGCGGTGGGCTGCGTCTTTAGATTTAGGGTTACGATTGGGTAGAAAAAGAGATCGGATATTAGGTGTAACGAGTTGACATAAAGGAGGCGACGCAACATAGCCACCTAGGTCCGAGGATTAGACCCGCTCTAATACCATGTTAGAACATTATAAACCCCGTATGTTACACTTTATTATTGATCAATATAAATAGAGTACAAAGCAACATAGAGAAACCCTAATGGACACAACCCACAAGTCGGGTTTGGGCTGTTGGGTACTCTTCACAGGTCTAACATGAAGCCATCTACGTTGCATAATCGCTTTGTAATTGACCATGGTGTGCGTACAGTTTTGAGAGACAAAGTATGCGAATTGATACGAACACAAAGATATGTAAAATACGAAAATAACATAAACTTGTAAACTTGAATTGTTGTAGATACAAATGACTAGACTCGATCCTATTTAAACCACATGAAACGACACCATCACAAGAAGTGAAACGTTGTGATGTTTCATGGTGTAACCGTTTAACCGCCTTATAACGGGCCATAACAAACATAACTAACAACTAAGGGGCATTTGGATCAAAGCTTGACCCAAACCATGTTCATTCCCCTTTTGACCCATAAACATAAAGCATAAAATAAAACAATGTACTTTAACATACAAACATTAACGAGAGGTTTACATCTCCCCCCTAATTTTGTAATGTTAAACGTCGAGCCTTCTTGGTCTTTTCTTCCTTCACGTGATGACGAAAAAGTCGTCACCGTTTGATGTGTTTTCCTTGCTACTTTCACTTGTGGTGCCTTCCGTGTCACTTTCTTTCTTGGCTTCCTCATGAGCGTACTTGCACTTTTTCCTTGGACTTTCTCCTCGTGCGTCCCCTACATCATCGCTTGTCATTGCATCGCCATATGGTACCTCTTGACCGACCATATTCATCCTTGGCGTTCCATGCCCCGATCTCCGCGCCTCTTCATAGTAAACGTTGACTAGTGCTATGTATTCCCTATAGCACTCTTTCACATCATGCTCATTCTCCCGAGCCAATCCCAAAAGTATAGTGACATCACTCCACATATTATTGAATGATACATTCATGTATCCTCCCATGTCATCCACAAACTTGTATAACGCTAGCAAATCTATTTTGATTACCCCTACAACCGGTGGTATCGTCCCCAACACATCTTGCCCCATATATCCAAGATAAAACCACTCCAACAATTCAAAAAATTTCTTCCCCATAATCTCCCAATTCTTAAACACTAGTTTGTCGATTTTAAGTAAATCTAAAAAAGACATAAAGCGTGGGAAAGTATTTACCTTTAAATGATATAGCGTTCCATTAAGACTAAGATATTCGTCATCAACGTAGTCTTGGCTATCATCCTTGTCCATCTCCAACTTTTCCATTCCCTTAATCAAAAAACATTCTTCACTAGGTTCGACTGACTTATAATTATCTTCCATAAACTCTTGGTGATCCTTAACCATCCTTTCATCACCCATATCCATGGTACCTTCATCCTTGTCAAACATATACCTTATTTGACACGTACCATTGCCATAGGTCAATATGAACCCTTGGTCTTCAAGTTGGTTGATGCTTAACACATTCATTGTGATTTCCGGCGTGTAAAGTACGTTTGGAATCACAATACTTCCTTCTTTGTTATCAACGATTGCCTCTCCGACACCATAGGATACAATAAACTTCCCTTCCTTCTCCTCTTTGCCTACCATCTTAAAACGATTGATCATCCGATTGAACAAGGTCCTTGTAGGACTCATATGTTTGGCATGGGTTTTGCTAACGAACCATATGTTATTCCAGTTCCCCTGATCCGTCCCTTCTACCATAAAATCCGTCTCAACGTGTACCTTTTCTGTTGGGTAGTTGAGTGCTTCTTGAATTCTTGACGTAGTCTCCATGCTTTGATCTTGATAGTTTGTTTTTTTGTTGGTGCAATTCCAGTAAAAGTGTCCCTTTACTTTGCAAATGAAACAGTGTGACCTTCTTTCTTTTCTAGAAGTCGTGGGGTATGTGGATACTCCTGATTTTTTGGATAGCGGTTGTGAAAGTGGATAACAGTTGGAGTTTGTAACCGTTTGAGACTTTGAGACATTATAGGATACAACTTCTTGAAGTTTATCCCATAACAACCGTTTTCCTTCTGAAGATAACCGCTTCTATTTTGTTTCCCACTTTGAACCGTTAGGATTAAAATCCCTTTGTAGAAACTTCCTTTTTAACGTCACTCTTACATTCTTTCTAGATGACTCATTCCAGGATTCGGAACATGGGCTCTGGTACCAATGTTGGGTACTCCTCACAGGTCTAACATCAAGCCATCTACGTTGCATAATCGCTTTGTAATTGACCATGGTGTGCGTACAGTTTTGAGAGACAAAGTATGCGAATTGATATGAACACAAAGATATGTAAAATACGAAAATAACATAAACTTGTAAACTTGAATTGTTGTAGATACAAATGACTAGACTCGATCCTATTTAAACCACATGAAACGACACCATCACAAGAAGTGAAACGTTGTGATGTTTCATGGTGTAACCGTTTTCTAACTGCCCTATAACAGGCCATAACAAACATAACTAACAACTAAGGGGCCTTTGGATCAAAGCTTGACCCAACCCATGTTCATTCCCCTTTTGACCCATAAACATAAAGCATAAAATAAAACAATGTACTTTAACATACAAACATTAATGAGAGGTTTACATGGGCCAACTAACTTATCCATCTAATACGAGCACCCTCCAGCCCCCTACTGGCTCTGTCCCTGTGCACAAATGCATTAAATGGATAGTGAAGTTGGACCAATCAAGTCACAAGAGATATAATTTACTCGATCTTCATCCAATTAATGAGGTGCAGCTCTTTTTGAGTGTTTTATTTGGATAAGGATATCAGGTTAGGGTTAAATATATATGTAGTTGTCGTTGTCTTTGGTGGCGGGGTGTAGTTTTTGGAGGTTGTCTTATCATTAGGGATGTTCGTGAAAGTTTTGTTGCTCTTTGGTTTGGTTCATCCGTTGGTGTTTGATATTACCTTTAATTACCTTCGTCTTACAAGTTTTAATAAATTCTCTTAGGCACAAAATTATAGCTTCTTTAATAGAGAGACAGATTAAGTACCAACCAAGTCAACCCGAGGAGACTATCATCGTACCATGCTCCTACTATCATCATATTCTCTTCCATTAGGCAGCTCGGGGAAAGAAAGAAGGTGTATATATTGGAAGAAAAATGAAAATATTGTCAGAAAAAAAATGTTAATTTGGATGAAAGAAACAAGCAATGGAAACTTATACTAACCTTTGGGCGGAAGATTCTCAATTTAAGAACAAGAAGGTAAGGGATACAAGAAGATATCTGTTGAAACAAATTATTTTCTATTCCTGAATATCCCATACCGATCGAAAGCATTTGAAGCCTTGGATTATTGTTTAGTTTTAAATTTGTTTCAATACCCTAGTACTGAAAACAAGCAAGGTTTATTTTACATATCTCAAACGATTCAAGTTTATTACAGATTTTTATCTGAAGTTTAGTTACCGCAACGGTTGGTCCACTTATCTTAACATTCACCGTGTGGCCTGAGTTATATATGTAAAGATGTACAAGAACTCGACAACTTGTAAGAATTTTTCCTATTAGCTTCATCACTGACATTAACATACTTAAATATAAGAGATTTTAGAAGATTTATCTCCGTCACTTTTCTTGGAAGGCATTTGGGATACATTCAAAAATTTCTTCTTTAATGACCGCGGTTTTGTATCCAGGACTTTATGGGGGAAAACAAAGTTTCTCACAGAATTGCTGAAAGTCTCCTCATTCTCCATTAAGTTCAATTCAACCTTTTGGACCTTTTTCAACATAGCGAATTCGTCCCATTTAGTTAACGCGCCCTTATAATGTTTGTCTAAATTGTAACATATTTTAAATTCTTCAAGAATTCCACTGTTGTGGTGCAACATCACACGGTTAATCCAGGATATACCGGTTCCTCTCTTGATTACACAGACTTGGTTGTGCTACTATCTTAAGCATTCTTTCATAGTCTTCAAAATCTAAACGAACACTTCTACGCCACATGTACCTCCAACTTGTTGAAAGCAGGCTGGTTACACATGCATCCTTAAGAGGCAACAATGACAAGATAGAAACAAGAATATCATCCGGCATTCTGCTCAGAAAATCATCAGGATTGTAATCATGTTGATCGCCCTTCATATACAAAAAACAACACAAGAAGATATCAGCTTTAATAATATAAACATGATACAAAAAAAATGTCAAATCCATCCACATAATTTCAATTGATTTTTTTATATAAAAAAACACTTTAACAAGAAAAAAAAAATCATAGATTGAGAAAAAAACTTCAACAAATAATTAAGCTCAAATTGGCCCTAGGAATTTTTTTATGATGTGCTTTTGTTTTGTTATTTAAAGAAGCCTCAATTCTATTGTTTCGTTATTTAAAAATGCTACTGACTGCTACGTCCTTAGGAAAATAATTATTACACTAAAAAACCCTGACATACAAAAACTGTAACATTAGTATAAATTTGATCACTAATCGTTAAATTACTTGGACAATAATTCTCACAAGAAGTAATCATTGTTGGAAAATTAGTTGGTAAAAGTGACTTTTGACCAACTTTGGACACAATTATCTATATGTATGTTTCATATATATAAGTAATAGTTTGTAGGTTCGCGTTCTCCTCGAAGAGAGCTTCGCAATGAGCCTTTATGTGTCCAAAATAGAGTTGATGTGAATGAGATATCGTGTTCTCAAAGTTTAAGCATTCTAAGTACCATGCTTAAAGAGGAATTTTGAATTGTTTTCTATCCACATCGGTGGGATGAGTAAACTTAGAGGAGGCTATTTGTATAAATAGATGCCCTAATTCCATAGGTTAAAATACACATCAAATCAATAGTTATTATTGATTTCCAACATATGGAATACGCGTCTCTTAAGATGAAATTCCTTGGCAGTTTTGAAAGTTAAGTCCGACTGATGTATTTCTTGTTTTAACTTTGTTAAATGTAAAATTCCCGGGAAACAGACGGCGAATCTGTTTTAAGGGAAGCGTGTCAAACACGTGCCTCGGCTTTTAGTACTTCTTTGTATCTTTTATTTGGTGATAAAGTAAGTCTTTTGACTATTTTATTATCTTATTTAATTATCGTTTATCTGCTTACATTCTGTTTGTATTTAATTTTCTGTTATTTATTTACTGTCAATTTTATTTATTGTAATTTAGATTTTATTTATAAAAGTGTAACCGTTTCCCTACAATCATAACATAAAAAAATAACCACATGTTATCTATCAAATAACTAGGGAAAAAGAAACAGATTGGACAAATGACTAAGACAAGTATTCAGTTTACGGAAAACATATGCTAAATCAATTCACACATAAATCCCTTAAAAACATAAGCAATTGTATAAAAGATCGAGATCGACTGAATCAAAAAGATCGACTGAATCAAAAAGAAACTACCACCTGCTTGTTTCGAGCCAGACATCTCGCGCAGTGAAGGTTCGGTTCCTTGCACAAGACATTGATTGTCAGGATTATCGATGTATTTGTCATTATCCTGCGACTCATAAGAACAAGAGAAAATTAATGAATTTATGAAGTGTGTATTAGCAACATTGTTATCCACACATAAACCCATCGTTACCCCAAAAGTTGAATAGCATTAGTTTAGCAACCCTGAGAATCTAACTTATATACAATATATTTTGTATGTTGAAATAATTTCTACTACTAATCCTCACCTATTATTGAACAAGTGTTTCATATCTATACTAGGCAAATACGTAAAAAAAAATGCATATTATATGGAACCAGAGCTCTTCCACCTTCTTTAGAGACTTTGGGCCATGGGTGAGTACTTCTCGCAAGTATCTTCATTTCCTTATGTGTCGAGATTCAAAATTATGATCATCAACATCTATGGTCAATGATGACATCCTACCCTTTATGAATATTACTCAGGAATGGGGTCAAACATAACTTATTTAATATATATATATATATAGTGTTTTACTTACCGTTACCAACTAAGTTATATTTTAAATCTTGGAAGTTTGAAATGGGAAAATGACCGTTGGACAACGGTTACTTTTGGTCATAATTGTATTTTTCGATATTGGAGTATCATTAACTTACCAATTACAAAATGTATATTGTAGATTTGTTACATTGCGGGTGTTTGAGTACAAAACCTTAAGCAAATGATTTACAATATATATATAGTGTTTTACTACTTGACCGTAATTCAACCGGTTATATTTTAAATCTGGAAGTTTGAAATGGAAAAATGAATTTGGACAACGGTTACTTTGGTCATAAATGTATTTTTCGATATTGGTTATCAAGTATAACTTACCAACTATAAAATGTATATCGTGATTTGTTACATTATGGGGTGTTTGAGTAAGCTTATGCAAGGTTTTCCTTATCTCTTATTAGCTTATTTGCTTTCCCAAAAATGATATATACTTTGACATAAGCTTAACTAAATACCTTCAAAGTGTTTAATAGCTTATTGTATAATACATCCTTTTATTTAGGGCTAATTGTTTCGAATGTATCATAGTTGTCATGATTTCTTCTATATGTATCAAACAGTTTTTGTTGATTTATGTACTAAACCATTTTGTATTTTTTGTGTATATTATGACCATTGGCCCTCATTTTTATTAACCGAGGGCAAAATGGTCATAAAATACACAAAAAGACAAAAATTGCAAGTTTAGTACATATAATAGCAAAAATTTGTTCGATACATATAGAAGGACATTATGACAACTATGATACATTATCGTGTAATTAACTCTTTTATTCAATAATTCATTGACTTATTATTTGAAAATTTACTCTAGTAAATTACACTTGGGGCGGGGTGGTGGTGTTGCTGGCTCGGGTAAAGCTTATATTAAGTGATTTATACCCAAATACATCCTTTTTATTTAATAATTCATTGACTTATTATTTCAAATTTTGCAAATACATTTCAAATTTTAGTCTAGTAAATTACACTGGGGGTATTCGGTAAAGCTTTTTTAAGTGATTTATACCCAATACACCTAATAGTTTACCAAGTCGGAGATATGTTTCCC
Source organism: Chrysanthemum makinoi (assembly GCA_910596185.1). Lineage (NCBI taxonomy): Eukaryota > Viridiplantae > Streptophyta > Magnoliopsida > Asterales > Asteraceae > Chrysanthemum > Chrysanthemum makinoi. The sequence continues at coordinate 181,161,142 of OU343218.1, read as the reverse complement.
ATTCAAGAAATGTTGTTTAGAAAGTGAATAACATGATATATTTACTCTGGTCTTTGACCTTTTACCCAAAAAAGAAAGTGAATAACATGACGTTTTGCAGAAAAGACAGTGTATGTTCCATATGCAAACTCACTCACAAGTAAATAGACAAAAATTGAAACCTCATATTTATTACTCAGAAATAGTTAAAAAAGACGACAACATTGATTCGAGAGACAACGGTTACATACTTTTTACAAGAGAAAAGAACCAATAAATAGATGATCAAATGAAACAGTTGTGAAATACTTTGATTGTATATTACAATCACTGTGATGGGAATCTTAAACAATACTTGACTTTCACAGATAATGAAGAATATGAGAGAATGCAAAGACACTCCTAAAACCCTCAAATTAAGATAGTATATTAATCATGTTAAAGAACCATGGAGAATATGATCTTGTTCACTTAATATGCAAAAGAGTTGCAGCAACAATTTACCTTTTAAACTTGTGAATTTGAAAAAACAAGGCCACTGCTACATATATCCAATCCTTCACCTGACTCCACGAAGATAAAAGGATATATCTGTTCAAATATATCATGATAATATGTCGTAAACATATCAATCTATCAGTTGCTAATGGCTCTTGTAGATGTGTCTTATTGCAGGTTTAATCTCATGGGTCATTCTGGTCAACCGATCACAAGTTGTCTCATATAAAAGAAAGTGTTCTGTTGGCTGCTTGATAGTATCGTAAGAGTTAAGGGGCTTAGTGTATCTTGTTTTCTGACATAATCCAACCCTCTCTTCTAGGGTTACATACACTAATCGTGATGTGCGTCATTGTCTTACACTCTCTCTTTCTTGATCATTGTAGTGATCTACTTTCTTCTTTGTAAATGCGGTTATTGTCTCATTGATAGTAACACTGACCTTGTAAACTTTATGTATTGTTGGTTGGTTCAATCGCCAACTATTGAGGTTACGGTTTGAATAAAAGTGTTGTTGTGATTCGTTGTTGCTTGATACTTTCACATGGTATCGAGGCGTTAGGCTCATAATCACGATCGACTCTATTTCTAGGGTTTCTCTCTAGAAACTTGGTGATCTTCCTGATCCCTCCGGCAACAATTAAAAGTATTTTTGGGTTTCAAAAGGTGGTTAATCTCGATTACCTTTGTATTGGTACTAATTGAAAAATTAGGCTTTTCTCACGAAAACCCTAATTTCTCTGTGATTTGGGTGTTTTACTACTAGCGTAATTTTGGGTTACTTCATGTTCACAATTAGCCCTAGACTAAGTGAATCTAGGTTAAATATGTTTTGTTCTTTCCGCTGCATATTACTCTGTAAGTCTACTTTCATTCTTAAACAACAGTACTTAAGTCTTTTTGGGTGCAAACGGGTAGACTAACATCTTGATATGCCACCTCAGTGAGTACCTAATACTGCTTCTGGTTTACCCCAATCTACTAGCTTGGTACTTGTTGTTTCTTAATTTTAAGTTATTTATTTTCTTTGTCTTTTATCTCTGTTTAAGCTATTGTTGGTTATTATTCTCGTTGTGCTATCTTTTTGCTCTGTTCTTATCTGTGTTATCTGCTTTCCTTATTGTTTGTATTATGGCTGGTGGTGATGATAATGTTGGTGGTAGTTCTTCCACTGAAATAAGCTTGTCTTTTGGTGATGCTTTATATTTACATCCTAATAACACAAATGGTACTCCTATTGTGTCCATCAAACTTACTGGCACAAAAAATTATAAAATATAAAGTATGGCCATGACCTTTGCCTTAAGGAATCATAATAAGTTAGGATTTATTGATGGTACTTGCTTAAGAGATGACTCCAACCCTGTTATTGCCAATCAATGGGATACCTGTAATTCTGTTGTGGTCACTTGGATTCTAAACTCTCTTAGTCCTGAATTGTTTGCTGGTGCTATCTATGCTACAACTACTTGTGAAATGTGGAATGATCTTAAAGATACTTATGATAAGGTTGATGGTTCTTCTACTAATGCCAACAATGTGTCCTCTACTAATGCCAACATGGCAGGTAAAATTTTTTTAGGAACTTTCTTTAATGGAAGTGTTAAGTTTAGTATAAACTTCAACAAATTTTTTAACAACACAAACTCTTTATCTGGAAACATCAGTCTTGGATGGATTGTTGATTTTGGTGCAAATCGCACATGGCGTAGACTCTGCAAATTTTTAATCAATGTTGTAGATATTTCAAACCTTGGCCTAACTGTTGGACATCCCAATTTTCGGGGCCTTAATTACAAAAATGGGTGATTTAAAGTCAATAATGACCTAACTCTTTTTGATGTTACGGTTGTTCCCAGTATAATGTTTGTGTCACGTTGCATAAGATTGCTAGAGACAATAAGATGTTTGTTGGCTTTAATGAATCTAATTGCTATATCACGAGTTTACATCAAAGGATAGTGGGGATTGGTAAACAATGCAATGGGTTATATATGTTTGATATTAATTCTACATGTAAGATTACTTCTAATAAGTGCATATTTGTACGGTATGTTTTAGAAATCTCTCAAAGACTTGGTCATCCTTAAGACCAAGTCCTGCATATACTTAAACCCACTCTTAAACTTGATAGTTCATCTCAATCTGATCATCTTTGTGATACTTGAAATAAAGCCAAAAAAACCGGGGAACCATTCCTCAAGTGAACATAAATCAACTAAAATTGGTCAACTTATTCATCTAGATGTATGTGGTCCATATAAAGTCACTAGCAGAGATGGTTAAAAATATTTTTTAACAATTGTTGATGACGATTCAAGGGCAGTCTGGGTTTATATGCTTAAAGGAAAGGATGATGTTTATGTTTCCAATGTTAACTTTGCTCATATGTTATCAAATCAATTTGAACACAATGTAAAGATTTTCAGAAGTGATAATGGAACATAATTTGTCAATAACAAACTTCAACATTTCTTTCATGACAAAGGAATTTACATCAAACTTCTGTGTTTACACACCACAACAAAATGGTATTGCGGAAAAGAAACATAAGCATCTTAATGTAGCTAGATCCCTTATGTTTAGGGGAATTACCTCTTTATCTCTGGCTAGAATGTGTTCTAAGCATTTATGTTATATGAGTTTCCTTCTTAGCATGTGTTGTGCCGCAAGTCCCCTTCTCCCTTGTGTATGGGCATGACCCTTCACTCTCTCACCTAGAGTCTTTGGTAGCTTATGCTATGCCACCATTCTCAACATATCGACAAATTTGGTAGTAGATTTGAAAAAAGTGTTTTTTGGTTTTCAATGAGAAAAAAGGTTATAAGCTTTTAAGTTTGGAAACAAAAAATATCTTTCACTCCAGAGATGTCAAAGTTTATGAAACTGTTTTTTCTTTCAAAATGAAAAATGCCTTGTCAAAACCTCTTTTTGAAACTTGTGTGTAAAGATTTAAATCACAAAAAAATTTTGACTAAAAAATAAGTCCCAATGATGAAGGGAGACTGACTTCTTATGATGAGGGCACAGTGGTGGGTCATCCTAATAGGGATGATGAACCTGTTGCAACTTCCATAGATGAAAATACACACCCTAAGGGCACTGTATCACATGAAACACATCTTGTTGATACATCTTCTTATTCTGATCAGAACCCTGAACAAGAAGATGGCTTGCCCGACCCCTTCTTGCTAGAAGGTCAACGGAGTTTCAAAATTGCCCAGCAATCTTAATGACTTTATTGTTGAATGTAAAGTTAGATATGGTGTTGAAAGAGTTGTTAATTACTCCCATCTAAACAAAGATAATTCTTGCTTTGCCTCTAGTCTAAATAAAAGCATTGAACCTACTTGTTATGAAAAAGCAATCCTTGACAAAGATAGTTGGGTTGATGCTATGAATTCTGAAATTGAGGCCTTAAATGAAAATCACACTTGGGATATAAGCGATCTGCCACCCAATAGAACTCCCATTGGTTACAAATGGATTTTTAAGATCAAATACAAAGCTAATGGTGAAATTGATATCTGAGGCTAGATTAGTTGTTAAAGGCTTTAACCAAAGGGAAGGGATAGACTATGATGAAACCTTATCACCTGTTGTGAAAATGTCTACTGTTAGATGTCTTATTGCCTTATCTGTGAAAAACAAATGGCCTCTTTTCCAACTTGATGTTAATAATGCTCTCACCAACTGTTGTGTGATATTTGTGAACTGAATTCAAGTTTGATGATCCATGTGTGTGGGATGGTCATTTGCACTTTTATGATATGGGTGCTTTCCTGAATCGCATGGAAGTTGGTTTCAAGTTCTATAGTGGATGTGCGTTGGGTTTATACGTATTTGTTGGTTAGTCTTATTGGTGTTCGAGTTTGCATCTCAACATACACCTTTGGAGCGAGTTTTGAGCTTCTTTGCTTTATCCGGTGTTTTAGAGTCCATCACCAACCGTTGTGTGAAACTTGTGGCGTACTTCAATTTGAGTACCATGATATTGTATATTGGGACGACATTTGGAAGTTTGGACTACTATGGTGTTTTGAAGATTCAAGTATTTCTACTTGAAGTGCATTTATTTTTATTCTTTTATCGTTGTAGTCGATGTGTAGTTATAAGTGTGGTTTTGTCCGCTATATTGTAAGTTATAGAATGATGTTGCATTCCTATAGGAGAGTCTGAAGTGTCCTAAGAATTGGAGATGAGGACTCACCCTCATCCTTTGTACAATGTTTTTGTAATATATTTTACCGGGGTGAATTAACCCTTTTACCCAAAAAAAAACTTGTCAAGTCTCTCTATGGCTTAAAACAAGCTCCTAGAAAATGGAATGAAAAACTTGTTAGTGTATTAAAAGAAAACAACTTTGAGCAGTCTGCCAATGATCATTCTCTGTTTACCAAAACCTACAATAACAAGTTTATTGCTCTTCTTGTTTATGTGGATGACATTGTTCTTACTGGAAACTGCATTGATGAGATAAATCAGTTCAAAGATTTTCTAAAATCTATATTTCATATCAAAGACTTGGGGAACTTGAAATATTTTCTTGGTATTGAGGTTTTAAAACACCCAAAGAAAATATTGTCTTGAACTTCTTAAAGAATTTGGGCTTCTTGGGTGCAAACCTGTGTCTACTCCTATGGAACCCAACTCTGTTCTACCATATATTCCCACTTCTTGATCCCTTACTTGTGAACATTACGGTTATCGAAGTTACTTGGGTAACTTATCTACCTCACCCATACCGGACGACATCTCATATTCTGTTCATTGTCTGGCACAATATATGCACTCTCCTTTGAAATCCCATTAGGAATGTGCACTTAATGTTCTGAGATACTTAAAAGGAGCTCCAGGAAAAGGTCTAAGGTATGATTTTAGTAACTCTGATAATCATCTTGAAGGGTATAGTGATGCAAATTGGGCTAAGTGAAAAAAAACCAGGAGATCTATCACTGGTTATTGTGTTTTCTTTAATAATTGTTTGGTCTCATGGAAAAGTAAAAAACAGAACACTCTTTCAAAATCTTCCACATAAGCAGAATATAGATCAATGTCTCTTCTTTGCTGTGAAATTATTTGGATTCAAAAAATCTTAAAAGATCTAAAGGTTGATATCAATCTTCCTGTCAACCTCTTTTGTGATAACAAGTCTGCTCGGCAACTTGTTGTCAATCTTGTTTTCCATGAAAGATCAAAGCACTTTAAGATTGATGTTCATTTCATCAGAGAAAAAATTGCAAAGGGTATTATAAGTGCCAAAAAGATTGGCTCTTCAAACCAAACTGCAGACATATTTACCAAAAACCACCTTGGATTATCAGCATAAATTCTTGTGTGAAAAACTGATATTATTTGATATGTTTGCCAAACAGATTAAGGGGGAATGTTCAAATATATCATGATAATCTGTGGTAAACATATCAATCTATCAGTTGCTAATAGCTCTTGTAGATGTGTCTTATTGCAGGTTTAATCTCAGGGGTCATTCCTGGTCAAATCACAAGTTGTCTCATATAAAAGAAAGTGTGCTGCTGGTCTTGATAATATCATAAGAGTTGAGGGGGCTTAGTGTATCTTATTTTCCTACATAATCCAACCCTCTCTTGTAGGGTTACATACGACTGTGTGTGCAGTCATTGTCTTACACTCACTCGTTCTTGATCATTGTACTGATCTACTTTCTTCTTTGTAACTGTCTGGTTATTGTCTCATTGATAGTAACCTGACATTGTAAACTTTATGTATTGTTGGTTGGTTCAATCTATGCCAACTATTGAGGTTCTGGTTTGAATAAAAGTGTTGTTGTGATTCTGTTGTTGCTGATACTTTCTCACAATATCTCCAACGGCAGTTGAGAAATAAAGTACCAGACAATCCCCAAAATCCAACAGCAAATCCAAATCCCATCCCCAACTGATATGGTCTCCAAAAATCGTCTCCATCATTTTCATCATCTTTTTTCCCATCAAGCAGGTAACAGCATGTGTAAGCCCACCACATGTTTGTGTAAGTGGAGGTCCACAAAGTAGAGGGTTACCTCTGTAGTAAGAAGAATTGAACCATCTATCAGTGACATACTCAAGGGAGTATTCCCAGAAAATTCATTTCTCGACAAGTCAAGAGAACCAAGATACTTTAACTGGCCCATATCTTTTGGGATTTCTCCATGCAGTTTGTTGAAGGAGACATTTAACGAGACCAGTTCAATGAGATTAGTAATCTCAGAGGGAAGATTTCCGGAAAAGTTGTTGCTTGAAAGATCAATGCTGATTAGTAGCCCAAGAATGGTTTTTCCAAATATGTGTTTGGTTCCTTTCCATGCAACCCATGCATTGTCAACAAATTCACCCATCCAAATTCCTGGGAGCGTGTGTGCATGGGGAGAATTTCTTCTTGGAAAGCATACAAATGGCTAGTCATATCATTCCAGAACTTGTCTGTAGCCATAGCAGTGAAGTTACCAAAGCACCCTGGAATGTCTCCCGATAGTCCATTATGAGAAAGGTCAATGTATTGTAGATTATACAACCGGCATTTCTGGGAAGGTAACCTACTAGAGAATCTATTGGTTCCTAAAACAAGAACATAAAACTCTACAAGTTTTTCCCCTATCCATTCGGAAATGGCGCCAGATAACTTATTTTCCCCAACATCCAAAAATCTTAAACTTGTACAGTTGTTCACTGACATTGGCAGTTCACCAGCAAATGAATTAGAGTGCAAATACAATACCTCGAGCTTAAACAATGAACCCAATGAAGAAGTATTTTTGCCAGACAAATTGTTATTTGATAATTTAAGAACAAGTATTGTGTTTTGGAAACAATCAGGCAGGCTGCCTGAAAATGAATTGTTGGAGAGGTCAAGGAAAGTCAATCCCCAATTAAAATGACACAAGAAAGAGAGGTTTCCAGAAAACCTATTTCCAGAGAGGTTTAATGATGTTAAATAAAAAGGAATTGCCTCTCTTTATCAATGCAGGACTCGCCACTCATAATCAATACACATACCAACAAAGACACATAAACAAGCATTGTATTTATCATGTATCAAGTGTTGTTAATCAGAGCCAGAAACAAATGCTTGATTCTAACAAGGCTGGAGTACTCATATACATAATATTATACAAAATAAAATATAGTCAAAGTCGAATGTCAAATTTTTAACCCGCTGGCTGCTGCAGCTACTTGGGTCGTTGTCTTCGCCATTGAAACGCCACACCTGCTAGGCTGAAAATCAAAAGTCAACTAGTTAAGGTATGTGGAATCTTTATACAGTTGTCATCATATATATACCTTTGAAATAAAAAAAGGCAAACAATAACATAGTACATTGACAGGTTATATGATATTGAGTAAATTACATGGACGGTGATTGTGATTTGCATATAAAATCATTGATCCACATATCCAATTGCTTCCACAGCGACTAATAACACTACTAAATATTAGATGCATTAAGTTAGTTGGCCAGGTTGGGTCGTTTCTCTATATCTTTGTAATCTATAAATAGTGGTGAAATAATAAAGTTTGGGAGTTTCAATGTAAACATACAATATCATAGCCAAGATCCTAAAATTTCTAACCCATAAAATTTTTTTGTCTTCTCCTCCCTTTATTCCTAACCACCGAAGTTTATCTTTTATTTTTATTTTTTTTTTTCTTTTTTGGTGTGTCAATTAAGTTGGTTGGCCGTCACTCACCACATGTACAAAATGACAAGAACCTTTCTCCTCCATCCCCCAACCATCTTTAAAAAAAAGCTTTGAAGCAGCTTCGGGTCCATGGGGTATGTTTGGCATGGAGTGGTGTGGAGCATTTTGGAGTGGTCGGCGTGAAGAATGAGATTTTGATTTTAGTATTCGTTTGGCAAAAGAGGCTGAACTTTGCTATTTTTAGGAATGACCATTTTTCCATCTTCTTTAAAAGTTTCGTGGCGGTATGAATTGTGCTATTGCTCAATACAGCCACCGATAATCGCTTCTGCAACATCTCTTGCTCCCATGTTCGGGTCATGGGTTGTTCTAATAAAAGCTGCTCCATATATTCTTCATTATTTGTTTGGTACTAAAGATGAGCTTGTTCTTGATTTCTAGATTTGTTATATGATCTATGTTTGTAAGGTGGCTTTAAAATTCAGCATTACAAATTTTATTGCTAAAACTAATTTAAACACAATTGGACATTTAATGCCTTAAAATTAAGCAATACAACTAACAAAGCAAAATGTACAAGTAAATTAAACACGACTTTGAAACATTAAATATCCCTAAAACATTAAATTAACATATAATCAATACTCCTATTAAAACATCTCATTACTTAAAAGTGCAATGATGTATTCACATTGTACAACCAATTAAAATCATATATACCAAATTAAATACAACTAATTAAAACACCCTCTTAGTCAAAAGTACAATAATATTTTCACAATGTACAATCTAAACAAACTATAACGTAATCCAAAGTATAAACTAATTTAACACACTAATTAATTTTATTTTTAAAACACCCCTAAAATGAAAAGTACATGTTATTATAAACTTTTTATAAACTAATAAAACACACAAAACTTCATACAAGCTAACAAGTTGATGATATATATAGTTTTGAAAATCGGACCGGACCAACGGTTCAACCGGGAACCGTGAGTCGCCACCATTCGGCTAGCAAATAAAATCCATATGAAAACGAACCAGTGAGGACCCGTTGGAACCACTACAAATGGGTGAACTAGGCCTCAGAATCTATTTCTCCGGTTAATCATCACAGAGTACCCCGCCTTAGCAACGCAGTAGGTACTCTGCTAGTAATATATGATATGTGATGATGTATTGTTACCACGTGATGATGTAATCATGGTTTTTAGTCTTATTAATGGAATTAAAAAAAATGTTTTTTTAGGATGAAAATACATTGGTTTATTCTCCGGTAGGATACTTTGGTTTATTTCTGGGATACTTTAGTTTATCCCGTATGAAAAAAAGAGGATACTTTGGGTTATCCTTAAAAAGAAGGAGCATACTTTGTGTTAGTTACTTTGGTTTCTCCAGGTTTATCAGTTCGTGACTTTCTGTTTTGAAGATCACCTTCCGCTTGCTACACGACATCTCCATCAACAACAATTAGTTTATGGTTTTATATCTTGTGCTTTCTACTCCAGTCTCGAGCTTTGATTTCACCTTCGGTTGTGGGGAGTATTAGATGGATTAAGTTAGTTAGCCTATGCCCGACTTGTGAGTTGGGTCCATTAGGGTTTCTCTAAATCTTTGTAATCTATAAATAGTGGTGAAATAATAAAGTATCACACGAAAGTTTCAATGTAAACATACAATTTCCAACACTAAATAGCAGCCCAGATATATGGGTGTGCAATATGAGCAATTGTACAGGGCACACTTTCTTGTAGGGGCATCAAATTTTGTATTGGCCAAACTTCCAAGTTTATATCCAAGTCAAATTATACTTCTTGTATCTTTTTTTTAACTATTGTAAAACGCAAACTGACAAGGATTGACTTCTTAAATCGTCCTTGTGCACAATGACCGCATCTAATTAGATTTCATGTAGCCTTTTAACATGTTTATTAAAGCGTGTAACCCATAATCACAAAAACGAGATGGCTCGTGATGCCACTGTTGGGATTTTAGATCAAGTTAACCAAGTAACGCAAACGAGTATGCAGCGGAATTGGATCTAGTTTATGCAATTAGGTAAACACGTAATTAATAAACAATAATAATAAAAGGTAAATGGAAAACTAACCCTCGAAGTCAATTGCACGCTATAAACGAACAAGAAACCAAGTATCTAAAATAGATTCCTCTACGAGTCCACACACAAACACTTTAAACCAAGTACGTTCGAATTAACGCCAGTCGAGAACGTTTAACCCATCAACCCTTTGAATACTTGAACCAATCACGAACAAAAGAAACAAAGAAAACGCCTTTTCTTCGTGTCCGAGATATCATAGCAATACCCAAACAAAACCACTGTTGTGTCCGATATCGGATAAAACAATCCAATATAAATCTGCCCTTGTCTGAGATCTTACTATCTACATATATCCCGAGAACAAAACAACTAAAACCCTTTTGCTTGGTGATCAGATTCGGCTAGGAACATTCACCAAGATGTATGAATAGTAAACCCTCAATATACTTGAATAAAAGATACAAGTTTAAGGTTTAAACTACTTCAAAAAAAATCCCAGTTGACTTTGATGTCCAATGGATTTTAGCTTCTGAAGATAGTAAATTGGTTTTAGGATTCAACTTGTGAATCGGATCTGTGAATGCATGTGCTATCAAAAAAACCCTTAGTCGAGTATATATATAAATATATATAGTCTCCAAGACTTTTTCTACAAGCAAACATTAATCCTTATTTTATCCTAACTCTTGTAGCCCATTACTTAATTTGTAAACGCCCCAATGAAAGAACCGTGTCACAGGCTTAAAAATAATAATAATTGGACCTAGAGTTTAAAACGGGTTTAGAAAAACGGGTCAAGTCAAGTCCAAGTAGTAAACGTGTATTAACGTACTCTCGTGTTTAACGTGTGTGCCCTCATAGGCTCACACACTTCTAGTCGTTTCGAGTATTTTTAACTCCCACAAACCAACAGGTCCCACTTGGGAGTTGGTGTAGCGTATAGCACACAAAACCAAAGACGGAAACGACTAACAACGCTCTCACTCGCTTTTTAACTAAAAGTGTCTGAGATATAGTTTCATAAAATCTTCTCAGTGGCATGGTCATTAATGTCTTGCTTTTAATCATCTTTTGTTATAGATACCGTTAAACCATGGATATGAATCCTAACTCATTCCATATAGTTTAACCATTTAGAATCTCGTTATAGAATTTAATTAAATATACAAAATGTAATTAAGTATCATCTTGCATTACCCTTTGGGTTCAAGGAACAATTATCGACACGGAGAGGCGCCATGGTATCTTTCTGCACATATCAGGTGGAGTAACAAATCCTTTATTGACTACAAGTGTTGTGGATGTTGCTTCACATCACTCCGAAATATAGCTTTTATAACTACCTTATTCAGATAGCGTTTTACTTATACTTACAAAAGTGATATCCACACATAACAGAACTTGCTTGTATCTCAAGTCTAAGGACGACTCTAACAAACCATTTTCAATATTTTACTTATGACAAGGATCCAAAAGTAAATGTTTGAAAGTTGGGGTTTCCAATATGCATCCCTTGTGAATACATATGAGTTTGGCAGGAACAATCCACATTCTCTTTAGAATATAACCAACACTTACATTTGCCTTACATAACATTATTCCTATATTGTTAACCGACAATGGATATATTTAGATCAATAAAATTATTCAAGGATTAAACATGAAAATATAGGATAACAATTATTATATGCATGAATAACAAATACCAAGTATCTTTATTCATTATAAAGTAAAAATTATCTTTCAACCCCAATTATCCAAATACTAAAAACAGATATGCATGAGACTAATTAGTAAGTTGAAGTCTAATGTTTCCAATATTCTCAACCTTTCTTTACAAGAAAAACTAAATAGTCATCTGAGTAAACTTTCCGAATACTTGTTTCAAATTTCACATATAGTGAGGGATTTAAAATATAAATGATGAGTGTCTTATCTCATATGCTCATACTAGTGCAAGAATCATAGTATGGAGATGTCGTCCTACCTTGCATGAGGTATTAGAATTCAACGACATACTGACAATCATCTTTATAGTTTCTGAAAGTGTAAAGTATTCTCATTCCTTAATGTGTAATGCAACAATGCTCTATGTTGAGCATAACTAGTTAGCAGATTTATCATAAAAGATAATATCCTACTTCAACTAGTATTAATAATCCTCTAGCATCATTGTACTTATACAACACTGTGCTTTATGATTCGTAAACATTTGTATTAACAATAATCTAAATACTCTCAATTAGATATTGTTGTTGTCAGCTCATCTTGTTCTTGTACAAAAGCAACAACTAGTCCTATACACAATATTATATATACATGATGAATCCTTAATTAAAAATATAAGGTTTCCATCCATGTAATAAATTATTCCAAGTGAAATATACCATTTAAGACATGCTTAAATGATATATTGCATTTGTGTTGGACTTAATTTTCCGCATTTGTTTATTCCAGATAAACATTTATTTCAAGGTTGTTTGTTTTATTCCTTAAATTCTAAGTGAAGTTTCAATCCAAGCTTAAGGATTAACATCTAGCTTCAATGGAATGATATCTTCAACATGTAAATTTTAAGGATAAACACAATGCTCCCACTTAATGTCAGATGTACTCAAGAGTTATCTTAATTCAATCAAAATCATATTGTAATTAAATTCAATATCTCAGCTCCTAGATGCATGATCCAATCCAAAACATGGATTGCTTGAATTTGTATACTATAGAAAGATTATATAGATTCATAACCCTTTTGATTACACACCATCCTCGCAAAAGTTAATCATAAAAGAAAGAGTTATAAAATTTTAATCGCCATATTCCATATACAAGGAAATATGTATGACAATTAATTATCTTTATATAATTAATGCATGTATATATAAGAAAATATAATCACATTCAATTTCTTAAGTATGATTAAAAACTTCTTATTAAATGTCATGCATTAATATGTTTACAATTTTGTCCTTGTGAGCCTTTCTTCAAAAGAAACTCATTCCAATCTCATAGGTTAACTGTTAGGCGAAATAACAATCAAGCTCAAAACTTGATTTGCCTTTTAAGGAATGCATCTTAATTATCATTCATAGTTCTAAGACATTTATCAAATTCAAGATGTGATAATGTGTTTTAGTAGTTAGCTAATTTACAACAATCTTCTAACTTATATCCCTCAAAGATTGATATTAAAATACCACTCAAGTGATGAGGCATCCTTGCGGATTTATGAATGAGAGTAACATTATACTTTGGTTGACATTTACATGTTTAACCTTAGTATGACATTAATAAGTGAATTTTAGAAGGTTAAGTATTTTGTTCTCAAAAACTTCGAGATTTGTATATGCTCCCACTTACTTTTGTAAGTAGAGACAATTCTCTAAATACTAAGTATTTAGGCAACAATAAATTGTTCTTTAATGGTAACTACAAAATACATTTTAAGTTCTCATCTCTAGATTTGTTAATAAAATGCTTCATAAGATTTTAACAAATTCAGAACTTAAATCAAGACATAATGAAATTCCTTCCAACAACTCTAATTAAGGTTTGTAGAAAAACTCTAATTTTGTATCACTCTTTAGCCAAAAATCTAAGCAAAAGTTTTGTGTTTCGTCAAGCTAGGAAGAACACCAAAACTACAATCTTCAAGCTATGAAGTGTAGAAAAATCAAAAATCAAAAATCCAAAAGGGTTTAGGATTTGATTGGTTTGAGTGGAAAAACCGAAAATCCCTAAGAGATTAGGGGTTTTGGTTATGAGTCATATTGAATACCTTCTTGGTTTGAACTATATTGAGTGTATCCATGGCACACGCAATTTTCTAACCTTGATATGTTTTGAAGGTAGAGCAATTAAAGCTATCATGAATCAAACAATATGAATAAGGTTTGTTTCAATACATTAGAAATACCATAATTAAAATGGTATTCTATGAGTATTAGAATTGTGAAACTATATCATAATTCCATAGATAACTTAATTCTCTTTGGACCAAATACTTGTCAATTGGATCGAGCCAAATTGCATATTAAAGTATTTACGAACCAAGTGCATGCTATAATGTATATTCCTTGAATAATACAAGAACCTTATGTTCATGTGTTCATAAGAAGACATAATTGTTCAAGAAGTATATGTTCATGTGTTTACAAGAAAACAGAACATGTCAGTAATACATTATAAGTCTTTGAATAATTCAAAGGCCTCATGTTTATGTGTTAACTAGAAGACATAACAATTTTAGTATATATACTTTATGTTATAAGTCATTGATTAATTCAAGGACTTTATAATTATGACTTAACATGTAAGCATAATTATACTAACAAAAGTAATCATGAACGCAAACTCTTGAGTTCTGTAGAAATTTCAAGTTAATTTTATACTTCATAATTATAATCATTATCATTTAACCATAATTATGTTGACTAAAACATGTTGTCAAAATGTTGAAGTATCTTTACACTATATCATGACATTTGAATGTAGTAGTGCAACAAACATCTTGCTTGTTCAAGTCCTAGTAGAATCATTATTAGAATGTAGTAGGGCAACAAACATCTCGTGTGTTTAAGTCCTAGTAGAATTATTAGTTTTCTTACCTTGCGATCAAGAGATACCAATAATATCGTTGTTCCTTGCACACACTTTGAAATTTCTCCCACTTGTGTAAGGCAAAACATCATATTAAGAAATCAAACAACACGTGGTTGTTTCGTGTAAACAATATGATAATGTCATAGGTATTACAAGTAGTTTTAGAACCATAACCTGTAATAAGGAATTGTGGATTATTATTCTATATATAACGCTTCAGAGAGCAACAGCAGAAAGGCAACGAGTTATCTTATAAAATAAAATGCAATTTTCCTTTAAGCAATGATCGTTCATATTCGAAAAGTAATGAATTACTTCAAAGAAAGTTTGAAATGATATGGGTGACTAACAAGGAAATAAATCCGTAGCTCCACTGAATTGACAATATTACGAAATGTTATTTCAGTAATAAAATGCAATGCTCCCACTGGCTTTGTCAACATTGTAAGTGTTACATTGCATGAGAAAGCATATAGCAATTTTATACACTTTCCTATTCTCTCCAGTGCCTACGAGTAGCAATGTACTTAGGTATTGAACAGAGTATATGAAGTCCTACTTATGTAGATGAGGGACTAGCCACTCATGTTTTCATTTAACTTAAATCTTTAGCATGCAATTCCTCCTCTATCGTCTACAAAGCCCCAAGGGTATTTAACACTTTAGGAATAATCAACAGTCCAAGAAAATTACCTAGCAAATATTCTAGTAATCTCTTTACTCTTTGCAGTTTAAACTCATACATCGTGACAAGTGCAAGATGTCATATTATTTTGGTAGCTATAGACAAAATGTTTTCTAGTAACATAAAATAATTTATCTTTCAATTATTTCAAGACCTTAAAATGGTAATGAAAGATCATAAGTGAGTTTAACAATATGTAATCCTATCTTAGTTTGTCAACTAAGGAGAAAAGATAGGAATAAGTCTCACTCTTCTTACCAGAAAAAGAGACTAAGTTTGTCTTTTGAAGAAAAAACAAATTTGTTTACGAATTATGTTGCAACAACACAATTTATTCAGAACATATAAAGTTCAATTATAGTATTTTCGATAATTACATTCTTAAAAGAATTAACTACCCAATTAATTACTAATAAGACTAAGATCCATCTTGCACTCCCACTTATTTACCAGAGGTCTGACCAGTGAGTAACTAAGTAGGACAAGAGGTAGTTTACCAGCAATTTCATAATGCAACTCTTAGATTTATAAGACTAATCAAGACATTAGTAGACAAGTAATAATGTCATGAGCATGTTTAGTTCTCATCTTATGCCTCGGGTCCAAGGTCTGACCAAGCAAACTCGAAATAAGTCGACCAAGTAAGAACTTGCAAAAATCACCAAAGGTCTGACCTAAGAGTAATAATCACCATGTGTTGGAATGGCCCTAAGGTCTAACCAAAGAAGTCAAGCCAAAGGCACGTGTTCATAGTTGGGTGACATAGACTTAAAATTTTACATATCGGGTATTCACATAGATAAATGTGGTAAAGGTAGTGTACAAAGAAGCATGCAAACCAACTTTGTAACACTTATTTTAAAAACTTTTAGTCATGACACTTTAGTGATCATCATGGTTCACGGTTGCTCCAATCGAACTCACAGGGAGGCGGAGGACCAGGTCAGCGCTAGGCAATAACCGGAAATCCTTTAGGTGTGACCGCACGCACCTCCTTAAACCCCCTTTATAGTTTGTTTTAGTGGGTGAGCCTTACATCCTAAGTGTCCATAGCGTCTAGTTTTTAAATTCATGAACAACTTGTTTCAATAGTTTAGGTCACTTTATTTAACAAAAATAATTTTCAACGAAACAAATAGCAGGTCACAATGAGCATGGTATTTAGGCATGTAAATAAAGACCATTATTAATGTTATGATTACGATATGTATTATTCCATATTGCATTCAATTAGGTGTAAACAACAAGTAACAATTATGCACATAAGGAATCACAAACATATAAACATAAAACATTAATGTAAACACATATTGTTCCGAGTTCTCTCGCGAGTCTTCCCCAAAAGGAGAAACATAAGACCGTCACTAGGTATGAAACCTAGATCGCCCCATACATCACAAAAAACAATTGAGTGGGTCTTACAACCAGAAAAACACATAAAAAGCATGGCAAACTTAATTAACAATTTAATTATGCAATTTTATGCATTTAATAACAATATGTGATTCTAATTATCAATATAATTCTAATTAACAAATTAATTCTAATTAACACTTTAATTCTAATTAACAATTTAATTCTAATTAACAAATTAATTCTAATTAACAATTCATATAATTGGTTTGTGTGTCTAGGTATTTTTTATTAATAATTGACAAGTATTGCATTATAGTTGTCAAAACAAAAATAAAACGAATAACTAATTAGATTTCATGCAGCCTTTTAGCATGTTTATTAAAGCGTGTAACCCATAATCACAAAAACGAGATGGCTCGTGATGCCACTGTTGGGATTTTAGATCAAGTTAACCAAGTAACGCAAACGAGTACGCAGCGGAATTGGATCTAGTTTATGCAATTAGGTAAACACGTAATTAATAAACAATAACAATAAAATGTAAATAGAAAACTAACCCTCGAAGTCAACTGCACGCTATAAACGAACAAGAAACCAAGTATCTAAAATAGATACCTCTACGAGTCCATACACAAACACTTTAAACCAAGTACGTTCGAATTAACGCTAGTCGAGAACGTTTAACCCAATCAACCCTTTGAATACTTGAACTAATCACGAACAAAATAAACCAAGAAAATGTCTTTTCTTCCTGTCCGAGATATCACAGCAGCACCCAAACAAAACCCTTGTTGTGTCCGATATCAGATAAAACAATCCGATATAAATCTGCCTTTGTCCGAGATCTTACTATCTACATATATCCCGAGAACAAAACAACTAAAACCCTTTAGCTTGGTGATCAGATTCGACTAGGAACATTCACCAAGATGTACGAATAGTAAACCCTCAATATACTTGAATAAAAGATACAAGTTTAAGGTTTAAACTAATTCAAAATAAAATCCCAGTTGACTTTGATGTCCAATGGATTTTAGCTACCGAAGATAGTGAATTGGTTTTAGGATTCAACTTGTGAATCAGATCTGTGAATGCATGTGCTATCAAAAAACCCTTAGTCAAGTATATATATAAATATATATAGTCTCTAAGACTTTTTCTACAAGCAAACTAATCCTTATTTTAGGGCTAATAACCTTTTAAAGCACTATATTTGTCAAGAATTGCAGTTCTGCGTAGCGAACTAAAAAAATAACTCTTTTAGACATTAAAGTTGACATTTTTGTCTTTTTTTAAGTATTATGACCATTTTACCCTTCGAAAAATATTTGAAAAAAAAAGAAATTCGAAAAAAAAAATTAGAAATTTCAAAAAAAAAGTATTTCGAAAAAAAAAATTCAAAAAAAAATTTTGGAAAAAAAATTTCGAAAAAAAAAGTATTTCGAAAAAAATTTAGAAATGGTAAAATGGTCATAATATGGTCATAATACTTAAAGAAAGACAAAAATATCAACTTTAATGTATAAAAGAGTTATTTTTTTTACATAACCTGCAATGGCTTCTTGACAAGTATAGTGATTTAAAAGGTTATTAACCCCTTATTTTATCCTAACTCTTGTAGCTCATTAGAGCATCTACAATGCATTTAATGCTACACCAAGTTGGTTACTAAAGCTTTTAGTAAAGACTTGGAGTTCACCAAGTCTTTCTAAAAAGCTTTACAAAAAGCTTTTGATGCAACGGTAAAAAACATCTTCAAAGGCTTTTTGTAATAGTGAAAAGCTTTTAGTAGCTTGACCCATTGGAGATGCTCTTACTTAATTTGTAAACGCCCCAATGAAAGAACCGGGTCACAGGCTTAAACAAAATAATAATTGGACCTAGAGTTTAAAACAGGTTTAGACAAACGGGTCAAGTCAAGTCCAAGTAGTAAACGTGTATTAACTTACTCTCGTGTTTAACGTATGTGCCCCCATAGGCTCACACACTTCTAGTCGTTTCGAGTGTTTTTAACTCCCACAAACCAACAATGATGATGTATTTAAGGGGCTCAATTTTTTATAATTTGAAGCAACAAACAAAAATAGCATAACAAACATGTTATATGCACAAATGCATTAACTGGATTGTGAAGTTGGACCAACAAAGTCACAAAAATAATTGATGGCAACATTAATATTTCCCCATGTGATCAAGTTAGACCCCATGTGATCCATAGACTTGGCAAATTCGATTCGGTTTGGTTTGGTTTGGTTTCCAATACAAAATTGTTCTGTCTATCCATAGACTTGGCCAATTACTTTGGCATTTTATTTTCATCTCGATTCTTTATACAGTTATACGTGCCTCATTCTGTTTAGCCAACACTCACGGTTGGGGATCACCTTAATAGCATAAGCAATACACATAGTGGAGTATTATAAATTGTATTATTAGAAATAAATAAAATGAAAATTGATCCTATTTCACTAGATTACAATTAGCCAAAAAAATGTTGAGAAGTTTCGTCTTTGCAAGCTGTAACTGATTGGAACTTTACATTGTGAAATGCAGATTCCAGTTTTATTAGTATGCAGAGAAGATGGACTTTGAACGTGATAATGTTAGATTAGTTTTCGATGAAGATAGATTCAGCCGAATGAGCTTATTCATTGAATCCTCCATTCCAATGACACAAAATACGCAGTTTAGACATCTTTGCTATCTACGATATGGAGGTTTCTTTGGAAATCAGTATCTCGTCTCAATACACCAGAGTTTGGTTACCTTTGTAGTTGCATCCCATAAAAGTGGTCGCTAAAAGCTATAGCGACCACGCATAGTTGGTCCATCTTTGGTTGGTTTTGCGCCGACGCTAAAGGTTTTAGCGACCAAGTTTATTTATTTATTTATTTTTTCTTATAACGAATACTTGTTAGACTTTACTTTTTGACCTTTTACCAATGACTAAATTTTAGTGACGCCTAATTTTAGCGACCATAAGTGGTCGCTAAAAGTAAGTTGGCCATTGACCAAAGTAAGTGACGCCTGCTTTTAGCGACCGCATGTGGTCACTAAAGGTATACCTATAGCAACCACATGGTGACAAGACCACATGTAGTCGCTATAGGTGGCTGTAACCAAAGGGCGTCGTCACCTTTAATGACTACATGTAGTCACTATGTTTTCCTAGGTTTTTTCGACCCCATTCTGCAACCTGTTTTCTAGATTTCCAGTTTTTCCAGATTCAACGCCAACCAATTCAATGCAAACAATAACTTAAACATACAAATCCTATTCACTACAAGTGATCAACATACAAATCCGGGTTCGCTACATGTGTTCAGCGACTTAAACATGCTCAACGACATAAAACATAAATTGTTCAAAAGCATAGATTGCTTAACAAACCATAAAACACAAATACATCCCCGCCTAGCTACTCATCTCTAGGGGAATCTTCACGATGTAATAATATAAATAATCTAATTCATCTGCCTAAAGTCTTACAATGGCCATTAAAACATAAAATTGCAAATAAGTAATAAAATAGAGCATTTTGGGGCTCAAAATGTCCATAAACTAAAGTAGTTTGTTTACCATGATGTGCTCCTCGTTCCAAGCTTCGATTTGAATGGTCATAGGCCTGAAACGAGGTCCCGTAGCCCAAGTTATGCCTATTTTAGTGAGGCTTCTTTTGTCACACGATCCTGGGCCTCCAAATACATGATGCCTCATTCCTCAACGCTTGAACCCACATCATTCCCCCCTTGGTAGAGAAATTATCCCTCAAATTCACAGTAAGGTCATCATCAGAATCACCATGATAAGGCAACAAGTGTTTCACATTAAACACATCAGAACATCGAATATCGCTTGGTAACTTCAAATGGCAAGCATTGGAGTTAATTTTTTCTACAACTTCCAATGGCTCGATCTTCTTAGCTTACAACTTATTATACTCACCACCGAGAAACGATCCTTAGTTAAAACAGCCCATACAAAGTCACCCACCTCAAAATCTACATGCCTTTGCCTTTGATCAGCATCTTGTTTGTACTTTGAGTTGGCTCGAACCAAATTGTCATGAACAACTTTATGAACTTCATGTAACCCTTCAACAAAATCCTGCACTTTCTTTGGAACATAACCAGAAACTGGAAGAGACATTAAATTTTCAATTTTATGGTTTATTGATCTTTATGAGTAATTTAATGGAGTAGTTAATATAGTTTTAGTTTTATGGCTTAATTAATTAAGTAATCAATAAAGGGTAATGAGGAGTCTTAATTAATTAAGAGTTTTAGTACACTTAATAGCCGGTTAGATAGTTTGGTCAAGTGATTACCACCAACCGAATCGGTTGGTGAGCCAACCGATCCGGTTGGAGCTCTCGGTAAAAAAATTTCTAATTTTTAGATTTTGAGTTTTAACTTATGTTTTTAGTTTTGTTAAGTGTCTTTACTTGCTTAGTATATGTTTCTATAGTTTGTTTTTGTTTTTCCGGTTAGATAGTTTGGTCAAGTGATTACCACCAACCGAATCGGTTGGTGAGCCAACCGATCCGGTTGGAGCTCTCGGTAAAAAAATTTCTAATTTTTAGATTTTGAGTTTTAACTTATGTTTTTAGTTTTGTTAAGTGTCTTTACTTGCTTAGTATATGTTTCTATAGTTTGTTTTTGTTTTTACTAACTCTAACGCTAATGATTCGGATTTTTGTTTTTGTTTTGTTTTGTCAAGTTTAGCTAGTTAGTATGGATAGTTTGAGCGGAATTTCGGAATACCTTCGTAACTTGGATGAAATGTTCAAAGACACCGGAAGTTCATTGGAAATATTGGAGGTATCTTAGAAGGAAGTAAAAAAGATTTGGGAATTGATACTGACTAGTATGGAAGAAACGGATGAAAACAAAGTTCAACTTCCTAAGAAGGGAAGAGTTGTGGTATTCACACAAGCACCTTTAACTGAGTATGATTCGCCACTAATGAGGTTCGGTACACCTTGTAGTGTAGAAGGAGTAAGTGCTTGGGACGCACAACTTAACATGGCTTATGGAGAAAACTACATTGTGGAGAAAGTTCTTGATCAAATTGGTCATGTACGCTTGGATTACTAGCATACCTAGAAGGATGGTTAAAAATCTTAAGGTTAACATTCATGGTCACATTTTTGAAACAGATTTTGTTATCTTAGAAGAGGGGAATGCGGATGAGCCCAATGTATGTTTTGGGCGAGATTTTCTTGTAACGACCAAGTGCCAAGTTGATTTTGCTTTGGGGGAAATGAGGATTAATATCACCGATTTGGAAGAAGGAAAAGGAGTGAACGAGATGCTAGTGGAATTGTGTGCTAATATGGAAGAGGAAGATGTGGAAGTAGTTAAGATGGGGAAGGCAAATAGGAAGAAAACTTCATCCAACAAACTAACCCCAACCACATCCACCAACAAAAATGATTACACACCTTCATCACCCACTTTCAAACCTTTAACCGACGAACAAAAAGAAGCTATTTTGGAAAACCTTGAACAAAAGTTTCATGAGCTAAATGAGAAGAAGCCGGTGATAGAGGTACTACAAGATTACGTTCTCTACCGTAAGAAATTTGATGTGATACTAGCAAGGGCTAGATTGGAAGATAAGAATCTACTGAGGGAATAGAGATAGGATTTTGTTTAGAGGTATGCCACGGAAGGAGAAAGATCCGGGAAATTTTGTTTTGCCAATCAAAGTGAATGAGACTACACCAGTTTATGCCTTAGCCGATACGGGTTCAAGTGTTAATGTTATGCCCTATCCATATTTTAACACGTTGGGTCTTAGTAATCCGCAACCAAATCATTCAAAGCTTACCATGGCGGATAATTCTCAAGCAAAAGCAATGGGAGAGGTGAAGAACGTGAGAGTTCAAATTGGTTATCAACCATACTTGGCTGATTTTCTAGTCCTAGACATTCCGGTTGACAAGAGTTTACCACTTTTATTAGGAAGACCATTCCTACGAACATGTGGTGCAATTATAGACATGGGAAGAGGCACGATTACTATTGATGATGGAATTTCAAAGCAAACATATTATCCCAAACCAAGGGGACCAACTTTGGAATTTATGGAGGAGTTAGAATTGATGGAAGCGGACGAGGACTTGACTTGTTTCGAAGTAGGACGTGATATCCAAGGAAACCCGATGTATGGACCATTAGCTCCACCTTATTTTGATATAGAGGATGAGATGGAACGTGCATTAGCGGTGGAAGCATTTTATAACCCATTCAAAAACATCCTAGTCTACAAGAAGTTGACCGATTTCTTAGGTTCTTTACCGGTGCAACTCAAGAATTTGGAATGGAGACCCGAGGGGTCGGGCATTTACAAGAGACAAAATGGAGATGGAGAATGGCACGTCAAATTCGATATACTATGTCCGGATGGAAGAAGATTCATAAGGAAGTTCAAAACTTATGAAACATACCGTGAATTGACCAGAAAATTTCTAAGTGAGGACATCCTAAGACAAGAGTATTTCGAGGAATTCTAAGGAGAAGACAAGGCACCATAATAAACAAGCAATTATTTGCTTGAATTTCATGAACTATTTCTTTTTAATTTTATGCATTTAGGATTTCTTGTTTTTCATTTCAGTTTTACTTTTATTTTTATGTTGAGGTTATTTGGTTAATGCATTATGATTATGAGTTTTAGTTGAGTTTTAGTTTTAGTTTATAAGTATGATGATTTGAGTTTTGAGATTGGATGATTGTTGAAATTTCCAAATGGTGGATGAATGTTGTGTGCATCTTTAACAGGATTTTTGAGTAAAAAATTTGTTGCTTGGAAGGTAAAATGCCTAAGTAACGTGAAAAAATGCAAAATTTGGAAAAATGCAAACCTAAACGGTTGTGTCCATGACGGAACCTGCATACAAGTATATATATACCAAAAATTCACTTTTCCAGAAAAACACACACACACACACTAATTCTCCAGCTGGGTTTTGCAAAATTCGTCCAAGAGAAGCTAATTGAAGATTGTTTGAGTTATAGGAGATCATCATGGCACCCAAACAAGTAAGCATCAACATTCAATTAACTCAATTGAGGTTTAATTAGAGCATTTGATTCGAATTGCATATTAGGTCACTAATTTGGGGGTTTTTGATATAATTCGAATTAAGTTGTAATATTTTTGGATTAAGTGTGTAATTGATATAGGAATGCATTGCAAAAGAATTGCAGTGATTGATTCAACATGGAGTGAGTATTGGATGATTGAATTTTCATATTTAATTAGGTTATGCCATTGAATCAAGTTCAGTTGCAATTGGTGATTCCTAGTGGTAGATGATGTGTTTTTGTGAGTAATATATGACACATTGTTGATTAGAACCAATGATTGTAAGTATAGGTCTTATTTGTTGAAGTTCTAAGATGATGACTGTGTGATGATTTGAGGTTTGGAAAGCGAATTTAGAGTAATTCAAGGATGTAGAAATCATTGATGATGTTAGAATACAGTCTAGGAGTGAATTGGACTTAGAAAATTCGAGTGGGTAATGGATTAGAAGGCAAAAGCCTTACGCAGATTGCATAACCGATCCGTTAACGCAACCGAACCGTTGATTTGGCCAAAGGAGTAACCGATTTGGCTGCTCTGCAACCGAATCCGGTCCGGTTCTCGGTTGATATATTCTTGAAATTTTGAAGTGGACCTTAGAGGATTCCATGGACCTCCCTGTTTGTTCTAACACTCTTATATTGACTTATATTTGTGATTTCTACAGAGAATTGTTGTAGGTAGCTCAAGCTCGGGACCGGTTCCAACTAACCCGATTGTTACAAAGTTTTTCCAAAGGAACGAGAGGAAGAAAGTCAAGTATAGCTTGAAGACGGAAGCAAACGCCAACTTAAAGTTCAAAGATCTCACCGACGGGGAGAAGCATGCTTTCCGGGAACGGTTATCAAAATTGCAAAATAGGACATGTTTGGTTCCGAGGGTGATTGATTGGGATTTTTTTGCGGAGTATGAGTGTGAAGAGGAATTGCGAAGAATGATGCAGACATCTTATGTGTATCTAGCGGATGGGGATTCGTTCGATGATTTGTCATGGGAAAGAGCATTTAGCATCAATGAAGAGGTCTATCGAGAGTGGCGTATGGAGTTCTTTTCAACCCTGTATTTTGAGAGAAAGGTGAATGTTAGGAACTTGATGGAGGAAGTTTGTGTTTGGTTTAGGCTTTGTGGACGGGATCATGCTTACACTTTGCCGGGTTTCGCTGTTGCTCTTGGCTTGTATGAACCACATGAGGTTAAGCATCGATTATTTGAAGCTCACTTTTCGAGGCTTCGGAGGTTTGAAAAAGACTTTCCTAGTGTACCCACTTATTAGAATCGGGAGATCCTTCTGTACTAGGAAGAATGCCGCAACCATCGGAATCCATTAATGAGGATACTTCACAAGTTGATAGTGACCGGGCCGTTTAATAGGTATGGAAGGGGACAAATGTCGAAACCGGACTTATGGGTTATGATACTGGATCGAAACTAAGGACGGTAATTCGATTTGGCAGATAGCCGAGTATTTGTCTAGGAGGGCCCCGGGAATCAAAAGCAATAGCAAAATTTGTGGAGGACATTTTGTGACAAGGTTGGCAAAGAACCTAGGGTATTACAATGATAGTGAGTTGGCTAAGTGTGGAGAGCCAAAGTTTAGTGAGATGTGGAGTGCAAATGGTTTTGGAAATGCTTTGAATAGGAAATTGAAAACCTTGGGGTTATGGATTGAACCACAACAACAACAACAACCACCACAACAGCAGGGAAATATACCAATGGGGAACGTGCAAACGGGTACATCCAGCAGTTTTGATTTCAGTTAGGAGAGTGGAACCAACATTTAGATGAGATTCAGTGTAGGGACGTGTGGAGAGACTCGATGATGTTGAGAAACAACTACATCAATGATTATTCAATGCCTATCTTTCGACACATGGCTCAAGAAGCCAATTACGAGTTACCACCCTACAATCCACCCAATGTTCCACCATATCCTTTCCCCTACACTTCTTATCCTGGATCCTATCCTTATCCATATCCTGGATACGAACCATTTTCGATCCAAAGGCCCGCATATGGTCGACACCGAGGTTGGTGGAGCGAGCTATGATGTTGGAGGATCGTCATCAGGAGTTGGAGGAAAGAAGAAGAAGAGGAGAGTTCGTTCGGAGATTGTGGACGAAAACTATGTAACTGAGAGTGATGATGATGATGAGTATGATGATGAAGAAGGTGACGACATGAGCGAGGACGACGAGTGATCGTGGATAATTTGTGATTTGTGGTTTCAAAGACAATGGCTATGATGTGTTCAACAATATTATTTCTATCTCTTTAACTAATTCTTTAGGATGATTATCATACTTGGTTTTATTTTGTTTTTAGTAGCATTTGGATTGTTTTGTTTTGTTTTGTTTGTGTATTGTGTATTGCAGTTTTGTTTACAGGATGGATGTGTCGGAGGCTTATTGATGGTCAAATATTTGGAGTTGGATAACTCACATGCTTTCTTATGACCAAATATGCGTTTTGCATATTCTATCCCGTGGTATCTCTTAACTATTTCTTTTTCCCATTTTCTTTACTTTGAAGTTCATTTTATTACATTGAGGACAATGCAAAACTTAAGTATGGGAGAGGGAAGAAAATAGGAAAAATGATAATGCATTTTAATTTTTTTTTTAGTTTTTTATTTTAATTTTCTTAGATAACTTTTGGATGCAAGTAATTAGAAGGAATTCGCCCTTGATGGTCTAGTTGTTTTCAAACATTATTGATATATATATAAAACAACTTGGGTATTTCAATGGTAAAATGAGGTTTTTGAAAATTTTTGGATTTGAACCAAATTACGGAAGTAATTCATTTTGGATTCGATAGCATTTTCTAGCGCGCATTATAGCCTTTTTCCACTTAATTGTGAGGTTTCTTTTTGTATAAAACACATCTTTTGTTTTATATTTGCTATGAGTGTGTGATTATGTCGATTCTAGAACTTGTACTAGTTATACATTACGGTTAAAATCACTCGAAAGTGATAAAAATATGTTCAGTGATAAGATAGGCATCGTGGATTTAACCCAAATGGTCTTCCATTTTACATCTAATGATATATTAGCTAACCACATTGGTTAGTTAACCACCCTTATATTGACCCATTTGTTAGTGCTCATCTTTAGCACTAGATACCCTTAGTTACACCCTTTGAGCCTATCTTTTCATTTGTTAAATCCAGAAAAATACAAAAAGATTTTACACTTTAAACTTTAGCCAACCCTTGTCATGTCTATTGGTTTGTTGCTAGTTATTTGGAATGTTGGATTGTTTTTGATGATTATGAAGGAGCTACACTTTGTTTGTAGTGTGTACCATTCTCCAACAAAGATGAAGGAGACGTCTTTCTCAATTTTTGTGGTGTGTGCTTACACTAAGTGTGGGAGAACTTGAAAAAAAAAACAATGAGCTATATGAAGAATATTGATTAGCCAATGAGCTAAATTGAGTTATACATATTTGCGGAGATCGATATTGGAAGAGGAGAAATAATCATTTACGGGATTGTGGTTTGTATGATGGCTAGCAACATGGAGGTTTAGACTTGACTTTATTTTTTTTTAACACCAATTTCATAAACCATTCCATGCCTTATCCATACCTTTTATAAACCCGTAGCCTTAACGATATAACCAATAAAGCCCTCTTTGATGAATTTATTTTCTTTGTCTTGATACTTGTACAAGCTTATGGTAAAAAGTATTGATCATGACTAGGCATTGAGTGATTTACATATACCCACCAATATATGAGTGTTGAGTGAATTCTTAAAATCATTCGTGTGGTGTTCTAGTTATGTTATCTAAAGTGTTTGGTTCATTTCTAAAGTTTTTCACATATTAAAAAGAAAAATTAATGATTATCTCTTTTGGGATGATTATTAAAATTTTTGGAACCACGGTGTCAAGACCATTGAAATCAATCTTTGCAATGTTAGACCTACTGAGGGCTGAGTAGAACATAAGTGTGGGGGAATTTGATAACGCCTAAAATGAACATGTTTTTAGTAGCGTTATTGTTGGTTTTGTGCATGATAATCGGCTATATTTACTCAAAATTGTTGCAAAAGTGCAAAAGATGCGTATTGTGTATGTATATGTAGACAGGTATCACGAATGATGAAGAAATGAAATTTTTATGCACATTTGGAAGATTTCCGAGGAAGGAAGTCAAGCAAGGAAGCTTTTAGACTCAATGATTGGGAAGCACAATGATTTCTAAGTATCTACAGCAGGAGAGATCAAGCTTGTCTTGGAAATCATCGAGAGCAAAAGAATGAGGCGATAACAAGAAAGTCAACAAAAGTAAATCATCAACAATCCAATGGCTTGGTCGAACTGCGAACCGATCCGGCTAAGCAAATGGTCAAACGGAAATCGATCCGATGTCGCTAACCGATCCGGCCAAGTGAGCTGCAGAACACAAAGTTGCATTTAATGTTGCCTTAACTCCCCATAATCATTGGAGGCCGATCATTTCTTGATATTAACTTGTTGGGAACGTTTTTGGCCAGTTGAGCAAGTTTCTTTGGCTATATATTGAACCTAGTCTTAGTTTACTAGGTGTGACACAACCAAAAGTGTATTAGTTTACATCAAAACTATTACCAACCATTTTATTCATCCCCAAAGTTTAGTTCTTACTGTAAAACGTCTAGGAGCAAGGAGAGAACAATTCTCATCCATAGTTTTGGTAATTTGGAGTTATACGGTGAATCTAGGTGATTGGAGGCGCGTGGTTGCTACAAGCCACGAATTCTAGTTCTTATAATCGCAAAAGTTTAGGTATTCTATGAACTTTGTTATGGATTTCTATTCTCTTGAGTTGGGATGTAGATAATCATACTAGTGTTCTCATATGTGATGCATGTATATATGATCTTGTTTAAATGAGTTTGTTGGAAAAATACTAGTCTTGGTTTGATTTGTTGGTAAAACATGTTTTAAGAAAAAGGACCGAAAGGATTTCTCTTGTGTTTTATTCCAAAAAGTTGAGTGACAAACTAGTATGGGGATATGGTGATTGACAACCACCATGTTTACTTATTAAAACAAGACTAGAAACATTTTTATCACGAAAGGGTTGAAAGATTTGTAAGAACAAGTTTAATAAGAACATGTTGCAAACAAATGGATTTTCTAAAGGATAATCATTAGGAAAAGGACCGAAAGGATTACCTATATGTTTTTGTTCTTAGAATGATTTTTACAAACATATACCATGGTTGGAGATCATTTGCTTATGATTTGTGCATCACATCAAGAGTTTACACCAAGCCTTCTTGAACACTATTTATGATTGACTATAGACTACACACAAATATATATATATTTCTTATTATTGAATTTCACTATAACATCACTATTTGAGGAAGCCTTGACAAAGCTTTCTTGTTTCAAATCTTTTCAAGAAAACAATTTCGAACACAAAATCCCTTGGGACAATCTTGACTTACCCAACTTTGCTATCGCGAACGAGTATAATTTTGCTCAGTTAATAGAATTAGACGGTTAAATCGTGTTTATAAATTTTTAAAATTTGCACCACGCGTAACACATCAATGAACCGCCTATAAAATGGGGCAAGCCCATGAAAACTACAAACTTCAGTAATAGTGGTTGGAGTTGGTCAGTATTGAACAGCTACCTTAGATTCATCTACCTATATCCCCTCACCAGAAACAACATACCCCAAGAACAGAACCTAAGGGGTCATGAATGCACACTTCTTTGTGGTTGCATAGAAATGATCCTCACGAACTAAGGTCAAAACATGTCTAACATGAGAGACATGCTCACTGAAAGAAGCACTATAAATAAGAATATCCTGAAAATAAACAACCACGAACTTCCCAATAAAAGACCTGATCAATTGGTTCATAACACACATAAACGTACTAGGTGCGTTGGATAAACCAAAAGGCATCACCAACCATTCATAAAACCCTTCACGAGTTTTGAAGGCAGTCTTTCAGTCATTACCAGGTCAAGCAAATCATCAAGCTGAGGGATAGGAAACCTGTACCTCACAGTAATCTTGTTGATGGCTCAACTATCAACACACATACGCCATGTTTCATCCTTCTTCAGAGTCAATATGGTAGGAACATCACAAGGACTCATGCTTTCTCAAATGTGACCCTTAGAAAACAACTCCTTAACCTGTCGTCGCAACTCCTCATGCTCTATTAGGCTCATTCTATAATGTGGCATGTTGGGAAATTGTAAACTAGGCTCCAAATCAATATGATGTTGGATGTCACGAAAAGGTGGCAATCCATCAGGAAAAACATTAGAAAATTCCTTAAGTAAAGGAATCATAGCTTCAAGAATTTTGCTATCTGTGGAAAACTAGAAGGGGGGGTTGAATAGTTTTACCAATTAAAACTTCCTTTTAATCTATTTAGATCGACTTATGTCAATCTATTTGGATGTGTGTGTTGGATGTTGATAAACAAGCATGTAAAGGTAAGTAATGAAAAGATTAGAATAAGAAGCACAAAACCACAACGCAAGTATTTATAGTGGTTCGGCTACAAGGTCACCTTCCTTGCCCTATCACTCCTCCCCGAGTCACCTACTCAGAGTTCAGTAATCACTACACCAATCTCCTTACATGAGAAGCCTTCACAACGTCGCCTACTCTTTTCCTCAGCTAAGCAACCAAGGTTCTTTCACTCCAAGGTGAACCACACCTACATAACGCCGCCACTTTATAAGGTACTAGGCTAAGTACCTAGTTCTTTCACACCTTAGGTGAACTACACCTTCACAACGTCGACTACCCTTTATTAGGTACTAGGCTAAGCACCTAGTTCCATTGCAATGGAGGAACTACTACCACACTACACCAACGACTAATCCCAAAGGAGATCTACTTCTTTACAACATCATCAAGGATATCAATATCCTTGGATCTAAACTAGTCTATCTTGTACATCGAAACACACCATATCGAATGTACATCTAAGGCACCTTTCACTAATTTTGACTAGATCTACAAGACACCTTTCACTAATGTCATGTGTCTTCACTTCTAAGCACCTTTCACTAATGCTTCTTTGTCTTGACTTCTAAGCACCTTTCACTAATGCTTCTTAGTCTTGACTTCCAAGCACCTACCACAAGTGCTTTATCCTATAGACGATAGATACCCTTCACTAATATCTTCATCTTGACTCTTAAGACATCTTTCACTAATGTCTTCAACACTACACTTCTTTGAAGAAAGAAGGGAATCATCAACAAGAAGACTTCAGTAGCCTTGATGATGAGGAAGCATGGCAACTCATGGACTTGATCTTGCTCGACTTCAAAGGTGGTGATCTTGCCTTTAAGAGGAACCTAAAAGATCACACAAAAAC
This sequence comes from Chrysanthemum makinoi, assembly GCA_910596185.1. Lineage (NCBI taxonomy): Eukaryota > Viridiplantae > Streptophyta > Magnoliopsida > Asterales > Asteraceae > Chrysanthemum > Chrysanthemum makinoi. The sequence goes on along the minus strand of OU343218.1, from coordinate 181,129,851 downwards.
AAAACTACAAACATAGATCTCTTGGATCTAAGGTTAGTGAGATTTAACTGTGGGAGAAAGTATATTGAAAGGGGGTGAGAAACAATGAAGAAATTGCTCACTATTTATAGAGGAAAAATCCTACTGTTCTGATCCCACGGATCCTACTACACAAGGGATCCTTTAGCACAAAGCTAGGGATCCGTGGTCCGCCCTCTTGCCCATGGGTATTTTTAGTTATGGGTCATGGGTTATGGGTTGATCCATGGTTTTCTTTCTAGATACAATGAACTTTGTTAAGTGGTATATATAAAACCATGGGTTATGGGTCAAAACCATTTGCTAGTATTTACCCATTTAGTATATACTTGTATTTACCCATTTTAGCATACACTTAGTTTTTACCCATTTTAGTATACTTAGTTTAAGTATATGTTTAACCCAATATGTAAACACTAGTTGTTGTACATATGTATCTAAATCATAAAATCACTTATACTTGTTTTAGTGTTTTATGTGAAAGCGCAAGTGTGTTAGAAAACTATTAACTCAAACTATTTTACTCTCATTTGTTTTCGTTAAAATGATTTTACTTTGTTATCTAGAAAACATTATGATAGAGGTATGTCAAGAACATTCCATAAGGGATGAGTTTATTCTTGGAGCCTTGAAGATTTGCAATTTGCCTTGAAGAAGTAAATAGATTGTATGGTTGTTGTGTTAGCAAAGCGATAACATGTGAGCACAACAAGCGGGAAGGATTTCTCGATTTCCCCTAAGACTCAAAACATTTTCACGTAGGATGAGTGCAAGAGGCTTGTACTCTTCTCGGATATCCCTTGTAAAGATAATGTTTGGATCGGAGTAATATGGTCGAGGTTTGCATATTATGCGATTTAAATCTTCCTGGGAGGGTATGTGTGAACAATATGGACTATTTTCTTCACGAAAGTTGAAGAGAATCAAGAGACCAATCTCGTGAAGGCACATTGTCCATGATTGGAATCCAGGATGTGTGAGCAAAATGCCCAAGGGTTAGAGTGAACTTTTAGTTTTAGATATAAAACCAAAGAGATAGAGCGATCCTCGCTAATTTAACGAGTTTGACTTGACGAAAGAATTCCATTATGAACCTTGGACATATCTTCTTGTTGATTTCAAGAAGACATTCTAGTCCTATGGCTCGAAAGGAGGTATTGATACCTTCTTCAATTGTAGAGAGGTGTTCTACAATACGCCCTTCATGGAAGTGATTTTGAGATTATTGAACCCACCGGACATGATTGCGGTGTGTTGGGTTCAAGGAAGATGTTCAGAGTGTAGACGCTAGTGAGTGAAAAATCAAACTCATATTCATGCGCCATAGTTGAACCTATAGAAATGACAAGTTAATAAAAGGAAATGTTTGTGGTCAACGTATGTTAATCTAATGTTTTTACTAGATTTTTATTAACAATGGTTTTTAACAGAAATACACTTAACTCACTTATGGTTTTGACATACAAGTGGAGTATTACTCTTAGACGAAAAGAGGTTTTTGATTTGCATAAAAACTGTTTTCCAAAGAGACGGATCCCACCTGCCTTTTCAAAAGGGATCCTAGTATAACTTCCGGATCCGTGAATCAGAGTAATGAAAAAACATTTTATAAAAACATAGGTTTTACAGTTTTTATACCACGAAAGTATGTTTTATCCTACATTTTCCTTTAGCATGCATACATGAATTCTAATGTATCATAAAAGAAATATAAAACATATAAATCAAAATAAGTGACAAACACATTATGATAAAAGTAACATAGATAAACTAGATTATTAATACTATTGCATTTCAATACTAAGGATGATACAAAGGATTGGGTATATGACCTCAATATAGATTAACAACACAAAGTAAATGTCTCCGTATGTGAACTTCATCATAGGGAACACAAGTGCGATGAGTGTTAGGGCGATGAGCACGAGTGCGATGTAAACCATGTTGATGACGGATCTTCTTGGTTTCGTTTGAGATGAAATGAGGAGGAAGATGAGGTTTTTAAGTGAGAGGGAATTTTTGAAATTGGATGATTTGAAAAAGGTGAGGATTTGTTAGATAGGCTCGATCGGGTGAGTTTTTATAGGAAGGAGGAATTTTGAAATTGCAGTTATGTTTTATTATTGGATTTAAAGGAAACAAAACATAAGTTTTATATACCACGTTTTTAGACTAGAAATAAAACACGTATGTGAGAAAAAGGCTTCCTAATGAAGCTTTATGTAAGACATGTATAAGCACAAAAGATAATCATATAAATACCTAAATAGGTATACTTAATTATCAAGCAAAGTAAAAAGAAAATCATACCTCTAGCGCATTTAGGAATGTCTTTACAAATGACACAACAAATGTCACTTAGATCTATTCCTTTAAGATACCTTCTTAAGAAGGTATTTTGTTACCGTTTAATTCTGGCTGGTATGAGCTTGACTAATCAACATGACAAAGAATATTAGTGCAAAAATAAATAAGAAAATTGTTGTTATCAAATCAACATCCAAACATATAGTTTTAAAAGACATGGTGTTTGCTTTTATGAAAGACCTTCTTTGTAGTTTTCAATTAACCATGGATCGTATCAAGTTTTAAAGTACAATATACTTCAAGAAACTTGGTAACGAAGCTCTGATGCCAATTGTGGAAAACTAGAAGGGGGTTGAATAGTTTTACCAATTAAAACTTCCTTTTAATCTATTTAGATCGACTTATGTCAATCTATTTTGATGTGTGTGTTGGATGTTGATAAACAAGCATGTAAAGGTAAGTAATGAAAAGATTAGAGTAAGAAGCACAAAACCACAACGCAAGTATTTATAGTGGTTCGGCTACAAGCTCACCTTCCTTGCCCTACTCCACTCCCCGAGTCACCTACTCGAGAGTTCGTAATCACTACACCAATCTCCTATGCATGGAAGGCCTTCACAACGCCGCCTACTCTTTCCTGCATCAGCTAACCAATCGTTCTTTCACTCCAAGGTGAACCACACCTACACAACCTACCCTTTATAAGGTACTAGGCTAAGTACCTAGTTCTTTCACACCTAGGTGAACTACATTCACAACGCCGCTACCTCTTTATTAGGTACTAGGTTAAGCACCTAGTTCCATTGCAATGGAGGAACTACTACCACACTACACCAACGACTAATCCCAAAGGGGATCTACTCCTTTACAACATCATCAAGGATATCAATATCCTTGGATCTAAAACTAGTCTATCTTGTACATCTAAACACACCATATCGAATGTACATCTAAGGCACCTTTCACTAATGCCTTGACTAGATCTACAAGACACCTTTCACTAATGTTCAGTGTCTTCACTTCTAAGCATCTTTCAATAATGCTTCTTTGTTTTGACTTCTAAGCACCTTTCACTAATGCTTCTTTGTCTTGACTTCTAAGCACCTACCACAAGTGCTTTATCCTATAGACGATAGATACCCTTCACTAATATCTTCATCTTGACTCTTAAGACATCTTTCACTAATGTCTTCAACAATACACTTCTTTGAAGAAAGAAGGGAATCATCAACAAGAAGACTTCAGTAGCCTTGATGATGAGGAAGCATGGCAACTCATGGACTTGATCTTGCTCGACTTCAAAGGTGGTGATCTTGCCTTTAAGAGGAACCTAAAAGATCACACAAAACAAAACTACAAACATAGATCTCTTGGATCTAAGGTTAGTGAGATTTAACCTCAGGGAGAAAGTATATTTTGAAAGGGGTGAGAAACAATGAAGAAATGGCTCACTATTTATAGAGGAAAAATCCTACGTTCCCTCGGATCCCACGGATCCTTACCACAAGGGATCCGGCTAGCACAAAGCTAGGGATCCGTGGTCCTCCCTCTTGCCCATGGGTATTTTAGTTATGGGTCATGGGTCATGGGTTATGGGTTGATCCATGGTTTTCTTTCTAGATACAATGAACTTTGTTAAGTGGTATATATAAAACATGGGTTATGGGTCAAAACCATTTGCTAGTATTTACCCATTTAGTATATACTTGTATTTACCCATTTTAGCATACACTTAGTTTTACCCATTTTAGTATACTTAGTTTAAGTATATGTTTAACCCAATATGTAAACACTAGTTGTTGTACATATGTATCTAAATCATAAAATCACTTATACTTGTTTTAGTGTTTTATGTGAAAGCGTAAGTGTGTTAGAAAACTATTAACTCAAACTATTTACGTACTCTATTTGTTTCGTTAAAATGATTTTACTTTTGTTATCGACAAAACATTAGAAGATCGTAAAATATAAATAATCGTTTTTACGGCTTATTTGTATTAACACTATCTTTAGTCACTTCCTTCCCTATTAGTACAAAAACTTCCTCTCCAATCTCTAACTCGTCCTCAAACTGAGAAAGGGTTGGTAAAGCACCAGTGGGCTTGTTGGCTAATTCTTTGGACTTACTCGGCATCAAACTTATCTTCATACCACTAAATAAGAAACTATAAATATTAGTTCGCCATTTAGATTTTGTGTTGCAATCATACTCCCAATGTCTACCCAATAACAAGTGACAAGCATCCATGGGCACCACATCACACCAAACATTATCTTTATAAGTTGTTCCAATAGGAAATGAAATAAGGACACACTTGGAAACAGTTACCTCACCACCCTTCTTGCCATCAGAACTTGTGGGTTGTTTGAAGCGCTCGGCCTTCAATCCCAACTTCAATAGCCTCTTTCCGATATCAAATTATCATGCTACCCCTACGTCAACCACAAAGGTGCAAACCTTTCCCAAAATAGTACAGGTTGACTGAAAGATGTTATGCCTTAGCCAATCATCGCCAACAGCTTTTGGTGTCAAGCAAAACCACCTTACCACCAAATTCATCCCTACATCTCCATTCACAACTTCCTCTTCATACTCAGCATCTTCATCAAATACCGAGGCTTCCTTATAACCCTCATCAACCATGTCATCAACTTCCCATTCAAATCAGCAAAGAAGTGTCTTTTCCCAGCCTTCTTACATTCCAACTATCGGTGACCAGGTTTACCACAATTAAAACATTTCAAGCTACTACTACCAGCCCCTTTAGAAACTGACCCAGTATTGCTACCACCTTGTTTCGCCTGATTGGGAACAAAATGAGATGCCTCATTACCTGAACGAAAAATACCTCTTGTTATAGCAAAAGAAGAAGAACCTCCCACAC
>OU343218.1:181023191-181124541 GCA_910596185.1 Chrysanthemum makinoi | reverse complement strand
TTTACCTACCCTTGAGTGGTCGCCGCCACTCATTCTCTAGGAATTTAGTTCTTCCTACCTTTGTATACATTATATTAGTTGTGTTATTGTATTTAGTCCCCTGAGAAACAACTAGGAAAAGCATTTGCTATAAAGTGCAAAGATGATTTCCAAAGCTCGACCGAGCGGGCATGATCCTGATCTTTTGAACTAGCCTGATCCCTCCCACGAGGAACTGCTGGATCCGTGAGTAGCATCCGATATATAAGATTTGGCATCAAAATATTCTATTAGATCACCTCTAACTAGTCAAACATAAGATACTAGAGCCAACTAAGTCTTTCTCAAATAGTTGAAAATCTCTACTCATCCATGGCTTATCTAGGATACATTTTTTGAAATATTTTTGATTTATCAACTAGTCAAAACTCACCATAATTCCGCTCCAACACTCACACATTATTTATCACGCTTGATAGCACTTAGTTAGGTCTATCTTTCAATTTTAGCAAATTGATCTCAATCATCTTTAATCAAATGGGGGTCAAAATTAGTTTTTCATTTCTTCTTATTTTTAAGGATTTTAGTAAATTCCTCTTAGGACATCATCACACTGTGACTTGTTATCACCATTTCTCCACATCAAATTAAATGAAATCTTTGTCAAACATATAGTTAGATCTACCCAATTTCTTCAAAACCATCATTTAACACCATTACTTGTTATAGTTAAGTGATTTAAGATATCCTGCACTAAAGATTTCAAAGCAGTCAAACGTAGGAAATCCATTAATAATAAACCTTACAAAAGCATAATGATTTCACCAAAATCCCCGTCGATATTTCGATCCTCGGTTTTAACAGTGGATCGATATCAGAAGGATCCGCTGGATCCAGATGCAGCAAAAGATCAGCCCTATATTCAAATTCATATCACCTTTTGGTTCTCTAACCACTCTTAGCATACATTAATTGTCCTCCTAGAGCTAATCAAAACCTCAAGAGCATGCTTAGTCCTATAAGTGGGCCAGAATTTAGTTTTCAAATTCAAATTATCCTTTATAAACCAAACAACCTTAGGTCTATGGCATCATCTTCAATTCCCTTCAAAAATCAAGCAAATAGAAGCTCACACTAGCATCTTCATCACCATGACTAAGGCTCTAGGCAACAACTCTTCAAACTTAGGATCATCCAAAAGAAAGGGTCAAATGATCCATGAAATTTCATCCACCAAAACATCTCCCATTAGAGATAATGACTCTAGAATCCCACCTCATCAAACCCATCCAACAAAAGCTAAGAGAACCTAAGGGTTAGCATGAAACCTTCTCCAACTAGAAAAGGATCATCTAGTTCTAAACCAAACATGGATAGTTCTAGCAAGCCATCAAAACCTTCATTCATTCGAAAGTGGACTACACTCCTTGAATGAGCCTCTTCCTCATCCAAACATATATTATTGTTCCATTCACTCAAGAACCTCCATTCACCAACCTTTTCATTGAATCTGAACCACTCTACAACACCAACTAGCCCATCATGGGAGACAAGGAACAACCTTGATCAAATGGAAGAAGTTCCATTACCACCTCTATTTTAGAACCTCTTTCTACTTCTCAAAATGAAGACCAAGCAACACACATTGAAGGCCCCTCAAAATATCCATTTCCTCCTGGTCCAAAACCAAGACAAAATTGCCCAAATTGTCTAAAAACTCAAGGACTTGTTCAAGAAGTATGAAATGAGATACATTTCATGTTTAATCATCTTCTTTCAAAGTTGGATCAATTCAACAAGTCCACTCATCCCTAGACTCAAGCACATTGTCGCTTAAAGTCTAGAAATGAGACTAGCATTAGTAGTATTTGTATGGCTAAAGTTCATTCTCTTAGTTTTAGAGATTTGAGTGTTTATCTCTTGTTTTATTGAATGAATACTTATATGCTATGATTATTTTTGTGTGTTGCTTTTACAATATACATATATCTCATTTCCTCATTAGCATTGCTTGACATTTCTTTCTTCACCGCCAAGAAATCGGCTAATGATAGCCGGATCCTCCATAATAACGGTAGACGGATCCCTCCATGAAGGGAACCGTGGGATCCGTGGGTACGTAAACACAAATTTCTACTAACCTCGAAGTTTTATTTAAAATTGCACTATACTCTTGTTTTCTAACCTTTACTTTGTAGATTTTCAAAATACATTATGAAGATTTTGGACACCATAAAGCTGTGTGGGAGCTTTGTGGCAAAAAAAATTGCAAAACATTTGCAACTTAATGCCTCATGACACCCCATTGCAACTTTGCAATCTTCAAGGGGAGCACGCTGGCTACTTAGATCTAACCATTTGCAAAACATAATTGCAAACACAATTAGTTTATTTTACGTCATGTCCTTGACGCTCTTTCAAAGGGATGGACTCTCAAGGAGTTATGACGAAAGTACCATTCCCATCTACTCTGCTCTCTACATTTATTTTACACACCTTTCTTATAAAATTGTGTTAGTTTCTTGTAACACTTTTGTTTCACAAAAAGGGGAGGAAGAAAAAGTAACTACAAATTCAAACTTTTAATATTTTAGCTTTTCATTAAAATAATTTTATGTTTTGTCATCAACAAAGTGGGGAGATTGTTAATACAAATCTCGAAAACGCTTATTTATATTTTACGATCTTCTAATGTTATCGAGAAAAAAGTGAAATCATTTTAACTAAATAAATAGAATAACGTAAATAGTTTGAGTTAATAGTTCCTCAACACATTTATGTGTTTTCACATAAAACACTAAAACAAGTGTAAGTGATTTTATGATTTAGATACATATGTACAACAACTAGTGTTTACATATTGGGTTAGCATATGCTTAAACTAAGTATACTAAAATGGGTAAAACAAGTATATATTAAATGGGTAAAAACAAGTATATACTAAATGGGTAAAAACTAGCAAATGGTGTTGACCCATAAGCCATGGTTTTATATATACCACTTAACCAAGTTCATTGCATCTAGAAAGAAAACCATGGATCAACCCATAACCCATGACCCATGACCCATAACCAAAAATACCCATGGGCAAGAGGAGCGCCCACTAGATCCTTTCCTTTGCTAGCCGGATCCCTTATGGAAGGGATCCGTGGGATCCGGGGAACAGTAGAGAATTTTCTCTATAAATAGAGAGCCATTTCTTTCTTTCCACATATACTTCACACACATACTTCCCAAGTATTATAACCTCTAACCTCGTGATCCAAGTGATCTATGTAGATTGTCTTTTGTTTTTGTGTGATCTTTCAGTTCTCTTAAAGGCGCAGATCACCACTTCTTGAAGACGCAAGCTCAAGTCCATGAGTTGTCATGCTCGCCATCAATAAGACAACTAAGGTCTCTTATTGATAGTTCTTCCTTTCTCCATAGATGTCAAGATGAAGGCATTAGTGAAGAATGCCAAAAGTGTCAAGATGAAAGCATTAGTGAAAGGTGCTCATCATCCGTGTCAAAGCATTAGTGAAGAATGCTAAAGGTGTCAAGACGAAGGCATTAGTGAAGGGTGCCAAGCGTTGTGTCAAAGGCATTAGTGGGATGCCGCATGAATCAAATCAAGCCACATTTGGGAAGAATGTTTAGGTTGTATAATCGAGGTGCATCGCTATACATATAAGTATTTATGTATTTCCAAGGATGGTGATATCCTTGATGATGGTGTAACAAGGAATTGATCTCCTTGATATTAGGTGTTGTATTGTGAAGGGTAGTAGTTCCTCCATAGTAATGGAACTAGGTGCTTAGCCTAGTACCCACAAAGGGTAGGCGACGCTTGTGATAGGATTGCTTCTCCTTGGTGTAAAGAACTCCTGTGGTTAGCCTAGCACCGTGAGCAAAGGGTAGGTGGCTTACGCCAGGTGTTAGGTGTGGTTCGCCTTTGGTGGAAAGAACTCTGTGATTTAGCTTTGTACCGTAAAGGTTGCTTTATCGCAGGAAGGCTTCTCTCGCCATAAGGAGATTGGTGTAGTGCTTAATTAACTCTCGTAGGTGACTTGAGTAGAGAGGGCAAGGAAGGTGTCCTTGTAATAACCACTATAAATAACTTATGTCGTGGTGATGTGCTTCTTACTCTTTATCTTTCATTACACATTTTGTATATCTATCTATCAACGACCAATATAAACAATTAAATAGATTGACATAAGTCGATCTAAATATTTAAAAGGAAGTTTTAAATTGGTAAAACTATTCAACCTCCCCTTCTAGTTTTCCACATACCCCTCTAGGAATGCTCACCGTTCTATCAGCCATTTCAATTGTCATGCAAAGGGGTTTGATAGGGCCAAGATTTAATCTTTTGCACATGGAAAATGTTATGATACTAATACTAGCTCCTAGGTCAGCTAAGGCATTGATATTATGAAAATTATTAATAGAGTAAAGTGGAGAATGAAACTTCCCGATCTTTTTCCCAAGAGGATCCGATTTATGAAAAGCCGAGCATCTAGCTGCCAGCTTTACTTCATTATCCATAATGTTTCTATTTTCGTATGTTGTTCTTCCTTCAGAAAGTTTGTATCATCATCTTTTATAATTTCTTGGTCGGGGAACCAAGCAAGCTCCTCTTCGTTGTACCTGAAAGGGGTGTAAAGAGGTTTTCCGTTATTGGAAAATATGGCATTACAGAAACTATCATTACTTGAGCTATCTTTATTAATTTCTTTTTCCCTTATCCCGGATTCCCTTCCGGTGTCATCTAAATCCTTATGACGAGCAAGGAGTGTGGCTCTTGTTTCTTGAAATTTTTGGAACAATGCGCCCCTCGGCCAGCCCTGTCGCTTTGTATCTTCTTCCAAATACTTAATTATTGATTCTTCGAGTGAAGAATTTTCTGCCTTGTAGAGATTCCTATCATAACCACGATGAAAGGGTTTTCCTTCGCCATACATAACTTTTTCGATTCGGGGGCTTATCTTCTTCATAGGGAAATCTCGAGATAAATGTCCTCCTCCACATGTATCGCATCCTACTCGAATAGCATGCACATTTTCCTGAAGCATCTTCATATCTCTCCCAAGGTATTATAATTTGTTTGTGATGGTGGCAATGCTTTCAGAATTTCTATTCAGGCTTCGTTCTCCATCATGCCATTTTTGAGAGTGATCAGCTAGTTTTTGAATGGCTTTAATAGCGAGAGTAGGAGTCATGCCCGGAATTAGTCCTTGGTAATCTAGCATCTGTCTCGTAGTTAAGTTAATACCTTTGTAAAAGATGTTGACCTTTTGGTGACTGTTTAGGTCATGAGTTGGACATTTTTAGAGGAGGTCGTTGTATCTTTCCCAGGTTTGATACAATGTCTCATTGTCATCTTATTTAAAATTATATATTTCCGCGAGTTGTCTTGATACTTTAGAAGGTGGACAATATCTTTGAATGAAGTATCTCTTTAGGAGGGCCCACGTATCAATTGTTCCGCCGTAATCTATTAATCCATCTTTTGCGGCTCCAGTAAGTGTGATTGGAAAATTCTCGAGCATAATCAGATCCTTTGAGACTCCTCGGCGATGTACAATGCTAGCAATATATTCTACATTTTTATGTGTTCGTGAAGCATCCTCTGAAGTATTTCCAGAAAAAGGATTTGTTCTTAATTACCTCATGAATTGTGGTTTTATCTCGAAATCCACATTCTCCCCAATAATTGGCCTAGCGATCCCCGACCCTTGTTCTTCTCTTGTCAACTCTAAATATTCCTCAAGAGTAAGGTCATCAATGTTAACAACTTCCATGGTACCAGAAACTTGAAAAAGATCATGAGAATTTGAGAAAATTTTAAAACAAAACAGAAATGAAAGACTTAATGAAAATCCTAATATAACTCCTGCAAGGCGCCAAAAAACTTGATGCGTGTTTTACTAACTAGGTTTTAATATTTATAAGTTCTCGTTATACATATGGTCTAACCTAATGCACTAACGGGCAGTGTACCCGGTCGTGTGTACTGTAGTAATCGGTAAAACCGAGGTCGTCCCAAGAGCTATGTGTGCGGATTTATACTAAGTCTAGCTTTCACAGATTTTAAAATGATTTTGATATTGAATTGACTAATTAACTACTAAAGCAAATAAAAGGTGAGGGTTGTGATCAATAGAGGAGAGGGGTGCTAACCTTGTTACTCATCCTAACTAGTTATGTTTGCATCTAATTACTTCCAATTACTTCAGGTGGGGTCAAAGTCGCTAGGACAAAGATTTGGTCGGGTCAGTCTCTAACCTATTAGCAAAGGGTTCCACCGAGAAATCAGACCCGCTTATAAGTCCAAATTGTTCTTAGTCCCTAATCCAAGTCATTAAGTACCTCTATATGCTAGATTCATAATAATGAGTGCCCGAAGCCAGCAACTTAAACACTCATCCCCACTTCTTAAGTTTATCCAAACGGTAGGTGATCAGCTGGTCAAATCGCACAAGCTGAAGGGTCGCATTGATCATATCTTACCCTTCCCACTCAGCCTACCTACTTAGGGTTAGTTGGTCATATCTCCTAAGTAACTAGCCACTACCGCCATTCTAAACTAACAAACAATGGTAGCAACCAATAAACTATGCATGCATACACTTAGAAATAATTATACGAAAGCAATGTAAAAATAAACAAACAAATTAAGGAATCATAACTAGGCTAGCACCAGAGGTGCTTAGCCGCTCATATTAACTAAAACAATCGATTCAATGTTTAACATTACGAAATACATGAATTAAAAGTAAAGAAAAGATAAAATGCTAATGCTTATCGTAGGGGAGTGATTTCTCCCTTGGAGATAGCTCTGTATGCTCCTCTAGATCTGCCTTCGACTTCTTCTTCACGTTCATAGATGTTGTGTGTGAAATAGGATGATCTCAAATGCTAGAAATCGTGGGGTATTTATAGGCCAGATCTTGTTACGGCATAACTAATGTTAAGAGTTACGCCGTAACACCCTTATCTTCGTATTTTGCACTAAAATGCCGGTTACTACAGAACATCCGGAAGGAGTTACCGTGATCTTCAACAAATCCATGTTACTACCGTAATTGTGTAATTGGTTACGCCAGTAATTCACCGCGCAGTAACCTCATTTGACCTAATAAGTTACGCAGTGAATCTTTAGAGGGAGTTACCCGTAATCTTCGCTGAGTTGGTTTTCTTCGAGCCACACTTCTATTACTACAGAATGTGAGAGAGGAGTTACGTACCGAACATCTTCAAAATGAGCACACTATGATAAATCTTCAATAAACTCTCCAAATCCGCGTCTCTTTAGCTCCAATGCTCGTAAATTACCTGAAAGTGTAAAACATAGGAAAACAAACGAAAATCCATATAAATGATATAAAATACGAGCATAATCGGGGGAAATTAACACTTAATATTCAAGATTATTTGATGTTATCATGCAGCAAAGGCCGGTGCTCGTGTCGAAGAAGGAAATGCTATGAAGATGAATGAATTTAATTAGATGTTTGTTTATTATCATCTCTACAAAATAAGCTTAAATAAAGCTTTAACTAAAATAAACATGCGATGCATACAGGTTGTATTTACGTGTTCATAGTGTATTGTTTGTGTAAATTGTTGGGTTCTTAGTATGATGTCGACGCCCATATACATCAATCTATAACTCGTGTTGTCTCGTGACAATTTTGTTGCTTGTTGAAAGAACTTTGTTATGTACGTGTTTTGTACGTCATGTTTGTGAAGATGTTTATATACTTTTTATCAATGATGTGTGCAGATGGTTGAATTTATATCAATGTGTTCTCAAGATTGTGACGGATGTTGTTTGTTGCCATTTGAGAAATGTACGTGTTTTGTACGTAATGTTTGTTCAGATGTTTATATACTTTTTATCAAGGATGTGTCAATGTTTGTAATATAAGTTTTACCGAATGAAGGATGTTGGTGACGTTATTTAATTAATTTTAATTGAGCTTCATTGAAATAATGAAGATGATATTTAGGTTTATCGTGATAGCAGCACGTATTCGGTTATTTCAGCGTATTAGATTGTTAAAAACCATGATAATGATACATAGAAATAATGAAGATGATATTTAGGTTTATCGTTATAGCAGCACGTATTCGGTTATTTCAGTGTATTAGATTGTTAAAAACCATGATAATGATACATAGATAGAGATGATACGTTCAAAATACATTTGTTAATGAAGTAGGTTTAAGGAAATATTATGTTTGATCATAATAGACAAACTTTGAGGGCTACTTTTGTTATATTGAAAAGTTTAGTTAATTTTGAGGCATTTTCAAATTGGAGGGTTTTATGTTGTATTTGTCAAGTTTATGTTAATTACGGATTTGATGTTTCTGCATGGGAAGACGAACAAACCTGCATTTAATTAATACTCGAGTTAATATTTGCAATGATTAAGTTTCTCCAGTTACAATATATTATGTTAGTGATTCGTTTAGTTTCATTAGTCCTATTATCTTTTTTCAACAAAACATCATCTGTGACCTAACCACTATCAAATCATCATCTGAAAAATGTCTCAAACCCCATTAATCAATGAGCTAAAAGATGTGTGCGGATCCGATAAGCTACACAACTGCTTCAAGTTTTTATTCAATCAAGAAATTGCTGAAGATGAAGGGATGGTTATGTGGCTAGGGGAACGAAGGAATGAGCTGGTTAGAGGGGTTGATAAGTGCACGGAGAGAATGAATGAGGTGTTGTCTCTTAACTTTGATGAAGAATAAGCTGATGATGAGACCTATGAGTGCCTTCATGAGGTTCAAGTGATGGAGCGCTGTTTGTTGGAGTCGCTTGGGCCATGTTGGTTGACGTGCGTGCTATTATCACCAAAAAGCATGAGCATATCACCATCTTGGAGAAGTATGATTTGGTTTGGTTGGGTTCGGATTTTTAGTGTCTTTTGTGTTGGTCAATGGTGTAGGTAGCTTGGTTGGGTTTAGCTATGTTTTCCTTGGTTGTTGGTTGATGTCATGATGGAAACCTAAGATGTAATTAGGTTGTTAAATAATGAATAAAATTTTAGGTTTAAGGTCCCAATTTTGTTTTTTAATTTATTTTAATTTTTTTTATATATAATTTATTTAGAAGCAGTTGACTTACTTTATCTCTCACACACAGGAATAAAACACGCATAAAAAACATATGTTGGTGAAATAAGTTTCTAGAGCAATTTTAGGGGTTTCAGTTTGAAGTAATATAAATGAAATCAAACAATAAAGAATTAAAATAAACGTTATCTTTAAGGGATTGATTGTATCAGGTATTGTTTCATCAATTATATGTTCATTATTTTTTTAAACCGATTTTCAGATTTCGTATTGATTAGATCTATTTTTATTTAAAAAGAAATACGTTACTTGGTTATGTTTTGTATTATGGTTTGATTATAGTCCTAATTGTTCTATCCTAATTGTTAGTGAAATGATAATGAAAACTGATTCATGAGTGGAAGATAGGAATGTATTGCTTTGATGATAGAGAAATGAAAATGTTTTTAATTTTATATATGTTTTGGTGTGATTGAATTTGATATTTACGGTGTCCGAAAATTATTCATGATAGTAGGATAGGGGGCTATTGATGTGATGATAGTTGTTTTTATTTACGGACGTATTTTCCTAATAAAGAATAAGTCTTCATTTTTCCGATAGAGTAGATTAGCTGGTCATTAGCTTGCAGCCGAAATAGGCCGATATATGTTTAAGAATCTATGCAACATTGTAGTATGCATAAGAGACAATTCAAAAGCATTTTATGCTTGTCTGCCTATGGTCGCTATTTAAACGCTTGAATGGTGATACATTTTTCCAAACAGATAATATTGATGATCAAAGCGTTAAATTTAGCACATGGAAACTTTGGAAAAATAAAAGACTGTATGTTTATAGCGAATGAATGTCAACACAATTGTATACAAAGTTGGTAAATCTCTTCAAGTCAATCATGTTTCATTGTGGCTGGCATCCGTTGGCGACACATGAATATATATTTTCTGTGAGAAGATATAATCATTGGTCCCTAACAGACGCCCGTCCCAATGAACCATGATTAGCTTGAAGATGTTAAACATCTCTGTATATAGTCATAGTAGAATGGGCTGGAACTTGACATCGAATAATAATACTTTGACTGAGAGTGGCACAAAGTTGCAATTATTTATGCTTGTTCTCATCATATCTTGCGCCTCCATTATCAGCTTATAATGCAAAAATTAAACTTAAACACTTATAGTTTAGTTTATTCAGACAACTATAAGAGACTAATATTAACGTAGATGGGACATCTTATATCCATCTCAAATCCCTTTTGATATCTAAATAGGCTTTGTGCAAAGGTTTGCGCCAGACATTTTGCTAGACCGTTAAGATATCAAAAGAAATTAAAGGGGAAAATCAGAATGCGTAGATACGTTCAACATCCTATTCAATATTTACAAACAAAATATGTGGTGAGCTTTAGGTTGGGGTCTTTCAATTATTAAACTCAAAACATCCTTTGTTTATTACCTAAGAGGTACGTGCAGCGCCTTTGGGTATGTTTTTGGATACATGTATGCGAGGCCGACCTTAAATAGCCATTGTTGTAGTAAATAACACACAACTATTTATCTTGTTAGAAATTACTAACTTTCATACTATAGAAGGGAATAAGTTTTAAAAACTTAAACATCTAAAGTTGAGTTATCAGCTACTCTTGTTCCGCGCAGTGTTTACGATAGCCGTCTTAAATTTCATCAGTAGTTGCGTCATTTTTAAGAGACTGAGATTGCACCTGAGTATCCACGTGTGTTGCTGTTTTGTTTATTAATGATAATATCAACGCCATAGCTTTCCTTTTTTCAAGACCGAGCTTTGAAATTGACTTGTCTCCACCTTTTAGTGTCCATGTAAGTTGTAAACCGGGTTTCTTTTATCTCGCTTTTCTTCCTTAAGGGTTTGTAATATGTCTTGCATGTACTCATCAGCCTGTCACCTCCATTTTCAGCCTATAAAGTCAACCAAAGTTCTAAGTAATATGGTAGCCTCTAATTTTGCAACTTTATTATTGGCAAAGGCTACAAATAACATGTTAGTTTAAATTTAATTTTAACCTGAATACTGTCGATCAATGCTTGTATACTTTTAAGCTTACGATGTGGCCAACATTGGATTCCCAAATCTCCACATTGTCTTTTCAAAACAGTTAATCCAATGTTAAGCTCTTTTGCAGCTGCAGTTATTGGCTTGTCAAAGTATTCGGCTATCACCTCCCCGCTACACGCCATTTTTTAAGCTGGATAGTGTATACGTATGTGTTAGACGTGGATGAGTATGGGTAGAGGATAGCAGGTTACTTATATTAGCATCACCAAGCAGTTGAGTTTCCTTGCAGTTACAAAAAAGGTCTTGTAACTTCTTAAAACTCATTAACTAAATTTACTTATGAGAAGTTTAATTGGTACTTTTGGTAATTACTGCAATATGATGTCTTTAGATATTCCTAAATAAATCAGTGATGGTTTTTGAGTTAACTGATAGGCACCTAAAATGAGCAAAGAAGTATGGTCTGATTAATATAGTGATGGTCTAAACTAATGAAAATATCTAGAGTATGAAAAATTATTTTAGATACAAAAGTAAAGGTAATTTGCATTTGAATTTCGCGCTGACACTATTGGATTATGAAAAAGCATTAGCACTACAAATTTTATAAGTTACACATGTAGTTTTTAGGAATACTTATGAATTCAACATTAATCTGTCATATAGCTTTAGAAATGAGTATGCTTTTCTAATTGTAGCTAAATGTTTACAGATAGGTGGAATGTTTTATCACGTTGGATATTTATAATTTAAGAGAAAGTCAATTTCATCATGAATGAATTAGAAAGTTTGCAATTGTTTGAAAAGATACAGATACATAATAGTGTTAATCTAAATAAGGTTTTTGAAAGCCTCCTTGTAAACAATATTGCGTGTTCATTGCTGTAAGTCTTTGGTATCATCTCCAGTCATTAGGATTCTCAGTCCCTCTGGGCTTGTGACTCTAGAGAGTGCAACATATAGTTGGCCATGGCTGAACACAGGATTCGAAAAATAAACACCAACTTATTTTAGTGATTGACACTGGCTCTTGCTAATGGTCATCGCTTGTCACCCATGTCTTTGTCTATAAAAGCAGACATGCGATTATTAAGTTCATTTTGCGTGTCAAAGAAATAAAGCTGAGCAAACTTGGCCTGCTCTCCTTTTGTCGGAAGTAGGAACCCTATTAGGTGGTAGTTTTGGCCGTTAATCCTGAACGTTTATGGACCCCTACATGAGTTAACTGAGTTATCTATTTTTGCTCCAAAATCCATAAAGCAAAACATATTGTTGTATACTCTAAACTCATATCTAAATTTTGATCCAAGACAATTGGTATAATCAAACAAGTTTTGTAATGGGACGGATGCCTTATTGAATTTTGGAAGGAGGACTTCACTATCTTGGAAAGAAAGGGAAAATGTTGGATTTCTATACTTGTGTGCCTTATTAGTTCTCTCTTCACACCACATCATAGCATCACCGTTCTAGCATTACGACATTGGCGGGCCAATATTATGGTAAGAGACATGTACTCCTTGTTCACAAAGAAATAATAACAATAAGTTATCTCTGAAACTACTTTACAGTTAAATATATTAAGAGTCTTTGACATATTTGCTTGAATGGTTGGATTAATTACCTCTAGAGGTATACCCTGTTTTGTTTCCTTTTCTTTTACCCCTACGTGTTGCGCCGGTTCCAATATAATATCTGCTGCTGGAATTTGGTAATTCAAAGTGCTTCCTGAACAGTTCATTTTTATATTAATCATACATCTTCAATAAAATAACTGCAGATGCACTAAAAAGCTACCTTTATATGTTGACCTTGTTCTTTTGTGGATAACTTTAGGTATGCTGGATACAGCTACTGGGCCTTTTAGCTTAAGTTGTTTCCTGTTTGTTTGCTTGGCTGCCGATTCTAAACTAACATTTACAATTTCTTAATATAACTGAAATGATAATTCACTGTATGAACATATAGGGGTGCACGTCTTAACCTGCTCATAGCCCAGTTATGTTTTCTAATTTAAGCCCACAACAAGTCTCACTTTTGCCATCTGATCTTATTTTTGTATGTGAATGAATTATTACTGAGTCGTGGAATAGATTGGACAGAGATGGGATCTTCTTGGGATTGGTATTTGATTCTGTGAGTTAAACATTCACATACTTCAAAATGCATAAACAAATTTTATGTATTCAAACAAATTACATACTGACTTACCATGATCCATTGTTTATCATAGAGATGGCTGTTTGAATGTGTCAATAAGGTTGTAACTCACACATATATATTTGGACATGGGTCAAATGAAGAGGCTCAATAGTCTGCCTTTTGGGATATTGTGCTCTAAATTCATCATTGATTGATAATTGAAAATGCGAATAGTGTACTCAGAATGTTATGCACAATAGTTTATTGTTCATGAGCAATCATATATACCTGACTTGAGCATTACTTAAACATGTTTCAGTAAAATATAGCATATCCATTCATTAGGTAATAAGAGAAAATACAACATTCGTTATTAGATGAATAACCACTTAAGGATTCTAGAGCCTAACAACGGCTGACATTCATCTTCTTATTTTTTTTGTTACTCCATATTGGTTGAGACTTTTAATCATCATGTTTCGTGTCATGCTTCAGTCATCCTCCATTTGTTTTTCTGACACCATTTGCACCACATACTTTTATGGGAAACTGTTTACATTGGACCTTGAATGGCCATATATTCATTTTTAACATGAAAGTACATCTTGATATTAAAACAGTCTCTCCTAGATTTGAACCACCGATGATTTCTGCTTCAATAACAAATCTTCCTAGCCTCTTGACAATAAGATGGGTTCCCATATACAGGCCTCCATTTGGATTCACATTTCTTATGAGTACGACTCGTACATTTGTTTTCAACCTTAGAACATGAGCTGGCGTGTAGCGTGTATCGATAGTATGTGACATAGTGTTGAATTTTTTTGGAATGTGAGCATTAATCTAATATTTATATTATGAAATAGAAGTGTTTTTAAACTGAAGAATTTATTGATAAGGAACTGAATAGACATGAATATGTATTCAATAGCTATTTTACATTGATTTCTGAACAATGTAACATAAATATCTTTGGGTTTGTTTGTTTCCTTGTTGTATGAATTGATATCTCTAAAAATTTAGAATTTAGGTGGTATACAATATACAACAAAAATGTAGTAATTTGGGCAGCTGTATGTGTATTTGTTAGGTTTATATTTCAGTAATAATAAATCCTTGTTGTAATTTGGTAGATGTGTTTGCATAAGAATCCTTTGGGTACTTTAGTGTTCCTAGCTATCCACTTATTTTTATCAATCTACTTTTGGGTAATACATATGCTAATAGATAGTAAAAACCTCATAAAGTAGATCTTTTGAACTCGCTTCAAGTCATTATGAATAATCAATTAATATTGGGGTAAACGGTCTCTACTACGTAATGTTTACTTTTATTAACTCTTCGTGCAGACAATGAATTTGACATTAACGTGTTCAATTCAAAGATATACCAATTTAGGATCATATCAACTATAATGACCCATCTTATTACAATTCTACTATCTGATTATTTATGAAAACCTTCATGTGGAAATGTAGAGGGGGGTGAATACGTTATCGTTTAAAAACTTTAGATCTTTAGTATCAAATAGCTTATGAAGCTTGTTATAATATGAAAGTACCAATTATTGTTTGTGACTAATATGAAACATAGTAAACTAAGTTTTCACACAATCATGAACAAAGAATAGTATAGTGCAAGTATAAATGTAAAGAGATAAAGAAAGGAAAGTGCAAACCGAACACGAGGATTTATAGTGGTTCGGTCACGGATCTCCTTTCCGCCCTACTCCACTCTCCGAGTACCCAACTCGAGATTTACTTCACTAAATCAACAAGCTCCCTTCTCGGCGGAGAAAACCTTACAATCGTCGCTTACACTTTTTCCGGTACAAAGCTAAATACCGGCTCTAGTTCAAGGTAGAACCAACCTAACGCCGCCTATACAATATTTCCGACACTAAGCTAGATGTCGAGTTCTTTTACAAGGGTACAACCACTCCCAATATGTTTTATGGCTCAACATAACAAACCTTGTGTTTTATGGCACAAACACATAAACCATCTAATCTAGTTTGGTGAAAGTGTTGTTATGATGCAATGATGTTTACACTAATGATCCATGACACAAATGTCTAATGGATATGAATTACTACTTCTAAATGAACTTCCATTGATAGGAAGCCTTCATGATGAAGATCACAAGTTCCCTAAACTTGTTGTGATAGATCTTCAGCTTGTGGTGAGTGGGGATGGCTAGATCTCCAAGCTTTCCTTGGTTGATCAATGTAGAGTATGCTTACAACAAAGATGAATGTTAGAAGCATTATGATCATGATCATTAGGGTGTTTAATGTATGTTACTACATTGTTAATGATAGATCTAAATGTATGCAAGAAGGTGGAGAAGGTGTGTTTTCAAGTGGTGAAGAAATGAGAAAACAATGGGCTTCTATTTATAGGCAAAAGGGACAGAGTCCCACGGACCACGGTACCAAATAAAGGGTTCTGCCCTTTATGCATTTTGGTGCCGTGGGTGCCTGACAAGAAATCTAAAAATCTTTCTTCAAATCTTTTCAAGATGTTACCATATCTTACCAAGATCACATTTGATATATTGAGTGTCAATCTAACCAATATATTCAAGAGATCTTCAAAGGATTTCAAAGATGATGCATGCCATGATGTAACATGTATTTCCATTTTTAGATTAAAATGTTTATCAAAGTAAACTTGTAAAATGTATTATGTAACTAGTTAATAAAATGTCTAGTTACCTTTTGAAATACTTGTGAATGCAAAATGTAAAATGAGGTTCTAAATAGAATGGTTAACCTATTAAAATACTTAGTGACTCTAAACGTATTTTAAACATTCTATATGATTTGTTAATGGGTTTGATCATAATGCCACATAACAAACATGTACTAACCTGTGTTGTAACATACGAGGACTTGAGACATCGAGAGGTGTTGAATGTATGTTGAGACAAATGTAATTACAAGTAACTTGTACATTTTACGTTATGTATTACAAGTTACATGTTTGTCATCAATCAAAACCAACGATACTGTATAGATTAAATATCATAATATTTGCACTAACAATCTCCCCCTTTTGATGATGACAAAGATATGTAAACGTAATAGAAAGTAAAATGTAAAAGTTTACTTGTATCCTTACTACCTTTACATTACCTTCTCCGTTTACACTCTTCTCCCCTTTGTCGAAAACAAAAAGGGCGTGCCCTTGGAGTTTAACTTAATTTCTCCCCAAAAAGGCGAGCTTGCATCATCCCTAGTGAAGTTAAATCGTCCTACTTCAATCCGCCCCTTGTTTGGTAGCGGATCCATGGATCAAATAAAGAGGCTTAACCTACATCAAGGTTAGTTTTATGCAACAAAAATTATGAGAAAATATATGAAAAGAAAAATGCATAGCAATGTTAGCCTATTTTCTCCACTTTTTATCAAGCACAAATGCTTGTTGAAAAGTGAGAATGATGATAAATGCGTGCATGCTCCCCTTGACGGTTGCTCCCCCTTGTTTGAGGCGTCGAGGTATGATTAAAACCTACAAAACAAATATTAGTGCAAAACTATATTCGTCATTGAACGAGTAAGTGATATACAACAAAGTGTATATAAGATGCATTCAAGAATTCTTGACGGAAGCTCCTCTTGCTCTAGGGCATCAAGATGAACCTTCAAAATAAATATTAGTATAATAGAAGCTTTGTCTTTAGACAAATATGTCATATATAACCAAGTGTATAGACGATGCAATATGAGTGCTTAAAGGACATTCCTCCTTGTTCTAGGATGTCAAGAAGCACCTAAGATAAGAAAAATAATTTATGCAAACTTCATCCTTAGATGAGTAAATTATATACAATCGAGTGTATATGATGATGAACCTACAATGAAAACATTAGTGCAATATATTTCATCGTTTTCACAAAGAAAAATAAGATGTATATATGTGATAAATGATATAATCAAAGATCTCATGAAGTGTAGTCTCCTAATTACAATCATAAGAAAAGTGAGAATATAATATGATAAAAGCCTACAAAATAGTTCCTATAAAGAAGATATGAAGTCTCCCACCGGGTGTGCCATTAGTGGTGCTAGTGTTGGTGTCGGTTTACTAGTAGGATTCATGTGGTGATGGTAGATGACTCGAGATTTACAAAAGTAAGTTTTCGCTAATCCATGGTGGTGATGATTAGTGAAAGTGGTGATGGAAGGTGGTGGTGATTAGGTAGGAAGCTATTAAGGAGTTAGAAACTCATATGTATAGCAAATATAAAAATATGGACTCATGCAATCCTTTCGTCATGTCAAGTGACCAAAGCTAAGAGAAAAAAATATGAATGGACATTGCATTTCAATGATGCATAAGGGTTATGATTTGAATGATTTATTGATGCTAACAACCTATTGTTTTGAGCAAGTTCTCATATGCTTCAACCCAAGAGTAATCAATAATGCGTTCTATCTAAGAATATATAAAAGTGATAACATGAAGATAAATTCGTTCATTGATTGACACGAATTATAAAAATGACCTATTCTAGGTGACAATGGGAAAGGTAGTATTAGCATGGTTTTGACCGACATGGATGATTATCACTTTGAAAAGAAGTGAAGACAATATGGAAAATACTAATAATAATAATGAGTACCTATATGAGGATGAGAATGACATCATATAAGTGAGAGTTGGATGGACAAACGTGTTGGAAATGGCTGTTTTGATTAATATATCATTTGCACTGACAATGACATGCATGATATATGTCAAGCGAGTAAAGGATAAGATCCTATGATGGTGTTCTAGATAGTGAAGTTGTAAGGTGCTAGGTTAAGGAAAATCCTAGATTCGTTGATTGTGGAGATGAAGAAGTTTGTAAAACACATGAAGTGTTTTTCACTTGATGAGGTATTGGTGCAAACTTGTGATATAAGGTTAAAAAAGTTGAACTAGTTGTGGTTTCGTGAACCGGTTTTAGCTAAATGGTGTTTGCCTATGTGTTGGTATTTTAGAGTCTAAGAGACACAAAATTTGACAAAAGACAATTATGTGAATGGATTTCTCCATAAAATTTGACAAAAGACAATTATGTGGATGGATTTCTCTCCCCTTAATTGGTGGACATCCAACATAATGTGTATCAAATAAGGAATGACAATAAAGTGTTTAGGAGGTTATTTGGGTTAACGAAAGAGATGAGCTTAGTGATGTTTTTCTGGATGATGGTTAGCATACAATGAACTTCATCCTTAAAGTCACGCACCTCTTCTCGATTAATACGAGATGATCGTATGATGAGGCATGTGGTTTCCTAATAGGAAGTGAAGAGGATTAGAGTATTGTTATAACTAAATAATGATGGAGGTGATTTTTGGAAAGCGGAAGCAAAATGAGATTTGCAAAGAGGTCGGTTGAAAGACAAAAATGCAAAGCCAGCCTCTAGAACTCAATTCTATATGCTTTTAAACTATATGCAGGTGTAGGGGTCCCATAAAGCATAGTACTAATCTACATAGCAATAAAGAGGATTATGCACAATGAGCATATAAAAGTTAGAACCAAGTGAGATAACAAATAATTTGTTATCAACCTACAACACAAATTTGTAAGTGACAAAAGATGTTAACATGATAGAAATCAAATGATAACATATTATATAAGCAAAAACAACACATTGCACTTAGTAGACAAGAAATCATCACACAAGATAGCATCAAAACAATCATATTATGCAAGAATACGACTTTATTCAAGACATTTCAATATGAGATTTTTTTTTGTCGTTAGACTTAGATACTTAAGCATACTTGGATATACAATAATCTATGTGATTAATTTGTAAGATAAAAAGGCTTCTAAAAGTTAGTCATACCAAGAGCACTTTGACAGATTATATGTGCACACGTAGCAAAAAGATAGTGTGACAAGAAGCAAAAGAAACAAGATGAAAGATTCATGCAAGCCATGTTTAAGACATAACAATTTGGAGCATGTATCATTTAGACCATCTTGTGCATAGATTTAAGGAATGTCAACAAAGGACAATAGCTTTCAAACATGGATACATCAATGACATATTATGAGTTCACAAATAACACATTAGTCATGTGAAACATTATATAGATGACAAAAATTTCTTCAACCTTAAATATCATGCAAATCATGTTTACGCTTAACATTAAGTAGCATAAAGCATCACAAAAACTTTCTAGGTTTTACACATTTGACAATTAATCAAGTAGGTATCAAACACCAAGAAAATGTCAAGACAATTGATCATTTTAAACAAGAGCATGTATCATTTGGATCGTACTACACATCGATGTAATGAATGCCAACTAATAGCTTTCAAACACAAATATATCATATCAAAATTATCACATATCTAATGCCATATTATGAGTTCATAAGTAACATGTTAGTTATGCTAAAAATAATTCAAAAGTAAGCATCATGCAAATAAATTTTAGGTTTAAACGTTTAGTAGCATGAAACAAGAATACAAGCATTATGAAGATAAAACCGTACTAAGGTTTACACATTTGACTAGTTATCAAACACTAAGATAATGTCAAATCAACTTATCGTATCAAATAAGAACATGTAATCAACACATGTAAGTGCAATGCAAGTGGTTTTAAAAGAAAAGTCATATATACTACTTGTTTGATTAGTATTCCTAAGGAGAGGCAAACTATCAATGTTTTAACACTTACTTTAGGCAAGTATAGGAAAAAGGATTTTTCAAGTTGGAGAATGAATATGAGACTATTACTAGCGGTGCTCAATTAAGGCTAAACACGACCATTTTTACGGGTGATTCCACATACCCAACTTCTTCGTGAAGCAATTCAACCGTTAGGTCAAATTGAGTTTCTAGTGCAATAGGTTCTCCAATAGTCATTCTCATGTTAGAAAGATGGGAACTCCTACTTTTGCCTATTAAAGTGCATAAAAGATGATAGTTTACCAATACTTGGCTTAATGTGACACAACTAATATGCAATATAACTAAGGTGATGAAGATGTCATGTTATACACATGAATTTAAACAATATGTTTTAATCTTGTGTTTAGAATCTAAGTTTGTTCAAATTATATAGCTAATTGTATGATCTAATGGATGACATCTTTTGTGTTGAGTTGAAATGTATACTTTAAATGTGATTTGATTATCTAAGACTAGGGAATGGAATATGTTAAATTAAGAACATTCTCAAGAAAGCTCTTTTTATTTAACAAGAATCTAAATAAGGTTACCAACTTCAATAGATCATGTGTATGTTCTAGAGATGTGTAGTTTTAACCTTGGATGTGCACAAGGTTTGAGCAAGGTTAGGTTATGATCTATGCTTGAAAGGAAATGGATACAAATAGTATCTTTCAACAAATGAGATTATCCCATGGGATAAAGTTATCATGCTTATGAAAACAAGTATGACAAAATGAATTGGATATGCTAGTTCATAGAACTTGTAGATGTTTGTTTCAAGATCATTTAGCCAATGAGGTGTAATGAAATCTCTTGTAACACAACTATTTATGTCGCAAGAGTGATGCATAGGATATACAATATCCTTTTAACAAAATGAAAGCTTAACGCATGAATCTTAGTCATAATGTTCTTCAAAACATCATGTTTTCCTAAATGAAGATATGAAGCCAAAGTGTTTGAATCGGATAGTCCCATCTAAATAAACTTGGTCTCAAGATTATATTCACTAGATGATGACAAGATGAATTCACTCGAGTTTCTTATGTATACTCCTCAAGAGTCATTGTTGCTTGGGGTGTATGATGTTGGCTTTGAGATTGCATTTTAACATATGTTGTTAAAATGTTGATTTGAGGTTTAACTAAATTTATGCGAAGTAACGACAAAGTATTAATAATACTTTGATAATTTGTGAAGGTAGTACTACTTATACCTAGTGGAAATTGACAACAATTACCAAGAGCACCATGCTTATTTGATAGTTGAGGTTCTAGCCATAATGAATTATCTAAGTCCTTATATGTGGGAAAGAATGGTTGAGTTTGTTCAAATGTGCATTTGATTCAGTACAAGTGTTGGACACAAGGGCTTTTTGAGCAATACACTCAACGAATTCAAATGATGGTAAGGATGGTGGATTGGTTGATCTAGGTGGTAGGTCTTCTAGTGTGTCTAAATAAGGATGTGGTGATGTAGGGGTTTGTTGTGCTATGGGAGTACTTAGGTTGATTATTTGTCCATAGATGTTGAACACAAAAAGTACGGATACTAATTCTTATGGTTCATTGGTTGCTACAACTAGTGGGTGAAGTGCTTGAAGTTTTGGTCTTGTATATTGAAGCTTGGGGCTGAGGTATAGGTGCACCTTGAAAGGGCACGTTTGATTTAAAGGATGCTCTTGGAAGTTCATGAGCAACATGCTTAATGGTGCCAAAAGATGGAAGAGGGATAGTAGGTGTCAAAGAGGGATAAGTGGCACAATGGGTTGTTTGTTTTGGATAAGTGTTTCAACATGTGTTGTTAAAATACTTGGGTGTTGATTTTTCGGATATGACTTTTAATGACTACAATCGTAAGTCGCATATACTTGAATATTTCGGATGAAATACTTAAGTTGTCAATCCTAATTTGTTGAGATTATAAAGCTTAGATTGAACTCAAGGATAACAAGACTTGATAGTATGTCTTTAACATACGTGTGAGTTATGACTCTATGTAAATACTTATCGTCTTGAAGGATGACACATTATTTTCATGTTAACCAAGTGAGGCAATACATGTAGATACAAAACAATATCTATAGTCATATGATAGACTTGTGTATGATATCTTTGCAAATAATGAGTCCAGATTTGTTAGTCTCGGTAAGTCATCTAAGTCATCCTCAAACGGGTGAGGAGATGTTGGTGGTGTTTGCACAAAGTACAAGTTTTGGATACTTTGGTAGTGAAGGTGTTTTGGATGGTTGTGAAGTAGTCATAATGGTGGGTGATTTTGGTGGTGGAGTTTGAAGTACTCAAGTTTAAAAGGTTCACATCTTGAATGGGTGATAAGATGTTGAGAGGTAATGAGTCTGAGGATGAAGAGTTCAAGTTAATGAAGCAACAAGATCGAATGCTAATCCTAGTGGTTTTCTTAAGTGGCTTATTTGAGGATTTAGTCATTTTGACTTTGCTTTAAGAAATGCTAAGCTTGAGGAAAAGTAACAGTGAATGTGTGAAAATGACCATCATGAATGTGTTGATTTATCGAGCTAAGGATTCACGGATTTGATGTTAATTTATACAAAGATGGTAGTTTCTAATGAGATGGAAGTGTCTAAGATCATGTCAAACATCCTAAGTTAATCCATTGAGGATGTGTTGAGTGAGACATGAAAGATATGCATTAACAACTATCCTAGAAACAAAATTTGGTAAATTAGATTATGGATTTAGTAAAATTCAACAACTTACCAGAGAATCCATGTCACCAATTTTTGCACAAAGGAACCCTTAATTTGGTGCTGGTCCGCCTGCAGTGAATGGCGGTACCAAAATGCATAATGACGGTACCAACTTTTGGTGCCGTCTAATCCGTGGACACCGTAAAACTTCACAGATCCATTTTTTAGGTGTCAGGGAGTTTTCCGAAACCTGAATTTTGCTTAAAACATGTGACATTAATCATTTCTAGTTAGGAAAAGTCAATAACACATATACAAACATAGTGGAGCATAGACTTTGACCAGGGGCTAACGATTTTCACATATAAGTGAAAATGGGTAAAATTTGATAACACCCGTGTTATCCCCCTGCATGAAACGGTTAGCATACATCAATGTTTTAAGTTAGTTTATCATCCTACAAAGCGAAAACACATATATTACATCATACAACATTGTTTTTGTCCTTGTACCAAACACTCTCTTAAAAACTCCATATTTCAAAGTACTTGACTAATTTAGTTAGTACTCATTGATAATTGAGTTATGACATTTCATAAGTTATGCGAGATTTTAGTATAACCTATGCAAAGAAAGTTATCTAATTCTACAACCGATGGTAAAACAATTTTCCAACTTAGTGCACAAAATCTAGCAAAGTCCTATTGTGCATAAACAAGAAATCGTCAAACTAGAGAATAAATAACATGGCAAGATTGACACTTATATTATGCAAACAAACAAGTGTAAACAACAATTTGAAAATAAGCAAGCACCATATATGCAAACAACATAAACAAGTAGTCATTTAGCATAGCATAAAATGAAAAACACTTTTCGTCATTTAGCGTTTAAGTATGACGATGTATACCAAGCTTGATTAGTTTCCTTTAAACATATTACCAAATTAATTAGTTTCAAAAGAAGTTGTATCAAAGTTCTAAGAATACCAACTTAAATTGTTTGATTCAAAAATTTGAGTTTTTATGTTAAAGCGAAACTTAATATTTTAGACATACTGTAGTATTTGGTCTATTTTACTTATTTAAAATTAGACTCAGGCCATGAAAGTATTTTTAAGTGAAAGTAGACTCAATTCCCTTTAAAATGATAGGTGGCTCGACTCATACGGACTTACGGTTAATTAGTTATGATTTTTGAAGTTGCCCAAAATCAGATATCTGTACTGCACGGATTCCACGGAACCAAATAAAGGGATCCGCCCTTTATAAGATTTGGTGTCGTGGTCCTCTAGAGACATTCACCAAAACTAGTATTTGACATAGAGAAAACGTGTGTGACTTACTAGAATTCATAGTAAACATATAATACACATATTTAACAACATATCTACTTATGTAACTTATCTTAAACATTTACGGAGGTGATTTTTCAACTAGATTTAGAGTTATCCCAAACACTCCTTTAAAATCATATTTCTTCGTAAATTTTCTATAAGCACTCAATACAATACTTACTAGTTCTTTCAACAAACTTTTATTTTATGTTTCAAGAAAACCTTCAAGCTTGTATACAAAGTTACATTTAACAATAAAATTTTTAAGTATAATTAGCAAAACATTTTTCATATTATTTTTCGCTTCAATGGTAATTTGATACATGGATCGTACTCTATTTTAAAAACCATTTGTTTTGAAAATAAGAGCCACGTGGCTCTGATACCAATTGTGGAAACGTAGAGGGGGGTGAATACGTTATCGTTTAAAAACTTTAGATCTTTAGTATCAAATAGCTTATGAAGCTTGTTATAATATGAAAGTACCAATTATTGTTTGTGACTAATATGAAACATAGTAAA
Organism: Chrysanthemum makinoi; assembly: GCA_910596185.1. NCBI lineage: Eukaryota > Viridiplantae > Streptophyta > Magnoliopsida > Asterales > Asteraceae > Chrysanthemum > Chrysanthemum makinoi. Next base: position 181,100,095 of record OU343218.1, on the reverse strand, counting down.
CTAAGTTTTCACACAATCATGAACACCAAACCACATCACAAACAATAGTATAGTGCAAGTATAAATGTAAAGAGATAAAGAAAGGAAAGTGCAAACCGAACACGAGGATTTATAGTGGTTCGGTCACGGATCTCCTTTCCTCCCTACTCCACTCCCCGAGTACCCAACTCGAGAGTTACTTCACTAAATCAACAAGCTCCCTTCTCGGAGAAAACCTTACAATCGCCGCTACACTTTTTCCGGTACAAAGCTAAATACCGGGCTCTAGTTCAAGGTAGAACCAACCTAACGTCGCCTATACAATATTTCCGACACTAAGCTAGATGTCGAGTTCTTTTACAAGGGTACAACCACTCCCAATATGTTTTATGGCCCAACATAACAAACCTTGTGTTTTATGGCACAAACACATAAACCATCTAATCTAGTTTGGTGAAAGTGTTGTTATGATGCAATGATGTTTACACTAATGATCCATGACACACATGTCTAATGGATATGAATTACTACTTCTAAATGAACTTCCATTGATAGGAAGCCTTCATGATGAAGATCACAAGTTCCCTAAACTTGTTGTGATAGATCTTCAGCTTGTGGTGAGTGGGGATGGCTAGATCTCCAAGCTTTCCTTGGTTGATCAATGTAGAGTATGCTTACAACAAAGATGAATGTTAGAAGCATTATGATCATGATCATTAGGGTGTTTAATGTATGTTACTACATTGTTAATGATAGATCTAAATGTATGCAAGAAGGTGGAGAAGGTGTGTTTTCAAGTGGTGAAGAAATGAGAAAACAATGGGCTTCTATTTATAGGCAAAAGGGACAGAGGCGTCCACGGACCACGGTACCAAATAAAGGGTTCCGTCCTTTATGAATTTTGGTGCCGTGGGTGCCTGACAAGAAATCTAAAAAATATTTCTTCAAATCTTTTCAAGATTTTACCATATCTTACCAAGATCACATTTGATATATTGAGTGTCAATCTAACCAATATATTCAAGAGATCTTCTAAGGATTTCAAAGATGATGCATGCCATGATGTAACATGTATTTCCATTTTTAGATTAAAATGTTTATCAAAGTAAACTTGTAAAATGTATTATGTAACTAGTTAATAAAATGTCTAGTTACCTTTTGAAATACTTGTGAATGCAAAATGTAAAATGAGGTTCTAAATAGAATGGTTAACCTATTAAAATACTTAGTGACTCTAAACGTATTTTAAACATTCTATATCATTTGTTAATGGGTTTGATCATAATGCCACATAACAAACATGTACGAACCTGTGTTGTAACATACGAGGACTTGAGACATCGAGAGGTGTTGAATGTATGTTGAGACAAATGTAATTACAAGTAACTTGTACATTTTACGTTATGTATTACAAGTTACATGTTTGTCATCAATCAAAACCAACGAGACTGTATAGATTAAATATCATAATATTTGCACTAACACTTCACTTCATAGGTCCTTGTTTTTCCTTGCTGCTACAAAGCCCTTATTTGTTTGATGTTTATTTTGCAGCTGATGCCGGATCAGTATCCCTGACAAATCATTGGAAAAACTCATCAGTTAAGATGTAACACAATAGCAAAGCAATGTGTAAATTTAATCTAGGTTCCTACTTCTTTTTAACCCTTCTCCTAGAAGATCTCCCTTTGATGTCTACAGTTTTCTCATCTGTGAGGTGTTCTGGCAAGTCAATAAAGAGCCTACATCCGTAAAACACACATTAATTACAATAGCAACATAACGGTTAAGTAATTCATATTTTGCAATTTCAAATATACCGTTTCTTGATATTCTTCTTAACAGCTGCCCTATCTTTGATATGTTCTATCTCTTCTTTATCCGACCCTGAATCCTCAATAACATACCTAACATACAAAAACATTACTTGTCATGGTAGGTTATACTTTGATTGAGAAACAAATTTATGCCATACAAACCTTCATGTTTTCTTCTGCTCATCTACTTCAGTTTTTGAATCCTCAAGCTCATCCCTTTAACAGCCAACCATTAATGAGATTTGATTGGTTAACTTATAAACTTTCGTTAAATGTGAATAGATATATCATTGCCTAATCTCTCGTCTGGTTTTTCCTCAGCTGGCTTTGATGGAGTAGAGAGAGATGGATCATCAGATAATTTCTTCAAGTGGAGCTTTTCCGTAGAAGTAGTTGCAGCCACATTTACCTCTTCTCTTTTAGTTCCAGCATATCCGGTAGAGACCTTAAATTATACAGACGACAATGACAGGTTAGGCAGCTTATGTTAAAATATGTGTGCACATGAACATTAGGTTAGTTGCCTTACTCTTTTTTGTTGTTTTCAGAAACCAATGTCGGAGTAGGAGCTTCCATCGGAGAACTGCCTTCCACTGTGGTGGAGGTTGCACTTTCGGCTGTATCCGGGTCCTTGCAAATCCCAGGACATGTGAAGCTCTCGTAGCTCCCATGTTCGTAGTAAGTATGAGTCTTTATCTCCATTGTGTGTGTAGTACCCACAATATTGGCAATGGCACGTGGAAGCATAGCTTGATCAACTGAATCCTGCAAAGAGAGGAATAGGTTGGACAAGATAATTGAATTTATATGGGTGAATATTAATGTACCTCATCCTCTATCCCAAAAAGTGGATCCGTTGGATGCTTAACCAAGCCGTATCGTTAAAGAGGACAACAACCATCTATGCCGTCTCGTTTGATATACCAAGATCTAACCTGTACCTGCACAGCCGGTATTACACAGAAAAAGTAAGAATTAATTCATTTCATCTGTTATCACAGTATCATTTTTACAACCATAAAACTTGCACGACCTTATAACCAGGTAATCGGTGGATTATTTGTAGGAGTCACAATAAAACTGACCGTCTTGCCTGGTCAGGACTTTTTTGCATTGCTCACCCCCGCATGATTGATAATTCCACCCCTTCCTGGTTATCACATTATTGATCCTTACCTTGCAATGGAAAGTTGATGTCTGAAAAGGAACGAAGGATATTAATCGAAGAAGTGGGAGTGTGGGACAATAATTATATACACTAAGCATGAGGCTGAAAGATATCTACATCATTTCTCCTATTCCTTGCCCACATAAGCACATTCTTGAGTGTCCCTGGCTTTGGTACATAGTGATCAACAGGTACGGTTTCCTTCTTTGGATTCATACCACTGCATGTACCATTAACGATAATCGATACCATGTGACAAATTATTAAGCGTGCATGGAAAATGTAACTGTGCATACCTAATGCCTCCTTTGAATTCTCTTAGGGCTGGGATGTCATCATCTTCCAGAAACTATGTGGACGAACTACTCGACAAATAGAGCTTATCTGAAAGGTAAATACAAATACCAAGTCAATTCTTGTATGGTTTAAACATTATGAAAACATTAGGTGGGCTGGACAATTACTATTGTAGTGTTTAGCATTGACCGCAATTAGTATCACGGCACATAATCCTGTATGTTTTTCCTTTTTTTCAACCAACACTTCGCAAAGCCCCGTCCATAGGGTCACCCTACTTGACTGTCCATTGGTGACGGAACACGATGCAAAACATGTGATTAGGCATATTTGATTAGTTGTACCAACCATACACAAATAAACATACCTTTGATTGGCAATATAGAAATCAAGATTTCTAGAACCTGTTTTCCTGCCAACGTTGGTGACGTAACCTATAACATCTGTACAGTGTACCATAGTAATAATAATATGTATAATGTCAATATCAAGACTAAATATTCTAGCAAAATGTCTTTACCAATCAAAAATTTATTGTTGGTTGGTTCAATGCTCTCAAAAGGGACCAATTGAAATGGATGCTTGACAAAACCATCTGCCTTGATCACATCTTTCCTTACCGTCGTGGACCCATCAAATTCAATCATGTACTGTGCATCTTTGATAACCCTGTACTCTTCCTTATTTTGTATCACAATAAAATCTTTTATGGAGTAAATCATGCCATAGTGTAACTTGCAACAAAATTATGAGAAACCGCAACTTTTGAGGTACAATGCATAATATTACCCAGCAAAATAAAAAAGCTATTTAGTGAATCATATTTGACAAAAGCATATTTCAGGTTGACAATTTTAATAACTTGCAGGAAAACAAAGGCGCACGCTACCTTGCCATCATACACAATGAAATCCGTACTCAAATAACGATATGTTTTAGCATTCACATCCCATTTTCTGCACAACATGACTACAATAGTGCAGGATACACCAACCTCCAGTTCATCAATGAAGAGCTAATTCTTTCCCTCAATTGGCATGTCTGACCTAATGGCCTTACCTGTACATGCTTGGCTGGACCTGTCTGCCATTTTTTTGAAGCAGTTCAATTCTGAAGAGGAGCAAATAGAGGTGGGGATGCCTGCAACCTAGGTGTTGGAAGATTAGTCTCTATATTAGCAAGCTATTAAGTCTAGGGGTTAAAGTGTCATATTTGCTTGAGTCCCAAGCTTTACGTTTTCCTTATTCTGTTTTTTGGAACCGACTTAGGAGTCATTGTTAGAGTCGGTTTATCTCCCCCCTCTTTTCTATACAAGGAGGTGAGGGGGGAGGGGTCTTGTATGTTATTCTTTCAATACTAATCATTCGGTTAGGGTAACTTACTTGTGCATTATCTTTCTCAACCACGCCTTCAAGATCGAAGTTATCCGCTTGCTAGTAACCGGTTGTTAGGGATCTAATCCTAACAAGTGGTATCGAGCCGTTTTGCGGTTATCTAATTATCTAGGCGATCGAGAAGGGTTCTTCATTGCTCGGTTCCCCGGTAGGAGCGAGGGGTGTGTTTCGTTTGGGCTACCGGTGTAATCGACAACCAACGCTTGGTTTTTCAAAGTTATTGAAGATCGGTGCGGTTGGTGTTCCCGGTTTTGTTCTCGAGAACAGAAGAAGATAAACACGAAGGTGTGGTTGGTATTTTCTTGTCAAGTGTTTACAAAGAAGACAAAGAACCAGTGGTTGCTTTTTATATTAAAAAGCAAGATATCTAAGTGGGAGATTTTATTTCCTTTCTTTTTATTATATTAAGAAAAGAAAAGGATATTAAATTAAAGGGTATTGCACAAGGGACTTTATTGTTTTGTGATTGTGGGGATTTTATCACAAGGTTTAGCAAATCAATAAAGGGTTTTAAAGAATGACAGGAGCCAAGTTTGAGATCGAGAAATTGATGGAACCGGTGATTTCGGTTATGGAGAGTTAAGATGCGTGCTTTATTAATCCAACATGGATGTGAAGCGTACTGGAGGTTTTACCCATGACTATGGATGCTACAAAGAAAAGCCGAAGCTAAACAAGAAAGCTCACAAAGGCCATGATTTTGTGTTTAGGTAACAAGGTTCTAGAGAGGTTACCGGGAGACGATCGCAGGGGTTTGGACTCAAGCTCGAGACTTTGTACATGACAAAGTCCTGGCCAACAAGTTGTACCGAAGAAGAAGTTGTACACATTCTACATGCCTACTGGATCTAACGATTCGAAAGCATATAGATGAGTTCAACAAAATCGTTGTTGATTTAGCAAATATTGAGGTAAAATTCGAGGATGAAGATCTTGCTTTATTATTACTCACTTCTTTACCAAAGATCATACGAACACTTTGTGGATACCTTGCTTTATGGACGGAAGCTTTGACTTGAGGATGTGATGGCCACACCGAATTCAAAGGAAATCAAAGAAAGATCTAAGGCGAAGGGGATGATGGTGAAGGGTTATACGTGGAGGGAAGATCCGATAGCGTGAATTCGCGATCGGCCTAGGGAAAGTCAAGATCAAAGTCTCGAGGTGGAAGACTCAAGTGCTATATTTGCCAATCTGAGGAGCACTTGAAGAGAAACTGTCCAAAGAATAATCGCAAGAAGTCAAATGGTTTCATCAAGAAAGATGATCAGCCAAGCTCTAGTGGTTCGATTTATGACGGTTCTGAGGTGATGATTGTTATGAGTGCAGAGGCTTTGCTAGATTGGATCATGGATTCAGGAGGTTCATACCATATGACACCAAGGTTAGATTTATTTTTGATTTTCTCGAATGCGATAAGGTGGTACTGTTGGGTGACAATGTGGAGTGCAAGATCGAGGTATTGGCAAGGTAAGGGTAAACCGAAAGATGGGTCAAGTTTTGTATTACACAATGTCGTATATTCTCGAATTGAAAAGAAACTTGATATCGCTGGAACTCTTGAAAAAGAGGGATATACCGTAAAATTGCAACAGCAAAATCAAGGTGATTAATGGTTCCGTGGTTGTTTTATCCGAACCCGGGGAAAATTGCGATACTCTTTGGATGGCCATGCAAAGTGCGGGTGAGCTTAATGCTAGTGTTGAAGAAAAAGACAGCCTTGCCTGTTTGGCACAAACGACTAGGACATATCAGTGAGGCGGGACTACAGTGTGCCGGAAAAGCAGAGTTGTTTGGCAAGAGGAGTCTAGGTAAGCTCGATTTTTGTGAGAATTGTGTTCTGGGAAAGTCACATCGAGTCAGTTTCGGTGAAGGAAGGCACACTACTCAGGGAGTGATAGACTATGTTCATTCAGACTTATGGGGTCCGTCTCTGGTGGAATCATTGGGAGGTAAGAGGTATTTCTTATCTATTGTTGATGATTATTCCAGGAGGGTATGGGTTTATATTCTCATGTTCAAACACGAAGCATTTGGAAAGTTCAAAGAGTGGAAGCAGTTAGTAGAGAATCGATCGGGAGGACGGTTAAGAAGCTTAGGACGGATAATGGTCTTGAGTTCAGAACCGAGTTTGAATGTGCACCGAGAGTGGGATTGCTAGACATTTGACATTGTCGCGATGCCGCAGCCAGAATGGATTAGCGAAACGGATGAATAGAACTCTCATGGATAAGGTACTGCTTATTAATTCACCGATTGCCCAAGACCTTCGGGCGAAGCGACATGTACGGCCGCGATATCTTATAAACAGTCACCATCGCATGGCGATTGAGAAAAGACTCCTATGGAGATGTGGTCGGGACATCCAAGTGATTATGGGATGTTGAGGATTTTCGGTCGCATATTCACACGCGTTAAACAAGGTAAGCTCGAGCCGAGAGCAAGAAAATGCGCTCTTTGGGGTATCCCAAGGTGTGAAGGGGTACGTGCTATACAAAGCTTGATAATGAATCACCTAAGATAGTCACTAGCGTGGACGGGTCTTCACGAAAGTGTCATGTACAAATACATGTTGAAGGATTCTCGTGCACCGATAAGTCCGTTGAGGAATTACAGGTTGAGGTGGAACCGCAGAGGTTAAATAATCGCTCGCTTGAGGAAGATCGCATGATGATCGAAGATGGCGATGGCGATGAAGATGCAGGGATCGTGATCATGATCAAACACCGGATCTCACTGATTATCGCTTGGTTCGGGATAGAGAGCCAAGGACAAGAATGAAACCTTTGAGGTTTCGGGATGAAAGTAATATGGTCGCTGCTGCTTGTCTGCAGCAGAGGAAGAAGATACTCATGAACCATTAACATACCAGAGGCAGCTTGCTTGTGAAGACAGTTCTAAGTGGAAAGCTGCTATGGATGAAGAGATGGATTCTCTGATGAAGAATAAGACCTATGAGTTAGTAGATCATCCAAAGGGCAAAAGCCGGTGAGCTGCAAATGGTCGTCAAGATAAAGGAAGGGATTGAAGGTGTTCAAAAGCCTAGGTACAAGGCGAGGTTGGTGGCTCGTGGATTCACACAGAGGCGTGTATTGACTATAATGAATTATTTTCGCCGTAGTTCGACACACATCTATTCGGTTATACTTGCATTGATCGTGTAGAGATTATGAGCTGGAGCAGCTTGATGTAAAGACAGCATTTTTACATGGTAATCTTGAAGAAGTGATCTACATGAGACAACCACCGGGTTATGAACAAGGTAACAAGGTATGTTTGTTAAAGAAATCCCTTTATGGATTGAAGCAAATACCTAGGCAATGGTATAGGAGGTTTAATGAGTATATGCCGAAAGCAACGGGTTTAAGCGTAGCGCCATTTACCGTGTATATTACAAGAGTTATGCACCAGGTGAGTATATCTATCTATTGTTATATGTAGATGATATGCCGATTGCTTGTAAAAGCAAGGCTGAGATTGGGTCTATCAAGTCTTTGCTTAAAAAGGAGTTCGACATGAAAGAGCTCGGGAAGCAAAGAAGATTCTTGGTATGGAGATCATCGTGGATCTGAGTCGCAAGATTCCGAGGGTGTCACAATCCGAGTATGTTTCTAAGATTTTAAATAATTTTAGAATAGACAATGGAAAATCGGTTAAGATGTTATTGGGTGGCACTTCAAGCCGCTGAAGGATTGCCCGGTTAGGGATTGTGATGTTGAAAGGATGAGTAAGGTGCCATATGCAAATGCGGTTGGGAGCTTAATGTACTTGATGGTGTGCACGAGGCCAAACATAACGTGCGCGTAAGTGTAGTTAGCGATATTTGGCGAATCCGGTAAAAAGCATTGGGAAGCGTGAAGTGGATTTTGAAATATTTGCAGGGCAATCGCAAACGCTGGTTTGGTGTATGGGATGTGATCGTGGCAACCATGTGGACGTAATGTGTTTGTTGATTCGCACTACGCTAAGGATCCGGATAAAGGTAGGTCTATCACCGTTACGCTGCTTTTAGTATTGTGGATGTGTTGTAAGCCGGAAGGCAACGCTACAACACGTGGTGGCTCTTTCAACTACAGAGGCGGAGTATATGGCCCTTACAGAGGTCCGGAAGGAAGCTATTTGGCTAAGGGGACTCTTGGAAGAGTTGGGCGCGGAGCTTAACAATGTGGCGCTTAATTGTGATAATCGGCGCGATTCACTTATCGCGAATCATGTTTTTCATGAAAGGACTAAGCACATCAATGCGTATCACTTTATCGAGAGGTCTTGGAAGCAAAGACGGTTGAAATTCGGGTGGGTAATCGAACACAATGTTGCAGATGCCTTGACGAAGGTGGTACTGGATCAAGCTTCAAAGACTGCTTGGAGTTGCCGAGTGTCCGAGTAGGCTAATATAAAGCCTAAGGTGGAAATTGTTGGAAGATTAGTCTCTATATTAGCAAGCTATTAAGTCTAGGGGTTAAAGTGTCATATTTGCTTGAGTCCCAAGCTTTACGCTTTCCTTATTCTGCTTTTTGGAACCGACATAGGAGTCATTGTTAGAGTCGGTTTATCTCCCCGCTATCTCTATAAAAGGAGGTGAGGGGGGAGGGGTCTTGTATGTTATTCTTTCAATACTAATCATTCGGTTAGGGTAACTTACTTGTGCATTATCTTTTCTGTCAACCACGTCTTCAAGATCGAGTTATCCGTTGCTAGTAACCGGGTTGTTAGGGATCTAATCCTAACACTAGGCAATGATCACAATATTTATTCACCTGCAAGCCATCATGGGAGCGTTATGTAATTATGTATGATTAATGTCGACTTATAAAATTCTCAGGCCTGTGTTGTAATTGCACAATAATGTGCAAATTAATTCAGCTGATTAACTTAAAACCTGTACAAATCCCCCATTGATGGTTGCATTCACATCGCCTTTGTTGAGGCGTGAAGAAAAGTTCCCCAACGCTAACCACATTTATCATGATGACTTTGCATTCAATATTGACACTGAATCTTTTAGTAGATAAGATGATATGAATTAGAAAGTCTCGTATCTCAATTGCGTTCAAGAAGATTTCATCTTTTCATATCACCAGTTTAAAAAAATGATTTTTTTTTCTTATTTCTCGGGGTAATTTCTTAATCATGCCAAACAGTGGAATTATATAAAATTTCTCAATCAATTTCATTTCTCTACATTTCTATTCCTTACTTCATTTCATTTCTCTATACCAAGTGTTTAAAGATTATTGTGGACTACATAATTTTCATTGAAAGTTTCTTTTCTATAGCAATCAAAAGCTATAATTTTGCATAATTTGACAAGAAATTAAAGTTGAGAGTGATGCACTTGTACAACCCAAGTGATACATTTATAAATGAAACTAAACTACATACATATTCCAATCATATTCTTGTGACACCAGTGTTAATTAACTATACGTCAAAGTTAATTAGCATATGGTTAGGATCAAATGAGAAGAAAAATTAAAATAAGAATGATAAGAAGAAACCACAACCACTCATTTCAGATGCATCTACAAAAATGGATGCATCTTCCCTTAAAATTCTCCCTTCTATTTTAAATGTGTGGTTAGAAATCCTTCTTATTCTTCTCATTTTAGTTTTTCTTGTTACCGGATCCCTTCCCAGTCTTGTTAATATAACATGGCAAAATAATATATCATATCATATGCACTTATATACAAATCAAATAATCATGGTCTAAAAAACCAATCACAAGAATCATCTCAGTTATATTAACTATACGAATAAAATAACAAATTAGTTATATACAAGTTAAAAAACGATATGATCTAGTGTAAGGCTTTTGGAAATAGCAATTAAAATATCAATTCAAGAGGATATAACGACGCACATATATGATTTTGAACTATGTGTAAACTTTTAAGCTTCAATACCACCTTTATACATGTGTCATGTTCTAAGTTCATAAGAACTATAAATAAAACACGTACTAGCTAGAAAGCCAACATCTACGTTGCAGAGTTGGTCAGGAGGTATTATCACACGTGAGAGGTCTTAGATTCGAGTCTCTCTGTGAAAGGTTTTCTCTCGGGGTGGGATCTGTGATGGTTCTGCCCCATAAATGCGTAGATTCGAGGCTGGGAGGGACTACCTTCTTGATAAGTATTGTGGAATCGAATCACTGACTATAGTATTATACTAACTCGCTGGTAAAAAAAAAGAAAAAGAAAAAAAAAGAGCCTATATTGCATAGCAAACGGTGGAAAACGAGAGAAAAGAAAAACATAACTAAAAGTTTAGAGCATGTGATAATGTGATATGAACATATGATTGAGAGAATGAAAGTATGATTAAAGCAATCAACCTTTAGGTGTATATATAAGAACAAAGAGTGATGATCAAATAAGAAATAAAAGTAAAGGTGAAAGCTAAAGATACGTAACCTATTTATTTAAAACAGACGATCTACGCTACGAACTTTGAAAATTACCATTCTACGCAATATACTTTCAAATTTGAAACGATCTACGTAATATGACCGGGAACTAGTAGGTTACAAGGTTACAAACTTTGAAAATTACAGAAATGGTCCCTATGGCTTGCGTTGACTTTCATCGGTCATCCCTTGACTTTTTTTTTCACTTAAAAAAGTTATAGTTATGGTCCTTATTGTTGGGAATTAAGGTAAACTACTGATTCTGCCGAAGATTCTGCCGAAGAGATTCTGCCGAAGAAGAATGGATTCTGCTGAAGTTATACTTCAGTAAATGCTAAAGGTATATTGTGTTGTCAGCTGAAAGTGCTACCAACGTAGGAGAGATAAGCTCAAGATAGAGTAAAAGTCACCGTATTAAAGATAGGTTGGCTGCAGATATGGAGAGCTTAATCGTAATAAACAAAATGATGAACAAAACAATATGATTAGTTGCATGCTTGTCTAGATGCATGCTTAGTCTATGTTTGTATTAGGAGTGTAAATTGTCAACGCTCATTAGGGTTTCTTGCCTATATAAGAAACCATGCTTAGTTTGTAATAGATAAGGTTTTTGAAAAGTCTTTCAAGTCTTGTAAAACATCTGAAACATAGAGTTTCTATAATCAAAAGATCCATAGAGGATCAAAGAGTTCTTAGTTATTGTAACTTGTATTTTATTTCCGCTACAAAATACTAGTTGTAGAGATCTTCTATTAGTTTGCTTGTGATTACATAGGCAACACTAACGATCTCCGAGTGCTTAAAGATCTATCAAGGTCTTTGTGTTTTCAACAAGTGGTATCGAGCCTCGAAGTCTCTACGATACTAAGAACATTCATTCACCATGCCCGATCCGATAACGAAACCTAAGTCACCAACACAAACAACACCAACACCACTTCCATGCAAATGTCTCTCAAACAAGAATGGTAAACTTCCTTATTTGAAAAGGGAAGAATATGAACTTTGGGCTATGAAGATGGAAAACTGGATTTCCAATATTGATTGGAATCTGTGGGAGGTTGTAAAGAAAGGAAACATTTTGAAGAAGATGATCCCTGACAGGGGTGGGAAATTTATCATGGCTCCACCAAAAACCGCCGAAGAGGTACTAGCTATGCAGAGAGAGCATAAAGTAAAGACCATTCGCTTCAAGCCATTCCGAAGATCATCAGGTGATTTTCATCATATGGATGATGCAAAGGACATATGGATGGCTCTCAAAGCAAGGTTCGTTGGAAATGAAGAATCAAAGAGAATGAGGAAGTCCATGCTGAGACAACAATTTCGTGACTTCAATATCTCAAGAAGAAGGCATTCACAAAGGATACGACAGTTCCATAGGATCTTGAGTCACTGAACCATTAATGCAAAACCGATAATGATGATCTGCAACTCAAAGTTCCTTCGATCGTTACCTCCATCATGGTTACATGTAAGTATTGCTCTCAAAGCTAAAGGAGGGCTGGATATGCTTACCTTTGATGAGCTATATAACACTCGTAACCCTTGAACCTCATGTCGAACTCCCTACCGTACATCTTCTTCCTCGCCATGCAGCCTTTTGTTGGGACATCTCACTCAAACATGATGGTACCTGCTCCTAGTTCCAACTATTTTCCATCATCTACTAGTTCCAACTACTTTCCATCATCCTCCGCCTCCCACTCCATCACATAACACTCGTCCCACGCCACCATCTTCTCAATCTAAGACTAGTAGTGTGATGGAGGATGTTCTTCATTCATTTGTTGTGACTATGATACTCAAAGATCTTGCATATGAAGACTTTGATCAGTTGGACCCACTTGAAATGGAGGAGATGAAACTAAAATGCAGTGGCATTATCGCTGGACATCAAAAGGTTTGAAGAGAAGTCCTGAAGGAAGTTTGCTTTCAAGGAAAGGAACCACCGCTTTGATAGGAGAAAAGTCAAGTGTTTCACTTGCCACCAGATGGGGCATTTCTCAAGGGAATGTAAAGACAGGAAAAGTGGAGATGGAGCAAACTACCTTCCTATCGCCAGTAAACAACAGAAGTTGGAGCTTCAGCAGCTCTCCTCACCATGGATGAACAAGTCAACTAGACTGCACATGAACCTGTGAATGAGGAAGCTCATGATTCTGATAAGCTTGGATTTCTGGCAAGGTGTACTTCGGATGAAAGGCATGATCAGCTTGCCTTGATGGGACTATCTCAGGTACACAACTGTATATTTGGTTGTAGTCTAAGATACAATGAACTTAAAGAAGAGTATGATGCTATGAAACCTAAGTTTGATGAATGCTATGTTGAAAATGAAGCTCATAAACTAGCATTAAAAAACAGAGAAAGACAAAAGGTATGGTTTCAAAAGAATCAAATAGCTCATGAAGAAAAGATAAAGGTGTTACAGTTTGATCTTGAAGTTGCTAATAATTATTTAAAACTGTCTGAGAAAGCTAAGGATGAAGTCAGACTGAAAACCTAGAGCTTAAAGAAAAGGTAGCTAAGGAAATAGCTAGAAATAAACAATGGTTAATTGCAGGTGATAATCTAGCTAGAGAACTATATAACAATCAGAACCTCTCGGCTTAGGATTAGGGTTTCAAAAATATGTAGGAGTAGAAGCTAGGTATGATGGTCGTGAAATCCACACCACAGGTTAGCTAACTTTGTAAAAGAGGGCAATATGCATGCTGCCCCTCGACCTATTAGAGGTGAATTCATGCCCACGCACTGCCCATCACGTTGACTTTGATGGATCACATCATCTATATGGCAAAAGTCAAAAGACTTGCTGCACTCGATACCTCATCTAATGACTTTGTCTCTTGTTCGACAAAGGACAATTCATCGGATCAAGGGTCTACTTCCTATGAAAGCCGTGGATTCAAATGAGAAGTCCGACCTTCCAAGCCCGACCTCACCCCAGCTACTTTACAAGCCTTCTAAGGAAGCTGAGGAATCAACTTCCAAGACAGCTTCTTCAAGACTTGTCTTTAAATCTTTGAATAATCAGTCCGTTAAAAACAATTCCTTGAATGTTTCTAATTTAAGTACTTCTTCATGTAATCAAACATCTCCCTATTTGAATAAATCTTCCAAGAAGAAGACATGTTTTGTATGTGGAAGTAAATTTCATTTGATTAAGGATTGTGATTTTTATGAGCAAAGATTGGGTGCATGTGCTACTCACCGTAAACCCAAATCTAAATGGACCAATGTTGCTAATATTCCACCTTATGTCCCACAAGCGCCTAATACCGACTCTCATTGGAGAAAATCACCACCTGCACCTTATGTGCAACCAACTAGCCCATACTTTAAACATGGTCATTGGCCTACATATGTTGACTCTATGTATGCTGGGATGGGATATGGGAGCACCGCCGTGAAGCCCTCAAGAAGTTGTTCTTGGACTAACAAGGGACCCAACTATCAATGGAGGACCAAGAACAATGGTGGATCCTCTAAATACTCTTGTCCTAAACCTCGGATTCATTAAGGCGTGTTCAAGTCAGAATGACTTGAACCTCCTCCTTATGCTAACAGTTTGTATATATTTTGTTGTTGTTTGTAGGATCATCCCCTTAAGCATAAGAATATTGGTATTGTTGATAGTGGTTGTTCCGTAGCATGTCCGGGAACAGGATATGATGCACAATTTTTTCCCTATTGAAGGAGGAGGCAATGTAACTTTTGGAGGAAGTGATGGTAGTATCACAGGGAAAGGCACCATAAAGACACCTCATCTAGATTTTGAAAATGTGTACTATGTTAAGGAACTTCAAGCATTTCAACTTGTTTTCTGTTTCACAAATCTGTGACACTAAGAACAAAGTCCTCTTCACAGAGAATGAATGTCTTGTGCTGTCTAAAGACTTCAAACTCCCCAAAGAAACTTCAATTCTACAAAGTTCCTCGACTCACAACTTATACACATTCAACCTTAATGAAGTTCAACTTGATGGTGACCTCACATGTTTGGTGGCTAAAGCATCACTTGATGAATCCACAAAATGGCATAGGAGGATGGCGCATGTGAATTTCAAGACCATTAACAAACTCTCTAAAATGAGTCTTGTTCAAGGTCTTCCCACCAAAGTTTTTACCAATGATCATAATTGTGTCGCTTGCAATAAAGGCAAACAACACAGAGCCTCTTACAAAGCTATCAATGCTATGAGCATCATCATGAACCTCTTCGCTGTTTCACATGGATCTGTTTGGTCCAACTCAAGTCAAGCATTGATCATAAGTACTTCGCTTGGTGATCACCGATGGCTATAGCATTTTGTTGGGTTTTCTTTCGTAACCAAAGATGAAACATCTCAAGTGCCGATCAATTCATCACACTTGTTGAAAATCAGTTGAACAAAAAGGTCAAAGGTATTCGTGTGATAATGGGACGAGTTTAAAAATGCCGTTCTTATAAAACTCTGTGGGTCAAAAGGCATAAAGAGGGACTATAGTAATCCAAGAACCCCACAACAAAATGGGGTCGCTGAAAGAAAGAATAGGACCTTAATAGAGGCTGCAAGATCCATGCTTGCGACTCTAAACCGCCTACTATGTTCGGATCAAGCCGCTGGCAATCGCTTGCTATGTGCTAAACAGGGTGTCCATTACTAGAACACAACTCAAAACCCCATATGAACTTCTTTGGGAAAGTTCCTGTCATTCACTACCTAAAACCTTTTGGTTGTCAAGTGACCATTCTGAACACAAGTGATCCATTGGGAAAGTTTGATGAGAAGGTTGATGATGGTTATATTGTAGGCTATTCATTCATAGTAAGGCATACAGGGTGTACAACTTGCAAGCCAAGAAAATAGAAGAGACGTTGAACCTGAGATTTTTGGAAGATAAGCCTAATGTTCAAGGACAAGGTCCCCTAGATGATGGCTCTGAAAATGAGTTTGAAGATGATGAGCAACCCATACTTGTACCTTCTTTCTCCCCTAACAATATTACAGGTACCACCTCCAAGGATACTGCTGATTCGAGTGATGAAGATGACTCTCATTATGCAGAGGACCTTGCTAGGCTCCGCACTCAAGAATTTGCGCTAAGCTTGAAGCGAGAAACCGAATGGAGAGGTTAATAATGAAGGAGTCGGTAGAAACCATGTTTCTGCGAAGTTGATTCTGCACACCTACCTTCCCCAAATCAAGGCTATATGCCGTTCCTTCTCAAGTATCTTCCGACTTTGGTGAACCCTATACACGCTTTCCAAAACCTTCAGACCTTGGAAATCATCAACCCAAAGCTGGCATTTTCACCTCACCCTCTTATGATGCCGAATTTGAACCAACCATCACTAATCTTGATTCATCCATTGAAGTCAACCCCACTACTACTCAGAGGATCAACATAGCTCATCCTCAATCCAACATTATAGGTGATCTTCGCACCGTTAGAACTAGAAGGGCTATCACCAGTCCTCAGCTTTGGACAAATTGCTTTTCTCTTATGTCTCCAACCAAAGAAAGAGACAATCACACGCACCTCAAGCATTGTCTCGTTTGCTTGCTTTCTCTCAAGTGGAACCAACTAGTGTTTCTCAAGCTCTCAACGATCCAAGCCGGATCAAGCAATGCAAGAAGAAATGCAACAATTTCACAATCAGCAGGTTTGGATTTTGGTTCCACTCCCGGATGGCAAATATGCCATTGGGACAAAATGGGTTTTGAAGAATAAGAGAGATGCTAGGGGTATTGTGATCAAAAACAAAGCAAGGTTGGTTGCTCAAGGCTTCGCACAAGAGGAAGGGATTTATTATGATGAAGTGTTTGCACCTGTTGCCCGAGTTGAAGCAATTCGCATTTTCTTGGCATATGCTTCATACATAGGTTTCATGGTGTATCAAATGGATGTCAAGGGTGCTTTTCTCAGATGGTGAGATTGAAGAGGAGGTCTATGTCACTCAACCCAAGGGATTTGAAGACCCCGATCACCCAAAACATGTCTACAAGGTGGTTAAAGCTCTTTATGGCTTACATCAGGCACCTAGAGCTTGGTATGCTCGACTTTCATCGTTCTGCCAAGCATGGCTATAGAAGAGGTGCTATTGATAAAACTCGCTTCCTCAAGAAGAATTACTCGCACATCATTTTGGTGCAAGTGTATGTGGACTACATTATTTTTGGTTCCACAAACGGCTTGGTGCAGTGGAATTCGAGGAACTTATGAAGGGCGAATTTCAGATGAGTGCTATGGGAGAGCTTACATTCTTTTGGGTCTCCGTGTTCAAGAACCGGATGGCATCTTTATCACCAAGATAAATATGTGTGGGACATTTTGAAGAAGTTTGGTATGGAAGGTGTTAGGACTGCCACAACACCTTATGAAGCTCCAAAGACTAAAGCAAATAATGAACCGATCTACCGTGAATGTTCATCCGCACGGTCCATGATTGGTTCATTGATGTATTTGATGCTTCAAGACCGACATTACTTTGCTGTGAGTGTTTGTTCTCGACATCAAGTCACTCCACTTGCTTCCCATCTCAATCGCCAAGAAGATCTTTAAGTACCTCAAAGGCCAACCTCTTTAGGCCTTTGGTACCCAAAAGAATCTCCTTTCAAGTTGGAAGCATATAGTGACGTGATTATGCCGGTGCAAATCGATAGAAGATCCACAACCTGGGGTCCAATTTCTTAGCAAGAGGTTGATTTCTTGGCAATGCAAGAAACAAACCATCGTGGCCACCTCAACCATCGGCAGTAGCACGCTGTTGCCAGAAATTGCCGTGGACAAGTCCTTTGGATTCAACCAATTCTGGACTATGGGTACAACTTTATGAACACTACCATTCATATAGATAATCAAAGTACCATCTGCATAGTCAAAAATCCAGCTTTTCACAAATGAACGAAACACATTGAAATCAGGCACCACTTTATAAGAGATGCTTATGAAAAACATTTGATAAAAGTGGCTAAAATCCATACCGATGATAATGTGGCGACTTGTTAACAAAGCGCTTTGATGGACCAAGGTATCAACACCTCGTGGTCAATATTGGAATGTTAAACCCTTGACTGCATAGTTTGAGGGAGGCATAGGCCTGGGGAGGCATATGCCTCGTGGGAGGATTTTGTGCAAACTCGCATTGCAAACTCGCATTATTTTTGTATATTAGTTTGTATTCTAACTCTAACTACTAATATTTCTCTAGTTTGTTTGTTTTGTTGTTGTGTCTGCTTTGCGCTTGTCCAGACTACATTTTGTCCGTTCCTTTATCGGATTGCAAGTGTATATATCCAATGATCAAGATCAAAGTCATCAAGTGTGGTTCATTAGTAAATGGTCGATAGTAAAGGGTGTTACTTGTTTCTTCGATATCAAATAATCAAGCATACAATTTGATTCCACGGGTTATTATAATCAAGAAAAGAAATTGAAGTCAAATTGTTCATTCATTCATTCAAGAAAGTTTTACACTTACAAATTACATAAAGTCAACCTACTACTATGCATCTACAAGATACTTAGCTGCATAACTTAAGCTAAGCCTAAACTAGTGTATATCCCTCATTCCAAAATCTAAGTGAATGTTGGATATGCATTAGATGTTGGCTTTGCTTCGTAGGTCTTGTGTATCCACCCATTCCACTTAACCGGGGTTGGATATGCATGACCAACTCGATGAAGATGCTAAGGACCAAAACGGGAGGATGGATTGATGCAAACGATTGATGATGACGACGACCACGCAGGATGACGTGAGAGAACTAACGCGTCCCGTGGTGCTTCATCTACTCATTTCAACCAAAATGCAATCGATCCACCCTCCTTAAGCCCTTCTACTATATGATGTGTGTTCATGCACCAAAAGATGGCGCAGTGAGACCAAGAACCACCTCTCTATCTTTAGGGAGTGGCGGATTCCTGGCACGAGGTCTTTGTGGAGACCAAGGTGCTGGAGGTTGGGAGTAAGACGCTCCCTCCTTATAGGAGTCATCAATCATCGCCAGATTCACTTGGATTCACTACACCGTCATCTTCTCAAGAAGGGAGAAAGGCCGATTTATTTGGTCGTGGATAGGGTTGAGGGAAGTAATGGAACCATGGGTTTGATTCACCACTTGATGATGATGAAGAGGTTGATGAAGATGAGGAAGTGAGATCTATGATCTCATGTTTGGTATTCATGGTGCAATTCTGTTAATTGGGTTTATTTTGCATCTAGGGTTTATGGTAATTATTTGGGGATCTTGATGAAGAGATGAGGTACATTGGGATCATTTTATAGACGGATTCGAGGTTCAATGAGTTTAATGCAAGTGGGTGGCACGGTAATTCTAGAAACTTACCGAAGATACTCTAATCTTTGATGCATTCTGCTGAAGGTATAACTTCAGCAGATTGATCATATGTTTCGCCGGTGTTATTTTGGGTTGGGACAAAGATGCAATACACGCCGAAAGGTCAACCAAACGGCCCATTTTTCTTTGACTATAATTTGGGCAAAAACACTTCATCCACCATTACTCGCCGTAACAAACCAATTCTCTTTCATTCCACTTTCACAAACACTCACCATTTCAAGAATCATAATCCTAAACACTCATATTCCTCATGGCTCTTGAATTCAAACATGATCACAACAAAGTCGCATTTCTGGGAAACGGCAAGGGATATGAACTGTATTTAACCTATGGTGGAATTCCCTAAAAGGTCAAAGATTTGCTATGCTCTATCTCATTCTCCAAATGAGATATATGAGTCACTGATCACTCAATTTTGGGAAACCGGAAGAGGAGCGAGACATAGATTAGGGCTGTGATTGATGAAATAGAGTACATTGTGACCGAGGAGCTGATCGAGGAAGCTTCACCGAAGATGCCGGGAGTATTTCACTCGAATCAGGAAGATGTGCTTAATGGGCTAAGGGCTATTGGGTATCGAGGAACAAGAACAGATATGTGGCTAAAGAAGGAACTCTACCCAAAATGGAGGTTCCCGGTTCACACACCGCTCCAATGCATGAGCAACAAGACGGAGGATGGGACCAGCCTTCTCTACCTCGACCGGGCTATGGTATTGTGTGTCTTTCCCAAGGGGTAACTTTCAATTTTTCTAAGTATATTTTGAAAACATGGTTGAAAATATTCAAAAGACAAAAGGAAAGTTTTTAATGTACCCAAGGTTTCTTCAAATGATATTAGACACAAATACCCAAGCCCAATCTTTCTATCCCATAAGGACTTTAATCCGCTAAATTGTTTGCTACAATGAGAACCCACTTTCGTGGGGAACATCATCCCTTGCTAGCAGCCATGTTGCCCCAAGGTAATGAGGTCACGATGAGGAGAATGTGGCTCATAGTCCTCCTTCCTCACCTGCTTGCTACCGATGGTAATCCATTGGTTCACTTTGGTGAGGCCCATCTTCAATCTGTGAAGCAACTCATGTTGCTCCGCACCAACCACCATGTCCCAGTCCTCCACCCTCTCTAGCTACTCATGATGAGTCAGATCTCAATAGACCACCCACACCAAGTCCTGTGAGGAATCCTCTCGATGAAGATCTTCCTCACATTGAACATGACCGTTTACTTGAAAGGTCCAATGAGGCTCCCCTTACCACGTAGCAATCCGGTGGAGCCGAGGACCCCATTACACTCTCATCCGTGTATGCTCTTGTCAACAGTATGCAGAGAGGTTAATAGTCCAAAAGGAGCTTGCAGAGACCAAGTCTTCTCTTGGGGTTAAGATTGAAGAACTGCTAAATCAGGTCAAGGTCTTAGAGCACAAACTAAAAGGGGCCTCCAAAAGGAAACTTGTGGTTTCCTCTGATGAAGAACAAGAAGATCCTCATTTTGAGTCTCCGACATGTTGGCTGATGTTTCTCTCAATGATCCATTATCATTAGCCGCCA
The DNA here is from genome assembly GCA_910596185.1 of Chrysanthemum makinoi. Lineage (NCBI taxonomy): Eukaryota > Viridiplantae > Streptophyta > Magnoliopsida > Asterales > Asteraceae > Chrysanthemum > Chrysanthemum makinoi. Next base: position 181,079,125 of record OU343218.1, on the reverse strand, counting down.
CTTCCTCAAAGAAGAAGGAGCCTGTCCTTTACAAAAGAATGAAGAGATCTTATTCTCATAAGGTTTCTTCTGAAGCTTCAAAGGAACCTAGGGTTGATAAGGATGCATCCGCCGATGTACTTATGGAGGATGTATCTTCGATCCTAATTAATCAGATCGTTCAAGAACCAAGTGACCTTTCCCTCAGCAGACTGGTCGACATTGCTACTATGACCACTCCAGTTGATGATCAGGATCAACATGTTGACCTAGGTACTACTACAGAGGTACCGCCATTGATTTAATCAAGAAGAGTGTGCCAAGAAGCCTGATGATAAAGGGAAAAATGTCATCACCGAAGATGAGCTTGGTCCCTGACTGGTGAGAGGTGGAAAGACTAGGTCAAGCAAGTAGATTGGCTGAGTTTGAGAAGTCAAAGGAAAGTGTAGCATTGGCTAAACAACTTGAAACAGAGGAATTTTCATCTTTAACTCCTGAGAGAAGAAAAGAACTCGATGAACTGAGGATTCAGATATCTCACAACACCGGATATTCTAACTCAAAGAAGTCACTTCAAGACCGTCTCTAGCTCAAAGCATACTAGGTGGTGATTTCCTTAGTGACAACTATGTGGAGCGAATGATGGCTCAGGGAAGACAAAGGAGGCAAGAAGCAATTGCACAAAAGAGGGCCATCCAAGCTCAGAAGGCCAAAGACAAACCCCCTACTAAAGATGAAATGAGAAGGGTGGTGAAGAACCAATGCTCAATGTACAACTCTGGGTTAACAATGAAACAAGTCAAGGCTTTCCCTCGATCATGTCCTGATCGCAAATATAATCAAATCATGAAGGACGATCATCATCCTCCCTTCTACCAACTTAAAAGGGATTTCAGAGAATGAAGATGCTCCAAGCCAAAAGACTCAAGGTCGATGATGCTCCAACCAAGGAATCCTCTTCAAATTCCTCAAGCAACTTCAAGTTGCTTCCTCTACTATTAAGGGTCAATCACTGAACCATCTTCCATTTCTCCTGAAGGCACTGAAGCATCAACTCCATCCCCCTCAAGGCACCGCTTGTCACACCGAAGATTCTCAAGTAAAGGAAGTCATCCTCACAGACACTAAAACGGAGAGGGCTATAAAGATATTCCATTGTGATGAATGCACTTCAAGGCCCAACCATGTCTCAATCTACTGGTTCAAGTCCTACCACAAATGCACAAGATGAAAATGCTCCCTCTAGGGAAATCTATCACCGGGAGAAGGAAGAAGAGAATGGCCAAAAGATCTTCTTTGGATCTTGAAGTCGATGAATCAACTTTCATTATAGAAGGAGTTCTGATGTCGATTTTCCCGATGGAAATTCAGATGAGGTGTTAGAGTGGAAATTAAAGGATGATGAGATGAATGTTCTTCTTCGAAGGGACTCCACTTCAATAGAATTCACCTTTTTAAAGGAAATTCTACACTTGGTAGACAGTGCGTACTTACTTTCTCTGTTCACTCAAGTCAACACCTATTATCGCAACAAGGAACCACAAGGTTCTGGGATGTTCTTACCAGGAGATCTTCAAGTTCTATTAAACTCCCACATTCCCAATAGCAAAGCATCTTCCATTTGGGAAAACTCACATCGGTGGAAGCTTACCTCCTGGAGATTCTATCCTCTTCCTCGTGCGCATGTGCTTGAGACTAAGGGTGGAATCACCGTCGCATGTTTTCGAAAGAAAGTATCCCCTGCCCCAAAGACTTATGGAAAAGATGCTGAGTCAAAAGTTGGAAATTCCTCCAGATCCTGTGGGAAATGAAAGACAAATGCTTTAACACCGTGGGATTGATCAAAACTCAACTCCAACAACCGCAATAGGCCTATTCCTCATCCATATCGTGACACCCGGTACTATCTACACTGCTTTGTTTTGTTCATTTAGTCTGCTTTATTTATGTTATTTGTCTATTTTTTTTTAAGTAAAAGTCTTTCATAAAAAGAAAACTCACAAAAACATCATTTTAAAAATAGTGATAGCGTTTATTTAATAAAATTAAGTTTTAATTTCCCTTTTCAACTTATTATCAATCTTTTTCGCTTATAAATCGCTTTTTAGTTAAAAAAAAAATGCTTTTGTTTGTTGTCCAATTCAGATGGTCTTTAACTCACTGGATGTACCTTGTGTATGTCAAAGAGTTGGCTAGTCCAAAGGGTACAGTTTTGGTAAAGACACATCAAATCTGTTGATAGCCGTAATGGTTTGCTCAAAATCATAGGGTATGCAACCACCCATGCTTAATCGGCCGAGGGTTGTATGGTCATCAATTCACCATGGTCTATTCCTTTTGGAATCCAAGAATTGGCTAGCCCACATGTATATGGCATGTGGTAAAGGCAACTGACTCCATATTTGGTGCTCAATTCACCAATACTAAGAATTGACTAGTCCCGAGCAAACGGCTCCGGTAAAGACACATCAAACTGCTTATATGGTTGCCGGTTTGCCAATAAATCAGATGGTTATCAATGTACCATAGTTTTCGAACTTAAACATGTGGCTACTCCAAAGAGGTAATGGCTATTAGGAAGAGACATCAAACCCATTAATTTCAATGATTCACCTCTCACGTGAGTTAACACACCCGAAGTGATGAGAATAGTATGAAACTTATATGTTTTGATGTACATGGTGTCATATGTTGCTGATGCTTGAACACAATCCTCAACAAGTTTACAGATCTATCACGGAAACTGGAACTTAACCTTGTCAAATTCCAGTTTAGGGAAGGATTGTTGGGAATTAAGGTAAACCATCGATTCTCGCCAAGATTCCAAGAGATTCTGCCAAGAAGAATGAATTCTCAAGTTATACTTCGCCAGAAATGCTAAAGCAGATATTGTGTTGTCAGCCGAAAGTGCTGCACTAATGAGGAGAGATAAGCTCAAGATAGTAAAAGTCACCGTGATAAAGATAGGTTGGCGCCAGATATGGAGAGCTTAATCGTAATAAACAAAATGATGAACAAAACAATATGATTAGTTGCATGCTTGTCTAGATGCATGCTTAGTCTATGTTAGTATTAGGAGTGTAAATTGTCAACGCTCATTAGGGTTTCTTGCCTATATAAGAAACCATGCTTAGTTTGTAATAGATAAGTTTTGAAAAAGTCTTTCAAGTCTTGTAAAACATCTGAAACATAGAGTTTCTATAATCAAAAGATCCATAGAGGATCAAAGAGTTCTTAGTTATTGTAACTTGTATTTTATTTCCGCTACAAAATACTAGTTGTAGAGATCTTCTATTAGTTTGCTTGTGATTACATAGGCAACACTAACGATCTCCGAGTGCTTAAAGATCTATCAAGGTCTTTGTGTTTTCAACACTTATGGTTTGATTTGACTTTCACTTTTAGTCTGTTTTTATACTTTTTCACCCGTTCTCTTACATTTTTATCCATATTTATCCATTTTTTACGATTTCGTCCATTTTTATACGTTTTAGCCTGGTTTCTTACGTTTTTATTCATTTTTATATGTTTTCGTCTATTTTTATACCCTTTCATCCGTTTTTATACGTTTTCGTCAGATTTTATACGTTTTCGTCCGATTTCATACGTTTTCTTACGTTTTTATCCATTTTCGGCCGTTTTTATATGTTTTTATATATTTTCATCCATTTTCTTACGTTTTCATCCGAATTTATACGTTTTCATCCATTTTTATATGTTTTTGTCCATTTTTATACGTTTTCATAAGATTTTATATGTTTTTATTCCGTTTTCTTATGTTTTCATTCATTTTTATTTGCTTTTGTCCATTTTTTTGGGTAAATGGGAGTAATCCTGCACCCTGGTAAATATATTAACCAAAGAAACATTTAAGTACAATGGATATGAGTGAAATCCCATATCTCAGCCCGTTACATAGGCATAAAGCTTACATAACAAGATACTTTCTATTTTTCAAACAAGAAAACAAGCCACTACTCAAATGATAACATAGGACATAACAAAAGAAAGTTACTTCCTAGGACCTTGAAGCTTGGTGCCATACATGGCATTAAAGGCATCCAAATTCCCAGGAAGATCATGAGCCTGATTCGCATAGTCATCATAGTCATAGTCATCATACTCATCTTCAAACTCTTGGCCACCACCGAATAGATTAGCAGACTCATCAAATGGGTTAGCACCCACCTCATCTTCAGAATTAGAAACCACGATCTCTCCCACTTTAGAAAAAGGGTTAACTCTCTTAGTAGAAGTGGCGGGCGGATTACAAGAATCTCTTGTATTAGGAGCCACACCCGACTCCACCTCTTTCAATTCACTCATAAAGAGTTCTTGTGATGCAGTACCTGTCTTAGTAGACTTATCTTCATTAACTTCCATTGTACGACCAGAATCCACATCCTTGTTGGTGTCATTAGAAGGAGTACGAAACGCATTCGTATATTCCATATTAAGAGCATCAAACTGGTTAGATGTAGAGATCTTTGTTCCACTCGAACTAGCCACATTAGAAGCATTTTTCTTAGTGACTTCCACTTTCTTAGGTTCAGGAGGAGTCTTTTTGGGTTGATATTCAAACTGCTTACCCACAACAGGTTTAGTAAACCCTCCTTGACCCTAATAGTAGACCCACCTTGTTTACCCTTCTTCTTGTTGTTAACCGTCTTGAAACCATCATTAACATGCTTAGTAGGCTGAGCAGGAGGTTCAACAACATTAGTGCATTCAATAAGAGTATGACCAAAAATCTTACATGTATCACAATGAGGTGGTTTCCACTCATATTCAACCCGTATCTTCTCAATAGTCGAACCCGACCCATCAAGTAACGGTATCTCAACAATAAGGCTGTCCCTAAGCACCTCATCCGACTTCACTTCAATCATGCATCGAGCAAAACTACTACGACCCCACGAGTCCTTGCACATTAGCTAGTGAAAGCATCTAGCCTTTGGGCTTCTATCAATGTGGCAAAGGAGACTAAGGTCATCAACGTAAAAACATAGCAAAGAGGAACATCATGGAATTTAACCCACACCGGGATGTTGGTCAAATCCTCTTTAAGTAAGTTGTTGTTCAATGTCCATGGTTTAAGAATAATAGGTATATTTCTAATCAACCAAGGACCGTTTTCAAGAACATCATCAACACCTTTCTTCGATTTGAACTTAAAAAAGAAGAACCCCTTTGCATTCATCATTACCTTTTGTATACCAAACTTAGCCCACCGTACAAAGTAATCAACAACAGGAAAAGTAAGTCGTTGACCAAGGAAATACCCATACAAAGTATTCTCAAACCTAGAGTTCACCTCTTCAACCACTTTCATCTGGGACGAAAGATCCACACCACTAGCTTTCTTATTACACTCCAACCTACGAAAGTTTGACGTGTGTTTCTTAGGTTCAGTAAAAGTAACACCAAGATATGATGTAGAAGGTTGTTTCAAAGCATCCACACCAACCTTCTCAATACCAACAGCCCCATGTGCATTCATATCAACCTTAACATTAGCATTATTAGGACTACTAGTAGCATTAACATTAGAAGCCATAGGAACACTCGTATCTGGGAGGTTTCAATAATAACCAATAGCAAGAAGCATCTCCTCTAGCTCCTTCTGCGATCAGCGGCACCTTAAGATGCTCAAATGGATTAGCCCCAGAGAAGTAGTAGCATCCACCGCCACAGTTGGTTTTAATGGTTGTCCATCGTCACCCACAAGAACAAGTTTTCCCTCAAATATTTGTTTTTCAATAGCACTAATTTTCAATAAAGTATCATGACCCTCAGCGCTTTCATGGGTAGGTGCATCATGACTAGGGCTCGAACCAAGTGAAACCGCCCACTTGTCCATCAAGACGCTGAACTACTCCCCCTCGATAATCGGGAAGGGCAAGCATCCATGTCATCAACAAGAATCGCTAAGTAATGTTCTCTCTCCCATACAATCCATCATAAAACAAACGTAACATTCAATTAAGACAGACACCCAAGGAAAAACACGAAGGCAAACAATGAACAATATGGTCTGATGTTCGAAACAATACCCAAAGAAAACCCTAGTCGATAAACTAGGGTTTATAAACGTGAAAACCAATCACCTAACCCATAAACAAGTCGAAATCAAGAAAGCATTAGGCAATTAAGAACAAACGCAAGAACCCTAAAGAAAAGATCGATCGCGAAACCCTTAAAACCTAAAAACAATCGACTAGCACCCAAACTCGATAACAAACCAAGTAAAGAATCAAGATAGAACCCAAGTAGAATCAAGATTAGTAGAAAGGTATGTGATGAGATTAAAGGTGCTGGAAACGATCAGAATGAAGGTTGAATTAGGGTGAAGAGATTGCCATGGGGGGTCGGTTTTAGGGTTTTTAGATCGTTCTCTCACGGCTTTATCCATTTTTTTACGTAGGGCAACGTCAATGCATCCGGGAAAAAATGATTAATTTCTATCAATAAACCTGCCAAAGAACCGAACCATAGAGTACTTAATAATGGGTGCCACGGAAGTTTAGCTCATTTTATATGCTTTTCCTCAACCATTTTTATAGGTTTTGTTCTCCCATACTCTTTTTCCCAGCTTTTAATATTTTTTCTCCGTTTTTATACTTTTTGTTCATTATTGTACATTTCCTCACATTTTTGTACGTATGAAAACATATAAAAACGATTAATAATGGATAAACATGTATGGAAACATACAAAACACATAAAAACGTACAAAAAAATATAGAAGTGTACTAAAACATAAGCGTATAAAATGTACAAAAACGAATAATAACGTACCAAAATGGATAAAAACGCAAGAAAATGGATGAATACGCATAAAAATTAAGAGAAATGATACATGGACCTAAACTTAGGCCTAAACTTTGACCTAAAACCACTTGGCATGATCTTTATGGGTTGTAAAAGAAGTGAGTCCCTCACCGTGTGATGCTGACATTTGGTTTTAGGTCTAAGTTTAGGCCTAAGTTTAGGTCCATGTATCATTTCTCAAAAATTAATGATACATATAAAAACAGATAATAACGGATAAAAATGTATTGAAACATAAGAAAGCGTACGAAAACATATAAAAGCAGACGAAAACGAATAAAAACATATGAAAACGGATGAAAACGTATAAAAAAACACTAAAACGGATGAAAACGAATAAAAATGGAAAAAACATATAAAAATGGACGAGAACGTATAAAAACGGACGAAAACGTATAAAAATGGACGAATATATATAAAAATAAACGAAAACTTATAAAATGGACGAAAACAGAAAAAAAACGTAAGAAAATGGACCAAAACGTATAAAATCGGATGAAAATGTGGACGAAAACGTGTAAAAACAGAAGAAAACGGATAAAAACGTAAGAAAACGTATAAAAACGGTTGAAATCGTATAAAAAGGTATGAATATGTATAAAAACAGACGAAAACATATAAAAATGGACGAAAACAGATAAAAACGTATGAAAACGTAAGAGAACGGAAGAAAACGTAAGAAACGGATGAAAATGAATAAAAACAGATGAAAACGTATAGAAACGGACGAAAACAGATAAAAACGTAAGAAACGGTATGAAATCGGACGAAAACGTATAAAATCAGACAAAAACGTAAAAAAGCAAATGAAGATGTATAAAAATGAACTAAACGATAAAATGGATGAAACGATAAAAACAGACATTTAAAACGAGAAAACTAAAGTAAAACGATAAAACGGATGAAAACATAAAAGACAGATGAAAACGGATAAAATGTAAGAGAACGGGTGAAAAGTATAAAAACGGACGAAAAGTGAAAGTCAATGCAAACCATAAGGACCATTACTGTAACTTATTTAAGTGAAAAAAGTCAAGGGATGACCGGTGAAAGTCGACGCAAGCCACATGGACCATTTATGTAATTTTTCAAAGTTTGTAACCTGGTATCCTACTAGTTTCAGGTCATATTATGTAGATCGTCCAAATTTGAAAGTATATTGCGTAGAATGGTAATTTTCAAAGTTCGTTGCGTAGATCGTCTGTTTTGAATAAATATGTTGCGTATTTTTAGTTTTCACTTTAAAAGTAAAATGAGAAGAATGAGAAATAACCATTGCCGTACATTTTAGATGCACCTTAAAAAAATATGCATTTCTCATGAATTTCTTCCTCTTCATTTGAAATGTGTGGCTTTAAATATTTCTCGTTCTTCTTATTTTATTTCCCTTTCTCACTAGATCTTTTCCCTAAGTACAAATAGATAAAGCTTAAACTTATTATGCATATCTCCTAATTACATATAAACTCTAACTATTAGTAGGAAATAAGGACATCCACATATACAATTATTCATAACAAGTATAACGTTGTTTTACATTAAAATCTATAATTTGAAAAAATGAGATCCGAAAGACATACGTATTTTAGTTTATTTAATAAAATTAACATGATACAAAAATATGTTTGACATCAATTAATTCAAATTTGACTTTCATTGGCTAATATAAATACTTAGTTTTGACAGATAGACGAAGTTGAGCTTTTCTATTGGTTCGATCTAACCTTCGTTTCAATATATCCTTCAAAAATCATTTTCCTTTAATGTTTAAAGATTATTGTTGACAACATAATTTTCATTGAAAGTTTATTTTTCATCGCAATTAAAAGTTCTAATTCTACATAATTACAAGAAATTAAAGTTGAGAATGACATACTTGTATAACCCAAATGATACGTTGATAAATGATTCTAGACCACATACATATTCCAATCATATTCTTATGACACGACACACGAGTATTAGTATATATATGTCATATGTGTAGCAAGTATGAATATTTATAGCAATTAAAAGATAAAAAACACAATGGGTTATTCAAAACTGTTGAGTATCTTTTTCCTTTTGTTTATTTTCATCACTCTTGCTCCTACCCATGCCCGGATCTTAGGGTGTGCAACATGTGCATTTGTACAGGGCCTATTTATTTTAGGGGCACTATACAGGCCCAATTCCCAATTTGTATCCTAGTCCAAGTCTGTGGTATCTTTCTTTTAACCTATTCAATTGGCTATAAAATAAAGTCAACCATTTTTTTTGTTATACATTTGGATTATACAAACTGTAAAAGTTCGATTTCTTAAATCAAATTTGTGGACTCGAATTGCCGAGAGAGGTACTATCTTTTATTCCTTTTACTATTACTTTTTTTATGCATTTTTCCTTATAGTCTACTAGTACAAGTTATGCCTATGATTTCTTTTTCAAGTAGTAGAAGATCAGTAGATAATAGACAAATTGATGGGATCTTTGTGTCTTTAGAATTATCAATTGTTTTATAGTAACTAGATTAATAAAGTTGTAACTAATTGTTTGGCCTATTATATGTTCTCTAACAAACGATGCCTTTAATTTTATAATTTATAACATGAATTAATAGCAATCGAGAATGGACTGTTGGAGAGTGTTGATTATGAAGCTTTAATCAACAACTTTTCTTCAAAGAATGCGTGGAGAAGTTCATTTTTCAAAAAATAAGTTACACTTTATATTGTTGTTTGTAAGAGTAATTCATTTATTTGTCGTTTTTTTTTTTTCTTCTTATATTTCAACTTTATCAATTTAAAAAAATTTATACTAGTATTTAAAGTATGTGTTTTGAGGGGCTCAATTTTTTGTACTGAACAGGGCACTCAAAATCCATTGGACCGCGCTGCTCCTACCGCTTGGAGTCATAAATGCTCAAAAGAACAAAGTGAAGCTTTGCTTCTCTTTAAACATAACCTTTCCTTCATCAATTACCCAAACGACGATCACTGTTCTGATTTGATTGGTTCTGAAAATTATCCAATAATGATGAGCTGGAACACAAGTACGGATTGCTGTAAATGGGATAGAGTTAGTTGCAACGACTCCACCGGTGACGTCATCGGTCTCTATCTCATGTGCGGAAAGCTACAAGGTACCATTCATCCTGACAGCTCCCTCTTCAACCTCACACACCTTACTTTTCTTGATTTATCACATAACAAACTTAATGGGACATTGCCATCTTGGCTGTTTACTTCCCCCTCTTTAGAATATCTCTATCTAAGTTATAACATGTTCAGTGGAAATGTTCCTTTTGAGTCCTTTGCTCTTCCATCATTAAAAGATTTATACCTTGGTCACAATCAGTTAGGTGGCCAAATTGATGTCCAAACATTTCGACAACTCACCAACCTCACTGTTCTAGGCCTTTCATATAATAATTTTAGTCGTGAATTGAAGTTGGATACATTGTTATCAAGCCTCACAAACCTTTCTTATCTCGATCTCTCATACAGCGGTTTCTCTGTTACAACAAAGAATACCAATCATTATGTCAACCCTGGTTTTAGTGTATTACATTTGGCCTCTTGCAAGCTAAAGGTGTTTCCGAATTCATTTCGAGCCATGAAACAACTTCGATCGTTAGATCTCTCTAGCAACGAAATCCATGGCCAAATTCCTCATTGGGCAGGGGTGATTGGAGGTACTTATGGGTTGACATATGTAAATCTGTCACATAACTTCATAACAGGCTTGCCACAATTTCAATGGTATCGATTAGAAAATATGTATTTGCAGTCCAACTTGATTGAGGGGCCATTCCCTCCATCAATTTGCAACATGAGCAACCTACAGTATCTGGATATGTCCAATAATCACTTTGGTGGATTGATTCCACAATGCTTTGGAAATATCACCTCATGTCTTAGAATGATAAATATGGGGGATAATAGCTTTCAAGGAACAATTCCAAACGTATACGGGGATTGTGGAGGTTTAGAAGGGCTTATTTTGAATGTAAATCAATTAAGAGGAGAGGTACCGATTTCCTTGTCCAAATGTCAATCCTTGAAAGTAGTTGATTTCGGAAAAAACCATTTGAATGGTACATTCCCTGGATGGTTAGGAGATTTTCCAAATTTGGAGGTTCTTATCCTCAAATCAAACAACTTTCATGGTCACATTCAACCCTCTGCAACTGTTGAATTCCCGTTTTCAAGTCTTCATGTTCTAGACTTATCTCATAACGGGTTTGTGGGGCAACTCCCTGCAAAATATTTTCAAATTTTCAATTCCATGAAGAATGTGGTGAAAAACAGCACAAAACCAAAATATTTGAGCATGGGTGTTCGCGAGTATTACTCATTCGTTGTTGCGGTGAAAGGGGTGGATCGAGATATTCCAAGACTTTTTGTTGGCCTAACTATTGTTGATTTATCAAACAATTATTTCGAAAGGGGGATACCAGAAATAATCGGAAATTTGAGTTCTTTGAAAGTGCTAAACTTGTCCCACAATAGCCTTAATGGTCGAATTCCAATCTCTTTTGGTAAGCTATCTGAGATTGAATCATTAGACCTTTCTTGGAACCAACTCACAGGAAATATCCCTCAAAGCCTTGCAGGAATCAAGGGCCTTGAAGTCTTAAATCTATCACAAAACCATCTCGTGGGGCGTATTCCAGAAGGAACACAGTTCAACACATTTCAAGAGAACTCATTTGCAGGGAATTTGGGACTCTGTGGGTTTCCACTGCCCAAACAGTGCAGTGAGAATGCACACAAACCACAGCTTGAAGCAGAAGAACATCATGAGGAGGAAAGTGGATTTACGTGGGAAGTGGTGATATTGGGATACGGATGTGGGACCCTACTTGGATTGGTGATGGGTTCTTACATGTTGTCAACAAGAAAAGTGAAATGGTTTAATGCAATTGCTGATGCAGCAAAGAGTTTGGTCTTGAAGAAGAGGAAGAGAAGACATGTTTACATTGGGAAATGACGTTAGATAATGAAAGGTATGCTTTTTCACATGAGTTCTTATTTCATCAATTTTTTCAAAATGTCTTACCCTATGAATTCTCTTGCTCTTAAAAAAATTATTATGCAGGTAAAGGAGCTTGAGCAGGGCTGGGACCTTCTGAATTATGCAGTCTTATATTAGCTTATGAATTATGATGTTTGTGTTTTGTATCTTCGAATTATTCTTGTATGTAATATACTAGTGTGTTGTTAGGATTTTAATACATATTTACTTGGTCACTGGGTGGTCGTGTATTGATGTTGCTGATCTTAGTGTAATTCAGTTAGTTTTTTGTTATTTTGATGATCATACAACCATCGTATATGCTATAAAATTGTAGACACTAGTGTTTGTTACCAAATCGTATATCTAATTTGACCATCCAGTGTGTTCTTCTAAGATCTGTTCTATATGTGTTTTAGCATTTCATTATCTGCCCACCACCTGCTTGACGAGTTGATTATGAGACCAAATTGCCAGTGACCCTGCACTTGAATAATCATCTGCATGAAATTTTATCATATACCTACTGCTCTTTATGTCCTCTAAAACGTACCATGGTCCTTTTTAGGGTACCTGAAAAAAATGTGTCCTATTTACTGATGTCGGTTGAATGTTATGGCTGAAGCTGGACGTTCTGAGATATATAGCTGCTAAATTTGTAGCGGATATGCTAGCTATATAGTTCATTTATATTATTGTGCTGTATTGCTAGCCTTGAAGACAAATGATATGTGTGTCCGAGTAAATAATACAGCGTTACATCTTTTTGCCATCTAGTTTAAAGGGTCGGGTTTATTATTATCTTTTTATAACTTGACCAGCCAAGTCTTAACTTTTACCCTTAGGCAATCGTGTTTTTGAGTGGTTGAACCTTCAATATAATTTTGCAAAAGGAAGAGAAAACATGTATATAACGGGAAATGACATTAGAAAATCAAAGGTTATTGTATAAATTTTACTCAATGATCATAGTCGTCTGAGTATTAATATTGATTGTTATAAAATACCATAGTGTTGGCTATTAAGATTATAACTTGAACAATTTGTTTTCTGCAGGTTCAAGAAGTCTTTGGTGAAGCTGGAATCTTGGGATTCTGGAAAGGCGTCTTCCGACATTGGTTATGGTACTTTGTTATTTAGCTTTGGCCCATGCTGTATCAATATCACTTCTTGACTTCTTGTCCACATTGTTTTGCCAGGTCAGCAATCCTTCAATACATTTTATGCTATATGAGACCCTACTAAAGAAGTTGAAGCAGCGTTGTGCCTTAAGAAACAGTAACAAAGATGTAACTGCTTTAGAGGCAAGTTACTGTTAGTATAGTCACTGCAGAATTTTCAGATAATTATGACTTATTTATCCTTTAATGGGATTATCTTGGGGCATTGGCAAAACTTGTGGCTGCAGTGGTAACTTATCCTCTTTTAGTTGTAAAGGGAAGTACTTGTCATTTGAGCTTTGTAGAGCAGCAAAATAATAATTTATACTAAAAAATACATCAAATTCTGTAATCAGTGACTTGATTTAGACCCACTAAAATCTGTAATAGACACATTAGGTCTCAAGACTGACTGATTCCATCTTCAAAAATCTAACTCGTCGTAAATCTTATTAGATGTTACTAGTCAAACTACGGGGTGGAAAATGGCGGGTTGGGCAACAGGCAATTTTTCAGTACTTACTGAAACTGGTCGGGTTAGGAACACTTTTTAGCCAAAAATTTTTAGCAAAATTTATTTTATTGCAACAGTAACATTAATTTTTGAGTAAAGTGATTTAGGATGTTTTATGCATTAAAAATTCACTTTAGATGACTTTCTTCCTGTTTGACCAGTTGCGGTTTCGATCCAGTTAACCCGTTTCTCTTTAAGCTATCTTTCAATTAAAATGTTTGACTTAATGACTCGTTGGAGATGAAACATAACCCGAAGTGACCGATTCATAAGTAAATGGGTTGAAATGTTCATCTCAAATCAAAATTGTTGCCAGTTTTATTTTTTCTGTTACACCACCCCAGTATTTAAAGAAGCATTAAGCTATCTATATTTTGCAGTCAAGACTTCAGGCAAGACAAGCTATGGAGTTAGACAAAAAGCATCAGTATGAAGATAAATGTGATTATGCTATATGAAACCGTTACTTACCTGCCATAAAATCTGGAATGTTGCTGTTCTCTTGTCCTTTTCACGATCCAAAAGATCGCATATTCACACAAATCCTGTTTTCATTCATGGACACTGGATGCATTTCTAAAGATGATACGCTATGAAGGGCTCCATGGTTTTTACAAAGGGATGAGTACAAAGATTGTACAAAGTGTTCTGGCTGCAGCCGTTTTGTTCATGGTAAAGGAAGAACTTGTGAATGGTGTTCGGTGGATGCTATTGAAGGATGCAGCTAAAGTTGTGAAATCTAAATCTCAGCCATATAGTAACACAAACCACCCTCTTCCATTTCCACACGAAATCTATACTACATTAAAAGGAAAAATGGTCAACATGGTCAATGTTGGAAAAGTGAAAAGTGGAAAAAATGAAATATATGAAATGGTCAATTAGTCAACTCCGAATTGTGGAATAGTGGAATATGGAATATATGAATTAACGCCAGCAATATCAAATATATGGAAAGTTTTGCATGGATGCCAACCCATTCTTTATCCCATTCGTATTTTGCAAGAATAAATTCATTTCAATGTATTATTTGCATTGTAACTATGCATGGTAAGTATTAAAACTTGATTTCAATGTATTTTTAATTTTCAAATTTGCTACACCATTCATAATTTTCAAACTTGATTTCAAGGAAAGTATTGAATGTACATAAAATAGTTTTAATGTACATAGTAAGCCACACATTGTCATACCATATATAAACATAAAAGAGTTTCAATATTGCATGGTAAACCACATCAATGCTAGGCGGAAAATGAATTCGTATATGTTCAAATTTCTGAAATTAAATATGGCAATGAAAGGGTGTTTCTTGCCTATATAAACAACAGATTGTATAAACACACACAGTGTAGTTCGACAAGATTTCGACACCAAGAATAAGAAATGGAAATCACAAATCAAAAGAATGTTGATGATGACTTTGAGGTTGGTTCTAATATTTCATTTGTTTTTTTTTAAATGATAAACGCACAACTAATCTTTCATTCAAGTATGTTTTTGTACTTCTAATCTTTCATTTTTAGGTTGGTTCTAATCTTTCATTTATCTTTTTATTGTTTTTTTTACAGCTTCTTCCCAATCCTAACCCCGCTCCACATCCTAATCCTTTGTGAGTCAAGTGATGACGAACATGATGAAGAAGAACCACTTCCAACACCAACCGTTGCGAGTCAAGTATTCGTGGTTGGTCGGAAAAGAATTTATTGCTTATTTGATGAAAGTGAGACTGATGAAGAATAGAATTTGCATTTTATGCCTTTCGTTAAAACAATTTGTTTTACACTGTTTACAAACTATTTCTTGGTTTCCTTTGTTTCTTTTCCTATAAAAAATGAATTAATGAATTACTTTTGTGTTAAATGGTGTGTGTATGACTCCACTGACCCATTTCATATCTTGCTTATGTTTGCCATGATACTACGTACTGTTATGGTTTCCTTTTTTTTTTATTTTTTTTAGTTGCGTGAGATATGTACAATAAGCAACAACATTTACATTAAAAAAAATTCGCATATGCATGCATAAGCTTTATTTGTCATGCATAAGAAATCTTTTATTTCAAAGTTTGATAGCCCTTGCCAACAAGAAATAATGGACTACGTCTAATTTGAGAATAAAAAAAAAAAAAGGAGATGAAACTGTAATTAAACGAATCATGTACAAATAAAGGAATTATTTGAAACTTATGCCAATGATGTATTTGTATTTTGAAATACTGGAAACTTATCATTTGATAGTAAGCGTGGTTTATTAGGAAAATATATATATCTATAAATACCAGCAAAATATATATTTATAAATACTCTAGACAATGTTACAATCTACTTAGGTTAAAGAGTTCGGTCAAGGAGGAGTCTACACCTCAAATGTTGTGTAACAAGAAGTTTTACGCGACGAGTAACGTGTGTTGTTAGTTAATATTTCATAATTGATGTAATATTGTATTTTAAGTTTCATTAAATATTTTTATATGTCGTTTGATACATGTTAAGAATTTTTGCTAGAGTTGAATTATCACATGTTACAACCGTTTGTAATTACATTTTGATCTTTTCACGTTCTATTTTGAACGTTATACGAAACACTTGCCACAATATTGCATATCGTTAATTGTCTGCCGCTAGGCACGGGTACTCGCCTATAATAGTAAAATGTTTGTATGAAAAAATGGGTGGGGTGCATTAAAAGAATTAGTAATGAAGTGATGATAATTGGTTATATTTGAATCTACAGTGTATTGCTTAGTGGATCAGTTAAGGTGTTGCTGCAATATGTATAACTTTCTTGATTCTTATTAGCCTCATTGAAAATTGAAGATATTCAAGATCTAGAATTTCTTGGTGAAGACATAAAATAAAAGCATAACGTAGGTAAAAAATCATTAGATTTTACATTTTTTTTCTTTAGTCCCTTGTCATGGTAGATTGTTTTATAATATTTTGACTAAAATACACGGTTGGTCCCTAAACTTGTCCATCCGCTTCTCGTTGGGACAAAACCGGCCATTATCATCGCCACAGGTCCAAAACATGGCCTTTAAATGCCAGACTCGTCCCTTGACCAATAACGCCGTTGTGAACGTTCCGTTATACTCCATAAAATCCCGTTATCTTGCTACTGTTGAGGGTGGAAAAGTCATTTTACTTGATGTACCGTAGCATACGTCTTGTCCACTTTCCCGCCATTATGTAGAATATAACAAAGCTGTGTACTCATTGCTCATCCCCAAACTTGTTTTGGAAGCCTACCCAGAAACCCTAATGCAATGTCAATCATCAAATCAAATTTTCTAAGTAAGAAAATAACAAACAACCACCTTGGATTTACTCTGTGGCGAGTAAGAGAATACCCTTTGTATGATGATCGTGAAACGGAGGAAAAAGCTGCAATCAGGAGATATTGTAAGTCTTTTTTGGTTAGAGCCTATTACAATCATATGTTAGTACGACTGTTTAAGTTATTCCCCTTTTAGGTAACTTTAGCTTAACATTGTTTTTGTACATTTTTTATACAGCGGGTGAACCATGATCCTTTAGCATGATGTTCCATTATAAAGGTACATTCAAATACTTTCCAGGTAGGATATATCAAGGAGGCAAGAAATGCCTTGTTGATCTTGTGGAAATAAAAGAGGTATCCGTTGATGAAATGGATGCTCTCATGACCCAAATCGGTTATGAGACTGGACAAACCAATTATTTCTACTTTCTTAAGCCTGGTTGTACATTGGACGTCGGTTTGTTTTCTTTGCGTGAAGCTGCTAATGTTGACTTATTGAAAGATGTTGTCATAGAGCATAAGCTGATAGACGTCTATGTGGAAATAGGGAAGACTAGATTAGAACTTTCTGAAATGTCCCCACAATCAATTAAGACCGTGTTTAGGGAGATGGATGAAGATAGGAGAAAAGTTGCTACTGCGGCTATTCAATCTTGTTGTAGAAGGTTGGTATTAGATGATCTAGATAATGAACCTGCCATAGATACTTTTATCCAACTTACACAAGTGCCCATGGAGGTGAATGATATTGGTGAATCTAGCAATTTGCCAAACATTGATCCTTTATTTTCCACCTTAGACTGCTCATTTGCTAGCCAACCTGTTCATAACAGTGAGCGTGCTTTAGTACTTATTGATGAGGACAACGCTATTAAAGAGCCTGATAATGTTGAGGTTAATCTGTTCAGAGTGAATCAGGGTAAGCACTTAGACAAAGTTGGAAGAGCACTAGTTGATGTGAATAACAGGTTTGAGGAGCCTGATAATTTTGAGGTTATTGACTCAGGAGAAGCACTTAGACAAAGCAGGAAGAGCACTAGTTGATGTCAATAACAGGTTTGAGGAGCCTGATGTGGATGTAACTCTGTTTCAATTGACTCAGGATAATCATGTTGTAGGATGCGCTTCTGTTTATGACAATAACATGGAACAAGATCCTGTTGTTGATGTTACTCTGTTACAAGTGAGTGACACTACTGACTTAGGCAATGCAGTTGATGATTTAATTGAAGCAAATGAAGAGAACACTTGTCAGGAGAATGATGCACAACTTGGTATGGTCCAAGTAGGTCAGAGTAATGAGTTAGGTGAAGCAGGAACAACCAGTAATATAAGTGATGACATGCAGTTCAAAAATGATTTACCTGTGATGGTTGATGATGTCTTTTGCAGTGACTATGTGTCTGTCCAACAGGCAGACTCCGCAAATGGAGTTTACACCACATTCTTCTATTCTGGTTAGGAGTTTGCTACTGCAGGGGAAGTCAAGACTACAGTAAGAGAGCATTCAATAGAAACTAGGAGGGAGTTGTTTTTTCTGAAAAATGACAAAACAAGAATAAGGGTCAGATGTAAGGGTTGTGTTCCACTTTCAGGTCCAAGTGAAGGTCCTGGACTGGATATAGGCCCATCTAGAAGTCCATTAAACAGAAGGGGTATAAATGCATTGCTTGCTGGCAAAAAGGACCCTACAGAAATACTCTGCCCATGGCTATTGTTTGTCGGCAGGAATGGTGATACAGGTATCTGGTCAGTCAGAACATATAATGAGCAACACACTTGTTTGCAATCAAGGGAAGTCAGAGCTTTTGACCTTCGCTATATCTCACAGAAAATTACACAACAAATTGAAACCAATCCACAGCTTCCTGTCCAGTCTGTGCATAATCAACTTACCAACCAATACGAGCTTCAAGTGTCCCTGCAGAAGGTTTTAAGGGCCAAAAACCTAGCAATAACAGCCATCAAGGGTCAATTCAAGCTACAATTTACCATGTTGAGAGATTATGTTCAAGAGTTGCAGAAGACTAACCCTAAAACAACAGTTGTTATGAATATGGAACGACCTGTAGATAAGGCTCTTCCAACCAGAGAATTCAAGAGAGTGTATGTTTGTTTAGGTGCACTGAAGGAAGGATTTAAAGCGTGTGGGAGATCGTTGTTGGGGCTGGGTGCTTTTCCAATTCGTGGTCCTTTGAATGGTCAACTGATGACAGATATAGGAATTGATAGCAACAATGGTATATACCCTTTAGCTTATGCTTTTGTTGAATCAGAAAACATTGCATCATGGACTTGGTTTCTTCATTGTTTATCCGATGATATAGCACTTAAGCCAATATCAAGCATCACTTTTATTACTGAAATGAAAAAGGTACTCCCTTAATCTGATCATGAATTTAAGTCTCTCTGTTTTGAAACAGACATTAAACATATTTGATTTTGTGCAGGATATAAAGTAGAGCTTTAGGAGATATTTTTCCAGATGCAGAACACAGATTCTGTATTAGAAGCATTCATGAGAAAATGAAACTGCAATGAAAAGGTAGGGCCTACAAAGAGCATCTGTGGAAATGTGCAACAGCCTTAACTGTTGTACAGCTTCAAAAAGCTATGGATGATTTCAAGAAACTTAATCAACCAGCCCATGATTGGTTAAGTAAGATACCACCGATCCATTGGTCAAGGTCACATTTTTCATGTAAGTCATCTATCTGTTTCAGTTAAATTGTATTCCTTAATGCAGTATAAACAGTTATAATTAATACAGGTTTATTTGTAATCTTTAGGGAGAGCTCATTCTAATGTATTACTTAATAACATGTGTCAAGTGTTTCATGACAAAATAATTGAGGGTTTAAACAAACCAATTATTACAGCCTTAGAATACATCAGGGAATACTGTATGAAGAGGATAATGCATGTTCTTATGGTGATTGAGAAGAGTTATGGGCCACTAACACCAACTGCACAACACATGCTAGAGGGTATTAAGAAAGAGGCTGTTAAGTATAATGTTTTATGGAATGGGGGAAATAAGTTTTAGGTTAGTGGACCATGGGGTGACCAATGTGTAGTTAATGTTCTACACAAGTCTTGTACTTGCAGAAGATGGGAGATAACAGGTTTACCATGTAAACATGATGTTGCTACGAATTGGAATATGGCTTTAAATGGGCAACAAGTAGGAGCTGTAGAAACATGGGCTAATCCTTGTTACTATCTTCTCACTTGGGAGTCAACCTACCATCACCATGTCCAGCCTATAACTAGCAGCGAACATAGGAAAAAATCAACTGTGCCAACAACAATTGTTCCACCGAAATCCGAAACAAACACGCCTAGCACAAGAGGTAGAAAAAGAGTTAGGATAGCTCCTGAAAGTGAACAGATTATGAAGGATGGTAAGCTGTCAAGGGCTTGCAAGAGTGTTAAGTGTAGTATTTGTGGCATTGCTGGACACAACCGGAAAACATGCCTAGGCTATGGTGGAGCTGAAAGTAGTGGAACTGCCAATAAGGAAAATGTCAAACAGGTGCGTACTAAAGCTGCAGCAAAAAAGACACATCCTAAAGGTAACAAAGTAGCAGCGGATAAAGAAGCTGAAGGTACATGTGTTGTTAAAAGTCAAGTTAGTGCAGTTCAAGGAAGTGGTGTTCAATCTAAAAATCAAGATACAGCAACTGAAGATCCCATCGTACCTGATGCATCCCTGTCACAATCCCAGCAACATCAAGATGAAGCAATTGCCGATCCCAGCATGCATGAGCAAGCCCATTGTCAATCCCAGTCTGATTCT
Source organism: Chrysanthemum makinoi (assembly GCA_910596185.1). Taxonomy (NCBI): domain Eukaryota; kingdom Viridiplantae; phylum Streptophyta; class Magnoliopsida; order Asterales; family Asteraceae; genus Chrysanthemum; species Chrysanthemum makinoi. The sequence goes on along the minus strand of OU343218.1, from coordinate 181,058,565 downwards.
CTGCTGCAGTCAAGTGATGTTCAAGCAGTTTTTGCTTCAACCCATCCTGCTACACGAAGAATGACTAGGCAGCAGGCTACGCTGGAAAGAATGATGGCCTCATCATAGGTAAATTCTGTTATGCTAGTTAGCTAGACAATGTTTCATCTAGTTTATTTCCTATGGACAAGTTATGTACTCTAAAAACATATGTGTGTGTGTGTCTAACTGTAGTTCTCATGCTTTGAAAAGTATGAAATTTTATGCATTTGGAATTATATCCATTTGCATTAACTATAGAACCATGTCATTATTGTGTATTTTTATAGATTGACTAAGCTTGATGTGTGAATAATTTGCATCAAAAGTAACCAAACCTAAACAGAACCTCATAACATTGTTGACATTTAAAAGTCAACCCTAAACAAATTGCTAACCATCTGCATACCCATAAGGCATTGAAAATCAAAAACAAACCAAAGTGAATACTTCATAACAACGTTAATACAATTAAAGATACTGAACATTAACCATCTCGCCTCATTACATAAAATCTAAAAAAGTTATCCCAATGCATAAACAATCAAGAACAACATCCAACTTAGAACCGGGTAAATCTTCCACTTCCACACATCACCTTCAGCAGCTACTAATCTTGCCTCAAACTCATTTCTCCCCCTCAAAAGGCCTGGTACGATCATTCTTGAACGAGCACAGATTTCAGGATCATACCATCTTATCCACCGACAAGAAGACCCTTATTCATGATTATGACAAGTCATTAAACAACCACCATTGTTACAATGTACTTTGCTGCTTGCGAACAAAAACTAACACAATAAATATTAAGACGCACTTACTTCAACAGGACAACCAAAGAATCGACGCATGGTTGGCAGAGGTCCACGAAGTGCGAATAATAGCTTGCTTACTGTCACACCCCCAATTTACCTGTTTTGCAGCGGAATGGAATTCCTGGGGGCATTGACTGTCATAGCACCACATCACAGTTATATTGAACGACCTAAAGTGTCGTTTTAAAAAAACACATCGTTGGATATTTCATAAAAACATAATCAGAGTACAATGTCGGTCCCAAAAGGTTTAACAAGTTTAAGGAAATACAAATATGTTACAAATCCAAACGATGTTTTGAAATGAAGTGCCATAATGTACATAATGTAAGTCGACGCCGCGACTCAAAATGTAGGTCCCTAAACCATGTCATGATGAACGTGCCTCAGTTACCTGAAAATACATTGCTAAAAACGGTCAACAATAATGTTGGTGAGAAATCATAGGTTTATGTAAATGTTTTATACGACTACACAAGTATCTAGCATGCATGACAATCCAGTCACGTAAAAATAATGTTACAATTGCCTTAAGCCCATGACCCCGAAACTAGACTGATCAATTATGTATGCCCCTCCACAGAGTGTTTGCCAGACAACTCTGTAATGAAATCAAATGAAATGCATCCGTTTTCCTGGTTGGGATTCACCAACCCGGATGGAGGCGTCACCCTCGATAGATCTATCCACTCATCCTCGCTTCAATGATTAACGGTTCATGGTTCAGGAAATGGGGACTTTCAATATTGGCAAATGAGGTAACTTAAGCAATGTAATGAATTTAACATACTTGGTATCGTACAAAGAAAATTTAGTGCAATGTATTCTCCCCCGTGGGTTTGAAATAATCGAAAGCATGTAAAAACGGGGCTATGAAAACTCACTTGGATAAACTGGAATAATGGCAAAAGTGAGTACACCGAGGTTTAAAATGATGCGTCAACGGGACCTATATCAATGATATGATATGTCATGAGTTGCAATGTAATGTTATGCATGCACTTGATATGTTATTTATACCATTTACGAGTTTTGAAAATAATACTCGACGTCGAAAAATACTCTTTTGACGCCTTGACCAAACAAAAATGACTTTACATGTTTTTACGTCAAAATGTCATCCTACAATGGTTTTATAATGATTTTGGGTGAAATTACCACTTTTCGTCGCAAAACAATGTCGTCGGAAAAATCGTGAAATTGCCAAAAATGGCTCCGGAAAAACAATCGTAAAACAGTACACGTTGATCGTTAGAGAACGAAATCGACGGTTTTGGAAAGTTTGTATCCATATCTAAAAGTTTCAGTTCAGAAGTTTTCGTCCAAAAGGTCTCGATCATAAAGATATTAAGGGTTAAAGATGGTGGTTTTGGCCAATAGTGTGCAAAAAAATTAGTTACGGCAAGTTTATGAAAAAGTGCATATCTTTGTCGTTTCAAATCCGTTTCTTACGCTTTAATATGTCCTTAGCCAGTATCAAAGTATACTATTATATTTTTGACAAGTCGAAATAATTTGTGAAGCTTAAGGCTCATTTTTGACTCGGACAAAATAAAAACATGTTGCTGAAATTTTCAGAAATAATATTTTCCGTCATCAAACTTCAAAAATCCATAACTTCTTCGTTATAAGTCCGTTTTTATCCGTTCAAGCGGCCACGGAGTCGTTTTAAAGTATATTTTCTAAAAATCAAGGCCAAAAGTCGTGCCTACTGTCGGATTTTCCAGAAAAAATGAAACAAGGACAGAACATAATATATAGTTATCGAAAATAGTTTTTCTCGGACAAAACCTATTCTAATCCCTTCAAATCAACTCCAAAACTAATCTAATCCTACCATACACCTTCTTAGGGTGTCATGGGTTCCTAATCACCATCAAGACCAACCAAAACCATGGGAATAATTATAGGATGACCTTAGGTATATATATAAAACTTAAAAATCATGACATAAATGGTATAAATCACAATACTTGCATAAAAGCTCCAAAAATGATAAGAAACATATGAAATGAAAGAGGAAACATAAAAATGATGAAAACATGCTTACAAGAGAAATGAAGAGGTGTAGGTAACAAAGGATTAGCCTAAATATCCTTGGTTTTTATTTCAAAACCATAAAAAGGATATGATCTAGGTTGAAATAACACTTGAATCTTGAAAATCTTTAGATGATGATCCCTTGGAGAACCCTTATGTGGCCGGTTTTATGGAGAACCAAAGAGAGGAAAAACAAACTTTCTAACACTTGAGGAAAAATTTAGTGAAGTGAATGAGTGACAAAATAATGTAATAAGACTTATAAGAAAGTGTGAAAACATGTATAATCAAGAACCTTACCACATTTATGAGACTCCCTCCCCTTGGCCGGTTTTTGGGGGAGGGTTGTCTCTCAATTTTATTTTTTTTTTTTTTAAATTGTTACTTGTATGTATATATTTGTAAGACTTGTATAAATTGTAATGAAAAGGTAAGTGAATTGTAGGTAATTGGGACTTTTTGGTAAAAGTAAGTTTTTATTAGATCAAAATACAATGTAATGAGTTGATAAAAATTGTAAAATTACTTTCCTTGTGAAAATTTGAGTGATATATAAATTATCGAGTAGTTTTTAAGAAAAACGACGTAATAATTAAATTTTAACGACTAAAATACCAAATAAATTTGAAACACTAGGAAAACTAAAAATATAGTTTTTATAAACTAAATGTGAGTTTAAAAATACCTCGGGATCATTTTTGAAAGTAACGGGTTAAATAATCAAAATAAAAACTCACGCGATAAAAATTATTAAACATAAAAATTACGCGTAAAATATGAAATGAAATATCGTGAATGTACTAATGAGATGCACATGATGTCCATGAAATGTAGACTAATCATAGTCCATATGAAATGTACGTGATGTCATGATCATGAATTCGCCGCTAAACCTCCAAGGTTACGCGAATTTGAAACAAGTAAACCAAGTTTACTAAAAATGTTGAATTAATGAAACATGAATCGTGTCGAGAAATAACCTGAAAGTACGGATTGTCACATTCGCCCATCCAAAAAGGAATTCAGTCCCTGAATTCAATCGTTGTTAGGTCTAACGGGTGTCGGTGAAAAGATGAGGATACTTGCGCGATCTGGTCTTCCCGTTACCAAGTAAACTCAGGACCTCGTCGAGAATTCCAACGAACTTTCACAATAGGAATACGACTCTGTTTCAACTGCTTGACCTCGCGGTCCATGATTTCTACAGGTTCTTCCACAAAATGGAGTTTGTCGTCAAGCTGAATTTCATCCAATGGAATAACAAGCGATTCGTCCGAAAGACACTTCTTCAAGTTTGAAACATGAAACGTGTTGTGCACATGACTAAGTTCTGAAGGAAGATCAAGTCGATAAGCTACCGGACCAACTCGGCTCAAAATCTTGAATGGTCCAATGTATCTCGGGTTTAACTTCCCGCGCTTTCCAAATCGTACCACGCCCTTCCAAGGCGATACTTTTAACATGACTTTGTCTCCCACTTGAAATTCCAAATCCTTGCGTCTAACATCCGCATAACTTTTCTGTCGACTCCTTGCAGTTCTGAGTCTATCACGAATTTGAACAATCTTTCCCGTGGTTTCCCGTACCATTTCGGACCATTAAGTTGTCGTCTCCTACCTCGGCCCACCAAACAGGTGAACGGCACTTACGACCATACAGTGCCTCGAATGGTGCCATCTTGATACTGGTGTGATAACTATTGTTGTACGAGAATTCTATCAATGGCAAATGGTTAGCCCAACCATTGCCAAAATCAATAACACATGCCCTCAGCATGTCTTCTAACGTTTGAATGGTCCTTTCACTTTGACCGTCGGTTTGTGGGTGATATGCTGTGCTCATCTCTAATCTGGTTCCGAATGAATCTTGCAATGAATTCCAAAAGTTTGAAGTGAATCGACTATCTCTGTCGGAAATTATAGAAATTGGTGCTCCGTGCCTCGAGACTATTTCCTTGACATAAAGTCTAGTGAGTTGCTCCATGGAATAAGTCTCTCTATCGGTATGAAATGGGCTGATTTGGTAAGGCGATCAACAATTACCCAAATAGCGTCGTAACCTCCAGATGTCTTAGGAAGTTTCGTAACAAAGTCCATCGTAATGCGTTCCCATTTCCATTGAGGAATTTCCGGTTGTTGGAGTAAACCTGAAGGCTTCTGATATTCGACTTTTACCTTAGAGCGGGTAAGACATTGCTAGCGTACATGGCAATTTCCGCTTTCATGTTCGGCCACCAATAAAGCTTCTTAAGATCTTGATACATCTTATCCGATCCTGGATGAATAGAATACTTCGACTTATGCGACTCATGCATAATCAATTCTCGTATTCCGCCATACAATGGAATCCACATTCTATCCTTGAAACATAGTACTCCATCCGCTCTTTCACAAAACCATTTACGCTTTCAGGCATACCATAAAGCTTTTCACTTGGTCGGTTTTCCTCCTTAAGTGCTTCGACTTGTGCTTCGTGGATTTTCGACGGTAAAGGAGAAATAATCGTCATTCCCAATGAACGAACTCTTAAAGGTTTAGGCCTCTCTTCCGCTAAGAGCATCAGCCAAAACATTGGCTTTTCCCGGGTGATACTTGATTTCACAATCATAGTCGCTGAGTAACTCCAACCAACGACGTTGCCTCATATTAAGCTCCTTCGGATCAAGAATATATTGCAAACTCTTGTGGTCGGTAAACACTGTGCACTTTGTACCATAGAGGTAGTGTCTCCAATCTTGAGCGAAAACTACGGCTCCTACCTCGAGATCATGAGTTGTGTAGTTCTTCTCATGAACCTTAAGTTGTCGAGAAGCATACGCTATCACCTTCGTTTTTGCATTAGAACAGCCCCAAGTCCTTTATGCGAAGCGTCACAATATACAACAAAGTTCTCAATGCCTTCGGGTAGTGCCAAAATTGGCGCACCTGCAAAGCTTTTGCTTCAACAACTGAAAAGCAACTTCTTGTTTCTTTCCCCATTCGTACTTCTTGTTTTTCTGTGTCAACTTGGTCAAAGGTCTCAACTTGAAAAACCTTCGATAAACCTTCGGTAATACCCGGCTAGTCCTAGAAATTGTCGAATTTCTGTAGGATTCGTTGGAGTAGCCCAATCTTTCACAGCTTCAATCTTTGCTGGATCAACTTGTAGTCCATGACTATCAATGACATGACCAAGAAATTGCACTTTGTGGTTCCAAAAATCACACTTCGAAAACTTGGCATACAACTTCTCATTCTTGAGTAGCCTTAAAATCATCCTTAAATGCTCTTCGTGCTCTTCTTTGCTCTTGGAGTAGATTAAGATGTCGTCGATGAACACTATAACAAACTTGTCCAAATACGGCTTACAAACTCTATTCATGAGATCCATGAATACCGCCGGTGCATTAGTCAATCCAAACGGCATCACTTGAAACTCGTAATGACCGTAACGTGTTCTAAACGCTGTTTTCGAAATATCCTCTTCCCGAACTCGAAGCGATGATAACCGAACGAAGATCAATCTTGGAATAAATACTAGAACCTTGCAAACGATCGAACAAGTCATCAATTCTGGGAGTGGGTAACGATTCTTCACCGTTAACTTGTTCAATTCTCTATAATCTATGCACAGTCGGAAGGATCCATCCTTCTTCTTTACAAACAAGACCGGTGCTCCCCAAGGCGAGGAACTCGGCCTAATGAATCCTTTGTCTAGAAGCTCTTGCAATTGATTAGACAACTCTTGCATTTCGGATGGTGCTAAACGATATGGTGCTCGCGCAATCGGTGCAGCTCCGGGCACTAAGTCAATATGGAACTCTACTTGACGTGCCGGTGGAAGTCCAGGTAAATCCTCGGGAAATACCTCAGAAAATTCGCGAACAATAGGAACATCTTCAAGTCGCTTCTCCTCCGACTTTTTCTCTGTTACATGAGCTAAGAACGCAATACAACCTTTCTTAATGTACTTCTCCGTTTTGATACTCGATATGATACTAATTCGAGTTCCACTTCGTTCCCCACGAATAATCAAAGTTTCACCGTTATAGGGAAGATGAACAACTTTCTCATCACAAATGATCTTCGCGCGATGCTTAGATAACCAATCCATGCCGATGACGACGTCAAAACTACCAAGCTCTACGGGCATGAGGTCTATGTTGAAGGGATGATTAAGAAAATTGAATGTGCAACCGCGGACAATGGTGTTGGTGCTAACTAAATTACCATTAGCTAATTCGACAATGTATGATGTATCTAAGGTAGTTGGCTTAATGTTGAGCAAAGGTGCAAATGCATTGGACACAAAACTTTTATCGGCACCCGAATCAAATAAAACTGAGCGAACGATTATTGAGAAGGAACGTACCCGTTATGACATTCAGGTCCTCCCTATCTTCTCCGCCTCCAATGACGTAAACCCTTCCTGGTGCCAAACCTCCTTGATTCGAATTTGCTTGATTCTTTCCTTTCTTACAATCCCTCTTGTAGTGTCCAGTTTCCCCGCAACCAAAACAAGTAACTTGTGGTGCCTTGCAATCCCTAGTACGGTGACCAACTTTCTTGCAATTTTCACACGGATCAGGACATCGACCCGGATTGTGGTGACTCAAACATCTGTTACATTTCGGCAAAACTCCCGTATATCCTTTTCCTTCTTTCGGTCCCGCAACATAAGCCTTAGCAACTTCTTGCCTTTTGGGTGGTGGTTGAGTAGCATTCCTACCCCTGTTGTCCCACTTGCGTTTGTTATTGTTGTTGTAGTTGCCTCGGTTATTGTTGAAACGGTTGTTGAGGTTGTTGTTGTTTCGGTTGGTGGTGGTGTACTTACCTCGCTTCACCACTTGTGCCATCAATTTCTGAGTCACTCGAATAGCTTCCTCAATTGTCTGTGGATCAAACGAAGTCACATCTCCTTGAATGACCTCGGGGAGTCCCCCGATGAAAGCCTCTAGCAACTTTTCATTATCCGATACCATCGACGGGCATAACGTGGCTAATTCCTGGAATCTCCGAATGTAAGCGTCGATATCATAACCAATAGTGACCAATTCATAGAACTCCGTCTCCAACTTTTTGATTTCCGTTCGAGGACAAAACTTCTTAGTCACCAAGCCCTTGAATTCCTCCCAAGAAAGCTTAAAAGCATTCTCCATACCAATCGGTTGAGCGTATGAATTCCACCATGACAACGCTCCATCAAGTAAAGTGCTCGTAGCAAATTTGACCTTACTGTCATCCGGACAGTTACAAAGCAAAAACACCGATTCCAATTTCTCAAACCATCGTACCATTGCAGTAGCTCCCTCGGTACCTCGAAACTTAGTGGGTTCACCACTCTTGAAATCTTTATGCGAGCATTTCTTAACCCCTGATCCTCCGGCATTACCAGTAGCAGTAGCTAGCCTAGCGGCTTCAGCAGCAGCCACTGTTTCCCTTTCGACTCTTAGTGCATTAGCAATGCTATCATTCACCAACTTTTGAATTTCTGCTTGGGTCATTTCCGGTGTAACTTTCTTAGGCGCCATAATTCTTCAAAATCACAAGATGAAACAATCATGAGAACTCGTAAGTAGAAACAACCATCAAACAAATATATCCACAACCACATCATGCATAAAGATAAATGGAATCACAACGGAACAATAACGAAATATCACAAATATAATCACAACACACGTGGATAATATACATGAAAATTTCGGCCTACATGGACCGATATCATAGATAATAATAACCATTCCTACATAGTAGAGTCAATACTTGATAATTTGTTTGTACAACAACCAAAATACAACAAGTTCTTTGAACTACGTCACACACCCCGTGACTAGGATGATAATGGTCAAAACTATACAATGACAAAAGTCTACATAAGGCACCTCATGGTGCTCGCCAACTCCCTGTCCTGTCGAAGATCGCGAACCTGAGCAACCAAACTATCCACCAAACTCCTCAACTCATCAACCTGAACCTGCAAAGAAGCAATAGTCTCCTGTCCTCTAACTGCCTATTCTGAATACTCTGATGAGATAAGTCAATACAAACCCTGTCTAATATCAAACCCTCGACCTCCTGGATGGGTTCAATCCTATCTACCGACAACTCCCCCAACTGTCGTGTCAAACTATCAATCTGTAACTGCTGAGCATCAATGCGGGCTCCTAGTGCCACTGTAGAAGGCTGACGTGCAGCAGCTGCCCTAGAACTCTCGCCTAACTCAAATCTAACGGGTGGCTCGGGCTCAGAAGATGCTGGTGTAGGGATATCAAAACGAGCACGCTTTTTGGGCGGCAAGTCCGATGCGGGTACAGGGTCTCTAAGAAAATATGACGATGACGGTGATGATGGTACTGGCAGTGGTGCTGGTGGTGTGATGGTGAGCAACGGTTATGGTGGGCTAATGTGAGGTGTGGGTGCAACCTCGCCTCCTCGAAGGTTCGGTCCTCGTCGATCATGATAGGTGGAAAGACTGGAGTAGATCCAATGGAAGATACGATCTCAGTGGAGTGTGATGCAACATCATCCATGATGGGGTTAGCTGGGACATCATCCGAGCTAGAGTCCGATGATATGGTGATGGGATGTGAATCTGAAGACATGTCTGTGACAACCGATGTGAAATAAAAGTAAATAATCTCGAATAAAGTGTAAGTGAATCCGCATGATAAACATGAATATGTACTATGATGAAATGATGAGATGCTATGATAATGTAGCTATAGTCTAGGGTCAATGATGCAACCTAGTTCTCTATAACTGTAGCTCTGGTACCAATCTGTCACACCCCCATTTACATGTTTTGCAGCGGAATGGAATTCCTGGGGCATTGACTGTCATAGCACCACATCACAGTTATATTGAACGACCTAAAGTGCCGTTTAAAAAACACATCGTTGGATATTTCATAAAAACATAATCAGAGTACAATGTCGGTCCCAAAAGGTTTAACAAGTTTAAGGAAATACAAATATGTTACAAATCCAAACGATGTTTTGAAATGAAGTGCCATAATGTACATAATGTAAGTCGACGCCGCGACTCAAAATGTAGGTCCCTAAACCATGTCATGATGAACGTGCCTCAGTTACCTGAAAATACATTGCTAAAAACGGTCAACAATAATGTTGGTGAGAAATCATAGGTTTATGTAAATGTTTTATACGACTACACAAGTATCTAGCATGCATGACAATCCAGTCACGTAAAAATAATGTTACAATTGCCTTAAGCCCATGACCCCGAAACTAGACTGATCAATTATGTATGCCCCTCCACAGAGTGTTTGCAGACAACTCTGTAATGATATCAAATGAAATGCATCCGTTTTTTCCTGGTTGGGATTCACCAACCGGATGGAGCCACCGATAGATCTATCCACGCATCCTCGCTTCAATGATTAACGGTTCATGGTTCAGGAAATGGGGACTTTCAATATTGGCAAATGAGGTAACTTAAGCAATGTAATGAATTTAACATACTTGGTATCGTACAAAGAAAATGTAGTGCAATGTATTCTCCCCCGTGGGTTTGAAATAATCGAAAGCATGTAAAAACGGGGCTATGAAAACTCACTTGGATAAACTGGAATAATGGCAAAAGTGAGTACACCGAGGTTTAAAATGATGCGTCAACAGGGACCTATTATCAATGATATGATATGTCATGAGTTGCAATGTAATGTTATGCATGCACTTGATATGTTATTTATACCATTTACGAGTTTTGAAAATAATACTCGACGTCGAAAAATACTCTTTTGACGCCTTGACCAAACAAAAATGACTTTACATGTTTTTACGTCAAAATGTCATCCTACAATGGTTTTATAATGATTTTTGGTGAAATTACCACTTTTCGTCGCAAAACAATGTCGTCGGAAAAATCGTGAAATTGCCAAAAATGGCTCCGGAAAAACAACCGTAAAACAGTACACGTTGATCGTTAGAGAACGAAATCGACGGTTTTGGAAAGTTTGTATCCATATCTAAAAGTTTCAGTTCAGGAGTTTTCGTCCAAAAGGTCTCGATCATAAAGATATTAAGGGTTAAAGATGGTGGTTTTTGGCCAATAGTGTGCAGAAAATTAGTTACGGCAAGTTTATGAAAAAGTGCATATCTTTGTCGTTTCAAATCCGTTTTCTACGTTTAATATGTCCTTAGCTTCGTATCAAAGTATACTAATATATTTTTGACAAGTCGAAATAATTTGTGAAGCTTAAGGCTCATTTTTGACTCGGACAAAATAAAAACATGTTGCTGAAATTTTCAGAAATAATATTTTCCGTCATCAAACTTCAAAAATCCATAACTTCTTCGTTATAAGTCCGTTTTTATCCGTTCAAGCGGCCACGGATTCGTTTTAAAGTATATTTTCTAAAAATCAAGGCCAAAAAGTCGTGCCTACTGTCGGATTTTCCAGAAAAATGAAACAAGGACAGAACATAATATATAGTTATCGAAAATAGTTTTTCTCGGACAAAACCTATTCTAATCCCTTCAAATCAACTCCAAAACTAATCTAATCCTACCATACACCTTCTTAGGGTGTCATGGGTTCCTAATCACCATCAAGACCAACCAAAACCATGGGAATAATTATAGGATGACCTTAGGTATATATATAAAACTTAAAAATCATGACATAAATGGTATAAATCACAATACTTGCATAAAAGCTCCAAAAATGATAAGAAACATATGAAATGAAAGAGGAAACATAAAAATGATGAAAACATGCTTACAAGAGAAATGAAGAGGTGTAGGTAACAAAGGATTAGCCTAAATATCCTTGGTTTTTATTTCAAAACCATAAAAAGGATATGATCTAGGTTGAAATAACACTTGAATCTTGAAAATCTTTAGATGATGATCCCTTGGAGAACCCTTATGTGGCCGGTTTTATGGAGAACCAAAGAGAGGAAAAACAAACTTTCTAACACTTGAGGAAAAATTTAGTGAAGTGAATGAGTGACAAAATAATGTAATAAGACTTATAAGAAAGTGTGAAAACATGTATAATCAAGAACCTTACCACATTTATGAGACTCCCTCCCCTTGGCCGGTTTTTGGGGGAGGGTTGTCTCTCAATTTTATTTTTTTTTTTTTTAAATTGTTACTTGTATGTATATATTTGTAAGACTTGTATAAATTGTAATGAAAAGGTAAGTGAATTGTAGGTAATTGGGACTTTTTGGTAAAAGTAAGTTTTTATTAGATCAAAATACAATGTAATGAGTTGATAAAAATTGTAAAAATACTTTCCTTGTGAAATTTGAGTGATATATAAATTATCGAGTAGTTTTTAAGAAAAACGACGTAATAATTAAATTTTAACGACTAAAATACCAAATAAATTTGAAACACTAGGAAAACTAAAAATATAGTTTTTATAAACTAAATGTGAGTTTAAAAATACCTCGGGATCATTTTTGAAAGTAACGGGTTAAATAATCAAAATAAAAACTCACGCGATAAAAATTATTAAACATAAAAATTACGCGTAAAATATGAAATGAAATATCGTGAATGTACTAATGAGATGCACATGATGTCCATGAAATGTAGACTAATCATAGTCCATATGAAATGTACGTGATGTCATGATCATGAATTCGCCGCTAAACCTCCAAGGTTACGCGAATTTGAAACAAGTAAACCAAGTTTACTAAAAATGTTGAATTAATGAAACATGAATCGTGTCGAGAAATAACCTGAAAGTACGGATTGTCACACTTACCACACCAGCAACGTACCATCTTGAAACGATTATCGATTTGTAGAAGACTGTTTTTGTAGAATACTTTAGGGATGGATGATAAATGTCGACCAAACCGTGTTACACATACATATACTAGCTGCAAACACTGTACAACGGTTTCTATTAAGTATGCTACAGTGAAAGACGTTTTTGCCCTCACCAACATAACGTTGACAATGGCATTATTGGTCAAGGGACGAGTTTGGCATTTAAAGGCCATGTTTTGGACCTGTGGCGATGATAATGGCCAGTTTTGTCCCAACGAGAAGTGGATGGACAAGTTTAGGGACCAACCGTGTATTTTAGTCTAATATTTTTCTAATTTTTTAGCATACAATTTTTCTACTCTTTGAATGTCATATTTGCTATTTTTATTGTAAAATCTATAAGTGGCAAAATGAGTGAGTGGCGTCGATTGACATGTTTAGATGTGTTTGGATTTAAAAAGGTTCGGGTCTACAGGGTACATTTAGAAGCACGAGTCTAAACGGGTCAAGCGGTTTGAGGTTTAATTTGTTTTTTATTTGAGTGAAAAATGGAAATATGAAAAGAAGTGTTCTAGTTTTTTTCATCCGCTAAGCATGCTTTAAAATCATTGGTTAATCACTTAATTGTTATACAATTAGAGATTATGTTGCCCATTACCTCATATAAGATTACCCGACTAGTAAATGACTTGTGTCCAGTGACACCTTGTGTGTAAAAATGTTCCTGAACTGGTGTAAAAAATGTTCCCAAACTTACAAACCAGTTCAAATACTAACGTTTAAAAAAAAGGGATAATTTCATCTATATCCTTGCATAACTTTAATATTACATCAATATCCTTTCAAATTTCATAATTACATCAATATCCCTTTAAACCTTATAAATACACATTTATATCCAAATAAATAATTGTTGATGCATAATCTGGCGCGGGCTGGATTCGACGACTCTCCCTTGGCCGTTCGTCGTCTTCTCGAGCCCTAAGTAGACCTGTCAACAAAGAGAACCCGTTAGGAGTGGAACCGAGGCCGTAGCCCCGGGGTCCACCTCCGACGGTCAAGTTAGTATCGGTGCGATGTGATGAGTTAGGGTTAGAGTAACCTATCATGTTATCGTCACATATATCATGTTATCAAGAAGGAGATCCAGCCATGTATTTATAGGGCATGGATTAGGGTTTAGGCATAGAGTGGGCCGCTGTCTTCCGGGCCTGACCCATTCCTGGCCCAGTCCGGACTATACGTCCACAAGCCCCCCAAGTCTAGTATGAGATAGTGCATGGCTATGTTATGCTAGACTTAAGTTCTGTTCATGGCCGCGTAGGCCTAATCAATCATGACGGCATGGCCCATGTGTGCGGAACTCAAGTGTGTACATGGGACGGACCATACTGCGCAGTTTAGCGCATATACTAGGTTTCCCGCCATAGTGTGACAATAAAGACCCCGTAAGAAGAACACGTAGTTCTATAGTTGGGGTAACAGTGACATTGCGATTGTGAGAGTCTCACAATGGTGAAAGTGGATCCCGTATGCTGCATCCTGGGTAAGGGCGTACCTTTTGTACCAGTAGCGACGCAGCCTGGTGCGACAGAATACATGCTTCTGTAGCAGAAGTGCGCGCTGTGCGGGACAAAGAGGTGCGACAGAAGACGTGCTTCTGCGCGCATTACATCCGTCTTTACAACCGACAGAGGACGTCTCCCTTGCGGCAAGATGGTGCGAATATTTAAATCCGTCTTTGTACCGGGCTTGCAATACCTCTTACATATGATCTGCTTCCAAATATACCTGCGTGACGCTCTGAAACAGTGGTATATACCCTGGTAGCCCCCCAAGTTTGATGGTGCTACTCATGTAGGAGCATTAAACTTATTTATGCCTGCGTAAAACACTTAATGCAAATATTAAAAGTTTATGCCACGAATCGAAACATATAAAACCTAATGAAGGGAAGCCATATATAGCACATAGCATGTGAACTTAACACATAAGAGAAGTGGCAGTGCGAATTACCCCTATCGCGAGGTTTTACAAGCTAAATAAATAATTAATTTTTTTAAAAAAAAAAAAAAAAAAAAAACCCCGGATGGACATATCATGACCGCGACTAATAGACGCAGATGGATATATCGTGACCACATAGACCCGAACGTTTGTGGATGATCGCAGATGAACATAACATGACCACGGCCTTTGTCCAGTGCGCTCATGGCGATTGACTAGCATCGTGGTGTTTGTTCACGCTCGTAGCTAATCTGCGAAGATGTCCGAACGCACGGCCTAACGCGGGTGGATTTATCGTGACTGCGTCGTTCGATCGTACAAACAAGCGCGAACAGGCATACCAACCATAAAAACAGTATCTGCGCGAATTAACGCACGGCCTAACGTGGGTAAAAAGTGCATGCCATCATTATTAAATACAAGCAGGTGCTTTAGATGAGATATTTATCTAGGTGTGATATCCGGACCTTAATTATTTTGAATCAAGTTTAATATGTCCAGACCAAAATTCAAATAATAACTTGAAGTGGCATTGAAGTAAGGGACAAACATCGTGTTTTTCTCATGCCAAATGTTAACGAGCCTGTTATTCAGATGTGCAGTGCTTTTAAA
The DNA here is from genome assembly GCA_910596185.1 of Chrysanthemum makinoi. Taxonomy (NCBI): domain Eukaryota; kingdom Viridiplantae; phylum Streptophyta; class Magnoliopsida; order Asterales; family Asteraceae; genus Chrysanthemum; species Chrysanthemum makinoi. The sequence continues at coordinate 181,043,346 of OU343218.1, read as the reverse complement.
GTGATATTAAATTCACATGATGGTAAAGCAAGTTTTACGCATGGCAGAATGCAAAGGTTTTAGAGTTACCGACTTTAGAAATTGATTTCTGCTTTTCGGTAATATGAGAACACGAAACATAGTTTATTCGTGGTCCCACGGATGGCGCCAACTTGTTGATGCATAATCTGGCGCGGGCTGGATTCGACGACTCTCCCTTGGCCGTTCGTCGTCTTCTCAAGCCCTAAGTAGACCTGTCAACAAAGAGAACCCGTTAGGAGTGGACCCGAGGCCGTAGCCCCGGGGTCCACCTCCGACGGTCAAGTTAGTATCGGTGCGATGTGATGAGTTAGGGTTAGAGTAACCTGTCATGTTATCGTCACATATATCATGTTCTCAAGAAGGAGATCCAGCCATGTATTTATAGGGCATGGATTAGGGTTTAGGCGTAGAATGGGCCGCTGTCTTTCGGGCTTGACCCATTCCTGGCCCAGTCCGGACTATACGTCCACAATAATTATGACTTAATTTAATGATTTTAATATTAAAAACTATTATCTCTATATTAATTTAAAGAGTCTTTTACCTCTTTACCCTCTTATGCTAATCAAACAAAAAATAAAACATCGCATACTCCTATGACTATTATCTGCTCGTCTTCTTCATATCTCTTTTCTTTTTCTTCCTTGAATTGAAATGCTCTTCCAAATTATTTATAATTCCAAAACAATTATATCAATATTAAATCAAATAGTAATCGTGTTGGTTTACATGAAAAACAAGATCTCATTAATTTACTCATGTAGAGGGCAAAGCTTTAATAATATATAAGTGACCTTATATTATTAGTCAATCACGAATCAAGATAAATCAAGTACGTAATTGATGATGCATGTTCGATCTTAATATGTGAAAAGAAGCGGGGCTTTAATGAAGAAAAAAGAAAGATCTAAAGGAAGAAGAAGAATATATAAACCAAATTAAATTAGACATAACGGTAAAAAGGTAATACTTCTTTTTATGAATAACTTATTAATTTGTAAATGATAAAATTAAAATTAAATTGGTATTTGGATATATTTGAGTATTTGTAAGTTTTGAAAGGATATTAGTGTAATTATGAAATTTGAAAGGATATTGACGTAATATTGAAGTTTTACAAGGATATAAATGAAATTGGCCCTAAAATTAAAGTCTTAAAACTTAAAACACACTTAAAAGTGTGTTAAAAACATTAAAAAAAAAAACAAAAAAAAAACAAATTGCCTATGAAAGATGATGATTCCCAAATGCTGCGTTCCATCATTAAATACTCCTCGGACCATTGGATGGAGATGGAGGATAACCAATCCTGTGCAATGCATCACACCATAACAAGATGGGAAGAATTGATGGTGACGTGGGTGGCTCCATTTGATTGGTTCGTGTGGATAGCTACTAGTCTTCATTTTTATTTGAACGTCAGAGTGTTTATAAAAAATGAAATGGAGTCATGCTTTTTGAAGATGGATTTAATTTCCATGACCTTTGTTGATATATCTTCGCTTCACTCAAGATTTCTTACTCCACTCCGTAAATGACCTTTTGACAGATTTCTTTGTAATGAGCTCGGGCTTCAAGTCTAGCATTAACCTTTACATTTCTTGGGCTTATTCATCGGGCTTTATCTTTGGCTTCCACTTAAGTATTATTATAAATCTTTGATTAAGCTCCTAAAAATCTTCTAAACATCTTTAATACGTAGTATAATCCAATCATCAATAATGGCTTGATTTGCTCCATATTTACTCCAATAGATCTTGAACGGTACCTAAATAACAAAATAACAAATAGACGTAATATTTACAATTAAAACCGTGATTTTGTCATTTATTTAGGCTAAAACGGGGGTATTTTTGTATTAAAATATGAATAATCGTGATTTCATCACTACCCCACATTTAAGCTTTGCTCGTCCTCGAGCAAAATCATCAAAAATATTAAGCTAAGTAAAACTTGATCCCTAACTAATCTCACATCCCATCAAACAAGAGTTTTTTTTGTTTTTTTTTAAATCAACAATTTTTTTATTTGAACTGCAAACTTTTATAACGGATTACAATAAGATGGCAGGCAAACGGACAATAAGCTGCGCCGCAACCCCCTTTTGAATGGCAAAACCAATTCTACTAAAAATGAAATTTTGTGACTTAGGGGTCGCAAAATTACTTTGCACAACTCGTTGAACCCTAGTCAAAAACTCCACAGCTGCCGAAGCTAGGAACCCAAATGTATCAAAAGCAAAAGGGGTAAATACGTGTTGATTCTCTAAACAAGCTTTCTCGTGTTTAGCAACTTTGCTCGATTCCGCTTTGAACGCAGTTTGTCCCGCAACAAAACCCATTGTCCATTATTATTTTATTTTGTTTTAATACTTAAGCTTTTCAAAACAATTAGAAAAATTTTGGCAAAATTCAAAATTTTTGGCATAAATTCCTAAATAATTTTAAAAAAATTGGCTCAATTTTGGGGTTGCTCAAAACCAAACAAATAAGTACAAATATGATCATAAGGATAAATATCCCACCCCACATTTAGAATCGAACATTCCCCTGAATGTTCTAAATAACGAGATGCCAACCCTACATTTAGGACGGAAAAAAAAAGAAATGCAATGTTTCTAAACGTAAAGATGTGAATGCAATATAAGCATAAGATCAAAGAACATAAAAAGTCCCCTAGTGTAGGCATGTAGATCGGTAGTCACTGATAAACATAGTGGAGTTCAATCTCACCTCCAAGAAAAATCTACTCGATCCCGGGAATTAATCTGAACCGGAGCAAATGATAATGTAGAAGATAATAGCCCATGGGAAATGTCGCGTTGATGTCCAAATATCACGTCCAAAATGTAACAATTCATATAAGTCTTGAAATTGAAAAGAAATGTCATAGTGTAATGTAGTAAAGGGATGGATATAAGGATACGAGAAGTTCTCTTTTTTTTCTTTTTTTTTTTCTTTTTTTTCTTTTTTTTGAGGAAATAAAAAGAAAAAGATAGTAAGAAACGGGTTGCCTCCCGATAAGTGCTTGTTTTTGTCCGAGTCGCTAGCTTGACTCGCCCATAATTTAATTTTCATTAAGGTTAAAAGGGACGATGGTTGAATCTTCGATGGAATATCTTTCAAACTTCTGAATCTACCAGAAATAACGAATATCCCGGGATCAAATACTTCATTTTCGTCTCCTGCTTGGAAAAGATATAATGAGTGATTCTTAGAGAATCCTTCTGGAAAGACGATGCCAAAATCGTATGATAAAGAAGATAATAGTTGCGGGCCAACGATTCTTAAGAAAGAATAAGAGTCAAATATGTGATAACGGAATTGTGAAGAGGTGAGGTGTGGACGAGGGTTCGTCATATCGAAATTCACATTTCCATAATTCTCAATGAGATTTATTAGTTTCTCACACAAGTCAACTAATAAGTTGGCGGTACCTAAATAACAAAATAAAAAATAGACGTAATGTTTGCAATTAAAACCGTTATTTTGTCATTTATTTAGGCTAAAACAGGGGTATTTTTGTATTGAAATATTAATAATCGTGATTTCATCAGAGATACATGCTATTTTTACATGAACACACAAAAATTTGAAAGTGTATGCTTATCTAATTGTTTCATTGACACTAAGTAACACAATTGCCATGCTTAAGTCCCCACATCATGAACCATTAATCACTAGGCACAGTGAGCACGAATATTGTGAATATGCCTATTGTATTGTCCGTTTTGGCAAACAAGCGCACTATATTTGAGAACACTGGGTAATCGGAAAATTACCTACAGGGGCAAACATTGTAACAAACATACCAATTGCTATTGGTACACGTTCACGCATTGGTTTCATGAATTTAGTGTAATTATAATTGTTTTGTTCTCAACATTATGGGTTTAATACAACGTAACTCACACAAACATTATGTGTTCGACATTTAACAATAAACCTATGGATTCACTCAACCTTTGTGTTGACATTTTAAGCATGTCTTATCTCAGGTCCATAATGATCGAGGCTGGCACGGAGGAGCACGAATACTCAAGAAGGCTATAAGTTATTTTATCATTTGAAAAATATCAACGACTTTATATTGATGTATTATGTAATCATGAAACCATTGGGACATATATTTTGTAAACTCTGATATATTTCAATAAATTGAATGATAAGCCTTTTTAAACGACCCAGTTAGAGATTCTATTATTATAACTGTTTTACCATGAGGTAACACCAGATTGAATTCTGCTGCATTCACGAAATTAGGGTGTTACACATATTAGGTAAAGGATAGACTCTTCTTTAGGGAACAATGTTGACATTTTTTGTACTTTCTTACCAACTTTTGAAGATAGTTGATCGCTCCCGAACCGTCAAGTTTTATCACACAAGCTAACCACTTGTGAATGGTCAACCGTAATAAACTTCAAACAGCTCAGGAACAATGCAATGAAGTCCAGGAGAGTTTAGTGTTTCCCCAGGTCGTTAAGTCCCAACGAGCTGTGCGACTGAATAATCAACCGAATAGTGATCGGGAGAATTTGAACGGGAATTGGGTTATGATTATGAATAATTATACCTAAAGAGAAAGTTTATAAATTACAGGGGCTTAAATGCAAATTAAAGAAAATTAAAAAGATAAATTATATTAAATAAACGCTATCACTATTTTTAAAATCTGATGTTTTTGATTTTTCTTTTATAAATTTAAATTGAAAACTACGTAACGTACAAAAGAAAATGTGAAATTGAAACAGTATTAATCCTAAAAATATAAAAATAACATTTTTACAAAACTAATGATAAGAGAAAATTTTGAGAAAAAGAAAATTATTTTTATGACTATTTATTTAATTATTATTAATTAAAAACTATTTTTACTTATTTAATAATACCCTAAAATACAAGAAAATATGAAATAAAGCTAGAAAAATGAAATTATGACTTAGAAAAATCTAAAATAACTAAAGAGAATTTTCAAAACTAACTTTGTATTTTTCTGATTATTTTTCTATTTTCTATCAATTAAAAACTATTTAAAACTAATTAAATTGCTAAAAATTACAAATTTAACTAAGAAAATTATGGAAAAATTATTTTTTTTCTTTTTATATTTATCTTAACCTAGGAAAAATGAAAACTTATTTTTTTGAAGTTTTTCTGAATTAATTGTATTAAAAGCTAATTTAAAAGTTCTAAAAACTGATTTAAATGAGGAAAAATAGCAAACAGTGCTGGAAAATTATGAAAAATTCAGAAAAAGTCTAAATTAATATTATAAATCTAATAAAAATATAAAAACATGGGCTTGTGTGAAGGATTATGAAGCTGAAGTGAAATGTGCTTATAAATAAGCACTTAAGTTAAGCAAATAAGCACTAAGGAGCACAAAATGAACACAAAAGCTAGATTAAGCTATAACTAAGTGAAAACAACTTGTTCCAGCTACTCAGAACCTCAAGCTAACCAGCTATAAGCTTATGAGTCCAAAATCAAACAAGTAAAAAATCAGTTTTGAGGTGCTAACTTTCAGCTTATGCAACTGCTTATTAATAAGCTGAATCAGAAAACCAGAAGTTGTAACCTTGACTAGACCTAGCAGAGAACCTATGGACCAAAGCTGAGCCTGAGATGAGCTCAAATGAGCTTTTGACAAGCTCTGCAAGAACCTGTGCAGACTCAATATTCACTGAGTCAGTGCACAGGGCACTTTCAGCTTAATCCACAAGCTGATTTGAAGCTTATAAAAAATTACTAAAATTCTTCAAAAATGATTTTTACAAACTCAACCAGTTGAAGTTCTTGATTCCAAAATACCAATCAATTTAGATCAGAATTGAGTGTATGAAAAATCCAGAAAGATTTGCAAAAATCCACTAAATCACTTTTTGACTTTATAAGCAGTTTTGAATCTTTGACTTTTATGAATTTTGATCTTTCAATACTGATTATATTTGATGTTTTATGATGAAAAGAGGCCTGAAAATGCTATCCTATGTGATTCTAAGTTTAAATGCAGTCTTGTATATTCCTAGACTTAACTGATGTAAACAATAAATTGGATTAAAGTGACTTTTGACTATAACTGAGAATGAGCACAAGTTTATGACCAAAGACTACTACTAACAACTAAATACAAGTAAGACAACTGCTCCTAAGACATATAGGAGCCTGAGATTTGGTTATGCAGGCTAATCCAAACACTACTTATAAACATGTTAAGCAACTTTATACCAATCAAATCTTAAAACTAAATCATAACTATCCCTTAATCAGTTCCTAAGGATAATATATTGCCTGAATCATTCAATAGTATCAGTATAACAATCAATAACAACTACACCTAAATTAGCAGACTAGATTAGTTTTAACAGTGATGATAGCAGATGATTTAATAAAGATAAGACAGGTTAACAGGGCACTAAACAAACATATCCATGATGAACTACTCTAAATTAAGCATAGTTAAACAACACTAACCACTTCTATACTACTGAGACAAAATTGAGATAGCTTTTAAGACTTACAAGTGTCCTATCACAATGGCATGCACACTGAGATCAAATCACCACTATCCTAACCTGTTCTCAACCCATATCCAATTCAGAATCAACCCATTTCCAACTCCATAGCAGCAATGCATCAAGTATTTAAACCATTTCAACTTCCCATTTGATCACAGTTGACTTTTGTTAACCAAAATGAGAAATTGCTAGAATCTGTTTTGTAAGTTTACTAGAAGCTATAAACAGCTTTAATAAGCTTATTTGAGAAGTAAATAAGCTATTTGAAGCTTGGAATTTAGTACATATAAATTGAACTTATAACAATAAACATGAAAACATGAAACTATGATAAGACCTCAAATTGATACTTGAAAATAGATTACAATGATAAAACAACTTAAGTTTAGTACAAGAAAGCTGAAGATTACAGATTTAGAATTTAACTAAGATAATTTAAATAAAAACGACATACATGAAATTTTAAAACTAAGAACTACTCTCCTCACTAGCTTCTCTTCCTTCTTTTTTATAGCAGAAGTACTCCCACTTGTCCTCTGAGCTTTTCCCACTTCAATTTAGGGCCATTGGATTAGTTGAATCATTTTTAGCCATTGATGGCTTTTTGGCGCCAAAATGGGATATCAACAGGTGGAAGGTTTGAGTGCAAGGGGGGGAAAGCATTTAATGCTTTTTGTTGTTTGGTGAGGTGGAGTGATAAGGGTGGTGGGATTTGAGTTGGAGGCATGGGTGAAGGTCTGGTGTTGCAGAGCAGTTGGGAGGAAGAAGACAATGAAAAGGAGGGAAAAAAGGGTGGGGTGTTTGACTGGGTTATATTAGTGGACGGGGTTCAAGGGTCATGGGGTTCAAAGGTATACTGGCCTGGGGGTCACAGGTCATGGAAAGGGTTCAATGGTCCAAAGGCTTAGTTTGTTTAATAATACAAGGACCAAAACTGCAATATACCAAACTTGAGGGACCAATTCTGCCAAATTTTCAAAGTTGTTCCAAGGGACCAAAAATGACAAGTTTCAATAGTACAAGGACCATAATGGACATTTTCAAACTTCCAAGGACTATTTTTGCCAATTTTGAAACTCAAAGGACCAAACTTGTAATTTCTCAAAACTTTTGACATTTTTCACCAAAGGACTAATTATGACAACTTATGATTTTAAAAGGACCTTTGGTGACTTTTCTTTTAAAATAAGTGCTCAGGGACTATTTTTGACAAGATTTGAAAGTTGGGGGACTAAAACTGCCAATTATGCAAACTTAGCTCATTTTTCATCTGATTTTAAACATTTTGCATCTGAAACATATAAAATGCAATTTTGAGATATTTCCAGTATTTTGATGCATTTCTGAGCATTTTTAAATGTTTTGCAGTTCAGATTTGACCAAAAATGATGAGTATTTACACACTCATCAATAGTCATTCCCAATAAGATTTTCTTTATCCTTTTGTATAAAGTAAATCTTTATCCAGCCTTTAACCTTTTAGATACTTGAGAATCTTTGCTTAGCATCTTTAGGATGAAGAGATCAAACATCGTTCGAGTGAGGTATTGTCATCCACTTTGATCTAAACTTCTTCTTTGTATCTTCTGTGGAAAACTAGAAGGGGGGGGGGTGAATAGTTTTACCGATTTTAATTTAAGTTTCAAATATTTAGATTCGATCTTATGTGAATTCGTATGCATGGATAGATAGTATAAAACAATAAGTAAAGTGAATAATGAAAGTAAGTAAAGTAAAGGATAGAAAGTAGTGACACAAGTGATTTATAGTGGTTCGGCTACAAGGACACCTTCCTTGCCCTACTCCACTCCCTGAGTACCCCACTCGAGAGTTCAAGCACTATGTCAACAAGTTCCTTCAACACGGCGGAGAAGCCTCACAACGTCGCTTACACTTTTTCCGGTATAAAGCTAAATACCTAGTTCTTCCACGAGGTAGAACCAAACCTTTACACAACTATTACACAACAACTATGTGAAATATGAATTACAGGATCTTGCTACAGAAATATTATGGATGGACAAATCAATCAAGGACCCTTTGCTTGGATGACTTGTAGTATAGCGTGATCTCGCCTTTGAGAAGGACCTATATGAGAATCACAACAAAAGATAGAAGAACTACTAGAATGATCAAATGATCAGAGGTTAGGAAAGTGAGATAATATATGAGATAGTTGTAATAAGAAGGGTGAGTAACAATAAAGAAATTGCTCACTATTTATAAGCACAAAAAGCCTTTTGTCCCACGGTTCCGACGGATCCCTCACTTGGGGGATCCGTCCAGTGCAAAACTAGGGATCCGACAGTCTGTGTTAAACCAGTCCTGATTTTGGGTTGCAAACCGGGTTATGGGTTATGGGTATGAGCCATGGGTCATGGACTTTAGGTCATGGGTACCCAACAAGATACAATGTATCTAGACAATGGGTCATGGGTCTTGGGTCATGGGTCATGGACATTGGGTCATGGGTCATGGATAATACCCAACATGATTTCATGCATGATGTCATGCAATGGGTCATGGGTTATGGATTAGCTCCATGGGTATGGGTCATGGGACTTGGATATTACCCATCCTATTACATAAACTATTACAACAAATAAATTATTACAACATTTTATGTGAATGACCAAATGTATATACTTTACAAAATAACATGTATTCTTATAATTTTACTTATGATAACTTTATATTTGTTATCAACAAAACATAACGAGATCGCTAAATATGAATAAACGTTTTTACAATTTATTTGTATTAACATCTTCTGCTTCAAGATCTGAACCACTTCAAATGTGGAACTGAAGACTCTTTGTCTTCAAGAACTCTCAAGGAGTTTGGTGCTGAATTTTTCCTCAGCGACTAACTTATAATTAGTCTATTTATGTTCAAAACCTACCTAGAGACTGAAGGGCACATAATTGACCCAACAAATAATATTTAACTAACTTAATATTTAAGATTTTCCAATTTTGGTAAACTATACTTAGGTAGTGTTTTGTTATGCTTATTTGAAGTGCTTAATAGCTTATGCTATATTGATAAAGCTATAAAGCACTTTGAAGGTGTTTGATTAAGCTTATGTCAAAAGCTTATATTAGTTTTAGGAATTCAATAATCTTATTACCAGAATCCATTAGACTAGGGATTTTTTAAAACGCATAAGCTTTTAAATTTTAAGCATAAGCTTAGCCAAACAGCCCATTAATGTACGATATCTTCAAAATACATTTCAATATTTGTATGTTATAGTTAATACTCCAATATTTGCAGCATACATTTATTACCAGAAGTAGCCGTTGTCCAACGGTCGTTTATTCATTTCAAGTTTTTCCAAGATTAAAATTATAACCGTTGGGTAACGGTCAAGTTGTAAAACAGCAATTATATATTGTAATTCATCTGCCTAAAGTTTTGCACTCACATACATTATTTTGTTTTAATTGTTATTGTATATCTTTGGTCTGGGTCACTTAAATCTCATTTTTGAGGAAACCATTTCAGTTTAACTTCTTTGCGAGTGATACATGCTTAAAGTGCCGAAATGATCTGCCCAATTATTATTTTTTGCTATTTTATTCATACAAACATACTCCATCTATTTTGTAAAAGAAAATTCAAATATACTTTTGTTAAATATCTTAATCAAAGCAAAGTCATGAAAAAGTAAAATGTTTTGCTATGTTAAAATGTGTGTTTCAAAATGTTTGTTTCAACAGAAGTGGGAGGGTAGAGGCAAGGTAGTGGATGAGAGAATAGCTTGGTTGCACGTGCATGGAATTCCAGTTCAGCTAGCGATAGATCAAGTATTAGATGTGGTCGGCAGTCGGTATGGGGAGGTTGTGCAGCCGGCACGGAAGTCGGTTGAGGATAACAACTTCTCGTATGCTCGTATCGGGGTTTTATGTAAATCTCGTGGTAGGATTGTTGATCGGGTGGATATCAAGTGGAGAGAGGATACATATAAAGTTTGGATAGATGAAGACGTGGGTGAATGGAGTCCTGATTGTTTGAAGGACTTTGATGCGCGTGAGGAAGGAAGAAATGTTGAATCCTTTAATCAAATTCATGAGAATGGGGTTGATAGGGAGGATGAGCGGAAGGAGGACTCTGTGCCTGGAGATGATTTGGAGATGGGTGAAATCCGGGGAGACGTTCGGTTGGATAACGAACCTAATACGGGTACCGGTACTCCTTTTGAAGTGAATGCCGAGTCTTCGGTCGATGGATTCGCAGTTTCGAAGGAAGGTACGCCGGGGTTTCGTAAGAAGTATAGAAAGAAAAATGGGATCAAGAATAGGGGGAGGCGAGTGGGTCTCAAGAAAGGCCAAAGAAACGTTCAAGGGACGATAATGACCCGTTTGGGTTAGATAGACTAATTGGTATTATGGCAATATCTACACCCAGGTACTAACGAAGAGAGGGAATCGCATGGTGTTTTTTGCACTCCAGATCTAAACATGGGTTCGGAGCTACACTTGCAGAATGATCATGGGTGGAACAGACGGTTGTCGAGGATTTGGTTCATGAAGCGGGAATACGAATTGATCGTAGCCCGTTGGACGTAGAAGCTGAAGAAACAGTTGCTATGGCTAGGGCTTTAGGGGTTGAGAATTTGCAGGATTTTATGCCAGAGCTTCATAAGATCTTGAGAAGTGAAGGTTATCAAGATGTCGGTAAATGATTGTGCTATCGTTAGGTTTTCCATAGGTTTTTAGTAGGGGTTTTCGGTTGGTAGTGTTGGGTTTTTTCTTGGTCCGTTGTATTCTCGTTTTTCTGTAGGTTTTCGGCCTGCTTCTCCGCCTTGGAGATAGCTTGCCTTTGGTGTTTAATGAAAGTCAATTTTCAAAAAAAAAAAAATGACAATCACTACATAATGACTAAATTCACAATGTTTCATTAGTTTTTCGCATTGGTAATATTGCTAACAGGTATTACAAATATACTAGTAACCATCTGCCTAGCGCAGATGGCCACCAACTACCGCAAATATCCGGGCCCCCCCCATGTGATGCTATAAAGGCGCAAGTTCGATTCTGACTTGCAGCATGGTGGTGGGTATCGCGATCAGGTAATTCACAGGCATCAAATCTTTGTTGGGTAGGGTTGATGGGTACCAAAAGGTACACGGGCTTGAAATGGTCTCGCCAAAAACCATTTTTTACAAAGATACTAGTTGTTAGTTGGAAGCTTGCACTTGGCAAGGACTAAGATAATCAGTAGTATATGATAAGAAACAAATCACCATGGTTAAGTAACATAACGTCCTCACAAGAAGTGTAACGTTAAAACCTCATTACGTACATACTTGGTGATGGTTCGTGTAAAGGTTGGAAATCGTCACAAAAGTAACTCGATTAAGCCACACATATCTATATGAGTTAAAGACTCGCCTAAGTAACATCAAGAGAAAAAAGATCATGCATTACAATTGAAATGTTGAATTTGTGTTGGAATAAGATTCAAAAGCATCTATATGCAAAAAAACATGCAACTTATACGTTTTCATGTAATTTAATACGTAGTATAAATTTTTTATCACCGAATATCTGAATCTCAAATGTACTATATATTACTAGTAATAAAATCGCTGATTATGAATATAAATTAGATTTCATGTTATCTATACTATTTATAATGGAGGGATAATCCTTTCTCCTAAATTTTTTTAAGATGTCATTAATGTGTTTTTTAAGCATTACAATTTTTAATGCATAATGTACACAATAAATTGCTTTTACTAATTTATCTACCATAACATTTTAATGCTTCATTTATTATTTCTTTTTGAATTAGTTTAGTTTTAATGCAAAAATGCACATATAAATGAATATGATTTTAAAATGCATGCAAAACTACAAAGTTCCAAAACTATTATTATATCGTAAGAGTGTTTCGAGAACCAATCTAAATAAAATTTAAATTATTTTAAATAAAATTAACCAAAAAGGTAAAAAACGGTTTTTTGTAAAAGTCAGGACAATTTTTTTAAGACAAATGATGCAAATGCGCAAAGTGCTAAGTGCTAATTCAATGATTAATGTATTTGTATATTAATTATTATAGTTTTCATAGATAACTCTAAATGATTGCTTAAACATGTAAGTTTTCTTTACATTATAAGCATTCTTTTATTTATATCTTCTATCTATTTGTGACAAGTGTTATAAACAATATTAATGATTCAAACATTTTCATAAATATATACTTTACAAGATGTATACATTATAAGTACTCTTTTATTTATATATTTTATATATATATATGGGACAAGTGTAATAAACAATATTAATGATACAAACATGTTCAAATATATATATATATATATATATATATATATATATATATATTTATATATATATATATATATATATATATATATATATATATATATATATATATATATGGAAGGGATCCAGTAAGAAGAAAATCGCAACGCGCGGGTACCTTACTATAATATTCTAAAGAGTTGAAATATGCGACATGAAACTTTTGACATCCCCAAATTTATCGTCACATAAAACGTTTCAGATTATAAAGCATGGTTCATTGAAAATTTTTATTTCAGGGTATCCGCCGCATCGCGCGGGTACCCTGCTAGTTGAGGAATAATCATTGCTAGGCAACAATAACCTCTAACTAACAATTAAGAAACTATTTTTCCCCCCTAACCAAAACGATATTACAGTTAGCAACCAAATAGGACTAAATGTTAGTGTTACCAATAGAATCCAATAAATTAGTTGTGTGTGATTTGTATTATTCCAAGTTATAGATTGTGGGATTGTGCAGATTCAATCAAATAATTGTGTAATTGTGTGTCGTCATTGGTCATAGATGTTGAGGATCATAATTTTGAATCTCAACACATACCCGAAATAAACATACTTGCAGAAAGTACTTACCCCTGGCCCAGAAAGTTTCTAAAGAAGGTAAGTAAAACCCTTCCCATTGCAACTAACAATATGCATTCAATCTTTGATTTTTTTTTTGCCAAGTAGTACTGATATGTATCACTTGTTCAATAATCGGCGCATGATTAGTAGTAGAAATCATTTTAACATCGAACTTTTTTGTATATAAGTTAGATTCATGCTGTTCGTTTTTTGGGATAACAACGGGTTTATGTATATATAACATTGGTGCTAATACACACTGAATAATACATTAATATTTCTCTTGTTCTTATGAGTTACAGGATAATAGCTGTTGGCTTAATGGACAAAATATTAATAGATGTGTGTTAGGATCGAACTCGAGACCTATGGGATTGCACGCGTTGCGTATGAGATTTAATTATATCACGAAATATTTATATGGTCGAACTAAGAAAAAGGAGGGGGTTGAGTGTCGAGTTTTGAAACTTAAGGAGGTGCTAGCAATGACTTGTTGACAAGGTTACTGCTATATATATATATATTTATATATATATATATATATATATATATATATATATATATATATATATATATATATATATATATATATATAGAGTTAGGATCAAATAAGAAGATTACTTAAAATAAGAAGGAATAAGAAGAACTATAACCGCAAATCCAGATGCACCGACCTACATTAGATGCATCCTTATAATCTTAGATGCATTATAGCGTACTAATAGTGTGTTTTCAAGCTTTTAATGGATGCATATACGTTATATTAGATGCATTTTATGATTTATCTTGTTTTTTGTTCCTCTGCATGTGCCAAAATCATGAAAATCAATTTGCACCATCTATACATCAAATACTTCGAAACTCAAGATGTGGCATCTATATGAATAGAAATGCATCTAATGCAAGTCGTTGCATCTCAAATACGTGGTTTTGGTCACTTCTCACACTTCTTATTTTTAATTTACTTCTCACTGGATCCTACTCTATATATATATATATATATATATATGATATATATATATATATATATAAACATACCTTTTAGTCTCATGGGATATACGATCGACACAGATATAATAATAACTCCAATGGATGCATGATTTATTAAAACCTTACAAGTCATACGCATGTATGCATATGACACAGTGTACTATGCATGTACATGCTACAATTGGTTTAATAATTATCAATTCCATGCGCATGATTTTGTTGAATAGTCATGTGTATGAATTTAATACTGATGACAGATTGGTTTCACGAATATTTAATATGCATGATATCATGTCAAGCACATGCATATATCCATGTATTCATTCCTTGCATATATGTATTTGACAATCAAGTAAAGGTTTCGAATATATATTTAATCGTGACTTGAACTAGCATTCTAATTAAATCGCTAACAATACGCTCTTACATGATCTAGAGAAATCCTATTTTGGATTTTAGTGATTTACACTATTCGACTTTATTAAGTTGACTAGCACTCTAACCCTAATTAGGGTTCATCTCAATACTAGTTTGTGGATTTGATTCTTGTTCGGCTAGAATCAAGAAAGGTACGCATACTTTATTCTTATGTTAATTAATTGTTCATTAATAAATCCTATAAACGCTTCGCTTGAATACTTTGATGTTTTGTGGTTATTTATTTGAATGTCATGTTATATAATTCCAACAGTGGTATCAGAGCCAGGTTTTTAATGAGTAATTAATTACATAAAAGCGTAATAAAACAAATAATTGTATGTTGTTTAATATGTTAATCTAGGGTTTATGTTTATTATTGTTTGGTCAATTATTTTTATGATTGGGGTATCCTATTTTTTTTATGTCGACACATACATAAATTTTTTAGGGTTTTGAAAATTGTTTCCTAACCTTATTAAAACCTAGAATTAATATATTAGTTACGTGATTAATTCATGAATAATTTGTTATGTGTCATGGAATTTTTTTTTATCGCGATCTTGTGACTTATTTTTATAATTGTTATGATATCCATGATTATACATGCATGTTAGTCATGGATAAGTTGCTTTGATAATTGTTTAATTGTGGAGACATATTTATTTACTATAAATCTTGAATTGGGGAAGACTCCAATTGTATATAATAATGAATCAATTATGTGCAATTTGGTATATTATTAATTATGGGTTTACGCAATCGATTTTTCGATGTATGTGGCTCACTCTCAATTGAGAGAGTGAAAGCCCTAATTAATATATACATTAATTTAACCTAGACATTGATTATTAATAGGGTTTTATCGAATAAGTTGCATTAGGCTACTTGTTTACACGTATAAATTTTTATTATTATGCGCATTGTTTTTTAGTAGTTTATTTTTATTTGTTACTTGTTTGTTTATTATGTTAGACGTTTAAGCAAAGGGTAATTTTTGAATAGAAAATAATATGGACTAAACAATGGTGAAATTTTTTTGTTTTGGAAAGAGTTAAGTTTTCAATAGTTTAATTGATTGGTGACTTTGGTACAAATGGTGCTTAACGGCTCACCCACTAGAATGAACTATAAAGGGGTTAATAAAGAAGTGCGCACGGTCACACTGAAAGGATGTCTAAGGTTATGCTTTTGCGCTTACACGGTCCTCTGCACCCTTGTGTTCGAATGGAGCTATTTAGTAAGCCATAAAATGTACAAACTCATCTTAAGGGCGAATTAGTTTTAATTCCATGCACCACTTCGATGGTAATTACCGAAAACACTAAGTGTTTACACTTATGCAAAGTCTGATATAATGGGCGATAATTAACGCTAAATTCCTTGATTGGTGAACCCAATACCTCATTCAAAACTTTGATAATTTGATCTTTATGAATTGGTAATAAAAGTTTTTTTATTAAATTTATGCTACAAGATGAATGCATGACATCTTTGTACATATTTGATTTGACCAATCAAAACTAGTACCCTTTTAAATTAAGTTATATGCCATCTAATTAAAAGGAACACTTGAAGTTGCAATTTATGTCATGAAGAGCACTTGGCTAAATTGTGATGGGAGGTAAATCTCTATGTAAAGTGAGACCTTACATGGACATATTTGCAATTCTTTAAGTTAGACACTTAAGTTGAGTAGGAAGTGAGACTTGGACTCAATGTCATAAGATGGGATGAAACATGTTTATATTTGCAATAGCGTTGGAAAATAGTAATCCCATAATGATCTAGGAATTGGAAATTGTTTGCCAATTATTGTTCGACAGATTACCTTATTATGTGCTTTCGTTACTAGCGAGATCACTGATGTAATGGAACTATGATAATTTGGATACTAGTTTTCGAGAAAATTCTATGGTTATATGAATATTACCTTGGGTATTTTATTTTCTTGGAAAGTTTAATTATCGAAAATACTAATACTTGAATTTTGAAAATTCTTTAAATGTATTAATGCAACATTAAACCGTAAACGTAGGTTATTCTGTATTGGTAAATTGATCTACACCTATAAGGGTTTTTGGTAGAGTCAACTTTACTAAAAGAATAAATCTAGTCCTCTTTTCATAAGAAAGAGTGAGATTCAATCCTATTCCTTTTCACGAATGAAGAAAGGTATGATAGGACAATTAGAATTGTCTAAATTCTAAATTCTAAATTCATAACTCGTAAGCATTTTAAATAGCTAAGAAAATTGCATATTTTCTGAGTTATTAAATTAGAAGCTAGACTAATTTACTGCAAAATTGGTAAAAGACAAACTAATATATTTTATCTAGTTGTTTTGTTTTAAAAGTACAAATTACAATTGTTGGAATAGTAGAACTATTAAGAAAGAAATTGCATGCCCAATTATTTCAAGTTAATAGCATTGATGAATAATTCATCATCTACATAGTAGAATACACTCTTTAAGTACATAAGTAATTGTTATGTATGGACTTTCTCAAAGGTGTAGGGAAGTAAATAGAACACTATTTTCTTTTACTGGTTAATGAAACACTTTCAATGTTGTCAAATCCAGTGGGAGTGTTGTGTTTTTATTACTGAATAAGGAATTAATGTAATGATCTCTTATTCAGTGGGAGTTACAAGCTTTGTTATCTTGGTAGTAACCCAGAATTATCTCTAGAATGTCTTAAGATAATTATTTTCCACTTGTAGACACTTATGTTTTCAAGGATAGTCATGTACGTTTCCTTATTAGACAATGAAGTGGTTCTACATCTACTAGTTATGCTAATATCAATGACACAATCATATTATTCACATAAACAAACATATGTCGTGTTGTTTAGCTGCTACATGATGTTGTTCCATGCACAAGTGGGAGAAATCTATATTATGCTGCAGGTACAACATATAAGTCTATGATTTAACGGATTCTCTTGACTGCAAGGTAAGAGACTAATGTTCTAATATAACTTGAACATATCTAATTCAAGAAACACTTGGTGTTGCAATTTCGTCATGTGAGAACTTGGCGAGATTGCAACAACAAAGTAAATCTCTATGTGAAGTCAGACCTTGCATGGACATATTTCCAGTTTCTAAATTAGGCAAGTATTTAGAACATGTGTCAAAATGATATATAAGACTACTTCAAATTAAATATTTATGTATTATTAGAATGACATAAAATTAAATGAAGTAATCTAATCCTACTTCAATTTGTTTATTTATGTATTTTGGAATGACATAAATGAAAAATAATGTAGTCCTACATTATTGTGAAGTAAAATAAATTAACTTGAGATTACTATTGAAACCAAGAGTTGTGTTCATAATTACTTTAGTTAAACATGTTTATGATTCATTGTAAAGACATAAACATAAGGTCTTTTAAGACTTATAATAAAGTAAGACGTTAACTTGTTATGTTTTTAATTAAGACATATACAAGAAGTCATTGAGGTGATCAATGATTTATAACATTAAATGGGATTATAACAATTTATGTTTTCTTGATGAGACATGGATATGAAGTGACTTGGTTAAAAAGTACTTGTGTTATAAAGCATGCAATTGGCTTGAAAAGTCTATTATACCATTAAGTTGACTTAGTTGGTAAATAGGTAAGCCAAAAGGAATATGTTTATCTTATATGTTGTTAGATTGTCTTACAATATTAAATTCTAATGAATACCACAAGTTGATGGTATGTTCAGTTAGGAGAATCAAACTCTATTTGATTTGTGTGATTCAAAATAACCATAACTTCTTTCTTAAAAAGTAACAAGGTTAGAAAATTGAGTATGGATTGAATATACTCAATATGACTCCAACATAGAAGATTGTTAAAACACCATTTCATTATGGAATGTGATGAATCACATTAGGTTTTAAAATTGAAGATTATGAATTTGTTAAACTACTTATGAATAGGTTATTAACAAAGTAAAGTCAGGAATTATCAATGTGTATTTGTAATGTCCCAAAAAGAGAACAATGTAGTTTTTTCTCTAGCTGCTAAGTATATATAGATAGTCTATATTTTAACAAAAGCAAGTGGGAGTTTTTTTGAAGATAAAATTACAAGATACAATCATCTTCTAAAACACACTAGTAAATATCATGATGAGATTAGACATGTAAATGATAGGCCTCATGATGATGGAATTTCATTCATAGATGCAAGGATATCTCCAGAATATTTGATTTATATCTGAGAAATATGAGTTACTGGATTATAGTAAACCTGATAATCATTATGATGGATTACCAAATATTGAAATGGGTAAATTACTCATACTATGAATGTTAAAGATGTTGTCGATAAAGATAATCAATTTTGGAAATTTGGTTTATCTTAATAGTTAGACTAGAGAATGGAAATGAGTTTCTTCAAAGAGATGAAAAACCCTAGTGGTTTGAATTTCTATGTAGAAATCATATGGACAATATTGTACACATATTTATTGCAATTTTTATGACAAGATTATTATCACCTTAAGCAATTAATTATGATTGAATATTCTTTTCTAGACACATTAAATATATAAATATGATAATGGTCATACTTGTTTTCATTAATATGAAATATGACAATGGAATATCAAAACTCTTTCTTGAGAAATTACTTGAGCGAGACGGTAAGTAATCGAAAGGTTTTTTGAATTCATATAATCTTTGGTAGTGTACGAAGTGCAATAATTCATGAATGGATAAATGCATGCATCTATGAAATTATTCTTATGTTTAATTATTAAATCTAGTTTGATTTATAATTGAAATAAGATAAATTTTTAAGTATTCTGAAAGCTAGTGGAGTATTATGTTAATGTTTTAAATCTTATATGTTGTATAACATATGAGAAGTAACATTCCTTGTAAGCTAAATGTTAAGTCTTAGATTGGAATGAAACTTCACTTGTAAGATTTAAGAATTAAAACATACAACATTGGAATATATGTTTATTATTAATAAACGTAATGCGTAAAATAAATGATTTTAATTAAACATGATATATCATTTGGGAAATGGATAAATATCTTTTGACAAGATAGAACATAAATGAAATCTAAGTTTGACCTGTAGATTCATCATGTACATCATGTTGTGTATTAAAATTGTTGTATCATTCTTGAATAAAAATTGATTTGACAACATTGATATCTAACTAAAAGTTATTAGATAACTTGTGTAATGAATATTCTAAAAAATTACATCCTCATCACTGGAATGCTCCTAGATTACTGTGGATGAACAATATGTCAATTGTTGTGCAAATTGTCATCAAGCTTCAAA
>OU343218.1:180881228-181023091 GCA_910596185.1 Chrysanthemum makinoi | reverse complement strand
TAGTAGTGTATAAATTATTTAAACATCCAAATTTTTTGTATATAAATTAGATTCATGTTGTTCGTTTTTTGGGATAACATTGGTGCTAATACACACTGAATAAATTCATTAATATTTCTCTTGTTCTTATGAGTTACAGGATAATGGCACTAAAAAAACTAGATCACAACAATCGATGTTAAATATTGTAGGTGGAACAGGACCAAAAAATCCAAAGAATAGAACACATGCACTGAGGTGAGTATTCACCCTGTCATAGCCTGGTGGGTTGGACGCTTTGTGATCCTCAGCATGGTGAGTAGCACCACTATTCGGGCCTGCTTCATTTGAAGAACCACGGACCTGGTGAGCTGGTATAGTTGGTCCAAGACTCGTCCCTCTTCATATAGTATTATGAGAAAAGTCTTCAACCATCTATATCCATACAAGGAACCTGGCCAACCTCAATATGGGGTGATCCGGTTCCCATGACATGAGAATTAAGGCTTCACTATACTAAGCTTTCTTTGCTTCATTCTATAAGCCTATGATTATGATTTCAACTCACATGCCTATATCCAAGCAATGAATCGTGCACATAGAATTGGTCAGTCGAAGAGGCTTTTAGTATACAGGCTTGTTGTTCATTTTAGAATATTAGGTGCAGCCGTATTGATGACATTCAAATATTTTCCATCTTTAAGGAAGATTAGAAAGTCATGGGGCAATGATTTTAAATACCTTCACATTCTTGCCATAAAGTTTTACTAAAGTGAGTGTGTGTAAGTTGTTGGAAAATTTAGTGCACTTGTGGGATTAGTTCACACCTTGTAATGGGTTAGGAGGTAATGGAATGTACAATCTTACAAGGTCCATGAACACCTCGACTTTGTAGTGGTTTGTAGTGGTAGTGCTAGTAGAAAGTGCCGTTGTGAAAAGTAATCGCTAGTGGAAAGTAACGCTTGTGGTTTCCATCATAAGCGTTGTTTCCACCGATAGCTGTTTCCACTCAAGCAGCAGTATCCACCGATAGCACTATGAAAGCATCAAGTAGTATGAAAGTAATCGGCTAGTATGAAAGTACCGCTAGTATGAAAGTACCGCTAATGGTATGAAAAGTAACGCTAGTGTTAAAGTAATCGCTAAATGGCAGCTACTAATCGCTTAATGACCACGCTTAAATTGGTCATGTAACTACTCAACTATAATGGGGATAATTATGAGGCTACATGGGCCGACATACTCATAATTCCAATTGACTAGCTAAGAGTAACCTCCTATAAATAGGAGATCTGATTATGCATGGAAGACACACAAAAACGTAGAACACTTATTAGCTTAAAGGGTTACATAGAATTGTGCCTAATTTAACCGCATTTGGTCTTATCCCAAGTAGATATTATTCATGATACCTGCATTAGGTCGAATAGTTTACTTTTGGAAAGTTGATCACACGCATTCCAAGTGATATCCGCAACCACCTAGTGGTATTAAGTTACCGCCATTGATTGTCTTAACCTCGCTCGGGAGATACACACCAACAATCAAAGTAAACTATTTGTGATAATCACTGGCCGCCGCCGCTAATGAAATCATATGGCTTTCAAACTTTGCCAAGCTTGACAAGTTTGGCGGGGTGGACTTAGAGGGCGCGTATTAGAAGATGCACTTCTGCCGGTTAAGCGAGTGTGGTGTGGCGCAACTACACCTATTCGATGATGGTGATGATGCTATCAGGGAGCGATCAGAGGAGGAGCAAATGGGAGAATGATGACTACATATGCAGGTCTTATTCTCAATGGTATAGTTCCATTCTGCTTGATATTTATCGTAATCCTTTGAATCTTCCAAAGTGTTGATATGAAAGTGTCAAGATATGAAAGTACTGAAGATATGAAAGTACCGTGAAGCTTCAAAGTACCGAAAAAGTCAAAGAGTCAAAGTATCGCTAAAGATAAAGTCAAAGTATCTGCAAATCGAAGTCAAAGTACCGCAAGAACAAAGAACTGTATATTTGTTTATGGAAAGTATTGTAACTCTAGAATGTTCTGTATTAGATTACTTGTCGTATAAGGATACAATTTGTAAACCGACTAGGATATCCTTGAGCCTATAAAAGGACTCCTAGATTGGCATTAGACGACGAGTGTATGAGTTTTAGAGTTACGATTCACAAGTTGTTTAGAGTTTTAGAGAGAAGTTCGATAATCTTAGAGTTGTTTAGAGTATCCTGATAATAAGCATTTAGAGTTAATAATAAAAAGTTATTCTTCTTAGCTTTGTTAAGTAAATCCGCAGACTTGATAAAGATTGCTCAGTGTTTATTTGTTAATAACTTAGGATTTATCCGAGGTTGTTAAACCTTAACAAGCTAGTTAAGTTAGTTTGATTAAAGTATATCGATCCAACAAGTGGTATTAGAGCTTGTGTGGAAACTCTGACGAGGAAGAAACCCTACTACAACAATATTCAAGATGTCGACTGGTTGCCACCACCCTCAATCACCTCACTCGTAATTCCAATTATCCAAGGGAGAATATGATCTCTGGTGCATGAAGATGAGGCAAGATATTGCCATTACGCACTCATGCTCTATGGAATGTAATTGTTAATGGCAATGAAGTAGTTCCAGAACCCATTGATGTTCCTGGACAACCCAAAGCACCTAAACCACCTTACCAAAGAGCAACCTTAAGGAATCAAGAGAAGGCACTAAACATTCTATTATCCGCCATTCCAGATGGTCATCTTCTCAAATTTCATGATGCTAAAGATGCTAAATTCGGGCTGCTCTCAAGACAAGATTTGGAGGGAATGAAGCTTCTAAGAAGATGCACAGAAATTTGCTGAAGCAACAGTTTGAAACTTTCACAGTTGGTGAAAGAGAGAGTCTTGATGTCGTGATATGATAGGTTTCAAAATCTCCTCAACATGTTGGAGTTATACAAGGCGAAGTATCAGTTGAGGATGCTAATTTGAAGTTTCTAAGGAGTTTGCCATCTACATGGCATGTGATTGCTACAATGATCAGAGGAAAACAAGGTTTGGACGTCATGGACTTTGATGATCTCTATCATCAACTGAAGGTGTATGAGCATGAGATGAGTGGTCAAACAAATTCCAAGTCTCACGGAATTGCTTTTCTATCATCGAAAAGAAGGGCAGACTTCCATCAAAAGTACTGCTTCTCAAAGTAATCGTTTCTCAAAGTACCGCTGCTTACACCCCCCCCTCATATGCTCAGCAGGCCCCACCAACTACCACTATGCACTCAGATGAAGTTGTGTGCTCATTCTTGGCACAACAAGCTAGTTTACCTGTCACTTATGAAGAAGATCTCAGCATGAAGAAGATGCACTTGAAGAAATTGATATCGTGTGGCAAGTTGCTATGATCAATGCAAGGATTAAAAGTATATGAAGAAGACAGGCAAAGCATTGATTTCAAACCAAAACAAGGAATAACTTTTGACAAATCCAAAATTGAATGCTTCAATTGTCAAAAGACCGTCACTTTGTAAGGGAGTGCGTGTTTGCTAAGTATCAAGCAAACAGACATCCGAGAAGCCAAAACTTGAGCTCAAAGAAATTCCACCACAAAACAAAGGCTTTGGTTGCTCAAGAGAATTATCGTTGACTGGAGTGAAGAGTTTGATGATGAACCAAAGGACTTACTGTATGGTAGCAAAGGGAAGAAAGTTGAAGAATCAGTGGAAGCATGGACTGGAGCACCGCTTTGATGAGGAACCAACATGCCGCTTTGGAATCGATGATGGCTTTGGAGGATTTGATTGGAGCAAGGAAAGTGAAGATGATCCTGTTTTTCTTGCAATGGTGGCTACTTCACCAAGTCAACCTCCTATCTCGAGGTATGCTCAAACTGTTATGATTTTTATCAAAAATTACTAAGCGCTTATGTGATTGAAAGAGATAATTGTGTTAGGGCTAGGTCCGAGGTAGCTGGTTATCAAATAACCTTAGAATCTATGGAAGCCAAAATCTTAGCACATGAAACTAATGAAGTAGCTTGGGCTAAAAAATATGAACAACGGATTACCGCTTAAAACTAGTGAATGGAAATTAAATTGTAAAATTGCTGAAATTGAGAAACTGACTAAGGAAAGAGATGATTTGTTAGCTAAGTTTGTCGCTTGGGGTGAATGGGTCTCGTCACATGTTACTTATGTTCAAAAAAAGAAAAAGAGCCTACCTTAAAACTGGATTAGGTTTTGGAATGGATTTTAGTAACATAGAAGAAAACCAACCTAGTGATCAGGATGAAGGTGATTTTGAGGATATAACCACTAGTGATGATGAACTCATTAATTATGTAGATACATCTAGTAATGAGGGTTCAATAAGTGAACCACCTCCCCGAATATAAGAAAGACAATGGTTATCATGTTGTTCCCCATCCCACTAGCATTCATCAACCCCCTAGGCCTGATGTTTCTCGTTTTGGAGTAGACAGTCTAGAGTTTAGAAAAAGCTAGTAGCTCAATCTAGGTCCGAAACCCAAAGAGTCAATGTTAAATTAATGTTAAATCAAGCAAAGACTTCAAATCAAAGTATCGCCCACAAGCAAGCACCTTCAGCAAAACCTTTTCAAAAACAGATCGCTAAACCTTTTGGGATAACTTTGGTCAAAACAATCATTCACCAAGAAGGCAAAATAATTTTGGGCATAGACATAGAAGAAGTCACTTTGGAAGTATGGGTCAAAAACTATGCTTTGTGTGTTTTAGTCCTACTCATTTAATTAAGGATTGTGAACATCACTCAAAATACCTTAGTAAATTTCCAAAGAACAGATCTGCAACCGAAACCTAGAGAGCACAAACCAGCTTTGGAATAATTCAAATAGGGTCAATCACGAAATTTCTCACCGATCATAGATACCCACACCAAAGAAGACCTTTTCAAAACCTTCAAGATCTCACAAGACTTTCCAAAGTACAGCATTTCCGACCAAGATTTTCTCAAAGTATCTCAATTAAAACAAGGTAATCGATCACACTATTTGGAATAGGAGTCCTAGAAAATCTCACTATCAACCTAGAAGGTATTACAATTCACATAGGGGATCTAGATCACAGAACCACGTGTTAAACCGAATGGGTTAAGAGGAAAAGTACGCGAGGGACAAACAAAGACTTTCAACCAAAAGTGAATAAGATGTTTTTGTGATACAAGAAAAAGCAAATGATCTTGTAAAAGAGAGTTGTGTTGAAAACCAAAAGTTTGAAAATCCACATGCTAAAAATCAAAAGATAATTCTAGATCATGTTTTGAAAGATAGTGGAAATTACATACTCAAAGAATTTGAGTTTGTAACTCCACAAGGGGAACACAAGTCAAGAATGGCTTGGGTTCCTAAAGGTCACTAACTCTTTCTTTGTGCGTGGGCAACCCGTAAGAGGAGCTTAAAGATCATCTTGTGGATAGTGGTTGCTCTGGAAGTATGACAGGAGCCAAAGAGATCCTGTCTGATTTTAGAAATATTAGTGGAGGAAGAGTTGCATTTGGGAATGATCCCAATGGAGGAAAGATTACCGAAAAGGAACTATCAAAGCAAGGCTTATAGATTTTGAGAATGTTAGATATGTGAAGGAGCTTAAGTTCAACTTATTGTCAGATCACAAATCATGATAAAAGCATCCTGTGTTATTCACTGACACAGAATGTCTCATCCTTCCTCCTCGACTTTAAGCCTGTTGATGATAACTTGGTAGTACTTAGAGTACCAAGAACAAATGATGTGTATAGTTTAGACATGAAGAGTCTACATTCTTATGGAAGAGCCACATGTTTGGTGGCTAAAGCAACATCTCAAGAGGCACATCAATGGCATAGAAGATTGGGCCATGTTAATTTCAAGAATATCAACAAATTGGTCAAAGGCAATTTAGTTAGAGGTTTACCTTCAAAGACTTACAAGAATGATCAATCATGCTTGGCATGCAAGAAGGGTAAACAACACAAAGCTTCATGCAAGAAGCTTGAGGAGAAGACTATTAGAGAACCTTTGGAGCTGTTACATATGGATTTGTTGGACCTATTTCGTGGCAAGTTTAAACAAGTACTACTTAGTTGTAACAGATGATTGTAGGAGATTCAGTTGGGTATTTTTCTTGGGTTTTAAAGATGATACTTTTGATGCTATTCAGACTCTCATAATAGCCCTTGAAAACCAATTGAGACTCAAGGTTAGAGGTATTAGATGTGATAATGGAATTGAATTCAAGAACAAGCTTATGGATGAATTTTGTGCAAACAAAGGCATAAAGAGGGAGTTTAGTATTGCAAGAACACCACACAAAGAATGGTGTTGCGAGAGGAAGAATAGGAATTTGATTGAAGCAGCAAGAACAATGCTAGCAGATTCCCATCTACCTATTCAATTATATGTCAGTAATCGCTTGCTATGTACTTACAGAGTCTCATACACCAAACCACGATGAAGACACCTTATGAATTGCCGATGGGCAATAAACCCAACATTCGTTTTATGAAGCCTTTTGGATGCCCTCTCTACTATTTTAAATACATTGATAACTGGGAAGTTTGATGGCAAGTCGAAGAAGGATACTTATTGGGTTATTGCACTACAAGTAAGGGCTTTAGATTGTACAACAGAGTCACTAAGAAGGTTCAAGATTGTCTTCATGTTGAGTTTTAGAAGATCAAGACAATGAGAAAGGTAAAGGTCCTGATTGGATGTTTGATCTTGAGGTTTTAACTCCTTCCATGAACTATGTACATGTTAGAGAAGAAAATCAACCTGTGCACAATGGAGAAGATTTACAATATGTTGTTCATGGAGTTCATATTAGACCGTGATGTCCCTGATGAAGATCCTGTTAGTCCAAAACAAAGTAATCGATGTTCCAAAGCAAAGCATCGTTGCTCCACAAAGAAAGTACTGTTGCACCAAATCCTCATTATTCTGAGGATCAATCTAATCAAGAGGAACTTAATCAGATGCTTCTTCAAGATGTTTTAGCACATTCTTACATCGATGAACAAAGGAGAGCTTATGAAGAGGCAAAGAAGAAGAACAAGACTGCAGAGTACTCTCACAAGATTTTTGGACAAGACTTTCAACAAAGTATCACTGCACCAGGATGACCTCTTTAGATGATTGGATGATCCTACCATGCCCGGATTAGAAGAAACCGATGATGAGTTTGAAGATGAAGGTATTTTCTCAAATTCCAATGAAGGTGCCGATGTTACTAATTTGGAGGATACTTATGGAGTTCCACGCTCCGCTTAAGAATTCATAAGAATCATCCTTCTAATCAAATCATTGGTCCTTCTACTTCTCGAGTGATGACTAGACACAGAGCTAAGACTTTTTCAACACCTCACAATGCTTTACTTAGCTTTGTGTATAAACAAACAACAGCAATCATAAGGACCATCAAACCTGCTTATTTACTTGTTTCATATCTCAAGAGGAACCCAAGAATATTGCTCAAGCTTTGACTAAAGAAAGCTGGGTTGAAGCTATGCAGAAAGAACTTCTTCAATTTAAACTTCAAGAAGTTTGGGTTTTATGTGATCTTCCAGATGGGAAGAGAGTTATTGGAACCAGATGGGTTTTCTGAGTCAAAAGAGATGAAAGAGGTAATGTTATCAAGAATAAGGCAAGGTTAGTAGCACAAGGCTACATACAAGAAGAAGGAGTAGATTATGATGAAGTGTTTGCTCCTAGAAAGGATTGAAGCTATAAGAATATTTCTTGCTTTTGCTTCTTATATGGGATTTCAAGTTTACCAGATGGATGTCAAGAGTGCCTTTTATATGGCAAGATTACAGAGGAAGTTTATGTCAAACAACCTCCTGGTTTTGAAGATCCTAAACACCCAAACAAAGTCTACAAGGTGTTAAGGCTCTTTATGGCCTTCATCAGGCACCTAGAGCTTGGTATGAGAGAATCTCCACATTCTTATTGCAACATGGATACGAAGGGAGCTATTGACAAGAATTTGTTTATCAAGAGAGACAAGAAAGATATCATGTTAGTTCAAGTCTATGTTGATGATATCATCTTAGGGGCTACCAAACAGTCCATGGTTAAGGAGTTTGAGCAGCTGATGCGTATGAATTTCAAATGAGTTCAATGGGAGAGTTGACTTTCTTTGGGACTTGTGTTGGCGGTCAAAGGAAGGTATTTTTATCACCAAGACAAGTAAGAATCTATGCATATACTTAAGAAGTTCAATGTTGATGATATGAAGACTGTTACTACACCTATTAAATCTATCAATTCATTGGGCAATGATGAAGATGGACAACCTGTTCAAGTCAAGTTATACGTGATCAATCGATTGGCTCTCTTATGTATCTCACTACATCAAGGCCCGACATCATGTTTGCAAATTGTTTATGTGCAGATATCAAGTCTCACCTCAAAGATCTCTCACATGAATGCAAAGTGAAGAGAATCATCTCGTTATTTGAAGCAACAACCAAAGTTGGGGTGTGTATCCAAAAGAGTCACCTTTTCATTTTTTAAAAGCTTTTTCGTGATAGTGATTAATGCGGTGATAACTATGATAGACGACAACCATCGAGGATGCCGCGTATCTTGAAGAAGGTTAGTATCCGGCAATGTAAGAAACAAACAATTGCAGCAACATCCCTCTAACGGGTGAATATTATGTAGCCACCGCGAAGCCGTTGTGGATAAGTTTTATGAATGCAAAATCAACTCTTGGACTATGGATTCAATTTCAAGAATACTCCTATCAATATTGATAATGAGAGTACCATTTGTATTGTAAAGAATCAGGTTTATCATATTCCAAGACCAAGCACATACGATTAGGCATCACTTTGTCAGAGATTGCTATGAGCACGGGCTCATTAATGTGGTTAAGGTTCAATAAGATGATAATGTAGCCGAATTTTACCTAACCAAAGGCTTTGATATTTCAAGATTCAATCACTTGGTGGTGAGCATTGGCATGATTAACTATTGAGCTACATTTAAGGGGAGGACTATTTAGTATTAGTATAGTCCTCGTGGTATTCTTGAGGGGAGGATATTTATGTATACTTAGTTTATACGTAAGAATTTGGAAGAATTGCTTTTTCATGAGTAGTGCTTGGAAAGTACCGCTTGGGGAGTATCGGCTTCTCAACAAGTCGCGATCTCAAGAAGTTGCACGTCTCCGGTCCGCTTCCCTTGCCGAAGATGTTGCAGCTTTCACCTTCTCCATCTCCACAAAGATCCTCGCTTCTTAATCGTGAGGAACAACATTCACCTATTCAAGGAGAGGATTCACATACCATACCTCCTGAAGAAATAACATTGGTTAATTATGTTTTGACAAGGGAGTTGGTTAAGTTGAAAAAAAGACCACCGAGGCTCGCCAAGCAGATAAAGAAATTGAAACTAAAGTTTCAAGGCTAAAGACTTTGTGTGGCCATTAGTTCAAGAATTTCGTAGATTCGGGTTAAATCAAAGAAGAAGGAGCAAAGGCAGCCTAGGAAACACAACGCCAAAGGATCATCAACATTCTTCTCGTCCAATTGGGGAGGAATTTAGAAGAAAATTTGAAAGAAGATGTTGAGAAACAACCTCGGTACTAAAGAACATGAAAAGATCAAGAACGTAATATTCAAGATCCGAAGAGCAAGTTCAAGTTCCAACTTCAAAGTACCGAAAATCAAGGTAATCAAGATCAAAGTGCATCGCCAACAACAAGGATCCTACAAGTAAGCATTGTTACCACCGAGGTTGTTGACTTTGATGAGGAAGCTGGTCCTTCAACAACCGTATGACGAAGTTGTTGGTCCCCAACTGCTTTTTACAAGAGAGGAAGCTACACTCAAACCCATCCATTCCTAGTTATGATGAGTTCATTGCCGTAATTTTACAAGATTTATCACAACCAAAAGTGGTGTTACTACTCGGTTCAAGAGGAACAACCAAGAGCGTCTCAACCTACAATTGATCCTAAAGATAAAGGAAAGGGTGTTCGCAGAAACTAAGAAGAAAAAAAGCTAACTTGTGCGTAACTTAGAGCAATTGAAGTTGCTAGGGATGAAGCTGCAGCTAGAAAGCTTCAAGAGGAGTTAAATGCTAAAGATAGGGGAAGCTCTCGTGAAGTCAAGAAGCTCTGAGTAGAGAAGCAACTAAGAAGTTACAAGATGAATTAGATGTTGAAGTCTGCCGAACCATTATAGCCACCTACTCCCTCTAGATATACAAGAAGACCTAATTTAGATAAAGACATGAATGCTATGATGGCTTATTTGAAAGGTCGAGGATATAAAGGATTGCGAAGTTTTAATTATTGATATGAAAAGACTATATGATGTCAAAACCAGAGGCTTATATAAGAAAGATTTTAGAGAAAAGCTAATTGACCTAAGAAGAAAGGAAGAAGAGTTTTAAAAGAAAAGGAAACCGGTTGTGAGTGTTCAGCTTCTCAAAGAGAAAGAGTTAAATTAAGATCCGGATAGGATGAACTAAGGAATTATCTCTGAGTAGTAGATTTTGATTATTCAAAAGAAGATGTCGACATGAAGATGAACAGATCTCGATTAGTGCTTTTGAAGTTGTGAATCCAAAGAAGAAGCTATATGATGTTTCATAAAGAAGATGAAAGTTTCTGAGTGTTCAATAGGCTATGATTTTATTGCACATTATAGATAGAGTGGATATATTCTACCTATATCATGTGGTTAAAGCTTACTTGAAAACATAATCCATTAGAAGGGGATTGTCTTAGTTTTACTTGGAGATCTCACAACCGCATGGGAAACCAAGAAGAGCATCGATGATATTTGGAAGAATCAAGAGAATTGGGAAATTGTCATTGGAGATTCTTTGAAGAGTCAGTATTCATGTTTGTAGAGCCGCAACATACACATAAGTTTGTAAATAGAAGATATCCTCTTTCTTGTTGAGCTTATGAGAAGAATGCTAGAACATGGATTGGAAGTAGAAGAGGATAATGAAACTGCTTGCATGGTTATCAATTTATTTATCAACTGACTACCATTGCCGAAGATGATGAGTAAACCGGTATGAATTTCATTGAATAAATTATTTGATAAATCAAGACTTTATTCAAAGTATCTGGACAAACAAAGATTCCATCAAAGTATATCAAGCTTAGCTTTTTAACCGCTTAAGTGATTTTTGAAAGAAACCTTTTGTTAAGTAATAAATATTTTAAAACAAAGGTTGAATAAAATAAATGGTTTTTGAGATTGAAATATCAACAGGTCATCAATCCACCATGGTTACAAAAGGATTGGCTAATCCATGAGCAAACGGCTCGGGTAAAGATATTTCAAATTCCGTTTTTAGTTGACAACTTGCTAATAAGTTGTATGGTAATCAACTCACCATATCAGCTAATGTGAAGAGTTGGCTAGCCCACAAGAAAATGGCTTGTGGTAAAGACTGTGGAAAAACCATTATTGGTAATTAGTTCACCATTAGATAGAAGAACTAACTAGTCCGAAGGCACACTTTTGGTAAAGACAAAACAAATCTGTTGATAGCCGATGATTTGCTAAAAATCATATGGTTATCAATGTACCATGGTCTTACACACCAAAACATTTGGCTACCCCAGAGTTAATGGCTTTGGTAAAGAGATCTAAATCCATTAAATTTTCAATGATTCACCTCTCACAAGAGTTAACACACCCGGAAGTGATGAGAATAGTATGCAACTTAAACTGAATTAATGTACAAATTGTCATATGTTGTTGTGTTGTCAGAAGATGGAGCTTGTTGGATGCTGCGGAAAGAATAATTCTAGAGATACTTTGGAAAACAACAAAAACTACAAAGCTACAATCCAAAGACTAAGAAACAATATGTCCTTAAAGATGAAGTTGTTAAAGATAAATTCACAAAGGAACTTGAAGTCAAGCAAGTAGAATTCAAGTTAGGGGAGGATTGTTGGATATGAAAGTGTGAAGATATGAAAGTATCAAGATATGAAAGTACTATAAGTCGCAGTAATCGGAAAAAGTCAAAGAGTCAAAGTACTCTAAAGATAAAGTCAAAAGCACTATCAAACTAAGTCAAAGTAATCGAACAACAAAGAACTATATATTTGTTTATGGAAAGTATTGTAACTCTAGAATGTTAGATATTTACTTGTGTACAAGATATAATTTGTAAACCGACAAGGATATCCTTGAGCCTATAAAAGGACTCCTAGATTGGCATTAGACGTATGATTTTATGAGTTTTAGAGTTTACGAATTCACAAGTTGTTTAGAGTTTTAGAGAGAAGTTCGATAATCTTAGAGTTATTTAGAGTATCCGCATAATAAGTGATTAGAGTTAATAATAAAAGTTGTTCTTCTTAGCTTTGTTAAGTAAACCCGCAGATTACAAAGATTGCTCAGTGTCTCTTTGTTAATAACTTAGGATTTATCCGAGGTTGTTAAACCTTAACAAGCTAGTTAAGTTAGTTTGATTAAAGTATATCGATCCAACACAAAGAACCGTGGGATTCCTTGGATGCCAAATATATGGCTGAGGATGCATCAAGTAAGAAGTTCCTTGTTAGTAATTTCACAAATACAAAACACCATTCAAGATCAGCATGGAACAATACAATAAACTTCTTGGAATACTTGGAAGGTTTACACAACACAATATGAACATGGATGAGGCCATTAAAGTCTCTTGTGTCATTGACAAACTCCCTCCTTCTGGGAAAGATTTCAAGCATACCTTGAAACATAAGAAAGAGGAGTTAACTCTGTTGAGTTAGCACCATCTCATGCGCATTGAGGAATCTCTCAAGGTGCGGATAATGACAAGCCAAAGAGTAGCAATGCTACCGTGCATCTATTGTCAATATGGTGGAGCATAATAACTCCACTAGGTACAATGACAACAAAGGCAAACGCAAATATCATGACAACACAAGCAAACCAAACAAGAAGGCAATACCTACTTGTTGGAAATGTGGCAAAACCGGGTCACATCAAGGACCGCAAGGGTGTTAAAGTTGGTGGTAAAGCCAATAGATCGTGCACTAATGGTTCGTGGAGTGGTGGTTCTTCCAACTCACCGAAAGGTCGAATATGGTTAATAAGTCTTTTCAATTTATTATGTTACATATGTATCAATCTCATTATGTGCGGATGATGATGTTGCGGGTGGGTTGACTCGGTGCAACATTCATGTGTGCAAAGATAGAAGCCGGTTCAAGACTTATGAGTCACCAATTATGGTTCTATTCTTCACATGGGAAATGAGTCAAAGCCTTGGTGCATGGTCATGGTTGTGTAGATCTTAATTTTAGTTCTGGAAAGATTGTAACTTTGTTTAATGTTATTCATGTTCCCGATATAAGGAAGAACTTGGTTTCAAGTAGTGTATTGAATAATCATGGATATAAACAAGTTATTGAGTCTGATAAATTTGTGCCTAAACATGTGTTTTTATTGGTTTTGGCTATTTATGTAATCAAATGTTCAAGCTTAATATTGTCACTGATAGTGTTATTTCAGCTTTTGTGATCACCACCGACTGACCGACTCTACCCTATGGTATGCAAGACTTGGCCATGTACACTATAAAAGAATGCAAGATATGTCTAGGGATGGTTTAATCCCAGCATTTGACATGGACACTGAAAAGTGTAAAACTTGCATGTTGACCAAGATAACCAAGAAACCCTTTCAGTGTGTTAGTCGTGAGACTAAGGTCTTGAGCTAATTCACATTGACCCTCATGTGATTTGCATGCTACTCTTTCTTTGGGGAATAAGAAGTACTTTGTGACATTTATTGATGATGCTTCTAGATTTTGTTATGTCTATTTATTACATACCAAGGATGAAGCATTAGATAAATTCAAAGTGTTTAAAACAGAAGTTGAATTACAACTTGGGTCTTTGATCAAAAGATTAAGGATGATAGAGGTGAGTACATGGATACTCAGATTTTCAGTCTGTTGGTATAATCCATGAAACAATGCTCTTATACTCCTCGCAAAGTTTTGGTATTTCAAAGGAAAACAGTGTCAAGGAGATGGTTAATTCCATGTTGTCCTTTCAGATCGAGTCAGGGTTCGGGGTGAAGCTATGTAAACAGCTTGCTATTTATTAAATAGGGTTCCCAACAAAAGGAACAAGGTTACCCCTTATAAACTCTAGACTAAAAGGAAACCCAACCCCTGAACTATCTCGGTCGGGGTTGTAGGGCTGTAAGACACTCTGATCCAAAAGACTTTGGGTAAAAGAGGCATTGACTGCATCTTTGTTGGATATGCTGAGCATTCCAAGGCTTATAGGTTCTATGTTATTGAACCTAATGAATATGTTTCGGTTAACTCTATAATTGAATCAAGGGATGCAACTTTGATGAGAATAGATTCTCATCAGTCCCTAGACCAAGTCAGAGGATTCCTAATGGAACTCATGACACTGTGTATCAGAGGTCCTCGATGATGAACCATCAGTGGTCCTGATGAGGTTGTGGTTCAACAACCTAAACCTGTTTCGGGAAGAGCAAAAGGGTCAAGAATCCAAAGTCATTTGGACCTGAGTTTCAACTATACTTAGTTGAAGGAACAAGGGATGAGGTCTCGGACCAATACTCCTATTGCTTCATTGTTGAGGATGATCCCAAGACATTTGAAGAAGCAATGAAGTTCCAGGATATTGCTTTCTAGAAAGAAGCAATCAATGATGAGATGGATTCCATCATGGGGAATAACACTTGGGTGTTGGTTGATCTACCTCCTGGTTGCAAACCTCTAGGTTGCAAATGGATTTTCAAAAAGAAATTGAAGGTAGATGGAACTATTGAAAAGTTCAAGGCTAGATTAGTTATTCAGGGCTTTAAACAAAAGTCGGGGATAGACTATTTTGATACTTATGCCCGCGGGCTCGTACGTACCATAAGACTGCCGATTGTTATGGCATCTATTCACAACTGATTATTCATCGATGGATGTGAAGACACTTTCTTGAATGGTGAATTGGATGAGGAGGTTTATATGAAACAACCTCAGGGCTTCATCATGCCTAACAATGAAAACAAGGTGTGTAAACTGATTAAGTCTCTTTATGGACTTAAGCATGCACCTAAGCAATGGCATCAAAATTTTGATGAAGTGGTTTTGTCTAGTGGTTATGTTCTTAACCAAGCTGACAAATGTGTGTATAGCAAAGTAAAGAAGTCATCATTTGTCTATATGTTGATGACATGTTGATCTTTGGCACTGACCAAAATCAGGTTGACCTGACAAAGAAATTTTTGTCATCAAGGTTCTCCATGAAGGACATGGGGGAGGCTGATATTATCCTTGGTATAAGGATTAAACATGAAAGTAAAAGAATTTCGATCTCCCAGTCTCATTATATTGAGAAGGTATTGAGGAAATTCAATTACTTTGATTGTACTCCAGTGAGTACACCTATGGATACTTGTGAGAAGCCGATGCCTAATCATGGCAAGGTTTGATCTCAACTTGAGTATTCTAGGGTAATTAATGGTGGCCGATGTATGCCATGACTTGTACAAGACCGATATTGGTTTTGCAAAGGGGAAATTGAGTAGGTATACTAGTAATCCTAGTGCTCATCATGCAAGCAGTTCAAAGGGTACTAAAGTATCTGAAGAGAACT
This sequence comes from Chrysanthemum makinoi, assembly GCA_910596185.1. NCBI lineage: Eukaryota > Viridiplantae > Streptophyta > Magnoliopsida > Asterales > Asteraceae > Chrysanthemum > Chrysanthemum makinoi. The sequence continues at coordinate 181,007,487 of OU343218.1, read as the reverse complement.
ATGGATTACAGTCTCTCATATACTGGTTACCCATCAGTGTTGGAAGGATACACGATGCAAGTTGATCAACATATCAAGACAATTGCCTACCGGGGCTAGGTATTCCTACTTGGTGGAGGTGCAATTTCTTGGGCATCAATGAAACAAACTTGCATCACCGGCCAACAATGGAATCAATTTGTGGCTTTAGCAATGGCTGTAAAGAAGTGAATGGTTGAAAAACTTGCTTATTGAGATTTCATTGTGGCCTAAACCTATAGCACCTATTTCTATCCGGTGTGATAGTGCAGATACATTGGCTAAGGCTTATAGCCAGATGTACAATGGTAAGTCTAGACACTTAGGTGTCAGACATAGCATGATTCGTGAGCTTATCATGAATGGGGTGGTATCTATAGAGTTTATGAGATCTCAACAGAACCGTAACTTAGCCGATCACTTGACGAAGGGTGGGCTAGAGACTTGGTTATAAAGTCTGCTAAAGTGATGGGTTTAAGTCCAACTTAGTCATGAATGCTAACACCCAACTCCCTCCGAGGAAACTTAGGAGTGAGTTCAATGTGGAAAGTGAACATTTAGTGGATCGGGAGCACATGTTTTATTTACATCCCAAGGTTGTGCTCGAACCTCAGCCGAAAGGAGGATGAAGTCTTTACATCCTAATGGTTAATTTTCTTTGAAAAAGTGCTTGGCAGGAGCATGAATAAAGAGGAACCACCTATGTAAATGTTGAAGTTTTGCCACTCAGTGAAGCTTTGGACTTTTAGCTTTTACAACATTTATTAATTTGGATATGGACACATGGCTTGTATAGTGTCAGGAGCTTTTTAAGTGTTTGAAAACTTGTGTGTATTTTATCTTCGTGTATTCAAATGGGTTGAAGGGTTAAATTCTTAGAACACCCCTGATTCTCGAATATTTGAAACGTAATTTACTAAGATGAAAATTCAACCTCGTGACATTTTCATTTATGCGCATGTTTTGTTTGATGTTTATTTTCATGCAAAGGAAGTGAACTAAATTTGGGGAGGATTGTTGGAAAATTTAGTGCACTTGTGGGATTAGTTCACACCTTGTAATGGGTTAGGAGGTAAGAAATGTACACCCATAAGGTTCATGAACACCCTGACTCTTGTAGTGGTTTGTATTTGTAGTGCTAGTAGAAAGTACTGCTAGTGGAAAGTACTGTTTGTGGTTTACTCGATAAGCAGTGCTTCCAATCGGAAGCGTGTATCCACCGATAGCACTATGAAAGTATGCTAGTATGAAAGTAATGCTAGTGTGAAAGTATGCTAATGGTATGAAAGTACTGCTAGTGTTAAAATCTATGCTAGTGTTAAAGTATGCTAAATGGCGTTAAAACCGCTAATGACCACGTTTAATTGGTCATGTAACCACTAAAGGCTATAATGGGGATAATTATGAGGCTATTAATGGGCCGATTAATACTCAAAATTCCATTTGACTAGCTAAGAGTAACCTCTATAAATAGGATATCCGATTATGCATGAAAGACACACAGAAAACGAAAACACTTATTAGCGAAAGGGTTATAGAATTGTGCCTAATTCTCTAACCGCATTTGGTCTTATCCCAAGTAGATATTCGTGATACCCAGGCATTAGGGTCGAATAGTTTACTTTGGAAAGTGATCACAATTCCAAGTTATATCCGTAACCACCTAGTGGTATTGCTACCGTCATTGATTGTCTTAAACCTGCTTTCAGGAGATACACACCAGTCAACACACTTTGTGAAAAGATCAACAGATCCACGATTATCATCACACAAAGTGATTTCACCGAGATACAAACTAGTCAAGAAATTTTGCCGAAAACCCCAAGGTGTTTTTGTGGCTGTAATACACGGAAGCTGCGTGCAGCACAAAAGAAAGTTGAAGGGTGAAATGCTTATGAGTAGGAGAGCTAGAGAGGCAAGATGAAAAATCATGGTGTTTTATGGCATCGCTAACGATGGTTAATTCTTGGACATCGTGAGAAAATGCATAGTTTGCAATGTTTCTCACAAAAAACTAACTAGCTGCACCATGGAAATTTAAATTTAGTGAGGAGACTTCTACTTGGTGGTTACGATGTAACAGAATTTTTTTCACAAATTTAGAAAATTTAGGTAATTAAAGAATCAAAGTGACGAGTCAAAAAATTAAGACCATAATTTTTCGAGTCGTCAATTTGATTCTTTACCTAAATTTTCTAAATTTGTGAAAAAAAAAAAAAAATCTGTTACATCATAACCACCAAGTAGAAGTCACCTCACTACATTTAAATTTCCATGGTGCAGCTAGATAGAGTTTTGTGAGAAACATTGCGTACTATGCATTTTCTCACAATGTCCAAGAATTAACCAGCGTTAGCAATGCCAAAAAACACCATGATCATCCATCTTGCCTCTCTAGCTCTCCTACTCTTAAACATTTCACCCTTTGGAACAATTTTTTGTCAACTTGTATTACACTAAACACCTTGGGATTTTCCAGCTTTGACTATTTTGTATCTCTGTGAAATCACATTGTGTGACGATAATCGTAGATCTATTGATCTTTTCTCAAAGTGTGTTAACTTACAGACACTCACTTTTGTAAAACTTTATGTCAAGAATGTTAAGGTATGTGAAATCATCGCCCCTCGACTTTCTAATCTCGTCCTTAAAGACGGGAAATATTTGAATGTCGTCAATGTGGTTGCACCAAATATTCTGAAACAAACAACAAGCCTGTATACTAAGAGCCTCTTCGACCGACCAATATGTGCACGATTCATTGCTTGGATATCAGCATGTACTGTGGGTTGAAATCAGAATCATATCAAACATCGAATGAAGCAATAAGAGCTTAGTATAATTGAAACCTTAATTCGCGTGACATGGAGAAACTTAATCACCCATATTGATGTTGGCCAGGTTCCTTGTATGGATGTGGATGGCTGCAGAATTTCCACATAATACTATAAGAAGAGGAGGAGTCTTGGACCAGCTCACCAGGTCAGTAGTGGTTCTACAAATGAAGCAGGCCTGAGTAGTGGTGCTACTCACCATGCTGAGGATCGCAAAGCGTCCAACCCACCAGGCTATGGCGGGGTGAATACTCACCTCAGTGTGTTCCATTCTTTGGATTTTTTGGTTCGGTTCCACCTACAATATCCAACATCGATTGTTGTGATCTTGTTTTTTTTAATGCTATTGTTGGAATTATATAACATGACATTCAAATAAATAACCACAAAACATCAAAGTATTCAAGCGGAAGCGTATAAGATTAATTAATGAACAATTAATTAACATAAGAATAAAGTATGCGTACCTTTCTTGATTCTAGCCGAACAAGAATCAAATCCACAAACTAGCAATTGAGATGAACCCTAATTAGGGTTAGAGTGCTAGTCGACTTAATAAAGTCGAATAGTGTAAATCACTAAAATCCAAAATAGGATTTCTCTACGATCATATACGTGCGTATTGTTAGCGATTTAATTAGAATGCTAGTTCAAGTCACGATTAAATATATATTCGAAACCTTTTACTTGCATCTGTCAAATTCATATATGCAAGGAATGAATACATGGATATATGCATGTGCTTGACATGATATCATGCATATTAAATATTCATGAAACCAATCTGTCAATCATGTATTATAAATTCATACACATGACTATTCAACAAAATCATGCGCATGGAATTGATAATTATTAAACCAATTGTAGCATGTACATGCATAGTACACTGTGTCATATGCATACATGCGTATGACTTGTAAGGTTTTAATAAATCATGCATCCATTGGAGTTATTATTATATCTGTGTCGATCGTATATCCCATGAGACTAAAAGGTGTTTATATATATATATATAGCATTAAACCTTGTCCAACAAGTCATTGCTAGCACCTCCTTAAGTTTCAAAACTCGACACTCAACCCCTCTCCTTTTTCTTAGTTCGACCATATAAATATTTCGTGATATAATTAAATCTCATACAAACGCTTGTCAATCCCATAGGTCTCAAGTTCGATCCTAACACACATCTATTAATATTTTGTCCATTAAACCAACAGCTCCCACTTGGACATATCTTAATAGTGTGATCACATCGGTTAGCGTCTAGCAACACTTCGATGCCTCTAGCACAACTCAAGTAAGGTCTCCTGGAAAACCTTTTAATGATTTCTCATTATTATATACTTTGTTTCTAATACCACATTAAATAAAGATATGGATTTAAGTCATTCTTTATTCAACCATTCTGTTTCTCGTTATTAGTGATTGAACAAGATTACCAAATCTTTTAAACATATTTAGTGGAGATTTTTGGTGTGGCCACACAAACATCTTGTCAACCCTACGAGGGGCCCAGCAGTATTAAACTCCAAATAAATTTGAAGGAACAAATTCTATCTTGACTACAAGAATAACACACAAACTTTGTAACATTTCAAAAACAACCCTTATGACTACCAGCGATATGCGTTAAGTTGTTCCAAAGAAGTGCACTACATTCATGACACTTATCTGGTATCTCAAGTCTGAGGATAACTATTCATAATTTACTTAACAACAATATCCATAAAGTAAATTATGTAGTTGGGATAAGTCCTATATTCAATTCATTGAATATCATCTGAAATTGGTATGCATTCTCATCAATATACTTTCAAGTATATTCTACCATATCTCTCAGATTTGTCTTAGTTTAATAATATTCCCATATCATTAATTGACAACGGACGATTTAGAATAAATAAATTTATTCACGGATTAAACATGCAAATATAGGATACAATATATTATAAAATCAAACATACCAAATATTTGATTTATTATAACAATTGTTTAACATCCCTTATCCAAAAACTAAATAGATCAATGCATGAAAATTCCAGTTGATGAATTAGGCCTTAAGTAATGACAATCATACTTGTTGACAAGGCATAAATCAACCAACTTGATCTATCGTAATTTTGAGAATACTTATTTCAAGAATTCAATTAGTGAAGTCCTTGTATGTGTGCATTCACCAATCCACATAATAATTCATAAAGTGTGTGACATCCTCTTTCACCAATTTATGACTATTTAAACTTTCAAACATTTTAAAGTTTAAAGTATTCTTATTCTTTTAATGTATAATGCAACTGTGCTCTTAGTAGCACAACTAGTTCACATGGCCATTAACAAGGATGAAATCCTACCATGACTAGTATTGAGTGTCATCTCAATTAAACCAGCATCATTGTATACAAACAACAATATGCTCATTAAAACTCCGTAAACTTTAATATCTTATTGTGTAATGTTTGATGTCTTCCAAACTTTCAAGTTTGAAGCTGATGACAATTTGCACAACAATTGACATATTGTTCATCCACAGAATCTAGGAGCATTCCAGGATGAGGATATAATTCTTTTAGAATATTCATTACACAAGTTATCTAATAACTTTTAGTTAGATATCAATGTTGTCAAATCAATTCTTATTCAAGAATGATACAACAATTTTAATACACAACATGATGTACATGATGAATCTACAGGTCAAACTTAGATTTCATTTATGTTCTATCTTGTCAAAAGATATTTATCCATTTCTCAAATGATATATCATGTTTTATTAGAATCATTAATTTTACTGCACATGTTTATTAATAATAAACATATATTCCAAGGTTGTATGTTTTAATTCTTAAATCTTATAAGTGAAGTTTCATTCCAATCTAAGATTTAACATTTAGCTTTCAAGGAATGTTACTTCCTATATGTTATACAACATATAAGATTTAAAAACCTTAACATAATACTCCCACTAGCTTTCAAGAATACTTAAAATTTATCTTATTTCAATTATAAATCAAAACTAGGATTTAATAATTAAACATAAGAATAATTTCATAGATGCATGCATTTATCCATTCATGAATTATTGCACTGTACACTACCAAAGATTATATGAATTCAAAAACCTTTCGATTACTTACCGTCCTCGCTCAAGTAATTTCTCAAGAAAGAGTTTTGATATTCCATTGTCATATTTCATATTAATGAAAACAAGTATGACCATTATCATCTTTATATATTTAATGTGTCTAGAAAGAAATATTCAATCATAATTAATTGCTTAAGTGTGATTAATAATCTTGTCATAAAAAATGCATTAAATATGTGTACAATATTGCCCATATGATTTCTACATAGAAATTCAAACCACTAGGTTTTTCATCTCTTTGAAGAAACTCATTTCCATTCTCTAGTCTAACTATTAAGATAAACCAAATTTCCAAAATTGATTATCTTTATGGACAACATCTTTAACATTCATAGTATGAGTAATTTACCCAATTCAATATTTGGTAATCCATCATAATGATTATCGTTTACTATAATCCATGTAACTCATATTTTCAAAGATATAAATCAAATATCTGCGATATCCTTGCAGATCTATGAATGAAAATTCCATCATCATGAGGTCTATCATTTACATGTCTAATCTCATCATGATATTTACTAGTGTGTTTTAGAAGATTATGTATCTTGTAATTTTATCTTTCAAAAAAAACTCCCACTTGCTTTTTGTAATATATAGACTATCTATATATACTTAGCAGTTAGAGCAAAACTACATTGTTCTCTTTTGGGACATTACAAATACACATTGATAATTCCTGACTTTACTTTGTTAATAACCTATTCATAAGTAGTTTAACAAATTCAGAATCTTTAATTTTAAAACTTAATGTGATTCATCACATTCCATAATGAAATGGTGTTTTAACAATCTTCTAGGTTGGAGTCATATTGAGTATATTCAATCTATACTCAATTTTTTAACCTTGTTACTTTTTAAGAAATAAGTTATGGTTATCTTGAATCACACAAATCAAATAGAGTTTGATTCTCCTAACTGAACATACCATCAACTTGTGGTATTCATTAGAATTTAATATTGTAAGACCATCTAACAATATATAAGATAAACATATTCCTTTTGGCTTACCTATTTACCAACTAAGTCAACTTAATGGTATAATAGACTTTTCAAGCCAATTGCATTCTTTATAACACAAGTACTTTTTAACCAAGTCACTTCATATCCATGTCTCATCAAGAAAACATAAATTGTTATAATCCCATTTAATGTTATAAATCATTGATCACCTCAATGACTTCTTGTATATGTCTTAATTAAAAACATAACAAGTTAACGTCTTACTTTATTATAAGTCTTAAAAGACCTAATGTTTATGTCTTTAAAATGAATCATAAACATGTTTAACTAAAGTAATTATGAACACAACTCTTGGTTTCAATAGTAATTTCAAGTTAATTTATTTTACTTCACAATAATGTAGGACTACATTATTTTTCATTTATGTCATTCCAAAATACATAAATAAACAAATTGAAGTAGGATTAGATTACTTCATTTAATTTTATGTCATTCTAATAATACATAAATATTTAATTTGAAGTAGTCTTATATATCATTTTGACACATGTTCTAAATACTTGTCTAATTTAGAAGCTAAAATATGTCCATGCAAGGTCTGACTTCACATAGAGATTTACTGTGTTGTTGCAATCTCGCCAAGTTCTCACATGACGTAAATTGCAACACCAAGTGTTTCTTGAATTAGATATGTTCAAGTTATATTAGAATGTTAGTCTCTTACCTTGCAGTCAAGAGAATCCGTTAAATCATATACTTATATGTTGTACCTTGCACATAATATAGATTTCTCCCACTTGTGCATGGAACAACATCATGTAGCAGATAAACAACACGACATATGTTTGTTTATGTGATCAATATGATTGTGTCATTGATATTAGCATAACTAGTAGATGTAGAACCACTTCATTGTCTAATAAGGAAACGTACATGACTATCCTTGAAAACATAAGTGTCTACAAGTGGAAAATAATTATCTTAAGACATTCTAGAGATAATTCTGGGTTACTACCAAGATGACAAAGCTTGTAACTCCCACTGAATAAGAGATCATTACATTAATTCCTTATTCAGTAATAAGAACACAACGCTCCCACTGGATTTGACAACATTGAAAGTGTTTCATTAACCAATAAAAGAAAATAGTGTTCTATTTACTTCCCTACACCTTTGAGAAAGTCCATACATAACAATTACTTATGTACTAAAAGAGTGTATTCTACTATGTAGATGATGAATTATTCATCAATGCTATTAACTTGAAATAATTGGGCATGCAATTTCTATCTTAATAGTTCTACTATTCCAACAATTGTAAGTAGTACTTTTAAAACAAAACAACTAGATAAAATATACTAGTTTGTCTTTTACAAATTTTGCAAGAATTAGTCTAGCTTCTAATTTAATAACTCAGAAAATATGCAATTTTCTTAACTATTTAAAAATGCTTACGAGTTATGAATTTAGAATTTAGACAATTCTAATTGTCCTATCATACATTTCTTCAATCATGAAAAGGAATAGGATTGAATCTCACTCTTTCTTATGAAAAAAGGACTAGATTTATTATTTTAGTAAAGTTGACTCTACCAAAAACCCTTACATGTGTAGATCAATTTACCAATACAGGAATAACCTACGTTTACGGTTTAATGTTGCATTGATACATTTAAAGAATTTTCAAAATTCAAGTATTAGTATTTTCGATAATTAAACTTTTCAAGAAAATAAAATACCCAAGGTAATATTCATATAACCATAGAATTTTCTCAAAAACTAGGATCCAAATTATCGTAGTTCTATTACATCAGTTGATCTGCTAGTAACGAAAGCACATAATAAGGTAATCTGTCGAACAATAATTGGCAAACAATTTCCAATTCTTAGATCATTATGGGATTAATATTTTCCAACGCTATTGCAAATATAAACATGTTTCATCCCATCTTATGCCATTGAGTCCAAGTCTCACTTCCTACTCAACTTAAGTGTCTAACTTAAAGAACTGCAAATATGTCCATGTAAGGTCTCACTTTACATAGAGATTTACCTCCCCATCACAATCTAGCCAAGTACTCTCATGACATAAATTGCAACTTCAAGTGTTCCTTTTAATTAGATGGCATATAACTTAATTTAAAAGGGTACTAGTTTTGATTTTATGTGGTCAAATCAAATATGTACAAAGATATCATGCATTCATCTTGTAGCATAAATTTAATAAAAAACTTTTTATTACCAATTCATAAAGATCAAATTATCAAAGTTTTAATTGAGGTATTGGATTCACCAATCAAGAAATTTAGTGTTAATTATCGTCCATTATACTGTACTTTTGCATAAGTGTAAACACTTAGTGTTTCGGGTAATTACCACTGAAGTGGTGCATGGAATTAAAACCAATTCGCCCTTAAGATGAGTTTGTACATTTTATGGCTTACTAAGTAGCTCCATTCGAACTTACAGGGGGCAGAGGACCAGGTAAGCGCAAAAACATAACCTTAGACATCCTTTCAGTGATCAGGCGCACTTTTTATTAACCCCTTTTATAGTTCATTCTAGTGGGTGAGCCGTTCAGACCATTTGTACCAAAGTCACCAATCAATTAAACTATTGAAAATTTAACTCTTCCAAAACAAATCAAATTTCGCCATTGTTTAGTCCGTATTATTTTTCTATTCAAAATTACCCTTTGCTTAAAACTGTCTAACATAATAAACAAACAAGTAACAAATAAAAAATAAACTACTAAAAAATAATGCGCACATAATAAACAATTTATACGCGTAAACAAGTAGCCACATGCAACTTATTCGATAAAACCCTATTAATAATCAATGTCTAGGTTAAATTAATGTATATATTAATTAGGGCTTTCACTCTCTCAATTGAGAGTGAGCCACATATATCGAAGAATCGATTGCGTAAACTCATAATTAATAATATACCAAATTGCACATAATTGATTCATTAATATATACAATTGGAGTCTTCCCCAATTCAAGATTTATCGTAAATAAATATGTCTCAACAATTAAACAATTATCAAAGCAACTTATCCATGACTAACATGCATGTATAATCATGGATATCATAACAATTATACAAATAAGTCACAAGATCGCATATAAAAAATTTCATGACACATAACAAATTATTCATGAATTAATCACGTAACTAATATATTAATTCTAGGTTTTAATAAGGTTAGCAAACAATTTTCAAAACCCTAAAAAAATTATGTATGTGTCGACATAAAAAAAATAGGGGTACGCCCCAATTCATAAAAAAAATCGACCAAACAATAATAAACATAAACCCTAGATTAACATATCAAACAACATACAATTATTTGTTTTATTACGCGTTTATGTAATTAATTACTCATTAAAAACCTGGCTCTGATACCACTGTTGGAATTATATAACATGACATTCAAATAAATAACCACAAAACATCAAAGTATTCAAGCGGAAGCGTATAGGATTTATTAATAAACAATTAATTAACATAAGAATAAAGTATGCGTACATTTCTTGATTCTAGCCGAACAAGAATCAAATCCACAAATTAGCAATTGAGATGAACCCTAATTAGGGTTAGAGTGCTAGTCGACTTAATAAAGTCGAATAGTGTAAATCAATAAAATCCAAAATATGATTTCTCTACGATCATGTACGCGCGTATTGTTAGCGATTTAATTAGAATGCTAGTTCAAGTCATGATTAAATATATATTCGAAACCTTTTACTTGCATCTGTCAAATACATATATGCAAGGAATGAATACATGGATATATGCATGTGCTTGACATGATATCATGCATATTAAATATTCATGAAACCAATCTGTCAATCATGTATTATAAATTCATACACATGACTATTCAACAAAACCATGCGCATGGAATTGATAATTATTAAACCAATTGTAGCATGTACATGCATAGTACACTGTGTCATATGCATACATGCGTATGACTTGTAAGGTTTTAATAAATCATGCATCCATTGGAGTTATTATTATATCTGTGTCGATCGTATATCCCATGAGACTAAAAGGTATGTTTATATATATATATATATATATATATATATATATATATATATATATATATATATATATATATATATATATATATATATATATAGCATTAAACCTTGTCCAACAAGTCATTGCTAGCACCTCCTTAAGTTTCAAAACTCGACACTCAACCCCTCTCCTTTTTCTTAGTTCGACCATATAAATATTTCGTGATATAATTAAATCTCATACGCAACGCGTGCAATCCCATAGGTCTCGAGTTCGATCCTAACACACGTCTATTAATATTTTGTCCATTAAACCAACAGCTATTATCCTGTAACTCATAAGAACAAGAGAAATATTAATGTATTATTCAGTGTGTATTAGCACCAATGTTATATATACATAAACCCGTTGTTATCCCAAAAAACGAATTGCATGAATCTAACTTATATACAAAAAAGTTCGATGTTAAAATGATTTCTACTACTAATCTTGCGCCGATTATTGAACAAGTGATACATATCTGTACTACTTGGCAAAAAAAAAATCAAAGATTGAATGCATATTGTTAGATGCAATGGGAAGGGTTTTACTTACCTTCTTTAGAAACTTTTTGGGCCAGGGGTAAGTACTTTCTGCAAGTATGTTTATTTCGGGTATGTGTTGAGATTCAAAATTATGATCCTCAACATCTATGACCAATGACGACATCCTACTACACTTTAAGCATGTATCACTCGCAAAGAAGTTAAACTGAAATGGTTTCCTCAAAAATGAGATTTAAGTGACCCAGACCAAAGATATACAATAACAATTAAAACAAAAAAATGTATGTGAGTGCAAAACTTTAGGCAGATGAATTACAATATATAATTGCTGTTTTACAACTTGACCGTTACCCAACGGTTATAATTTTAATCTTGGAAAAAATTGAAATGAATAAACGACCGTTGGACAACGGCTACTTCTGGTAATAAATGTATGCTGCAGATATTGGAGTATTAACTATAACATACAAATATTGAAATGTATTTTGTAGATATCGTACATTAATGGGCTGTTTGGCTAAGCTTATGCTTAAAACTTAAAAGCTTATGCATTTTAAAAAATCCCTAGTCCAATGGATTCTGGTAATAAGATTATTGAATTCCTAAAACTAATATAAGCTTTTGACATAAGCTTAATCAAACACCTTCAAAGTGCTTTATAGCTTTATCAATATAGCATAAGCTATTAAGCACTTCAAATAAGCATAACAAAACACTACCTAAGTATAGTTTACCAAAATTGGAAAATCTTAAATATTAAGTTAGTTAAATATTATTTGTTGGGTCAATTATGTGCCCTTCAAATTCTAGGTAGGTTTTGAACATAAATAGACTAATTATAAGTTAGTCACGAGGAAAAATTCAGCACCAAACTCCTTGAGAGTTCTTGAAGACAAAGAGTCTTCAGCCCACATTTGAAGTGGTTCAGATCTTGAAGCAGAAGATGTTAATACAAATAAATTGTAAAAACGTTTATTCATATTTAGCGATCTCGTTATGTTTTGTTGATAACAAATATAAAGTTATCATAAGTAAAATTATAAGAATACATGTTATTTTGTAAAGTATATACATTTGGTCATTCACATAAAATGTTGTAATAATTTATGTGTTGTAATAGTTTATGTAATAGGATGGGTAATATCCAAGACCCATGACCCATACCCATGGAGCTAATCCATAACCCATGACCCATTGCATAACATCATGCATGAAATCATGTTGGGTATTATCCATGACCCATGACCCAATGTCCATGACCCATGACCCAAGACCCATGACCCATTGTCTAGATACATTGTATCTTGTTGGGTACCCATGACCCAAAGTCCATGACCCATGGCGCATACCCATAAGCCATAACCCGGTTTGCAACCCAAAATCAGGACTGGTATAACCCAGGCTGCCGGATCCCTAGTTTTGCACTAGACGGATCTCCCAAGTGAGGGATCCGTCGGAACCGTGGGACAGAAGGCTTTTTGTGCTTATAAATAGTGAGCAATTTCTTCATTGTTACTCACCCTTATCTCATATATTATCTCATTTTCCTAACCCCTGATCATTTGATCATTGTAGTAGTTCTTCTATCTTTTGTTGTGATTCTCATATAGGCCCTTCTCAAAGGCGAGATCACGCTATACTACAAGTCATCCAAGCAAAGGGTCCTTGATTGATTTGTCCATCCATAAGATTTCTGTAGCAAGATCTTGTAATTCATATTTCACATAGTTGTTGTGTAATAGTTGTGTAAAGGTTTGGTTCTACCTCGTGGAAGAACTAGGTATTTAGCTTTGTACCGGAAAAAGTGTAAGCGACGTTGTGAGGCTTCTCCGCCGTGTTGAAGGAACTTGTTGACATAGTGCTTGAACTCTCGAGTGGGGTACTCAGGGAGTGGAGTAGGGCAAGGAAGGTGTCCTTGTAGCCGAACCACTATAAATCACTTGTGTCACTACTTTCTATCCTTTACTTTACTTACTTTCATTATTCACTTTACATATTATTTTATACTACCTATCCATCCATACGAATTCACATAAGATCGAATCTAAATATTTGAAACTTAAATTAAAATCGGTAAAACTATTCACCCCCCCCCCTTCTAGTTTTCCACATAAGATACAAAGAAGAAGTTTAGATCAAAGTGGATGACAATACCTCACTCGAATGATGTTTGATCTCTTCATCCTAAAGATGCTAAGCAAAGATTCTCAAGTATCTAAAAGGTTAAAGGCTGGATAAAGATTTACTTTATACAAAAGGGTAAAGCAAATCTTATTGGGAATGACTATCTTCAAAAGTTGGTAAGAAAGTACAAAAAATGTCAACATTGTTCCCTAAAGAAGAGTCTATCCTTTACCTAATATGTGTAACACCCTAATTTCGTGAATGCAGCAGAATTCAATCTGGTGTTACCTCATGGTAAAACAGTTATAATAATATAATCTCTAACTGGGTCGTTTAAAAAGGCTTATCATTCAATTTATTGAAATATATCAGAGTTTACAAAATATATGTCCCAATGGTTTCATGATTACATAATACATCAATATAAAGTCGTTGATATTTTTCAAATGATAAAATAACTTATAGCCTTCTTGAGTATTCGTGCTCCTCCGTGCCAGCGTCGATCATTATGGACCTGAGATAAGACATGCTTAAAATGTCAACACAAAGGTTGAGTGAATCCATATGTTTATTGTTAAATGTCGAACACATAATGTTTGTGTGTTTGTGTGGGTTACGTTGTATTAAACCCATAATGTTGAGAACAAAACAATTATAATTACACTAAATTCATGAAACCAATGCGTGAACGCGTACCAATAGCAATTGGTATGTTTGTTACAATGTTTGCCCCTGTAGGTAATTTTCCGATTACCCAGTGTTCTCAAATATAGTGCGCTTGTTTGCCAAAACGGACAATACAAACGGGATTCGTCAATCCCAATAGGCATATTCACAATATTCGTGCTCACTGTGCCTAGTGATTAATGGTTCATGATGTGGGGACTTAAGCATGGCAATTGTGTTACTTAGTGTCAATGAAACAATTAGATAAGCATACACTTTCAAATGTTTGTGTGTTCATGTAAAAATAGCATGTATCTCTGATGAAATCACGATTATTAATATTTCAATACAAAAATACCCCTGTTTTAGCCTAAATAAATGACAAAATAACAGTTTTAATTGCAAATATTACGTCTATTTTTTATTTTGTTATTTAGGTACCGCCAACTTATTAGTTGACTTGTGTGAGAAACTAATAAATCTCATTGAGAATTATGGAAATGTGAATTTCGATATGACAAACCACACCTCACCTCTTCACAATTCCGTTATCACATATTTGACTCTTATTCTTTCTTAAGAATCGTTGGCCCGCAACTATTATCTTCTTTATCATACGATTTTGGCATCGTTTTTCCAGAAGGATTCTCTAAGAATCACTCATTAGATCTTTTCCAAGCAGGAGACGAAAATGAAGTATTTGATCCCGGGATATTCGTTATTTCTGGTAGATTCAGAAGTTTGAAAGATATTCCATCGAAGATTCAACCATCGTCCCTTTTAACCTTAATGAAAATTAAATTATGGGCGAGTCAAGCTAGCGACTCGGACAAAAACAAGCACTTATCGGGAGGCAACCCGTTTCTTACTATCTTTTTCTTTTTATTTCCTCTCTTAAAAAAAAGAAAAAAAAGAGAACTTCTCGTATCCTTATATCCATCCCTTTACTACATTACACTATGACATTTCTTTTGAGTTTCAAGACTTATATGAATTGTTACATTTTGGACGTGATATTTGGACATCAACGCGACATTTCCCATGGGCTATTATCTTCTACATTATCATTTGCTCCGGTTCAGATTAATTCCCGGGATCGAGTAGATTTTTCTTGGAGGTGAGATTGAACTCCACTATGTTTATCAGTGACTACCGATCTACATGCCTACACTAGGGGACTTTTTATGTTCTTTGATCTTATGCTTATATTGCATTCACATCTTTACGTTTAGAAACATTGCATTTCTTTTTTTTTTTCGTCCTAAATGTAGGGTTGGCATCTCGTTATTTAGAACATTCAGGGGAATGTTCGATTCTAAATGTGGGGTGGGATATTTATCCTTATGATCATATTTGTACCTATTTGTTTGTTTTTGAGCAACCCCAAAATTGAGCCAATTTTTTTAAAATTATTTAGGAATTTGTGCCAAAAATTTTGAATTTTGCCAATTTTTTTTGAATTGTTTTGAAAAGCTTAAGTATTAAAACAAAATAAAATAATAATGGACAATGGGTTTTGTTGCGGGACAAGCGGCGTTCAAAGCGGAATCGAGCAAAGTTGCTAAACACGAGAAAGCTTGTTTAAAGAATCAACACGTATTTACCCCTTTTGCTTTTGATACATTTGGGTTCCTAGCTTCGGCAGCTGTGGAGTTTTTGACTAGGGTTCAACGGGTTGTGCAAAGTAATTTTGCGACCCCTAAGTCATAAAATTTCATTTTTAGTAGAATTGGTTTTACCATTCAAAAAGGGGTTGTGGCGCAGCTTGTTGCCCGTTTGCCTGCCATCTTATTGTAATCCGTTATAAAAGTTTGCAGTTCAAATAAAAAAAGTATTGATTTAAAAAAAAAAAAAAAAAAAAAAAAAACAAACAAACAAACAAAAAAAAAACAAAACAAAACAAAAAACTCTTGTTTGATGGGATGTGAGATTAGTTAGGGATCAAGTTTTACTTAGCTTAATATTTTTGATGATTTTGCTCGAGGACGAGCAAAGCTTAAAGGGTAAAAGCCATAAAATATGCTGCCGATTGAAACACTTACTTTTTATTATTAGTTGAACTTTCAAAATTTGTTGAATCACCCATATGATCCGTTATATTAAAATAATAACTGAAATGACTATATTACCCTCAAAGATATGGGTGAAGTCGAACAAATTTTGAAAGTTTGTTGAAGTCGAACAAATTTTAAAGAATAAAAGGGTAATATAGTTATTTCAGTTATTATTTTAATATAAACTGGTCATATGGGTGAATTCGAAACAAATTTTGAAAGTTCGTTGGTGAACTAAGGTAATAAAAAAGTAAGTGTTTCAAGTCGGCAAAATTTGAAAAGTACGTTGTTATTTTATGGCTTTTACCCAAGCTTAAATGTGGGGTAGTGATGAAATCACGATTATTCATATTTTAATACAAAAATACCCCCATTTTAGCCTAAATAAATGACAAAATAACGGTTTTAATTACAAATATTACGTCTATTTGTTATTTTGTTATTTAGGTACGTTCAAGATTTATTGGAGTAAATATGGAGCAAATGAAGCCATTATTGATGATTAGAAGATATTAAAGATGGTTAGAAGATTTTTAGGAGCTTAATCAAAGATTTTATAATACTTAAGTGGAAGCCAAAGATAAAGCCCGATGAATAAGCCCAAGTAATGTAAAGGTTAATGCTAGACTTGAAGCCCGAGCTCATTACATATAAATCTGTCAAAATATCAGCCCAAGATTGATTTATGTAGACATGTCTAAAGGTCATTTACGGAGTGGAGTAAGAAATCTTGAGTGAAGCGAAGCTATATCAACAAAGGTCATGGAAATTAAATACATCTTCTAAAAGCATGACTCCATTTCATTTTTTATAAACACTCCGACGTTCAAATAAAAATGAAGACCAGTAGCTATCCACACGAACCAATCAAATGGAGACACCCACGTCACCATCCCATCTTGTTATGGTTTGATGCATTGCACAGGATTATCCTCCATCTCCATCCAACGGTCAGAACGAAAAACACCAACGGTCAATATAATAAAAGGCTCAATAGCTCATTAATGGTCCGAGGAGTATTTAATGATGGAACGCAGCATTTCGGAATCATCATCTTTCACACGCAAATGTTTTTATTTTTTATTATTATTTTTTTATTTTTTATGTTTCGCATCCATTTTAATGTCATTTAGGTAATTTCAGACATAATCTTTCACTTCTTACCTTTTCTGTCACAACCCCTACATCTCTTTCTCAATATCTTACATCTCTTATACGTTTCGTCCGTTTTTTTACGTTTTCATCTATTATTTTACGTTTCATCCGTTCTTTACGCTACCGTTTTTACGCTCTTTTTACGTTTCACCCGTTTTTTTCGTTTCGCTTTCTTAAGTTTTCGCCGTTTTCTTAACTTTTCGTCCGCTTTATTACGTATATGTTCCTTTTTTTTTATCTTTTCGTCCGTTTTTATGTTTCGTCTGTTTTTTATGTTTTCCTCTGTTTTTTACGTATTCATCCGTTTTTTTACGTATTCATCCGTGTTTTTACGTATTCATCCGTTTTTTACATTTTTGTCCGTTTTTTTACGTTTTTATTCGTTTTCGTCCTTTTCACCTGTTTTTTTACGTTTTCGATCATATTTTTACGTTTTCGTCTGTTTTTTTACGTTTTCGTCCGTTTTTATGTTTTCGTCGGTTTTTTTGTCCGTTTTCGTCCCCTTTTTAGGTTTTCGTTAGTTTTCTTACGTTTTCCTCCGTTTCCTTACGTTTTCGCCATCTTTTTTACTTTTTCATCCTTTTTACGTTGTCCGCTTTCATGCTGTTTACGCCGTCCAGTTTTTAGGTTTTCATCCATTTTTTTACGCTTCCGTCCGTTTTTTAACGTTTTAGTCCGTTTTTATATTTTCATCCGTTTATTTTACGTTTTCATATGATTTTATAAGTTTTTTGTAGGTTATTTTATCTTACCTAGCAAAACGTAAGATAATGTAATAAAACGGATGAAAATGGAAGAAAACGAAAAAAAAACAAACGAAAACGTAAAAAACAGATGAAAACGTAAAAAAACCAGTGAAAACGTAAAAAAGGTGGAAACGTAAAAAAGATGAAAACGTAAAAAACATATGAAAACGGACAAAAACGTAAAAAAAGGACGAAAACGTAAGAAAACGGACTAAAACGGAAAAAACGTATAAACATACGAAAACGTAAAAAACAAACGAAAATGTAAAAAAAATATGAAAACGTAAAAAACAGACGAAAACGTAAAAAACCGGATGAAAACTTAAGAAAATGGAGTAAAATGTAAAAAAAAAAAAAAAAAAAAAAAAAGGAAGAATACATAAAAGAAAAACATACTAAAACATAGAAAAAGGAGGAAAACGTAAAAAAAAAAAAAAAAAAAAAATGTAAAGAAACAGAAAAAAATGTAAAAAAAACGGTGGAAAACGTTAAAAACAGATGAAAGAGTAAAAAAACAAACAAAAACGTAAAAATAGAGATGAAAACCTGAAAAACCGACGAAAACATAAAAAACGGACGAAAACGTAAAAAACCAGCGAAAACATAAAAATAAACGAAAACGTACAAAAACGGATAAATACGTATAAAAACAAACAAAAAGTTTAAAAAGGGTTCGAAAACTAAAAAAAAGGTCGATAGTGGTATATTTTGAACCATTCTGATTGTCTTTAATACTGATTTTATCATTGCTTTTTGCAGTCAATAGCACAAAAAACTAGTGAAAAAGAAAAAGGAAAAAAAAAAAGTTACTTCAATAGCAAAAAAAATAGCAGTGAAAAAAAAAATAAAAAAAGGGAAGAAGTACTTTAATAGCACAAAAAACAAACAATCTTCTTTTTGCAAATGAAGAGCTTAAATGTACATCTTCTTTTGCAGACATGGTTTGCAGATGAAGAGGTAAAAGCTCTGAAAAAACAAATGACACCTTACTTCTAATCAAAGATGTAGTTTACCAATTTAATTTTATATTAACACACTTTTAAGTTTGTTTTAAGTTTTAAGACTTTTATCTAATTAATGGTTTAGCTTAATTGCCTTTATCATTTGCTTTTTAATTGCTCATCTTTAGCTTATTTTTATTAAAGTAAATGGTTAAGTATCTTTCTTGCCTTAAATCAATAAAGTTTGAGCCTTTTTATATAAATCATCATTTTTAATCTTAAAAGTTTATAAAGTTTGTGTCTTTAATTTCTTAAAACTAATTTTGACCATGTCTTTTAATTAAAGTTTTAATCTTTTTGCATTTTTAGTGATAAATTAGTTTTACAAATCAAGTTTTATCATTTTAAAGCTTTTTACTTATGAAAGTTGCAATCTTTATTCTACATCTCATCTCAAATTCCTATAAAGTTTCAAGCTTTGGATGATTAGTAGAAGATTAAGGGTTATTAAGGAGTTATTAAGGATAATTATTGAGTATATGGAGTATTTGGGTATATTAATCATTTGGATGGGATATTTAGTTTAGTTGTTCGTTATCATCATCATTCTTAATCCAATCAAGATGCTTTATAATATTTTCTCATTAATTTTTTTACTTTTGTTAATTGATATGTTTAGATTAATTCCTTATGCCATGTTTTTAGCGTTAGTTACTATGTTAGAGTAGTTTAATTTTTTATACTTGTTTACTGATTGGTTGATTTGATGTGGTAATTAATTAGTGATTTGGAAAAGATAATTATAATTTTAGTTGAGACTTTTGATTCAAACGATAATCACAAAAGTATTGTTTTAAATAGATATAAAAAAAATTAACTAGAATTAAAAAGTGGCCAACCAGGTAAGATTTTAGAAATTTATTATCTTTTAAAGTCAAAAGCTTTTTAGTAATAAATTAACTTAAACGGATTTTATAAAAATCTACTTTTGAAGAGCGTTGTTTGAATTAAATTACATTCTTTTTCGAGTTTATTGGGTAAACGGAACCGGTGACTAATAAACTTGGTCTAGCATTTAATTTAATTCAAGGGTCAAATTTTCTCATCTTAAATTATCAATTATCCAATCCAAATCATCAATTATTCATCAATAAAAATCAACCACATCCAAACAAGTGTATTCCTTATCTTATATATTTATTTGCCGTAATTTAGTTGTTATCTCTTTAGCTTTATTTTGCCTTAGTTTCCTTTAGGTTTCCCATTTAACTTATCTCATAGTTTATCCTTAGCTTTCCCTAGTTTTATTGCCTTAGGTTCCTTTTAGTTTCTCTTTTAGTCTATTAATCCAAAACCAAAAAATAGCGATATCCAAGCATCAAACAAAAGAGTCTCAAATTCATCATTCCTTTAAAACGGACAACCCAGGAGATCAATACTTGCCTTGATACTTAGGTATTTAGGTTCGTAGCCGTATCTTTCCCTCACCCTTTACAAATAATTTTTGGTGTGCTCCAACGACCGTATCAATCTCCCCCAAAGGTTTGTAAAATAATTAAGTAATAGAAAGTGGGGCAATGTACTCACCGTGAGTCAATGATGTTAAGTGTATAACGATATCGATGGATACTCCGGGAAACCTCTACGTACAACCTAGAAATATGATATCGTGTCTTAGGTTTTGTAATAACGATATGGAAATATAAATGAGTCTATATAAGTCATTATATTAATCATGATGTTGTACATGGTAATTTGTATTGATTGTGTATGTCGTTTATTAAAACGGTTTAGTTTATGAACCGTGTTTAGTTATATATCGTACTACTGTTCGGGCCATCATAATTCAGAGCTCATGTAATAAACGTATGAGGATTTAGGACACTTTAAATCATAGATCCACCAACTCGTCAATACGTACCCCAAAAAGGCCCCTCACATGAAGCTCCCTAGTATCTTAGTACTTAATATGTAAAATGGATATTTTGCTTGCTTGATTATATGACATAAGTATTAAGATGATCACATGGTTTGTGATATTAATTGGTTTACATCTTGTTTAATGGATTTTAAACAAGTTTCATGTTTAACTTATGTTATAAAATTGTAAGTTACAATAATGTGTCAAAACTGGTTTTTAGTCATATTTCTTGTCAATTGCCAAATACACTATTCTCATAGTCAAATAAACCTAGTAAAGTTTAATATAATGTGGTGTGTTACCTTTTTATAAAATATATTAAGTTTTTTAAGTCACTAATGCTTTGGAAAGAAAAGGTTTTACCATGACTAGACTTTTGGTACAACAACTTTTGTGTCAAAACAGCCCGTTTTAGTATTTATAGTAAACAACCCTTGTTTTGCGTTTTCAGTCTAAAATTCCCACAATTCTATCGTAAAACATCATTCCGAACAACTTCCGTATTTTACACTTTTGTTAATTTGGACCATAAAGGGGTCAAAATCGTGGTTTAAACACGGATTAGAAACATTTTTACCAAATGTCAAGTTTTTTTTAGTATACTAATCTAATCACAACTTTTTATCTACAAGCCCTTTCAACATGATTCCAAAGACAATGTTTTTGTTTTATTTTCCGCTTCAACTACAAATAAAATTCATGGTCTTGTGTTCAAAATTTGGTGATAATAACTAGCATAATTTTATTTGATTTACTAGTTTATTACTGTAATATAAACTTTTCACATGAAATTATAAGCAAGTCTTTATATATGTTTACTTGTTTTAGAGTTTGTATACAACATGATCAATATAACTAACATATATAGCATAAAATAACAAGCATGAAATCATAAAAATGAGGGTGATGATCATGATTTAAGCTTACAACTTATGGCCTTAATCAAAAGGGAAATTAAGAACTAGAACAACTTTCACTCTTGGAATCCTTCAACCCTCTTGTGAACTTATGATCTTGTGTTAGGGCTTGTGAAAGAGTTTGATTACTTGTGTAGCTTGCAATCTAGCCAATGGATGAAGAAACTTATAACTAGAATCATGTAAAGCTTGACACGAGCTTTAACAATGATATGAAACTTGAATCTTGGAAATCAAAGATGAGGATTCTATAGATTTAATGTTGGGGCGTTGGAATAGAGAAAAGATGAAGAGGAATGAGTTGTTTTTATACAAAGAATGAGGAGGTTACATATTTGGATATTTTGTGTTACTTATCCTAGTTAGTATAACACATGTATGCATCTTATGATTCAAGTGCTATCACCAAGCCAAAAAGGCTTGGTGACTAACCATTTAGTCTACAATCATAAATGAGGGGGAGTGACTAGATAAGTTTTGATATTATCTAGTATTACAGAGTGTCGTTTGGTCCCGGTAATTATTATCATTAAGTATTTAAAACGTGAAACTTAAAACCGGGCATCTTAAAAATATAAAACTTCTAAGAAATATTGAAACTTATCAATATACTCTATAAAAGTATATTAGATGTGTGATAAGTTTAACGGAGTGCGAAAACGTTGTTAAAACCTAAATCATGGGTTAAATAAGCGTAAAACGTAAAACGTACGAAGTTCACGTGAAAATGGAAAAAGTGAAATGTGATATTATAAATATGACTAGTATGAGTCTAAAAGGCTTATAATGTGTAGAATGGGCCTAGTCTAGTGTCGGTCAGTGTTAAATGTACGTTAAGTCTAAAACCAGAAATGTTAAATATCAAGTTAAAACTTAGTTAAGAAGTTTAAGTAAATATCTTAATTACTTAGGTATTAAGTTTTGGAAATATCTAGGAACTTAGCTTAACAATAAGGACTAAAAATGGCTAGTTAAGTTTAGGAAATATTTTGTGATATTTAATGTTAATAATCAAGTGTTGATTTTATGGTCAATGGAGGGGGATATGTTGACTTTTCTAAGAATGTAAAAGTGTTTAAATGTCTTAAAAAATGCAGTGCATGTATAAGTTAAGTTTTTGTATAAGTAAAAATGCTTAAAACATAAGTTTAAACTCGTAAGTCACAAGGTCTATTTGGTAACATTTTAAATTAAGTTTTAAAATTGCATATAATGATTATAATTGAACTACAAACTAATTTAATGTGATGAAATATATTTAGAGTTGGATTTCGTTACACGCGGGATAACTTAATGGTTATTGTTAATGATTTAAAACATACGTTTTTAAGGGGTCATTTAAGCCCTAAATTGATACATTTTATATCTGTTACTACTTAAAATCGTTCCTTTTCACATTTTAGGTCTTTTGAAAGCAAAATTCTGGAATCAAGCATATTTGGACGAAAAGGAGCGAAAACATGGAGAAAAAGGCAAAGTCAAGATCCAAGGCTGTTCTGCAAGCCTAACGGCGTCCCAACTAAAAGGGCGACGCCGTCCCTAAGGAAGTTTTCTAATTAGATTGCACGCGACGGCTCAGGTGAAAAAGTGGTTTTACAACCTGACGGCGTCACTCCTATAATCTGGAAGGCGTCTCCCTTAGTTTCTACACCAGACGTTTAAGAACCATCTCAAGACGACGTCCTTCATGAGACAGACGACATCACACTCCTCAACTGACATCATCCTAACGATGACTTGGCCCAAACGAAACCCTAAAGACGGCGACCAGACGGCGTCACCAGCAAAAGGTGACGCCGTCGCACTTGTAAATCTATATATAGAATTCGATTTTTCTGCATTTAAAGAGGTAGAATTTTAGAGAGCAAACCCTAGTCCATGTGTAGTCCGACTAGGACAGTATTTTAGGGTTCCAAACCCTTCTTTACATCATAAGATAAGTTTGTTAATCCATATTATCATCATGTCTACCCTATGTTTAATTGTTTGTGTGTATGCTTGCTTATTTATCAAGAGTAGCTAAATTACTATTGTGTTTGCTTAGATCTATGAAACCTAGTTGTTAATTATTGCTAGGTTGTCTCTTGTCTTAATTGGTAGACACTAGAGTAAGGAAAACTGGCTTCTTCTTTAATTGTTGCGAGCTTGAACATCCTAAATAGCATAAAGCTTGAGAGTGCACTTGAGCCATCGTTGTGTTTATTGCATGAGTTGTAGCTTTAGGATAATAGAGTATTCGGGAGAGATACTACAATATTTGGCGATCCTGGATAGTCTAGAGGAGAGTTACAATTCATAGAATTAGGGAATTAGGCACCCCTATGACCACACGAAATACAACGCACCAATTAAGATGAGGATGTGACAATTCAACTGACCAATAAGAGATAACTAGGGAGTATGAACATCTAGGTTTGAAGAAGTTTTCGCACCTGTAGAAAGGATGGAAAATGTCCGATTATTACTAGCCATAGCTGCTAACAACAAATGGGAAGTACATCACCTCGACACCAAATCTGCATTTCTGCATGGAGATTTAAAGGAAGAAGTGTACGTTACTCAACCCGAAGGATTAATAAAGAGAGAGAATTCTGGAAAAGTCTATAGACTTATAAAGTTAGACAACACCTTGAAATCATTAGATTTCAAGAAATGTGCACTAGAACAAGCGATCTACACGAAGGCAACAAAAGACTCAGTACTACTAATATGAGTCTATGCAGATGATCTAATCATCACTGGTACACCAAAGAAAGAGATCGACAAGTTTAAAGCTCAAATGGAAGAGAAATTCGAAATGAGTGACCTAGTCTTATTAGCTTACTATTTTGGAATAGAAGTCACACAAACTAGAGGTGACATTTCATTAAAGCAATCCGCCTATGCAAGCAAGATTCTAAAGGAAGTTGGTATGATAGACTGCAACGAGACGCTAATACCAATGGATCCAGGAACAAGACTGACAAAGAACGCAATCTGGTCAACTCAACCGAATATCGAAGCTTAATTGGATGTTTAAGATATCTGCTTCACACAAGACCCGACTTAAGTTATCCTATTGGATTACTTAGTCATTTTAGCCAGGAACCAAAAGAGCAACATATGAAGGCCGTAAGGCAAGTATTACACTATGTAAGAGGAACAAAGGATTATGGTATCACCTACAAGCATAATGGAGGAAACAAGATACAAGGTTTCAGCGACAGTAATTATGGAGTCAACACTCAAGAAGGAAAAGGAACTACTGGAATAATATTTTACTATGGTGAATCACCAATTAGCTGGAGCACACAAAAGCAAGCCACTGTAGCATTATCATCATGCGAATCCAAATTTATTGCAGCAACAACAGCAGAAACACAAGCATTATGGTTAAAGAGACTACTAAGCACGCTTACACACTCAAAGGAAGAAAAGGTTACAATAATGGTCGATAACAAATCTGCTATAAAACTAATGAAGAACCCCGTATTTCATGGAAGAAGTAAACATATTGATACAAAGTAGCACTTCATAAGAGAATGCGTTGAAAGAGAAGACTTACAAGTTGAATTCATAAGTGGAGAATATCAAAAGGCTGACATACTCACGAAAGTACTACCGAAGATCAAATTTCTAACAATGAGACAACTTATTGGAGTTAAAGATCTACGACAAAGCGATTGTGATTAAGGGGGTAAATATTGGGTTAATCCCAATCTGCTGAACTAAGGCAGTTATAGACACTTACAAAGTAGTTAGGAAAACGGTTATATGGCAGTTATACATGAAGGGACATGTCTGTTGATTCAAACGAACCAACACACCCTTTCATCTCGTGCCTTTTCATTATGTTTATATAGATAGAACATGTAAACAAACAAGATGATGACAAATTGATAAAAGCATTTATATTTAGCAAAGTTTCAATCTTTTATCTTTTGTTTTGGTATATTGTGACTATGGTTTTGATCATTGATCCGTAAAGCGGTCCAACATAAGAATGAATAATCATATTATCTTGAAACCTTCTCTTAGCCATAGCTGTGAAGTTACCAAAGCACCCAGGAATGTCTCATGAGATTTCATTCTTAGACACATCAAGGAAATGAAGATTATAGAGCCAACATACTTGAGAGGGTAAACTTCCATAGAATCTACTGGATCGTAAAACAAGAACATATAGCTCTGTAAGTTTTTCCCCTACCCATTCTGGGATGATGCCAGATAACTTATTTTCCCCGAGATCCAGAAACCTTAGACTTGTAAAATTGCTTTGTGACATTGGTAGTTCACCAACTAAGGCATTCGTTCGCGTATACAATGCCTCAAGGTGAGACAAGAATCCCAAAGAAGAAGGAATTCCCCCAGAAATATTGTTATTTGATAAATTCAGAACCACTAAACTTTTTTGGAACTTTAACCAACAATCAGGCAGGCTCCCTGAAAATAAATTGTTGGAGAGGTCGAGAAAAGTTAAAGCTGCATCAATTTCACATAAAAAAGCAAGTGTGCCTGAAAACTTGTTTCCAGAGAGATTTAGAGCAGCCAGTTTGGAAGGCAATAATGGTACCCTACCAACGAAATGATTGTTACTCAAATCTATTCCAGGGTATCGTTCAAAGACTGATGTCATGTTGGGTAGCATTAATTTATTTGAAGATAGGTTAAGATATTTTAATCCAAATGGTAGGTCCCAGAATTAACCACATCGGGATGTTATCAGATATTCCAGCACTGGAAATATCAATGTGAGTGAATCCTGTTTGAGTTTTGAGCCACGCCGGGAAAGTAGATCCCAACTTGCAGGATTGCAAATTTATATTCCTTAATTGGAAAGGGATTCTCGCAAGGGAGTTCAGTTCTAAACCAAGATTATTGAAAGACAAGTCCAAATAGGTTAAATGGGTGAGACTTAAAAAGTGAACGTCAGGTATTACACCCGTAAGGGAGTTGGATGAAACATCAAGATATTCAAGATTTGAAAGTTGACCCGCACTATTTGGTAAATTTCCAGTTAACTGATTACTAGAGAGGTCTAAAAACAACAGAGACAAACACCCGTTGAAGTCAGGAATGCTTCTGTTGAAAAAATTGTGACCAAGGGACAAGTTATTCAAGGAAGAACATCCTGCTAAGCTGGGCACCGACCCATTAAGAAAAATTTCAGACAAATTCAACTGGACTAGAGATGAACAATTATCAAAAGACAGTGGAATAACACCTACTAATCGATTTCCTGATAGGTCTAAATATGTAAGAGAAGTCAATCCTCCCAAGAAAAATGAAACAGACCCTGTCAAAAAATTATGACTGAGATCAAGTTGAAGCCAGTTGGACATACTCGCAAGATGACAAGGAACAGGACCACTGAGATTAGCATAAGAAATATCCAAATTTCGTAAGTTTCTAAGGGAACCCAAAAAGTTTGGTAAAGGATTGGACTGAAAATCAATTCCATTAAGATTAAGGTATTGTAACTGCTGCAATAGCGATAATGAAGAACTAATTTTACCAGCCAAATCGATGACGGAAGAAAGATCAATTCCTATGACACGACCAGTAAGCTTGTCACAGAGAACACCCTGCCATTTGCAACAATCTCTCTTTTCGCCTTCGCTATTCCAATCAACTAAACTATTAAAACTGTCTACCAAGTTTGCTTTACAGCGAAGTAAAGCTTGCCTTTCCTTGTCGATACAAGATCTTGTATTCATCACATTGCCGTCCTTTTTTATCCCCAATGTAACATTTTCACCGTTGACAAATGCACTAATGCATATAGCAGCAGAGACACAAAAACAAGCATCGTATAATGTAACATCTTATGTATATCATCAGATGGTGTGTGTGTATGTGCTGGTATAACACATATTAAGGCGTTCCTTTCTTTCTATATACTACTAGTCAAATTTTCTACACGCTACTTTTGCATAACTTATTGTTTTAATTTCTAAGCCAATGGAAGACCAAGGTCGTGAAAGGTTTTATGGTTATTTAAATATATGTATGTCCGGATTCGAACTCGAGACTTCGGGATTGCACACATTACGTATGAGAATTGATGTAAATAATTAATATAAATAAAACGTTATTATTATTAATTATTAGTCACGAAATAAAACATAACGATAGTTAAATAATTAACGAGGTTTAGCTAACGGTCGTTAAATATAAACTATAAGGACTAGAGATGAAATTACAAAGTCGGGAAAGTTCTAGAATCCCCTTGGGATGCTTTGGCCGATCGGTTTGGGTTCCCAAACCCATTCCCACTCAAACTTGGTCACCAAGTTAAGTTACCTATAAATACAAACCCTTGTATTCATTCATAACTTAATCTTGGATCACCAATATACCTAATTTCTCTCCTCCTCTCTCCCTCTTTGTGTGGCCGGTCGAAACTCCCAAACCCAAGGGTTTTCGATTTTGCTTAACTCAAAGATACAAGTGTTTGGTTTTATTTGTGATTCAAGGAACTAGCTTTTCACATCAAATCGCTATTAGTACGTGTGTACAAGAACGAAGGACAAGCATGTTTGAGCTTGTGTTTTCTTGGTGGTCGATTCTTGTGTGGGTCGAATATATAAACCCTAAAGTTAGGGTTTTGGGTTTTGTTCTTGTTTAATCATCGTTTGATTCTTGAATTGCTAAAAGGTACGCACTTTCTTGTTCGGTTAATTACTTACATATATTATTCCTATTTACTTCCGCTGCATGCTTTGATGATGTTTTTTGATTTATATAATTGTTATGAGTATTAAATCCCAACAAAGGGCATCACGAGCCGTTACTATGATGTAATTAATTACCGAAACACATAAAAATTGAATCTTTATGATTACATGCATGCTTTTTATGGTTTCTAGGGTTTTGAATTAGAAACCCTAATTTTATTTAATAGGGTCGATTACCCTTTAATTATATTAATTAGGTTTTAATTTTGTAAAACTTGTAGAAACCCTAGGATTGCATGCTAATTTTATGTGGTTAATTAATGAATAATTGTTATGTGTCATGTAATATGCGTATCTTGGGTGATAATTGTTATGCGGAATCCATGGTGGAACATG
This sequence comes from Chrysanthemum makinoi, assembly GCA_910596185.1. Taxonomy (NCBI): domain Eukaryota; kingdom Viridiplantae; phylum Streptophyta; class Magnoliopsida; order Asterales; family Asteraceae; genus Chrysanthemum; species Chrysanthemum makinoi. The sequence goes on along the minus strand of OU343218.1, from coordinate 180,978,371 downwards.
CATGTTTTGCCATGGAGTATTGTTATGCTATAAATTGTTTAGTTGATACACACATGTTCTATTTATTTAATAATTATTGAATTGGGGAAGACCTCAATTATAACTAATAAAAATTCGTTACGTGCTAATTGGTATATTATTAACTTTGGCTTACGCAATCGACTTGTCGATGTATGTGGCTCATCTTCCTTGTAGTTGAAATCCCTAGTTAATGTATGCATTTATTTACGCCTAGAATTGTTTATTAGAGTTTATTAAAATAATTATGCATGTGACTAATTGTTTTTACATATGTTAAAATTGTTTAGTTATATGTTTATATTATTTGAGTGTGTTTAATTTTTTATTAAAGTGCTTTTTTGTTTATGTATTGTTTGACACGTTAGTAAGCAAAAAGGGTTTTTTGAATAGAAAAATTAAATGGACTAAATAATGGCGAAACTGATTTGTTATCTAAGAATAATTCTTGAACTTTTAATCGATTGATGCGACTGTACTAAATGGTTAGAACGGCTCACCCACTAGAACAAACTATAAAGGGGTTAATTAAGAAGTGCGCACAGTCACACTGAAAGGATGTCTAAGGTTATGCTTTTGCGCTTACCTGGTCCTCTGCCCCCTGTGAGTTCGATTGGAGCTACCTAGTATAACCATTCAATGTACGAAGCATCTTAGTGCAAAGTTGTAAGTTTCTCAACGCATCGATTAAAACTTTGTAGAATTAAATCTTAGCAATTAAAATCTCATGTAAGTTTTTTCGAAAATTTTATGTTATAAAGTTGTATGCATGCTTCTTTATACATAATTTTTGATTACACATCAAAAATTGTACCCTTTAAATTTAAGTTTATGCCATCTAATGATATGAAACACTTGAAGTTGTAATTTAGTTATGTGAGACCTTGATCTAGATTACAATAACGAGGTGAATTATTTTGTTGTGTGAGACCTCAGCTTTATGATTTGCAGTTTCTAAATTAGACAACTTAATTAAGTTAGTTAGTGAGACCTATGACTTAAGGCATAAGATGGGATGAAACATGCTTACGTTTTGCATTAATTGTTTTGGCAAAAATTATAAATCCCATAATTTTTGGAATTGAAAACTTGTTTGTCAATTATCGTTTTTCAACGATTACCTATTCTATACTTTCACCACTAGCAGATCAACTGATGTGGTGAAACTATGGTTAATATGAATATTGACCAAAGGGTATGTTATTTTCTTGAATGTTTACTTATCGAAAGTACTAACTTTTGAACTTTTATTTCTGTAGAAATGGCTCAAGCTGAATCTACTGCACTAGCCTCGTCGTTCAAATCTATGTTTGATCGAGAGAAATTGACTGGTAGCGCGAATTTCAATGATTGGTATCGGCAACTCAGAATTGTCTTGAGGGTTGCCAAAAGACTCAATTATTTGACTACGCCTTGTCCTCCTGAACCTGCAGCTGATGCTACTGCTGAAGCACGAGCTGCATGGCAATCTGAGTATTACAAGTATAATGAGGTCGCCTGCATTATGCTCGGGAGTATGAATCCAAACTTGCAAAAGAAGATTGAAAAGTACTTCCCTAATCTCATGCTTGAAGAATTGCAAAGGTTGTTCGAAAAGCTTGTGACTGTAGAGCTGTATGATCTGATAGATGCTCTTCATAGTTGCAAGCAAGGAGAAGGGAAACTGTAAGCGCCCACTGCCTGGAAATGATGAGTTACATGGACCAGCTGGGGCGTCTTAACTATTTCTACCCCAATGACATACAAATTGGCCTTATCAACAGATCCCTTAATAAGGAGTTTGATGGTTTCGGGCGCAATTATAATATGCATTGCACGGGGAAGACAGTCAGTGAGGTACATGCAATGCTCATTGATTACGAAAAGGGTTTGCCCAAGAAGGCCCTACACCTGCGGTTCGACCATCCGAAGGGTAGGATTTCTAAACCTAATAAGCCGCTAGCGAACAAGAAAGGGAAAGGTAAGGGTAAAGTTGATAAGGGAAAACAAGTTATGACTTATCGCAAGAACCCAAGAAGTACCCTCCCAAACAGCGTGAGAATCCGAAGAAGGATCAGGCTTGTCATCACTGCACCGAGGTTGGATACTGGAAGAGGAATTGTCCACTGTACCTTGATGAGTTGCGCAATAAGAGGTATAAAATATGGCGCTGTGGCCAAGACTTCAGTACTCTTTTGATGATAGAATTATTTGCTTTTCCTCATAAAATAAATTCCTAGGTATATGATACTGGATGTGGTATTCACATATGTAATACACTGCAGGGACTTAGAGGAGCAAGGAAGCTTGCCTATGGACAGCAATACCTGCACGTGGGTAATGGAGCACATGTAGTCGTTGAAGCTATAGGCACGTTTGATTTAGTTTTACCTACGGGTTTAGTACTGTCATTAAACGATTGTCATTACGCACCTTCCATTGTTAGGTGTTGTTTCGTTTCCTTGTTAAAATATATTGGTTTCGTTCATGCATTTACTGATTATGGAATTTCGGTTTCTTTAAATGGTGTTTTTATTTTAATGTTATTCCAAAGAAATGGTGTGTTTGAAATTGATTTGCATGATAATGTGATTGATAAAAATAATTTTGTCGTTAGCATCAATAATAAAAGAATCAAAGGTGATTTGGATTCTTCATTTCTTTGGCATTGTAGACTTGCTCATATAGGCAAGAAACGCATGCAAAAACTGCAACACGATGGGCTTTTGCAAGACATCAATGATGAATCATTTGATAAATGCGAATCTTGCATATCCGGGAAGATGACCAAGAAACCTTTTACAAATAGTTTAGAAAGGGCTTCTGATCTTCTTGGTGTGATACATAATGACGTATGTGGACCACTAAGACATGTTTCAAGAAAGGGTGCTAGCTACTTCTTAACCTTTACTGATGATTTCAGTCGTTATGGTTATGTTTATTTACTTAAACATAAACATGAAGTCTTTGAAACATTTAAGGTTTTAAAGAGTGAAGTAGAACTGCAACTAGGAAAGAAGATTAAAGCTCTTCAATCTGATAGAGGTGGTGAATATTTAAGCAAAGAGTTTAAAGATTATCTAGCCGAGTGTGGTATCGTCCAGCAACTCACATCTCCATATACTCCACAACAAAATGGTATATCTGAGAGAAGGAATCGTACATTGCTAGACATGGTGCGATCGATGTTTAATCTTACAACTCTTCCCTTATCCTTTTGGGATTATGCTTTAGAAACTGCTGTTCGCATATTGAATATGGTTCCAACTAAGAAGGTTGATAAGAATCCTTATGAAGTGTGGTATGGGAAAGCTCCCAACTTGTCTTACTTAAAGGTCTGGGGTTGTGAGGCGTTTGTTAAACGTGACTCTGCTGATAAGCTGCAACAAAGATCTGTTAAGTGTCTTCGTAGGATACCCAAAGGAAACTATGGGTTGCTACTTTTACTTTCCACCTGAAAACAAAGTAATTGTTGCTAGGTATGGAGAATTCCTTGAAAGGGATCTCATATCTCATGAATTCAGTGGGAGAGTTTATGATCTGGAAGATGATCTAGAAGATACAACACCTTCTGAAAACACTAGCCAACCTCAAGTAGAACCTGAAAGTCTGGGCGTTTCACCTGAAGTTGAAGTGGTTACCATTCGTAGATCCGCAAGGGCTACGCGTGCACCTGAGCGTCTATGTCTCAATGTAGAAGCTGAGGAAAATTTGTTAGGGGATCTTGGTGAACCTGCTAACTATAAAGCTGCCATGATGAGTCCTGAAAAGGAAAAATGGCGAGTTGCAATGAATGGGGAAATGCAATCCATGAAAGATAACGAAGTCTGGATAAAGGTTGACTTACCTCCAAATGCTAAGGTAGTTGGAAGTAAGTGGCTCTTTAAGATAAAGACTGACATGGATGGCAATGCACACACCTATAAAGCTCGTCTTGTAGCCCAAGGGTATAATCAAACCTATGGGGTAGACTACGAGGAGACATTTTCTCTTGTAGCAGACATTAGAGCTATTAGGATTCTTATAGCCATAGCTGCGTACTATGACTATGAGATATGGCAAATGGATGTCAAACTGCCTTCTTAAATGGTCGCCTAGATGAGGACATCTATATGGCGCAGCCAGAAGGGTTTGTGAATCCAAAGTATCCGAAGCGTGTATGCAAACTTCAAAGATCCATTTATGGGTTGAAGCAAGCATCAAGGCAATGGAACAAGAAGTTTGATGAAGAAATCAAGAAATTTGGTTTCACTCAAAATCTTGATGAGCAATGTATGTATCACAAAGCTAGTGGGAGTAATGTTATTTTCCTTGTCTTATATGTCGATGACATATTGATCATGGGAAAAGACATTCCAAGTATGCAAGATGTAAAGTCTTATCTTGGAGAGTGCTTTTCTATGAAGGACTTAGGGGAAGCAGCATTTATTCTGGGAATCAAGATCTACCGGGATAGATCAAGGCGGTTAATTGGACTGAGCCAAAGTGCTTACATTGATAAAATATTGAAGAGATTCAGTATGCAAAATTCCAAGAAGGGATATTTGCCGATGCAAGTTGAACATGGCTTAAGTAATAAACTATGCGCGTCAACACCTGAAGAGATGGCTTACATGAAGAAAGTTCCTTATGCTTCAGCTGTAGGATCTATCATGTATGCTGTGAGATGTACAAGGCCTGATGTGGCGTTTGCACAAAATATCACCAGTCGGTATCAACAGAACCCAAGTGTGAAACACTGCAAGCTGTTAAGAACATTCTTAAGTATCTAAGGGCTACTAAAGAAATGTTTCTAGTGTATGAAGGAAATCCAGATGCAGAACTTGATGTTACAGGTTTTTGCGATGCGTCATTCCAAACTGATAAAAATGATATGAAGTCTCAGATGGGTTATGTCTTTGTCATTAATGGAGGAGCAGTTGACTGGAAGAGCAAGAAGCAAACAACGGTTCCGATGTCTATTACAGAAGAGTACATAGTCGCTTAAGCGCGATGGAAGCTGTTTAAATTAGGAAATTCATTTCGGGACTCGGAGTAATGCCCTCAATCGAATTACCTTTGAATGTGTATTGTGACAACTCTGCTGCAATAACATTTTCCAATGAGCCTGGAGTCATGAAGGGCGCCAGACATTTTCCTCGTCGATATCACTATGTTTGAGAACAAGTCGACATAGGTGGAATCAATCTACTTAAAGTTCATACAGATGATAATCTAGCTGATCCCTTTACAAAGCCTTTGCCAAAAGAAAAACTTACTGACCATGCTGATGGGATAGGACTTCGTTTAGCTAGTAGTTTCATGCAGATCTGTGATTAGTATTTGGATAAAGGATGTTATGAACAAATATTACTTTAATGAAATAAAATAGTTATTTATGTTTATTTTTCATTTTCTTAATATTATATCCTATATTTGCATGTTTAATCCATGATTATGTTATTCTAAATAGTCCGTTGTCGATCAATGATGTGGGAATGTCATTGAATTAAGACAAATCTGAGTTTTGGTAGAATATACTTTTAAAGTATATTGATGCGTGGGACATACCAAATTCACATGATATTCAATGAATTGAATATAGGACTCATCCCAACTTTACATGATGATACTTTATGGATTTTGTCATTAAGTATATCATGAAGTGTTTATCCTCAGACTTGAGATACCGGATAACTGATATGAATGTAGTGCATTTGTGTAAGATAGTCTAACGCTATCCGTGGCAATCGGTAGTTATAAGGGCTGTTTTCGGAAGTGTTGCAAAGTTCATGAGTTATGTTTGTAGTCAAGAGAACTTGTTCCTTTGAATTTGTTTCAAAGTATAATACTATATTTGGGCCCCTCGTAGGGTTGACAAGATGTTTGTATGGCCATACCCAAGATCTATCTGGAATACGTTCAGATGATTTGGTAATCTTGTTCAATCGAATTACAACGAGAAACAGAATATTAACTTATGAAATGACTTGATCCATATTCATAATTAATGTGGTATTAGTAACAAAAGGATAAGTAAAAATGATGAATCATTAAATGGTTTTTCCAGGAGACCATACTCGATTTGATCTGGGGGCATTGGCGTGTGAAAGCTAGACTAACTAATGTCATTACTATATTTAGTAATATCCAAGTGGGAGCTGAAAGGTTTTATGGATATTTAAATATATGTATGTCCGGATTCGAACTCGAGACTTCGGGATTGCACACATTACGTATGAGAATTGATGTAAATAATTAATATAAATAAAAAGTTATTATTATTAATTATTAGTCACGAAATAAAACATAACGATAGTTAAATAATTAACGAGGTTTAGCTAACGGTCGATAAATATAAACTATAAGGACTAAAGATGAAATTACAAAGTCGGGAAAGTTCTAGAATCCCCTTGGGATGCTTTGGCCGATCGGTTTGGGTTCCCAAACCCATTCCCACTCAAACTTGGTCACCAAGTTAAGTTACCTATAAATACAAACCCTTGTATTCATTCATAACTTAATCTTGGATCACCAATATATCTAATTTCTCTCCTACTCTCTCCCTCTTTGTGTGGCCGGTCGAAACTCCCAAACCCCAAGGGTTTTCGATTTTGCTTAACTCAAAGATACAAGTGTTTGGTTTTATTTGTGATTCAAGGAACTAGCTTTTCACATCAAATCGCTATTAGTACGTGTGTACAAGAACGAAGGACAAGCACGCTTGAGCTTGTGTTTTCTTGGTGGTCGATTCTTGTGTGGGTCGAATATATAAACCCCAAAGTTAGGGTTTTGGGTTTTTGGTTCTTGTTCAATCATCGTTTGATTTTTGAATTGCTAAAAGGTACGCACTTTCTTGTTCGGTTAATTACTTACATATATTATTCCTATTTACTTCCGCTGCATGCTTTGATGATGTTATTTGATTTATATAATTGTTATGAGTATTAAATCCCAACAGGTCGGTGGTGGAAATTCAAAAGAGCAGATAGGTTGACCAACAATGAAATATCATTTTAGATGTTATAATTGTCGATACTGCCATTGTATAACTTTTTTGTCAGTTAAGTCAATTGAGAAAACTTCTCTTCTTAAGGGTAGTATATCTCTCTTTCAACCATGTTTCATAGTTTATGTGGCAATTTGATTTCATGCACTTTCTGTTGGAAATGTATATATTTACAAACATGTTAATGTTCGGATTCGAACTCGTGACCACGGGATTGCACACATTAGAGAATGAGAATTAAAGTTAATAATTAATGTTTATGTTTACGATTAATTATTGCACATTAAGTCCGGTTAACGATCGTTAAGTATTTAACGGAAAAATGACTAACGACCGTTAAATGAAAAGAGAAAGGACTAGAAATGGAAAACTTGGAAAAGTTATGGATTCCCTTTGGGCTTTGCATAGTGGCCGGCCATAGGGGCCTTTCCAAGGCCTAATTCATAAACTTGTTCCCAAAGTTTCCCTACTAGTATATAAAGAGGGTTAGGTTCTAGGGTTTCATACACTTGTGCATTGAATTAACCCTAGATCGCTCCTCTCCTCTCTCTTGTCCCATTTTCGGCCGAACACCCCAGTAGTAAGGGAGTTTGGTTTCGTTTTTCTTAAACGAGGACTTGTGTTAGATCTAGCAATCGCTTGATACGTTTGGTTAATTCGTGTGTACAAGAACGTGGTTGCAAGACATTATTCTTACACCAATTAGTACTTCTTTGTTTTGCTCAAGGGATTTGACATTCGCAAGAGGTACGTTACACATACTTTCAGTTAATTAATTTATTTGTTATGATCTTTAAGTCTTCCGCTGTGTACTCTTGATGTCTTTATGTTTTATTGTATTTTATATATATCATAAACTCAACAGTGGTATCAGAGCCTTGTATAACAAGTAATTAATTACTGAAACACATAATTAAAATAAACATGAATGTGTTATTATTTGTATGCTTAGATCTAGGGTTTGCAAAACCTAAACCCTAATTTTAGTGGGGGGGCGTTTGATTTTGGTGCCCTAATTAGGGTTTTGTAAACTATTGTTTTAATTGGATTAGAAACCCTAAGATGCATGCAACTTTATGTGTATATGCGTAACTTTGTTTTAATTGCATTAATTGTTAAGTGTAATTTTATGTCCATGATAATTATCTGCATGTTTTATCATGGATCTGCTTTTATTGTATGTCTTTCTTGTTTAAGTGATATACACTAAATTTTGATAGATCTAAAATTGGGGAAGACCTCAATAATTATTAATTTAATCAATTATGTGCTATGTGGTATGTATTTAATTTTGACTTGCGCAATCGATGAATCGATGCATGTGGTTCACCTTGTACATAGATGAAAACGGGTGAAAGTCTTAATTAAATATATGCATATTGTCAAATCTAGAATTGGTTATTAATAGGATTTATCAAAACGTTTGCATGTGGCTATTTGATATGCATGACTTTTATTTGTTATGCATTCATTGTTTATTTGTTTATTTTTTAAATATTTGCTTGTTTGTTATGTGTAACAAGGGTATTTTTACAAGAAAAATAAACTGACCTAAACAATGGTGAAACATGTATTTTTAAGAATAGTAATCATAATCGTTTAATTGATTGATGACTTTGGTACAAGTGGTCTGAAAGGCTCACCCATGAGAATGAACTAATAAAAGGGGTTTAAAGAAGTGCGCACAGTCACACCGAAAGGATGTCTAAGGTTGTGCTTTAGCGTGTACCTGGTCCTCTGCCCTCTGTAAGTTCGAGTGGAGCTACTTAGTAAGCCATAAAATGTGCAAGCTCATCTTAAGGGCGAATTAGTTTTAATTCCATGTGCCACTTCGGTGGTAATTATCCGAAACACTAAGTGTTTAGACTTATGCAAAAGTACGGTATAATGGATGATAATTAACACTAAATTCCTTGATTGGTGAACCCAATACCTCAATTAAAGTTTGATGATGAAAAGCTTATACATTAAAACAAGATATAAATGTTTTAATAAAAACTATGCTACAAAGATGAATGCATGACATCTTTGTACATATTTGATTTAACATCAAAACTTTTACCCTTTAAATTTAAGTTATATGCCATCCAATGAAACGGAAACACCTAAGATTACCTTTTATTTGCGTGAGAACGTGATTTAGATCGTAATCGAAGGGTAAAATGTCCACGTGTCGTGAGAACGGGCATGGACGATTTTGCAGTTTCTTAAGTTGGACAACTTAATTGAGTTAGGCGATGAGAACTGGCAACTCAAGGCATAAGATGGGATAAAACATGTTTACATGGCGATTGATATTGGCTATATGTAAATCCCATAAATCTAGGAATTGCAATTGAAATTGGCAATTGATCAAATGCTCTACCATTTTGTATAAGGTTCATTACTAGCAGATCAACTGACGTAATGAAATTATGACAATTTGGATCCTAGTTTTCAATAAATATTAATTGGTTATATGAATATGAACCTTGGGTATTTAATTGTTTATTGAAAAGGAAAATTATCAAAATACTAATTATGGTTTTTTGAACTTTTCCTGTAGATGGCTCAACCTAAAAACACTATGAGCTTAATGAGTTCCGCTTTCAAAGATATGATTGGAAGGGACAAGATGACTGGCTCTAATTTCAATGATTGGCATCGTGCACTTAGGATCATCCTTCGTGTTCCCAAAAGGGTTGAAATTTTGACTACACCTCTGCCTGATGCTCCTCCCAACACGGCAACTGCTATTGAACAAGAGGCATATCGTGTTGAATATGAGAAGCACAATGATGTGGCGTGTCTAATGCTTTCGGGGATGTCTGCTCAATTGCAAAAACAATTTGAGCACTATCCGCCTATGAGCATGCTAGATGAACTCAAACGTGTGTTTGAGAAGCCACCTGCAGCTGAACTATATGAACTTATTGAAAAGGTTCATAGCTGCAAGCAGGAGGTTGGCAAATCTATCTCTAACCACGTCCTTGAGATGAAACATCACTTGGATCAATTGGAGAAGCTCGGCTGTGGTTACTCGAATGATGTATGTGTCGGCCTCATCAATCACTCCCTTAATCAGGATCGATTTGGTGATTTTGTCCGAAATTATAACATGCATTGCACGGGGAAGACAGTGAATGAGTTACATGCAATGCTTGTAGACTACGAGAAGAGATTGCCAAAGAAGGCTCCTACACCTGCTATGCTCGCAATACAGGGTGGTAGGGTGAATAAGCCTAAGCCGCAAGCAGATAAGAAAGGGAACGGAAAAGGAAAGGGGAAGCAAGTTTTCATCCCACCAGCTCCTAAGAAGAACCCTGGAAAGAAAAAGGAGAATCCTAAGAAGGATTTAACCTGCCACCACTGCAACTCACCGGGTCACTAGAAGCGGAATTGTCCAGTTTATCTCAATGAGTGCCTTCAGAATAAAAATAAGATGGTGCCTAGCTCATCAGGTATTTTTATGTTTGAATTATTTTCTTTTCCTCATAAGCAAAATTCCTGGATATATGATACAGGATTTGGTACTCACATCTGTAATACATCGCAGGGACTTAGAGGGGCAAAGAAGCTGACCTGTGGAGAAAGATACTTGTATGTTGGAAATGGAAAGCGCGGCAACCTGTCGAAGCCATAGGGACTTTTGATTTAGTGTTGCCTTCGGGCTTAATTTTAAAACTAAATAATTGTCATTATGCACCCTCCATTGTTAGGGGTGTTATTTCAGTTTCTTTGTTAAAAGATATTGGTTTTGTGCACACTTTTACAAGTTATGGAATTTCAGTTTCTTTAAATAATGTTTTTTACTTTAATGCAATTCCTATTCTTGGTGTCTTTGAAATTGATATGGATGGTTGTATATCCAATGAAAATAATTCGTTGTATAGCATTAGCAATAAGAAGAGCAAGTTGAACTGTGACTCTTCTTATCTTTGGCATTGTCGCCTTGCCCATATTGGCAAGAAACGCATGGAAAAGCTGCAACACGATGGGCTTTTACAAACGGTCAATGATGAATCATTTGACAAATGCGAGTCTTGCATAGATGGGAAGATGACAAGGAAACCTTTTTCACCACAAGTGGAAAGGGCTTCTGATCTACTTGGATTGATACACACTGATGTGTGTGGTCCACTTAGACATGTGTCAAAACGCGGTGCTTCCTACTTCTTAACCTTTACGGATGATTTCAGTCGTTATGGTTATGTTTATTTACTTAAACATAAACATGAAGTCTTTGAAACATTTAAGGTTTTCAAAAGTGAAGTAGAATTACAACTCGGTAAGAAGATTAAAGCTCTTCGATCCGATAGAGGTGGTGAGTATATAAGTCAAGAGTTCAAAGATTACTTAGCTGAGTGTGGAATTATCCAGCAACTCACATCTCCTTATACTCCACAACAAAATGGTGTATCTGAAAGGAGAAATCGTACCTTACTTGACATGGTACGATCAATGTTTGAACTTACGACTCTACCTTTTACTTTTGGGATTATGCCCTTGAAACTGCTATTCGCATTTTGAATATGGTTCCAACAAAGAAGGTTGTTAAAACTCCATATGAAATATGGACTGGAAAAGCTCCCAACTTTTCTTACTTAAAGGTCTGGGGATGTGAAGCGTTTGTTAAACGACACACTGATAAGCTCCAAGCAAGATCTGTTAAGTGTATCTTTGTAGGATACCCTAAGGAAACTATGGGTTACTACTTTTACTACCAAGCTGAGAATAAAGTCATTGTGGCTAGGTATGGAGATTTACTTGAAAGGAATCTCATATCTCAAGAACTCAGTGGGAGAGTATATGATCTGGAATATGATCAAGAAGATACAACACCTTCGGAAAATACTAGCCAACTTCAAGAAGAACCTGAAAGCTTAGGTGCTCCTCCTGAAGTTGTTCCCATTCGTAGGTCTGAAAGGACTATACGTGCACCGACCGTCTATGTCTTAACGTAGAGGTGGAGGAAAATATGGTTGGGGATCTTAATGAACCCGCCAACTATAAGGTCGCCATGGTGATCCCCGAGAAGGATAAATGGCAGATTGCTATGAATGAGGAAATGCAATCCATGAAAGATAATGATGTCTGGATTGAAGTTGACCTTCCTCCCAATGCTAAAGTCGTTGGAAGTAAGTGGATCTTCAAGAAGAAAACTGACATGGATGGCAATGTACACACCTACAAGGCTCGTCTAGTGGCTAAAGGTTTTACTCAAACCTATGGCATTGACTACGAGGAGACATTCTCTCCTGTAGCGGACATAAGAGCTATTAGGATTCTCATAGTTATAGCTGCACACTATGACTATGAGATTTGGCAAATGGATGTCAAAACCGCTTTTCAATGGCCGTCTAGATGAAGACATCTATATGGCGGTAGCCGAAGGGTTTGTGAATCCATTATTTCCTAACCGTGTATGCAAGCTTAAGATGTCCATTTATGGACTGAAGCAAGCATCAAGGCACTGGAATAAAAGATTCGATGGGGAAATCAAAAGTTTTGGATTTACTCAGAATCTTGATGAGCCATGTGTATATCACAAAGCTAGTGGGAGTCATGTTACTTTCCTTCTTTCGTATGTCGATGACATATAAATCATAGGAAATCATATACCAAGTCTAAATGAGGTGAAAGCCTATCTTGGTAAATGTTTTTCGATGAAGGACTTAGGGGAAGCAGCATACATCCTTGGAATCAAGATCTACAGGGATAGATCAAGGCGACTAATTGGTTTAAGCCAAAGTGCTTACATTGACAAAATATTGAAGAGATTCAATATGCAAAATTCCAAGAAGAGATTTTTGCCAATGCAAGTAAATCATGGTTTAAGCAGCCAAGGCTGTGCTTCAACACCTGCAGAGGTGGCGCGTATGAAGAAAGTTCCTTATGCTTCTTTGTAGGATCTATCATGTATGCGGTACGATGCACAAGGCCTGATGTGGCGTTTGCTCAAAACCCGACCAGTCGATATCAACAAAATCCGGGTGAAATTCACTGGATTGTTGTTAAACATATTCTCAAGTACCTTAGGGCTACAAGAGATATGTTCATAGTGTATGGGGGAAATCCAGAAGCACAACTGTCTGTTACAGGTTACTGCGATGCATCCTGGAAGTGTGACAAAGATGATACGAAGTCTCAAACGGGTTACATTTTTGTCATCAATGGAGGTGTGTGGATTGGAAGTGCAAGAAACAGACAACACTTGCGATGTCTGCTACAGAAAGTGAGTACATAGCGGCGTCTGAGGCTGCCATGGAAGCTGTTTGGATAAGGAAGTTTGTTTCGGGGCTTGGTGTTATGCCGTCCATTTAAAATCCTATTAAAGTATATTGTGACAATTCAACTGCAATTACTTTTGCCCATGAACCTGGAGTCATGAAGGGCACCAGACACTATCCTAGACAATATCACTATGTTCGAGAGCAAGTCGAGATAGGTGAAATTGAGTTACTCAAAGTTCACACAGATGATAACCTAGCAGATCCGTTAACGAAGGCCTTACCCGGTGAAAAACTTAATCATTTGTCTGATAAGTTTGGACTTTGTGTAGCTAGTAGTTTCATGCCCATCTGTGACTAAGTATTTTAGATAAAAGGATATTGTAAACATTATTATTGAAATGAAATAAAGTATTTTGTTATGTTTATTATTCATTTATTATGATGTTGTCCTATATTTGCATGTTTAAATCCTTGAATAACTTAAGTTATTCTAAATAGTCCGTTGTCAATCAATAACATGGGAATGATATTGAATTAAGACAAATCTGAGTATTAGTTAGAATATACTTGAAAGTATATTGATGCGTAGCATGACTAATTTCAGATGATATTCAATGAATTAAATATAGGACTTATCCCACCGGCATGATAATACTTTATGGATCTTCGTCATTAAGTATATCATGGATATTTATCCTCTGACTTGAGATACAAGAGATATGTCATGGATGTAGTGCATTTTTGTGAAGCAATCTAACGCTACACGTAATTGGTAGTTATAAGGGTTGTTTTCAGAAGTGTTGCGAAATTTATGAATCCTGCTTGTAGTCAAAACGGGATTTGTTTCCTTCAAATTTATTTTGAAGTATAATACTATTGGGCCCCTCGTAGGATTGTTAAGATGTTTGTATGGCCATACCCAATGTCTTCGGTATATGTTCAAGAATTGGTAATCTTAATCAATCACATAAAGCGAAACAGAATAGTTAATTAAGAAATGAGTGAGATCCATATTCTTATTAACATGGTATTAGAAACAAAAGGATGAATATGATGATGAATCATCAAACTTGGTTTTTCTCCAGAAAACCATACACGAGTTGTACCGGGGTCATTGGCGTGTTGCTAGACGCTAACCAATGTCATTTCACGTTTTGTAAACATATCCAAGTGGGAGCTGTGGGAAATGTATATATTTACAAACATGTGAATGTCCGGATTCGAACTCGTGACCCCGGGATTGCACACATTAGCGAATGAGAATTAAAGTTAATAATTAATGTTTATGTTTACGATTAATTATTGCACATTAAGTCCGGTTAACGATCGTTAAGTATTTAACGGAAAAATGACTAACGACCGTTAAATGAAAAGAGAAAGGACTAGAAATGGAAAACTTGGAAAAGTTATGGATTCCCTTTGGGCTTTGCATAGTGGCCGGCCATAGGGGCCTTTCCAAGGCCTAATTCATAAACTTGTTCCCAAAGTTTCCTACTAATATATAAAGAGAGGTTAGGTTCTAGGGTTTCTAACACTTTGTGCATTGAATTAACCCTAGATCTCTCCTCTCCTCTCTCTTGTCCCATTTTCGGCCGAACACCCTAATGGTAAGGGAGTTTGGTTTAGTTTTCTTAAACGAGGACTTGTGTTAGATCTAGCAATCGCGTGATTCGTTTGGTTAATTCGTGTGTACAAGAACGTGGCATTGTAAGACACATTCTTACACCAATTAGTAGTTCTTTGTTTTGCTCAAGGGATTTGACATTCGCAAGAGGTACGTTACGCATACTTTCAGTTAATTAATTTATTTGTTATGATCTTTAAGTCTTCCGCTGTGTACTCTTGATGTCTTTATGTTTTATTGTATTTTATATATCATAAACTCAACACTTTCTTGAACTAAATAAGCAACCCACCCCTTTCTTTGATTAAAATAAAACACCTAAACAAACAATTCTCTTTGTCCGTTGTGACCAACATCAATTCCTAGTTCAATAATGGTTCCAATATAACTTAAAGAATGAAACGGTATATATGAACACTGTGCACAAACAACAACAACAACAATACCCAATCCCGCCGGGGCGAGGTATATATGGGCGAGGTGAGATGTAGAAAGTCGCACCAAATGCATAAACACATACAAGGTCATGTATGTCCTGTGTTAATGGTTAATTTGACAACTTTTTTTGTAACTAAAGCTGATACACAATCTTACATTCTTAAAATACTTTGATGAAAGGATGGAACGCCCAATGTTATGCTATGGTTCAAACTTCTTATATTTCATAACATTTTACCTTTTTATGGCATAATTTTGGATGTTTGAGCTTATTGTCACTTAATTAAGAGAAAAAACCCATAAGCTAAGATAACGAGCCAGAAAAAATGGGTTTATGAAACATAAGCTGAGTCAAATAATCTTGTAACCTCAAAAATAAGCTTAAACAAAGTTCAGCGTTGTACAGTTTGCATTACAGTGTTGTACAGTGTGGTGTATGTATAAAAAAAATGGTGACACCCCAAAAACAAAAGAAGGAAAAAGACACGTCACCTTTTTTTAATAAGTTTATCCAAAGACTAGTCACTTTTTTCTAAAGGTAACAATTTCATAATTTTAAACTTTTATTGATTATTATAGATTATTTCGTGTAATTTGTAAAATAATTTAAAAAATAAATAAATAAAAATAAAAATAAATAAAACAGCCTGGTCACCAGTTGAGCCCGGTCGCCTTTAACCCGCCTGGTGTAAATGGTTTCAAAACCCGGCAGTTCAACCGGGTCAAACCGGGCTTGAAAAGATTGGGTAAAGCAAACAAACAAACATTAGTGCAAAATTTATTTGGGTTTTGTGACATTAGCCCAATTAATAGATACCTGATGGAAGGGATGTCAGTAGGGTTGACCCGAACCCGATAAGGCTTATCGGTCGGGTTGAATCGGGTTAAAAAATCTTATCGGGTTGTGTGACCCGAACCCGGTATAGTTATCGAGTCGGGTTATGGTTGAACAGTTTTTTGGTCGGGTTATCGGGTCAACCCGATAAGACTCGAAATATATTTTTTACAAATTATTTCATTAAAGTTGTATAAGCCTACTAGTTCTTACAATTACACCGGGCATATCATTCAACTGTAAACATACTAACAGTTCGCTTAGTTCAATTAGACACAACTAATTTTTCCTACTACTACAATTTCTTTTTATGAGCTTCGGCCTGCTATCTAGATAAAAGGTAGATGTATACGGTCCAACCAACTAAGTTCAATAGTAAAATTACCATTGCATTTGACCAATCTTTTTCATGGTTTGGGATAGTATTCCAAGCCCAAAATATTCAAAACTAGATTTAGTGGTTTTAGTTTTACCTTATGATGTATTATCGACACTGATCTATCTATCTATCACATGTATAGTAGTAAAGATGACAACATATATATAACTAAGCAATGACAAATTTTATAGTATATATATGCTAAACTCTAAACATTTTTTTGGATTAGTGCGACATTTAGTCATGTGAACTTAATTGCTGATAGCTATTGTCATGTACAACACTAATCAAGATCTAATTAAATTGTCATAGACGTTTACAGTTTAGACTTTAGATTAGTGAGGTCTCAAACTTAAGCTTTGATTACTGATTAGCCTATCTTATAGTTTTACTATGAGTAGAACTTAGCCAAACTGACTGATCATTAAGCTGTGCAAACTTGCTGTTGTTTATTGTTGCACATAGTGTTTATGTGTTTGGAGTTTTTGCTATATAATCCTAATTAACTCATGATATATTTTTGGGCCGTAACTTATTTTATGGGTAATAAAAAAACTAGCGACCCGATTAACCAGAATCACCCGACCCGACAACAACCCGAACCTGATAACCCGATTACTTATCGGGTAGGGTTGCGGGTCACTTTTTCATAATGAAAACCAGATTCAACCCGACCGGATAAACCCGACAACCCGACCCGATAAAACCCCTAAATGATGGTATTCATTGATGCTAATTAGTCGGAACCCTCAAATTTAAGTCATTGCAGCCGGTGATGTTTTTGGTTATCCCTAAAAGGAAAAAAGACACGTGACCTTTTTGTAATAAGTTTATCCAAACACTCAGCTGGCTGACTAGTCATTTTTTTCTAAAGGTAACAATTTCACAATTTTAAACTTTTATTTATTATTATAGATTAAGTTGGGTAACATTTTTTTTAAACGTCAGTATTTGAACTAGTTTGTAAGTTCGGGAACATTTTTACACAAAAGGTGTCACTCGACACAAGTCATTTACAGTCGGGTAATCTCGTATGAGGTAATGGGCAACATAATCTCTACTTGTATAAAAATTAAGTGATTAACCATTTTTAAAGCATGCTTAGCGGATGAAAAAAAACTAGAACACTTTTCAGATTTCAATTTTTCACTCAAATAAAAAAGAAATTAAACCTCAAACCGCTTGACCCGTTTAGACTCATGCTTCTAAATGTACCATGTAGACCCGAACCTTTTTAAATCCAAACACATCTAAACATGTCAATCGACTCCACTCACTGATTTTGCCACTTATAGATTTTAAATTAACAAATATGGCATTCAAAGAGTAGAAAAATCGTATTCTAAAAAATTAGAAAAAAACTTATAAAACCAACCACCATGACAAGGGACTAAAGAAAAAAAAATGTAAAATCTAATGATTTTTTTAATCTATGTTATGCTTTTATTTTATGTCTGCGTATCAACAAAAAATTCTTGATCTTGAATATCTTCAATTTTCAATGAGAAGGGTAAGAAACATGGGGCTAATAAGAATCAAGAAAGTTTATACATATTGCAGAAACACCTTACAATCTTTGTAGCTTATCCACTAAACAATACACTGTAGATTCAAATATAACCAATTATCATCACTTCATTACTAATCCTTTCAATGCACCCCACCCATTTTTTCGTACAAACATTTTACTATTATTTCGTGTGGAAATGGAAGAGGGTGGTTTGTGTTACTATATGGCTAAGGAGATTTAGATTTCACTACTTTAGCTGCATCCCATCCACCGAACACCATTCACAAGTTCTTCCTTTACCATGAACAAAACGGCTGCAGCCAGAACACTTTGTATATTCTTTGTGCTCATCCCTTTGTAAAAACCATGGAGCCCTTTGTAGCGTATCATCTTTAGAATTGCATCCAGTGTCCATGAACGAAAACAGGATTTGTGTGAATATGCAATCTTTTGGGTCAGGAAAAGGACAAGAGAACAGCAACATCCCAGATTTCATGGGAGGTAAGTAACGGTTTTATATATCATAATCACATTTACCTTCGACTGATGTTTTTTGTCTAACCCCATAGCTTGTCTTTAAATACTGGGGTGGTGTAACAGAAAAAAATAAAACTGGCAACAATTTTGATTTGAGATGAACATTTCAACCCATTTACTTATGAATGGGTCGCTTCGGGTTACGTTTCATCTCCAACGAGTCATTAAGTCAAACATTTTAATTGAAAGATAGCTTAAAGAGAAACGGGTTAACTGGGTCGAAACCGCAACTGGTCAAACAGGAAGAAAGTCATCTCAAGTGAATTATTTAAGCATAAAACATCCTAAATCATTTTACTCAAAAATTAATGTTATTCTTGCAATAATATAAATTATGCTAAATTTTTTTGGCTAAATAGTGTTCGAGGCAACCGAACCCTACCAGTTTCAGTAAGTACCAATAAATTGCCTGTTGCCCAACCCGCCATTTTTCCACCCCTAGTTCGACTATTAACATCTAATAAGATTTACAACGAGTTACCACTGCAGCCCCAAGTTTTGCCAATGCCCCAAGCAAAAATATCTGAAAAATTATGTGGAAAAATCAGATATTGCCTACAGATAATCCCATTAAATGATAAATAAGTCATAAATATCTGAAAATTCTGCCTCTAAAGCAGTTACACCTTTGTTACTGTTGCTTAAGGCACACGCTGCTTCAACTTCCTTAGTAGGGTCTCATACAGCATAAACTGTATTGAAGGATTGCTGACCTGGCAAAACAATGTGGACAAGAAGTCAAGAAGTGATATTGATACAGCATGGGCCAAAGCTAAATAACAAAGTACCATAACCAATGTCGGAAGACGCCTTTCCAGAATCCCAAGATTCCAGCTTCACCAAAGACTTCTTGAACCTGCAGAAAACAAATTGTTCAAGTTATAATCTTAATAGCCAACACTATGGTATTTTATAACAATCAATATTAATCACTCAGGACTGATCATCGGTAAAATTTATACAATAACCTTTGATTTTCTAATGTCATTTCCAGTTATATACATGTTTTCTCTTCCTTTTGCAAAATTATATTGAAGGTTCAACCACTCAAAAACACGATTGCCTAAGGGTAAAAGTTAAGACTTGGCTGGTCAAGTTATAAAAATAATAATTGACCCTTTAAACTAGAATGGCAAAAGATGTAACGCTGTATTATTTACTCGGACACACATATCATTTGTCTTCAAGGCTAGCAATACAGCACAATAATATAAATGAACTATATAGCTAGCATATCCGCTACAAATTTAGCAGCTATATATCTCAGAACGTCCAGCTTCAGCCATAACATTCAACCGACATCAGTAAATAGGACACATTTTTTTCAGGTACCCTAAAAAGGACCACGGCACGTTTTAGAGGACATAAAGAGCAGTAGGTATATGATAAAATTTCATGCAGATGATTATTCAAGTGCAGGGTCACTGGCAATTTGGTCTCATAATCAACTCGTCAAGCAGGTGGTGGGCAGATAATGAAATGCTAAAACACATGTAGAACAGATCTTAGAAGAACACACTGGATAGTCAAGTTAGATATACGATTTGGTAACAAACACTAGTGTCTACAATTTTATAGCATATACGATGGTTGTATGATCATCAAAATAACAAAAAACTAACTGAATTACACTAAGATCAGCAACATTACGACCACCCAATGACCAAGTAAATATGTATTAAAATCCTAACAACACACTAGTATTACATACAAGAATAATTCGAAGATACAAAACACAAACATCATAATTCATAAGCTAATATAAGACTGCATAATTCAGAAGGTCCCAGCCCTGCTCAAGCTCCTTTACCTGCATAATAATTTTTTTAAGAGCAAGAGAATTCATAGGGTAAGACATTTTGAAAAAATTGATGAAATAAGAACTCATGTGAAAAAGCATACCTTTCATTATCTAACGTCATTTCCCAATGTAAACATGTCTTCTCTTCCTCTTCTTCAAGACCAAACTCTTTGCTGCATCAGCAATTGCATTAAACCATTTCACTTTTCTTGTTGACAACATGTAAGAACCCATCACCAATCCAAGTAGGGTCCCACATCCGTATCCCAATATCACCACTTCCCACGTAAATCCACTTTCCTCCTCATGATGTTCTTCTGCTTCAAGCTGTGGTTTGTGTGCATTCTCACTGCACTGTTTGGGCAGTGGAAACCCACAGAGTCCCAAATTCCCTGCAAATGAGTTCTCTTGAAATGTGTTGAACTGTGTTCCTTCTGGAATACGCCCCACGAGATGGTTTTGTGATAGATTTAAGACTTCAAGGCCCTTGATTCCTGCAAGGCTTTGAGGGATATTTCCTGTGAGTTGGTTCCAAGAAAGGTCTAATGATTCAATCTCAGATAGCTTACCAAAAGAGATTGGAATTCGACCATTAAGGCTATTGTGGGACAAGTTTAGCACTTTCAAAGAACTCAAATTTCCGATTATTTCTGGTATCCCCCTTTCGAAATAATTGTTTGATAAATCAACAATAGTTAGGCCAACAAAAAGTCTTGGAATATCTCGATCCACCCCTTTCACCGCAACAACGAATGAGTAATACTCGCGAACACCCATGCTCAAATATTTTGGTTTTGTGCTGTTTTTCACCACATTCTTCATGGAATTGAAAATTTGAAAATATTTTGCAGGGAGTTGCCCCACAAACCCGTTATGAGATAAGTCTAGAACATGAAGACTTGAAAACGGGAATTCAACAGTTGCAGAGGGATTTGAGGATAAGAACCTCCAAATTTGGAAGATCTCCTAACCATCCAGGGAATGTACCATTCAAATGGTTTTTTCCGAAATCAACTACTTTCAAGGATTGACATTTGGACAAGGAAATCGGTACCTCTCCTCTTAATTGATTTCCATTCAAAATAAGCCCTTCTAAACCTCCACAATCCCCGTATACGTTTGGAATTGTTCCTTGAAAGCTATTATCCCCCATATTTATCATTCTAAGAGATGAGGTGATATTTCCAAAGCATTGTGGAATCAATCCACCAAAGTGATTATTGGACATATCCAGATACTGTAGGTTGCTCATGTTGCAAATTGATGGAGGGAATGGCCCCTCAATCAAGTTGGACTGTAGATTCAAATATTGCAACCCATGATAATTACTTCCTATCTCCCCTGCCCAATGAGGAATTTGGCCATGGATTTCGTTGCTAGAGAGATCTAAGCTAATAAGTTGTTTCATGGCTCTAAGTGAATTCGGAAACACCTTTAGCTTGCAAGAGGCCAATCCTAAGAACCAAACACCAGGGTTGACATAATGATTGGTATTCTTTGTTGTAACAGAGAAACCGTTGTATGAGAGATAGAGAAATTCAAGGTTTGTGAGGGTTGATAACAATGTATCCAACTCCAATTCACCACTAAAATTATTAAATGAAAGGTCCACGTGAGTGAGGTTGGTGAGTTGTGGAAATGTTTGCACATCAATTTGGCCACCAAACTGATTGTGATCGAGGAATAACATTTTTAATGATGGAAGAGAAAATGACTCAAAAGGAACATTTCCACTGAACATGTTTTGATCTAGATAGAGAACTTCTAAAGAGGGGGAAGTAAACAGCCAAGATGGCAATGTACCATTAAGTTTGTTACCTGATAAATCAAGATCAGTAAGGTGTGTGAGGTTGAAGAGATTAATTGTACCTCGTAGCATTCTGCAACGGAGATTGAGACGGATGACGTCACCGGTGGAGTCTTCGCAATAAACTCCATCCCATTTACAGCAATCCGTACTTGTATTCCAGCTCATCATATTTAAACGATAATTAGAACCCATCAAATCAGAACAGTAATCGTTTGGGTAATTGATGGAGGAAAGGTTTTGTTTAAAAAGAAGCAAAGCTTCACTCTCTTTTTCAGAGCATTTTTTAATCCTATTTAAGGAAGCAGGAGAAGCAAAAGTGGTGAAAAAAACAAAGAGAAAAATGATACTACGAGTAATAAACAGTTTTGAATTGCCCATAGTGTTTTTATAAAAGTGGTGACATTCATACTTGCTACACATATATATACTAACATTATTATTATTAGAGTGAATTACATAAATCGTCCTTGTGGTTTAGTAAAAATTACGAATCTTGTTCCTGTGGTTTTAGCGGGTTTAGTCCCTGTGGTTTCACAAAGTCTGGATCTTGTCCTCCGCGTCGACCGGTCAAAAAAGATCCCTACAAATACTTTCTAACGCGTGAGGGCTAATCATAGTTTTGGTTTTAACGATCGGAGTTAATTATAAATCGTCCTTGTGGTTTGGTAAAGTTACGAATCTTGTCCCTGTGTTTATTATAATATTAACTTTAAAAACTGTTTTTTCTTTTAAAAATTAATTTTATTAAAAAATAAAATAAAATTAAATAAAAAAAAAAAACTTTTTTAATTTTATTATAAAGCGAATGAAGCGATATCAAAACGTTTTATACTGGTTTCTCTATTTTATACGTTCATTTGTTTTATACCTGGTTCGTTCGTTTTTGTGTAAAATGTATGAAAATTTTTTGTGTATGAAAATGCGTTTTTGTATGAAAATGTATAGAAAACATTTTTCATACAAAAACGAACGAAAAAACGTTTTTGTATGAAATGTATGAAAACATTTTCATACAAAGCGAGCAAAAATGCGTTTTTGTGAAAATGTATGAAAACATTTTCGTTTTATGAAAAAATGCGTTTAATATGAAAATGTATAAAATTTCATCATACAAAATGAACGAAAAAAATGCGTTTTGTATGAAAATGTATGAAAACATTTTATTTCGTTTTGTATATGAAAATGTGCGTTTTTAAAATGAAAAAGTTTTGTATGAAAATGTATGAAAACGTCTGAAAATGTTTTCATACATTTTCATACAAAATTTCAACGAAATGTTTTCATACATTTTCATACGCATACATTTTTTCGTTTTCATACAATGAAAATGTTTCATACCATACAAAAACGTCATTTCATACGCATACGTTATCTAAACGTGAAAAACGTCATGATTACCTAGTCATTACGCTTCAGATAATTTTAATTTAATTTAATTTTATTTTTTAATAAAATTATTTTTAAAAGAAAAAAGCAGCTTTTTAAAATTATATAATAAACATGACTCCTTTCACAAACATTCGTCGTCATCTGTGAACAAAGAAATCTTAGACGTGGCGAAATCAACTTTAACAACAGGCGCTGCGTGAAAACAAACTCGTAGCCACCTTATCAATCTCTTATTAAAGAAACCATAGGAGCAAAAGTGGTGAAAATAAAGAAAAGGAAAAAGATACTCAATAGTTTTGAATAACCCATTGTGTTTTAATTTTGGAGATTAATTGCATTTTTTTGGTCCCATTGGTATGTGCAAGTGAAGTTGTTCCGCAAAACAAAGTCGTCGATGGTCCCCTATTTTCCAGTTTTGTTCGCATGTTTAGTCGCAGTCCGTAATAAAATGTCTAAAATCTTGTCTTTTGTACCTTGCTTTCTATATTTTCTTTTAAGTCGAACATGTCTTTTCTTTCTTTCCTTCCATTCCATTATTTGTCCATATTTTCATTTTATCGTCAGGTTTTCTTCCATTTCATCCGTTCGATACTTCCGTCCCGTCCATTCCTCCCATTCCATTCCTTCCGTTTTTCCATTCCATTATTTATCCATTCCATTCCATTTTATCCGTTCCATCCATTTTTTCCATTCCATTCCATCCATTTGTCCATTCCATTATCCATCCATTTTCATTCCATTCCTCATTTCCATTTCTTCATTCCATTTCAGTCATTCCGTTTTCGTTCCGTTCCGTTCCATTCCGTCCGTTTTCATTCCGTTCCATTTCATCCATTTCATTTCCATTCCATTTATTCCTTTCCATTCCATTCCATTCCATTCCATTACATTCCGTCCATTCCATTCCTCCTTTGATCCATTCCATTCCATTCCATTCCATCCATTCCGTCCATTTTATGTTTTATCGTTCGTCAATTTTATTGCCCTGGACGAATATGTATAAAATGTTCGGACAATATAATCGACGAAAATGTAAATCATAAAACAAAGCGAACAATAAACAACTCAGGCCAAACATAAACAGCTCGAATAAGCAATGACGCTTTCATAAAAATCAGACAGAAATCTTCAAACGTGAATGGCATGAAAACTTATCGAACGTTAGTCTTTGTCGAATGGACTCGGTAATCTTTCATCGAACGAAAGGCTCATCGGTGTCATAATTATAGCCGGACGTGGAAAAAGTATGGATGGCAATCACGGGACAGCGTAATCGATGGCGATGCAGATAAATATCGGCAGATAAAAATCGCTTGATTGAACGTATCATGGATAAACTGACGGAATAAGCAATGTCGAACTGGCGATAAATGCTGTCGGCGTATCCGCTTGTATGCGTAAGAAATTAATAACGTATTATCGAAAGCGAATATCGCTCAGTATAATGAGGTATGAACTGATAACATCGATTGAAATGAAAACTTATCAAGGATCATAATATATGGCGTGCGAAAGGTATGGCAAAATCGTATCGGACCATAAATCGGCTCGGACGTCTAATAATACGAATCTTATGGAATCTAATAAATAATAAATAAAAAATTAGACTAAATTTGTGAAAATGGCAAGACACAAGGACCATTTATGTAAGAAAGTAAAAGGATGGACTGAAAAGAAAATAGGAAAAGAAAGAAGACAAGGGCATTTTAGACATTTTATGTTGATCAACTAAACTATGCACGAAAACTTAAAAATGGGGAACTCTCAGTGCTTTTTTAAAGTTTTTGACTACGAAATAAATTTGGTCATACCACATGGACCCAAAATGCAATTAACTCTAATTTTAATTGCTATAAACATTCATACTTGCTACACATATATATACTAACACTCGTGTCACAAGAATATGATTGGAATATGTATGTGGTCTAGAATCATTTATAAACGTATCACTTGGGTTATACATACAAGCCTATCACTCTCAACTTTAATTTCTTGTCGAATTATGTAGAATTATAACTTTTGATTGCTATAAAAAGGAAACTTTCAATGAAAATTATTTGGTCCACAATTATCTTTAAACACTAAGGAAAAACGATTTTTGGATGATTCATTGAAACGGAGGGTTAGATCTAAACAATAGAAGAAACTATTTCACCTATTTGCCAAAACTGAACATTCATATTAGTCAATGAAAGTCAAATCTGAATTAATTATTGTCAAACATATTTTTTGCCATGTTAATTTTATTAAATAAACAAAATAAATATGGCTTTGGATCTCTATTTTCAAATTCGGATTTAAATCTAAAACAACCTTATATTTTGATTGTTTAATACAATTTACAATTAGACCTTAGACTCTTGAAAATGCATTAATCCTAAATCCAAATTTGCGGACTCAATTGTAAAATTATCAATTTTCACAATTTTTTTAGAAAGAAAAAATAATTTACAAATAGCACATATACGTTAAACTTATAATAACAATATTTATTATTATTATTTTATCATTATTATTTTTATTAAATTGATCGTAATATTAAAAACTTCCTAAACATATGGGTTATATTTATTAAGCTTAAGCATGTGTTATTGAGTGTATACACGTGATTATAACATATATAGACAATTATATTTATTAATGTCACACCCCCAAATTACCTGTTTTGCAGCGGAATGGAATTCCTGGGGATTGACTGTCATAGCATCACAATCACAGTTATATTGAACGACCTAAAGTGTCGTTTGAAACGAACATCGTTTGATTTAATAAAATAATCGAGTTTACAAAGTAGGTCCCAATGAAAACCAACTCGTGGAAATAAGTTTGTTACAAGCAGCGATGTTTTAAAGTTTATAAAACCCAAGTGAGCCAGCGTCGTCATGCGACTCCATGATGTGTCCTAATGCATGCCATGAAGTGAATGCCTTAGATACCTGAGATAAAACATGCTAAAAGTGTCAACACAAAGGTTGAGTGAGTTCATAGGTTTGAGTTGAAATGTAAAGCCTTTCAAAATCGTTTATGCAACAAAGGCATTGTAAATCGTTGAAATGTAAAGACTATCAAAATCGATTATGTAGCAAAGGCATTGTAAATCCACTCGGTTCCAAGTCCATAAAACAAAACTTACAACGCTTGTGTTCGCAATACTGCCGAGAATATGCAGTTTATGTTCAAACAAAATCGTCAAATGATTCACAAAATAGTGTATGACTCAATGTATCGAAATGCGTTTATGCGCAAAGGCATTGTAAATCCACTCAGTTCCAAGTCCGCCCATACAAAACTTGCAACCTGTTGTGTTCACCCCATTGCCGAAATGTATATATAGTTTATATTCAACCACACATCGTCAAATGAATGCAATAGTACCTAACGGCGATAAAACCATAGGTTTATTTAATTCGTTTGAACACAATCATCGTAGTGTGAGTTAAATTGTTTCACACTCATCGTTAAAAACAACATCATATTTATTTCACTAAGTTCATGACACCAAAGCGTAAACATCGCACCAATAAAAATTGGTAATCATCGTTTCATCGCCATACAATAGGTAAACTTGCCAATTTACCTTAATGATTCAATATAGTGCTTCGATTTCCTAAGCTGGTTGATAAAGCGGGAGTGTTAATTCCAATAGGCCTATTCACTATACTCGCGCTCACCCGAAAGTGACTAATGGTTCATGATGTAGGGACTTCGAACATGGCAAATACTTAGTGACAATAAAACATCGGATATAGCATACAGTTCAAAGCATTTGTGTTCAATTTAAAATGTAGCATGTATCTCCCCAAGTTTGTAAAAGCGTTAAAGAGTAAAAGTGGGGCTATGAAAAACTCAAATCCTTAAATGTTTAAAGTAACTATGAAAGTAAATGAAAATAGTTTGAGCATGTATCTCCCCAAAAACAGTTATGAAAACAATTAAGCAGGGAACTATGAAAACTGTGACAATTAAGTTAAGTCTTTAGTAAGAAAGTAAATGAAACAGTTTGAGCATGTATCTCCCCCAAAAATAGTATAAAAACAATTAAAAGTGGGGCTATGAAAACTCACCTGTTGCAATGATTACGATGACAAAAGTGGATACACTGAAATATAGCGTGAATCTCGAAAATGACCTATTATGAATGATATGATATGATATGTAATGAGTTATGATATAATGTTATGCATGCATTTCGTATGTTATTTATACCATTTGTGAGTTTTGAAAATAATACTTATCGTCGAAAAATACTTCTTTTGACGTCTTGACCAATCAAAAATCACTTTACAAGTATTTACGTCAAAATGTCATCCTACAATGGTTTTGTAATAATTTATAGTGAAATTTTAACTTTTAAGTTGATAAAATAAAGTCGTTGGTAATTTTATGAAAGTGACAAAAATGGCTTTGAAAAACTAGTCGTAAAATGGTGTACGTCGAACGTTAGGGAACGAACTCGACGGTTTTGAAAACTTGTATCAAAATCTAGAGTTTTAGTACATGAGTTTTCGCTCATAGAGGTCGAACATAAAAGATAATAGGGTTTAAATATGGTGATTTTAGTTACCGTAACACTTATCTCGTAAAAATAATATATTTTTCTAAAAATAATAGTTCGGCAAGTTTATGAAAACGTATATTTGTCGTTTCAAATCGTTTACGATATAATAATGCGTCCTTAGCTTCGTATCAAAGTATACTAATATATTTTTGACAAGCCGAAATAATTTGTGAAGCTTAAGGCTCGTTTTGACCCGAACAAAGTATAAAATATGTATGCTGAAATTTCTGAAAAAATATATATTTCGTCGTCAACTTTAAAATTCACCACGACTTCGTTTAACTCCTCGTTTATCCGTTCAAGCCGCCCGCGGATCGTTTTAAAGTATATTTTCTAAATATCAAGGCCAAAGTTTTGTACCAACTGTCGGTTTTTCCAGAAAATCGAAACAAGGACAGAACCTATTTTATAGTTATCGAAAATAGTTTTTCTCGGACAAAACCTATTCTAATCCCTTCAAATCAACTCCAAAACTAATCTAATCCTACCATACACCTTCTTAGGGTGTCATGGGTTCCTAGACATCATCAAGACCAAAGTATACCAAGGGGATAATTATAGGATGACCATATATATAAATAACTCTAAAATCATGTAAAATGGTATAATCAACATATGTCTTGCATGTTGCTCTAAAAATGAAAAGATAACTATGAAATGAAAAGGGAACATGAAAAATGAAAGAAACATGCTTACTAGTATATGATGAGGTGATAAGAACCAAGGTTAAACTTAAATACTCTAGATTTTTATTTCAAAATCTTAACAAGAGTATTATCTAGATTGTAAAACTTGAACTTGTAAAATTTTTTGAGGATCCCTTGCTAACTCATGATGATGACCGGTTCTATGGAGAGAAAACAAAGAGATAAGAACTTTTTTCTTGACTTGAATAATGAGAGTGAATGAGATGAAAAGAATGAAGTGAAGTTTGGAGTATATATTAAGATATGTAAGTAAAATTTTTCAACTCAACCATTAATGCCAACCCATAGGGCCGGATTTTTGGGGAGATTATGTCCCTCAAATGTTTTTTTTTTTTTTTTCTTTTTCTTTCTTATATATGTATAAGTATATATTTGTTAAAAGTGTAAGAAAAGTGTAGGAAATATGTTAATATTAATAACTTGTAAGGTAAATGGTACTTTTAGGTACAAGTAAAATTTTAATAGATCAAAATAGAGTATAATGATATTATAAAAATTGTAAAAATACATTCCTTGTGAAATTTGAGTGATAAATTAATTATTATAGTTTTTTAAGTAAATGTCGTAATAATATAACTTTAACGATTTATATACCAAATAAATTTAGAACACTAGGTAAACTAAAAATATAGTTTTTATAACTAAATGTAAGTTTAAAAATACATCGGGATCATTTTTGAAAGTAACGGTTAAATATTCAAAATAACTCACGCGATAACGTTTATTTAATATAAAAATTACGTTAAAGGTGAGATGAAATGTCATGAAGGAATTATCATGATGCAAATGATGTCAATGAAATGTAGACTAATCTTAGTCCATATGAAATGTACGTGATGTTATGATCATGAATTGCCAGCTAAACCATAAAGGTTACTCGAATTTGGAACACATAAACCAAGTTCACGATAAATGTTGAAATAGTGAGGCATAAATTGTAGTAGAAATGATGATGACCGAAATACGGGTTGTCACATTCGATTCCATCAAAAGAATTCAGTCCACGAATTCGGTTCGTGTTGGTCTCTACGGTTTAGGGTTTGATGTGGCAAACTTTCCCATTCTCGAGCAAAACCCTCAAAAGACTTTGTGGTAACCGATTTTTACTTAATCTCACAACTCATCAAACAAGAACTGTCATGAGATTAGGCTAAATCGGTTTAGGTAACAACTTGTTTCTTCCGATCTTTGCAACTCATCAAACAAGAACTGTCAGCGGATCAACGGAAACAAGTGGTTTGAAGAAAATCTTTGAAAATTTGGCTCGACTTCTGGTTGCTTACACATATAAGCCTCTACTCCCTTCATTGCATGATTCTTCCGAATTAGACATAGGTGATCAGGCTATGTATAATTTAGGAGTAACTATGCAATGCTTGGACTAATCAACTCATATGTTGTTTGGTGTTGAGTCAAGTGATAAAATTGTGATAGGGAATGACAGGCATCCATGTGTGATCAATGAAATGAAAGTAAATAACTCGAAAATGTATTATGTAATATACGAAAGTGAACATGCACTATGATGAAATGATGAGATGCTATGATGATGTAGTTATAGTCTAGGGTCAATGATGCAACCTCGTTCTCTATAACCGAAGCTCGATGCCAATCATCACACCCAAATTACCATTTTCTTGTGGAATGGAATTCCGAGTTGAGTCATAGCATCACAATCACAGTTATATTGAACGACCTAAAGTGTCGTTTGAAAAATACATCGTTTGATTTAATAAAATAATCAGAGTTTACAAAGTAGGTCCCAAATGAAAACCAACTCGTGCGGAAATAAGTTTGTTACAAGCCAAACGATGTTTTAAAGTTTATAAAACAAGTGACGCGTCGTCATCGTGACTCCATGATGTGTCCAAATGCATGCCATGAAGTGAATGCCTTAGATACCTGAGATAAAACATGCTAAAAGTGTCAACACAAAGGTTGAGTGAGTTCATAGAGTTTGAGTTGAAATGTAAAGCCTTTCAAAATCGTTTATGCGACAAAAGGCATTGTAAATTGTTGAAATGTAAAGACTATCAAAATCGATTATGTAGCAAAGGCATTGTAAATCCACTCGGTTCCAAGTCCCGCCCATACAAAACTTGCAACTGTGTGTAAACCCACGCCGAATATGCATAGTTTATGTTCAAACAGCAATCGTCAAATGAATTCACAAAATAGTGCATGACTCAATGTATCGAAATCGTTTATGCGGCAAAGGCATTGTAAATCCACTCGGTTCCAGTCCGCCCATACAAAACTTGCAACACATGTGTTCACAACCCATTACCGAAATGTATATATAGTTTATATTCAACAACACATCGTCAAATGAATTCACAATAGTACCTAACTCGACGTAAAACCATAGGTTTAATTAATTAGTTTGAACACAATCATCGTAGTGTGAGTTAAATTGTTTCACACTCATCGTTAAAACAACATCGTATTTATTTCACTAAGTTCATGACACCAAAGCGTAAACATCGCACCAAAAAAAATTGGTAATCATCGTTTCATCGCCAGCACCTAATAGGTAAACTTGCCAATTTACCTTAATGATTCAATATAGTCGCTTCGATTTCCCTAACTGGGTCATAAGAGCGAGGAGTGTTAATTCCTAGGCCTATTCACTATACTGGCCTTCCAAGAAGTGACTAATGGTTCATGATGTAGGGACTTAGAACATGGCAAATACTTAGTGACAATAAAACATCGGATATATCTAGGTTCAAAGCATTTGTGTTCAATTTAAAATGTAGCATGTATCTCCCAAGAAAAGATTAAAAGAGTAAAAGTGGGGCTATGAAAACTCACGGAAATCCTTAAATGTTTAAAGTAACTATGAAAGTAAATGAAAATAGTTTGAGCATGTATCTCCCCCAAAACAGTTATGAAAACAATTAAAAGCAGGGGCTATGAAAACTCACGGTAATTCATATAAGTTAAAGTACTTGTGAAAGTAAATGAAAACAGTTTGAGCATGTATCTCCCCAAAAAGTAGTATAAAAACAATTAAAAGTGGGTATGAACTCACCTTTGCAATGATTACGATAACAAAAGTGGATACACTGAAATATAGCGTGAATCTCGAAAATGACCTATTATGAATGATATGATATGATATGTAATGAGTTATGATATAATGTTATGCATGCATTTCGTATGTTATTTATACCATTTGTGAGTTTTGAAAATATACTTATTCGAAAAATACTTCTTTTGACGTCTTGACCAATCAAAAATCACTTTACAAGTATTTATGTCATCCTACAATGGTTTTGTAATAATTTATAGTGAAATTTTAACTTCGTCGTAAAATAAAATCGTTGGAAATTTTATGAAAGTGACAAAAATGGCGAAAACTAGTTAGTAAAATGGTGTGCGTCGAACGTTAGGAAACGAATTCGACGGTTTTGAAAAGCTTGTATCAAAATCTAGAAGTTTTAGTACATGAGTTTTCGTCATAGGGGTCTCGAACATAAAGATAATAGGGGTTAAATATGGTGATTTTAGTTACCGTAACACTTATCTCGTAAAAATAATATAGTTTTCTAAAAATAATAGTTAAGTTTATGAAAAGCGTGCATATATTTGTCGTTTCAAATCCGTTTCGTATATATCGTCCCTTAGCTTCGTATCTAAGTATACTAATATATTTTTGACAAGTCGAAATAATTTGTGAAGCTTAAGGCTCGTTTTTGACGAACAAAGTAAAAATATGTATGCTGAAATTTCTGAAAAAAATATATTTCGTCGTCAACTTTAAAAATTCACCACGACTTCGTTATAACTCCGTTTTATCTCGTTCAAGCGACCCGCAGTTCGTTTTAAAGTATATTTTCTAAATATCAAGGCCAAAGTTTTGTACCAACTGTCGGTTTTTCCAGAAAATCGAAACAAGGACAGAACCTATTTTATAGTTATCGAAAATAGTTTTTCTCGGACAAAACCTATTCTAATCCCTTCAAATCAACTCCAAAACTAATCTAATCCTACCATACACCTTCTTAGGGTGTCATGGGTTCCTAGACATCATCAAGACCAAAGAATACCAAGGGGATAATTATAGGATGACCATATATATAAATAACTCTAAAATCATGTAAAATGGTATAATCAACATATGTCTTGCATGTTGCTCTAAAATGAAAAGATAACTATATGAAATGAAAAGAACATGAAAAATGAAAGAAACATGCTTACTAGTATATGATGAGGTGATAAGAACCAAGGTTAAACTTAAATACTCTAGATTTTTATTTCAAAATCTTAACAAGAGTATTATCTAGATTGTAAAACTTGAACTTGTAAAATTTTTTGAGGATCCCTTGCTAACTCATGATGATGACGGTTCTATGGAGAAAACAAAGAGATAAGAACTTTTTTTCTTGACTTGAATAATAAGTGAATGAGATGAAAAGAATGAAGTGAAGTTTGGGTATATATTAAAGATATGTAAAGTAAAATTTTCAACTCGACCGTTAATCTTAACCCATGGGTAGGATTTTTGGGGGAGATTATGTCTATCAAATGTTTTTTTTTTTTTTTTTTTTTTTTCTTTTTCTTTCTTATATATGTATAAGTATATATTTGTTAAAAGTTAAAGAAAAGATGTAGGAAATATGTTAATATTATGTATGGTAAATGGTACTTTTGGAGTACAAGTAAAATTTTAATAGATCAAAATAGAGTATAATGATATTATAAAATTGTAAAATACATGAAATTTGAGTGATAAATTAATTATCGTATAGTTTTTAAGTAAAATGTCGTAATAATATAACTTTAACGTTTGCCGCGCAAATAAATTTAGAACACTAGGTAAACTAAAAATATAGTTTTTATAACTAAATGTAAGTTTAAAAATACATCGGATCATTTTTTGAAAGTAACGGATTAAATATTCAAAATAATAACTCACGCGATAACGTTTATTTAATATAAAAATTACGCGTAAAAGTAAGTAAATATCGCCGGATGAATTATCATGATGCAAATGATGTCAATGGTAAGACTAATCTTAGTCCATATGAAATATGCGTGATGTTATGATGTGAATTCGCCGCTAAACCATAAAGGTTACTCGATTTGGAACACATAAACCAAGTTACGATAAATGTTGAAATAGTGAGGCATAAATTGGTAAATGACACAGTACGGGTTGTCACATTACGCCCATAAAAAGAGATTCAGGTCAGATTCAGGTTAGATGGTCTCTGGGTTTAGGGTTTGATGTGGCAAACTTTCCCATTCTCGAAAAACAAAACCCTCAAAACTTTTTGGTAACCGATGTTTACTTAATCTCACAACTCATCAAACAAGAACTGTCATGAGATTAGGCTAAATCGGTTTAGGTAACAACTTGTTTCTAGCTCGATCTTTGCAACTCATCAAACAAGAACTGTCACGCGGATCAAACTGGAAACAAGTGGTTTGAAGAAAATCTTTTGAAAATTTGGCTCGACTACGGAATTGCTTACACATATAAGCCTACTACTCCCTTCATTGCATGATTCTTCTGAATTAGAACATAGGGTGATCGGGCTATGTATAATTTAGGAGTAACTATGCAATGCTTGGACTAATCAACTCATATGTTGTTTGGTGTTGAGTCAACTGATGTAAAAATTGTGATAGGGAATGACAGGGCATCCATGTGACAATAGTTATGAAATGAAAGTAAATAACTTCGAAAAATAATGTATAAATCGCCAAAGTGAACATGCACTAGTGATGAAATGATGAGATGCTATGATGATGTAGTTATAGTCTAGGGTCAATGATGCAACCTCGTTCTCTATAACCGAAGCTCTGATGCCAATCTGTCACACCCCAAATACTGTTTTGCGGTGGAATGGAATTCACAGGGGATTGACTGTCAAAGCATCACAATCACAGTTATATTGAACGACCTAAAGTGTCGTTTGAAAATACATCGTTTGATTTAATAAAATAATCAGAGTTTACAAAGTAGGTCCCAAATGAAAACCAACTCGTGTGAAAATAAGTTTGTTACAAGCCAAACGATGTTTTAAAGTTTATAAAACCCAGTGAGGCAGCGTCGTCATCGCGACTCCATGAGGTGTCCAAATGCATGCCATGAAGTGAATGCCTTAGATACCGGAGATAAAACATGCTAAAAGTGTCAACACAAAGGTTGAGCGAGTTCATAGAGTTTGAGTTGAAATGTAAAGCCTTTCAAAATCGTTTATGCAGGAAAGGCATTGCAAATCGTTGAAATGTAAAGACTATCAAAATCGATTATGTAGCAAAGGCATTGTAAATCCACTTTCGAGTTCAAGTCCGCCCATACAAAACTTGCAACTGTGTGTTGCAACCCAACGCGAGGAATATGCATAGTTTATGTTCAAAGCAGCGTCAAATGAATTCACAAAATAGTGCATGACTCAATGTATCGAAATCGTTTATGCAACAAAGGCATTGTAAATCCACTCAGTTCCAAGTCCCGCCCATACAAAACTTGCAACATGTGTGTTCACAACCCATTGCCGAAATGTATATATAGTTTATATTCAACCACACATCGTCAAATGAATTCGCAATAGTACCTAACTCGACGTAAAACCATAGGTTTAATTAATTCGTTTGAACACAATCATCGTAGTGTGAGTTAAATTGTTTCACACTCATCGTTAAAAACAACATCGTATTTATTTCACTAAGTTCATGACACCAAAGCGTAAACATCGCACCAATAAAATTGGTAATCATCGTTTCATCGCCGCCCTAATAGGTAAACTTGCCAATTTACCTTAATGATTCAAATATAGCGCTTCGATTTCCCTAACAATAAGGCGGGAGTGTTAATTCCAATAGGCCTATTCACTATACTCAGCTTGCACCCGAAAAGTGACTAATGGGTCATGATGTAGGGACTTCGAACATGGCAAATACTTAGTGACAATAAAACATGGATATAGCATACGAGTTCAAAGCATTTGTGTTCGATTTAAAATGTAGCATGTATCTCCCCCAAGAGTTTGTAAAGCAGTTAAAAGAGTAAAAGTGGGGCTATGAAAACTCACGGAAATCCTTAAATGTTTAAAGTAACTATGAAAGTAAATGAAAATAGTTTGAGCATGTATCTCCCCAAAAACAGTTATGAAAACAATTAAAAGCAGGGGCTATGAAAACTCAATGAATTCATATAAGTTAAAGTACTTGTGAAAGTAAATGAAAACAGATTTGATTTGAGATGTATCTCAAAATAGTGTACACCTTTGAATGATTAAAGTGATGAATCGATGAATCTAGAAAATGACCTATTATGAAATGATATGATATGATATATGTAATGAGTTATGATGTAATGTTATGCATGCATTTAGTATGTTATTTATACCATTTGTGAGTTTTGAAAATAATACTTATCGTCGAAAAATACTTCTTTTGACGTCTTGACCAATCAAAAATCACTTTACAAGTATTTACGTCAAAATGTCATCCTACAATGGTTTTGTAATAATTTATAGTGAAATTTTAACTTTTCGTCGTAAAATAAAGTCGTTGGAAATTTTATGAAAGTGACAAAAATGGCTTTGAAAAACTAGTCGTAAAATGGTGTACGTCGAACGTTAGGAAACGAACTCGACGGTTTTGAAAAGCTTGTATCAAAATCTAGAAGTTTTAGTACATGAGTTTTCGTCATAGAGGTCTCGAACATAAAGATAATAGGGGTTAAATATGGTGATTTTAGTTACCGTAACACTTATCTCGTAAAAATAATATAGTTTTTCTAAAAATAATAGTTACGGCAAGTTTATGAAAACGTGCATATATTTGTCGTTTCAAATCCGTTTTCTACGTATAATACGTCCTTAGCTTCGTATCAAAGTATACTAATATATTTTTGACAAGCCGAAATAATTTGTGAAGCTTAAGGCTCGTTTTTGACCCGAACAAAGTAAAAATATGTATGCTGAAATTTCTGAAAAAAATATATTTCGTCGTCAACTTTAAAAATTCACCACGACTTCGTTATAACTCCGTTTTTATCCGTTCAAGCGGCCACGGATTCGTTTTAAAGTATATTTTCTAAATATCAAGGCCAAAGTTTTGTACCAACTGTCGGTTTTTCCAGAAAATCGAAACAAGGACAGAACCTATTTTATAGTTATCGAAAATAGTTTTTCTCGGACAAAACCTATTCTAATCCCTTCAAATCAACTCCAAAACTAATCTAATCCTACCATACACCTTCTTAGGGTGTCATGGGTTCCTAGACATCATCAAGACCAAAGTATACCAAGGGGATAATTATAGGATGACCATATATATAAATAACTCTAAAAATCATGTAAAATGGTATAATCAACATATGTCTTGCATGTTGCTCTAAAAATGAAAAGATAACTATGAAATGAAAAGGGAACATGAAAAATGAAAGAAACATGCTTACTAGTATATGATGAGGTGATAAGAACCAAGGTTAAACTTAAATACTCTAGATTTTTATTTCAAAATCTTAACAAGAGTATTATCTAGATTGTAAAACTTGAACTTGTAAAATTTTTGAGGATCCCTTGCTAACTCATGATGATGACGGTTCTATGGAGAAAACAAAGAGATAAGAACTTTTTTTTTCTTGACTTGAATAATGAAAGTGAATGAGATGAAAAGAATGAAGTGAAGTTTGGAGTATATATTAAGATATGTAAGTAAAATTTTTCAACTCAACCATTAATGCCAACCCATAGGGCCGGATTTTTGGGGAGATTATGTCCCTCAAATGTTTTTTTTTTTTTTTTTCTTTTTCTTTCTTATATATGTATAAGTATATATTTGTTAAAAGTGTAAGAAAAGTGTAGGAAATATGTTAATATTAATAACTTGTAAGGTAAATGGTACTTTTAGGTACAAGTAAAATTTTAATAGATCAAAATAGAGTATAATGATATTATAAAAATTGTAAAAATACATTCCTTGTGAAATTTGAGTGATAAATTAATTATCGTATAGTTTTTAAGTAAAATGTCGTAATAATATAACTTTAACGATTTATATACCAAATAAATTTAGAACACTAGGTAAACTAAAAATATAGTTTTTATAACTAAATGTAAGTTTAAAAATACATCGGAATCATTTTTGAAAGTAACGGATTAAATATTCAAAATAATAACTCACGCGATAACGTTTATTTAATATAAAATTACGCGTTAAAAGTGAGATGAAATGTCATGAATGAATTATCATGATGCAAATGATGTCAATGAAATGTAGACTAATCTTAGTCCATATGAAATGTGCGTGATGTTATGATCATGAATTCGCCTACCTAACCATAAAGGTTACTCGAATTTGGAACACATAAACCAAGTTCACGATAAATGTTGAAATAGTGAGGCATAAATTGTGTCGAGAAATGACCTGAAAGTACGGGTTGTCACAATTAAATTAAGAATAAAATACACCGATCGTCCCTAAACTTGTTGGAAAACATCATCTGGGGTCGTACCTTGTCAGTGTAGTCATTGGGGGTCCCCTTTTCCAAGTTTTGACATCACATGAGTCTCTTGACCCGTTTTTCATCGGTCAACACCGTTTCTTTCCATTTGCTTTTGTTTTTAGTTGGAGGGCATTATCATCATTTTGTATTTTTTATAATTAATAAAATTAAAGTACAACGGGACATCTGACATTGCTACAGTATATTTTGGCTATTAATAGGTAACATTTTTTCACCACTCATCCCTAAACTCTCCTCTCTCTCTCTCATAAAATCTTATCTTTTTATTAATCTTTCCATCAATTCTGAATAATAGGCGAGCTATGGTGAGGACTTGTTGGAACAACATGAACCCCGGAAGGCGGTTCTATGCCTACCCAAGACAGGTTTTGACACTTTTTTTTTTCATTATAAAGTTTAATGGTGGTGTTTATTAGTTAAAATGATTTGTTTATAGTTTAATGTTGGTTTAAGTGTAATGATGGTTTAAGTGTGATGGTGGTTTT
The DNA here is from genome assembly GCA_910596185.1 of Chrysanthemum makinoi. Classification (NCBI taxonomy): domain Eukaryota; kingdom Viridiplantae; phylum Streptophyta; class Magnoliopsida; order Asterales; family Asteraceae; genus Chrysanthemum; species Chrysanthemum makinoi. The sequence goes on along the minus strand of OU343218.1, from coordinate 180,939,608 downwards.
AGTTTAAAGTTTAATTTTCAAGTTATGAGTTTAAGCTTTAAAGAGATGCTAACTTTTTATTTTCGCTTTGAGGGATCTACATGTCCATTCATTGGGTGGTATGATCCACCCATGTCAAGGAGAGTAAGGGACGTAATTAGCTACTTGCAGAGAAACATCCACCGGCATGAGGCGGCATTACAACAATGCCAAGCCAACCTTATTGCTCAGACAAAGTTAGCTATCAACTCGGCTAACTGGGCTAACGAGCAAGAGGCTGCTCACCAAGCATTCCTAGTTAATCTCCTTCTTGAGAAGGAGGAAGTTTGTCGTTTGAGGAACTTTTGTTTGTTACTCTTGGATAGTGATCATCTTCATTTTTCTATGGTTTATTTAGTTGGTTTAGAAACTCACAATTTTTTGTGTTTTGGACTGGTTCTAGATTGTATGTAATTGGTAAGGTTTATGTAGGAAGTCTTAGTTTTGGTTGACTAGTAAAAACTATTTAGTTGATCTAGTTTGGTCCTTGTACAATATTTATATTATATTCCTTTTATGGTTTTGTCCTTGTACTGTACTGCCTTTATTGGTTTACTAATTGGTCCTTGACAAAAAATACATTTACATACAACCGAAACTAGACTAACATTATCCAATTCAAAACACATCCAAGTAAAATGATCAAAGTCAAAACACAGATCGAAGTATCAAAGATGGATGAACAGACACCACTTTCGAGTATGAACATAAACTTGCTCTGGTGTTGTTCATCCATCTTTGATTCTTCATCGTTGTTTGTCAAAATAGACTAACATAATCCAACTCAAAACACATATCCAAGTAAGATGATCCAAGTCGAACCACATATGCAAGTAACACAGATCCAAAACAAAGATGGATGAAGTATAAAAGATGGATGAACAGACCTCTTTCGAGTATGAACATAAACTTACTTTTTTGTTGTTCATCCATTTCTGATTCTTCATTGCTCTTTATCAAAATAGACTAACATTATCCAAGTCTAAACACATATCCAAGTAACACAAATCCAAGTATCAAAAATGGATGAGCAGACACCACTTTTGAGTATGAACATAAACTTGCTCTAGTGTTGTTCATCCATTTTTGATTTTTCGTTGCTCTTTTTTTGAGAAAGAGTTTTGATCTTCAGCTAGTATATCCAACCTTTGGAGTTATTATACATATTTATTATACATGCTTATTATACATTATTGTTATACTTGCTTATTATACATGCTTAATATGTATCCAAGTGCTTTTGAGGGGTTTGATAATGCTTATGAGGGTGTTAGAGGTCTTGCAAGTGGGTTAGGGGGCCTGCACATGTTGTTGGGGGTTCAGATATTCCAAGTTTAGTTTATCCACAACATAGAATTAATTGGCATGGTGGTGTTAATTTTGCAACATCTAGTGCATTAGGTTTAGTATAAAAAAAAAAGCAGAATTGTAACAGGTTTAGAAGCAAGTAGAAATGTACAAAAAAAGGTTAGAATAGGATATACTAATTGGTTTGGAAATGAAAGTTAGGGAATTTCATATTAGCTCAAGCTGGTATTTGACTATTCAGTAATTGATTTTCATGTGTAATGACATTAATTGACTTTGTAAAAGTCAACAGTTATTATGATTATAAATTTGCAATACTCTGTAGAAACGGGTAAAGTGATAAATGGATACATTTAAAACTCATTATCCCATAGACTAACATGGCTTTGAGATTGAGCATCAGTTTGACATTGAGCTTTTTCATTTGCTTCAAACTTGTTACCTTTAACCTCTGTCTTCTTCTTTGCTGGAACATTTGGCTAGGAACATGAACCTATTTTTTGAGACTAATGAGTATTTCCTTGACTTCCTGTTACACCTCCTTGCCCAAGACATGTTTTCTTGTTGCGTCCAGCATTGCCACAAATACCACAAACTACACCTACTAAACTGTGACAACTTAATTACTATCTTTATCATTATCATCATTTTCAGTAGTTGCCCTAGTTCTTTTCTTCCTTGGCCTACCCTTTGGTTTATGATGTTTAGGGGGAAGAATGCTTGTGGGCACATTTGACTTTTCCCAATGTTGATAACCATTTATGGGCTGGAGTATTTGTAAGTATCCTGCCAAGTCTTAAGCAAGTAACAAGATGAACCCATGATTCTGCTATACATACTTGCATTCTATTGAAGGCCATATACCAAGTGGTAGCAACAACATGTTTACATGGCATACCTGTAATCTCCTATCTTCTACAAATACAAGCCCTAGTTTCAACATTCACAACACACGTATCTCCTCATCCACTCACCTGATACTTATCTTCTTCAAGGTGTAACACACTGTACTTATAAGCCTCTTTTTTTTCAAGTCTAACATGTGTGTTGCCTTTGGTGTTAATGGTCCAGGACTATTGTTAATTACATTCACAACATTGACTATTCTTTGCATACAATATTCTCTAATGTATTCTAAAGAAGTAATGGTAAGTTGGTGCCTACCTCTCACTAGTTTCCCATTAAATACTTCACAAATGTTATAAAGTAACATATCAGAATGAACTCTCCCTATACAAGTATAAAAGATGTTTTAGTAATACTAACAACAATGTTGAAACAAAAAAGATGTATAGTTAGACAAAGATTTAGTACCTGAAAAATGTGACCTTGACCAATGGTTTTGTGTTACAGTTAGACAAATATTTAGTACGTGAAAAATGTGACCTTGACCAATGGGTTTGTGTTATCTTACTTAACCAAGCATGGCCAGGTTCGCTAAAACTCTTGAATGCAAGTGATGCGTTCGCACGAGGTTTTAAATTTGTATGCAAGAATTACCGCTTAACTAGGAACACATTCGGGCAAGTATACCCTAGTCAAGTTGTAGTATAGGTTTTGGTCAAGGTCGTCTCAAGAGACTTGGTTGCACTCAAGTGTCGTTTGTTTGTTTAAGCAAGTAACAAGTTAATGGTTATGATTGTCACGGATCAAACCAACAAGAAAAGCAATAAGAACAAGCACACAAAGAACATACATGTTTAGACAAATGATCACAAGGATATTAGGATGTTTAGTTCGGAAAAAATATTATCAAAGATAGAACCTAAAATAATAGTTTAGTGTTTTATAAATCAAATATGCATAAGCCTTAATCAAGTGGTCATGTCATGAGCCTTATGCCTAAACCAACAACAACAAAGAATCCTTTCGGCATTAGACTTTGATGCTATTAATTCGATAAGTTCCATTTACTTGAAAGACAATGAGAACACATATTCAAAAGATTCCTTTCGGCCTTAATCCAAATTAAACCTTTACTTGTTATGTTTATTAATTCTCTTGCACAATCGTCACAAAGTACAAGACCAAAATCATTCGTTGACTATGAATTGGAACTAACCATTATTAATAATCCTTTCGACATTAAACTCAACAATGATCAACCAAAACAATAAACAAGAACAAGTTCCAATTTAACCAAATATGATGTTATCAACATATTTCAAACAAACACTACAATTATCCAAACATACTTTTATCACAAGTTCTCATATGAAATAAATAAGTATCAAGATAACATTCACAAGACAAGAACACATCACAAGAATCACATAATCAACACAACCAAAGAACCAAACATAAATAATAGAATTCAACATCATAAAAGTAACAAGGATGTACCTAAAGTAAGATTACATTAGGCAAGGGTGAAGGATTATAGCACTCCTTCAAGCCTCCAATCAACTAAAATAGTTCTACAAAGCCGGAAAATCATATCCAAATGCCTTCTTCAGCCATTGAGCACACTACACGAATTTGGCAGAGGTTTGTGGTCTTTTAGGGAAGATAAGTTGGTGGAAATTTGTCCTTAAGGGTGGAGGCTAGAATTTCACACCTTTGGATGGAGTTGTGGTGGTAGGGATGGTGTGAGAGAAGTTCTCTAAAGTTGGGATGCATGAAATGAGGTGCCAAATTGGTCTATTTATACTTGAACCAAGGCTTAGGGTATTCAATGCTTTTCTTGGAGGCCAAGTGGTTTGGAAGAGACTAGAAACTGAGTGGGAATGGAATAGAATCATTTGGAATATGATTGGAACATGTTAGGACTCTTATTGATGAAGAAATGACAGAACCAGGCCTCCCAGCCGATCGGTTTAGGCTCCAGCCGATCGGCTGGTCTTCTCGACTGCCCTCCAGCCGAATCGGTTGTGGGGCCCGACCGATCGGCTGGAGCAAGTTGACAGAAAATGATAAACACCAAAGTTGTAGATATTTCTCTTAGGTTTATGTGGCCACTTGAATCACCTAAATCCGAGTTCGTATGCTCAAGATATGATCAAAATGGTGAAGGTGTGTCGCGAACAACGAGGCTTCCAATATTTCTTCATTTAAGCTTCTTTTCTTCATTTCTTTCTCGTTTTCCGTCTTGAACTTCATTATTGAGTCTTTGTACCACTATCTTGATGAATTTATCTTCTCGAATATACTCCACAAGTCTTGCTTTTGTCGGGATTTCTTCGTACATGGAGAAATCTTCGTATTTTACTTCTTTTTCCGTCTTTTCCCCCACTTTCCTGTACTTGGCTACAAATGAACTAGCATACGCACTTTTATGCGATTAAGTAACAAAAACATATGATTATAGCCAAATAACATACATAAAAGCACGGATAACGCTACTAAAAACATGCACAATTAGAGCGTTATCAGCAAGCATGGTTGTCTCAAATTATTGGACGATTGTTTGATGGTAATTTTTGGATGAAATAAGCTAAACATTCAAGCAGAGAACACTAATCTTTAAGTAGATCACAAGAAACTAGCAAGATAAGGATCAAATGATGTATTTAAGGTGTGTTTGGTTTGTTGCTATAGAGAGAAAAAAAAAGTTTACTAGAAATATTTAAGTGTTTAGGATAGGATGAAGTAATATCTAGATATTTCTTACTAATAACTTAGCTAGTTTATCTAAAAAAGGGACATGTGTGATGTTTGCATAATTGCATGTTAGTCGTGGCATATGTGATAATGTGGTGTCAAATTTGTAGAAATCTTATGTTTATTTATTAGTTTAGTGAATAGAGGGTATAGTCTGATCCAATACTTATAAAAATGTTAAAACTTATCAACATACCCTATCTTAGCATTTAAGATGAGATATACGTCTATTGGAGTATTTAAGTGTCGTTAAAACTTAAAGACATAGGTTATAAACGCGTAAAATGTAGAAGATACAAAGTATACATAAAAATGATAAAATAGCAATAGTACATATAAAATATGTATAAAAGGAAAATAAAATATATAAAACACTTAGACTGATCATAGTCAAGTGTTGGTTACGAGTTAAGCGTACGTGATTGAACTTTCTTGTCTATACGTAAAAGTAAGTTTACTTAGAATTAAAATAATAAGTAAAAGTATATAATTAAATTATGACTTAAAAAGTACGGGTGGCTACATAAAAGCTTCTTAAACATACGATTTATTAATATTAAGTTGAGCATGTGTTATTAAATGTTTACACGTGATTATAAATATATATATATATATATATATATATATATATATATATATATATATATATATATATATATATATATATATATATATATATATATATATATATATATATATATATAGAGAGAGAGAGAGAGAGAGGGAGGTTATCGTAGGACAGTTGATTAAAGTAAGATAGGATAGGAAGTAATCTAGACCGTCCGATGTATCATTAATGATGTCATCTAATTAAAATTAGATTCATGGCAAAACTGTAATAAATCTCAAAACGAGTGGCAGTTTGCACCATTAAAAGAAAACCGATTTTGATGGTGACAACCCACCTTCTCCTCTGTTTTCAAAAAGTCAACTATTAGTATTAAACACAAACTTAAGTTTTGCAATTAAAATACTAAATCTAACCAGTAAATTTGCCGGCTTCAGTTCATGATTATTTTTGCCATGTTTCTTGGAAAATATCAATGCAAGTCTAATACACAAACCGCACCAAATTTGATACATGTAATTGTTACGGAGTAATACGTTAAGCAATTGTTTCATAATCTCTACACAAATATAGATACACTAAAGAATTAATATATAGGAGTAATACCCATTGACATTCGAAAAACAGAATCTCATTGATACATTGACAAGTCAATCATACATATTAATTTGTTCAAACTTTACCACCGAGACAATTTTGATGCACAAACAATTGTAACTAGTGATAACAAATCTCTCACGATACATCTGTGATCTGACAGCACTAATACATAAATCTACACTACAACTAATAGATACACAAGAATTTGCAACCGCGTGTGATCGATAGTGAACCGATGCCGGGGCTTATATAGGAGGACGGAGTTCACCAGATATTGATATGATACAGTAGGCGTCGACTTAAATGAAGAGGCAGTAAAAACTTCACGCCGAAAAAAAAATAATCAGATTAGATCATAAATAAAATAGGAAATGGTTTGAGATGAGATATGAGTGAGTGGTTTTACCATTTCAATTGGGATAGAAGAAGAAAGTCAGATTAAGAATGAGAGAATCGTTCAAGACTAGTTGAGAGATATTTGGAAATAGTCAATTACCATAATACCCTTTTAGATTAATTTAAAAATAATTTTTATGTTAAATATTTAAATCCTACTTGTCAAGTTCTTATTGGCTTCTTACACTTTCTCACTTTAAATACTATCTTACATGAACCTAATTCTATATATATATATATGTGTGTGTGTGTATATATATATATATATATATATATATATATATATATATATAGACAATTATATTTGTTAAATTAAGTTTGTATAAAATCGTCACTTTAGAATACCATTGGAATTTAAGATTTATTTTAACTTTTTAGTTGCAATCCAAAATTTTAAATGATATAAAATATATAATATAAACTAACAACTTTTCTAATAAAAAAAACTATTATAATAATGTAAAACCTTGCGTAATGCTTTTACGTTTTTCAATCAAAGACTTTCAAAAAGATTTTGAGTTTCTCTAACTTTCAAACAAAATACTTTTGAGTTTACTAGCCATATGAGTATTTATCATTTAAGAAACCAACTCACGTTTATGAACCTAAGAGTTGAATCTAGACCAATAATTTCATTTTCTTTTATTGCGCAAAATTTTCAACTTCAAATTGTCATTAAAAAAAATACCGTTCTCTCTTGGGCAAATTTTCAAAGTTAATTTGATTATGATCTTAAGATTACACTTAGAAATTATTGATACTTCACAAACAAATGTTTGCAAATGGATGAGGTTTACTAGTTTATTAATGTTGTGGGTCTTAGCGTTAATGTTCCTTCTATGTTTTATATGTACACATCTTAGACTAACCAAGCCATAAACTTACATTTATCTATAACTCTAAGGCCTGCTATTGAATTTTTTTTGATCTAGTAAGAATAAACAAGAATCTATTGAAGGGCTTCAATCAAGTTAAGGTTAGTAGGTCACCATTGCTCTCTCCTACAACTTACTTGAATTGGTCACAAACCTTTATTATACTTATAGACTCAAACACTGTTCATTCTTGTTCCGGCTTCAACTTAAACTCACAAGTACTTGATTAATAGGTTATATAAGGTGGACTTAGATCTACACGTCAAATTCAAATTCAATTTCAAGCTCATACACATAAAATTAAATTGAGCTCAAAACCTTTTAAATGCTATGCTTGCATTTTATGAAAGGGTAATTACTTGAAATAAGTTCCTGTAAATAAATAGATCATATTTATCATTGTCAATTCCGTGAAGAAACTTGGATGATGGAAGAAACCTCTATGAAAGGCTGGTTGGGACATATAAGTGTTTGTCAATATCAATGCAGTGAAGAAAAGTCTAAGAAAGATTGATTGGGATGTAACTCTTCGTGAATTTGTGGACCAACAATTTGAAGTATAGAATATAACTGCTTATGACCAACTTTTTTGAAGTATAAGAGGGTTCGAAGACTTCAAATTCGAGGTATGGATACAAAATAAAAGTTGTTGTCTACTAGCGTAGACTTTCAAAGTAAACTCATCTTGGTCTACAAGTCATTTGTCAGTCCTTTTCCTTTCATCTGGTGGTCCTTTTCATGTTTTGGGCATGTATAACCAATTATGCAAATGTCATGTAACATAAACTATTGTTTAGAAATATGAATTGCTTCATAAATAAAACTCACGAGTATATCTGTTTCAATTTCCAAAACTATAACCAAAGACCCACATCTCATCTTTTGAGGATACGAGGCACAAAACTACACTAATAGAATTCTCAAGTACTTTGAAGGTAGGGATTCAAATTAAATGTTGTTGTCATTTGGCAATCCTTTCCTTCATCTTTCCTTCATCTGGTGGCCCTTTTAATGTTTTGGGCGTGTATATGCAATTAGGCAAATGTCATGTAACATAAACTATTGGTTCAGAAACATGAATTCACAAGTATATATGTTACAATTCCAAAACTATAACCAAAGACCCACATCTCATCTTTTGAGGATGCGAGGCACAAAATTACACTAACAGAATTGTCAAGTAGTTTGTATAGACCATGATCCAGCAGTACCATTTGTGGTTTTCTTCTTCCTGTAAACAACTAAACAACATCAATAAGGAAAACATTGATCACTAGCAGCATTTAGTCCAGAAAGTGTGGTATTTTACAATCAAATGCCAAAGGGTCAATAACATATATAAATTTGTTCGAAAACAATAACAATCAAATGCCAGCAAACGTCTGAATTTCGGAATTTGGGGGTTCATTTGCTGATTTTAGTAGTAACCGAAGGAAATTGCGTCGAAAGTGGCAAAACCGGACTTTATTTATTGAATTAGTACACTTTTATTCCTCGAAAGACCGAAATTGTTATTTCTGAGTTATTGACCACTGAGTTAACCTCAACTCGACTACCAAAACTTGACCTTATAAACTCAACTCGAGCTCAATTGAGTTTTAGTTGCAAGCTCAAACTCGACTCTTCTTTTCTAAAACTCAAGCTTGGTCGAACTTATGCATAAAATTTAAGCTTGATAAGTCGACTAGACTTATTTCGTGCAAGTATTATTGTATACAGTTAATGGTAATTAAGTGATTATAAAAATTGAATTTAAGCTAAGTTTGATAAGGTTCGTGCGTACCCTCACGAGTCAAGTATTTTAGAGCACAAACTAGACAAACTCTACATGAGTAGCTCACCTCTTATAAATCAAGTTGATTATGAGTAGTTTGCATGTCAACGTAGACATGTTTGACGCAATAAAAGAATCACCCAGGATGAAAGAGTGTCAAAACAGTAACTTTTTAACTTGGAACAAGACATGTCCAGGGAAAATGAATCAGTCCATCCGAGTTTACCATATTCAGGAATGTTGCTACGTTGCATGACAAGCTTCTTCTAGATGTGATCCTTCTACCTACTACATCATGTTGTTAAGCATTTGTTTACAAGTCAATTTACATAACTACTTACAACATAATTTATTAGTAATAGTTTAGATATTGCATACTGGTTCAAATACTAATTTTGTACAGAGACTATATCAAACGAGACAAAATAGGGAAGGATAAGAAACATGGGGGCTAATACAGGATTCGCCTCAGTCCTCACAATAAGAATCAAGAAAGTTTATACATATTGCACCAACCCCTTACAATCTCTTGTAGCTTTTCCACTAAACAATACACTGTAATTCAAATATAACCAATTATCATCACTTCATTACTAATCCTTACCCCCACAGTTTCTTTTTCGTACAAACATTTTATCAAGTTATTTCGTGTGGAAATGGAAGACGGTGGTTTGTGTTACTATATGGTTAAGGAGATTTAGATTTCACAACTTTGGCTGCATCCTTCAACAGCATCCACCGAATACTATTCACAAGTTTTTCCATTACCATGAACAAAACGGCTGCAGCCAGAACACTTTGTACAATAGTTGTGCTCATCCCTTTGTAAAAGTCATGGAGCCCTTCGTAGCGTATCAACTTTAGAATTGCATCCAGTGTGCATGAACAAAAACAGGATTTGTGTGAATATGCGATCTTTTGGATCTTTAAAAGACAAGAGAACAGCAACATCCCGTATTTCGTGGGAGGTAAGTAACAGTTTCATATTTCATAATCACATTTACCTTCATACTGATGTTTTTTGTCTAACCCCCATAGCTTGTCTTGACTGCAAAATGCAAACAATAATATTTGAGACAAGGGATAAGATAGTTTAATGCTTCTTTAAACACTTGGGTGGTGTAACAGAAGAATAAAAAACTGCCAACAATTTTGAGTTGAGATGAACATTTCGACCCATTTACTTATGTATGGGTCACTTTGGGTTTTGCTTTATCTCTAACACGTCATTAAGTCAAAATTTTAATTGAAAGATAGTTTAAAGGTAAACGGGTTAATCGGGTCGAATACCCCAAGTGGTCAAACAGGATGAAAGTCATCTAAAGTTTGGTTTTTACTCTTCTTTTTCGTACTTTTTTTTATCCAGAATCAAAATTAAATACTCTAAATTAGGGCTGAGTAAAATCATCCGAAAATCAAGCCACCGAGCCGAATTGGGTCGAACCGAACCGACCTTATTTGGTTCGGTTTTCGGTTTTATATAATTATCGTTTTCTGTTTTGGTTTTGCTCGGTTCGGTTCGGGTCAAAACCAAGAAAAATACAGCTAAACTATCGGTTCGGTTTCGCTAGGTTAACTTCGGTATGGTTTCGGTTTCACTAGGTTAGCTTCGGTTCGGTTCTCGGTTCACGTTTTCCTCAAAATTTGTTTTCGGGTCGGGTTAGGTTGGTTCGGCTTGGGTTTGACCCGTTGCTCACCCCTAACTAGATAATTAAAAGCATAAGCAGGTTTCCTAAACACAAGAAACTGATATTGCTACTTGTAGAAGCTGAACCATGATCAGATAATCACTTTCAAAAAACATGTAAACATCACCTCAATTTTATTCGACATATAGTTTATTGTTATCCAATAGTAAGAGCGCTCGTGCTTGAGTCAATAGACCCGTGTTCGAGTCTCTTCCTTGGCCTTTGGCTCAGATAGGTACCCACCTCCGTAAAACCTATGGGCACACTAGAGAGACTTTGTGGAATAAGAGCTCAGGGGTCCGAGTCTTGACTTGTGCTCACTCCAGTTGGTGCCCCACTAGGCCAGGAGAGTTGCCGGAGCTATTCCTTGTGGGGTGGACAATGGCCAGTACCAAAAAGTCACCCGGGGTCAGGGTGTTCCCGCCAATCTACACCTTTTTTCGTGGGATTCAGATAATAGTAACTACAACTAGTTAAGTGTTTGTTGTATATATATGCACATACCATTCTTACAACAATATAGTCAAAGCCACTTAACTAATAATTATTACCTTGTCATATACCCAAGCATCTTGCTGTCTTTTTATTGATCCCGGCTCTGATCACTACGCCAAGTAAGATCTTAGTTTCCCATTTATTATAGTATGTATAAGATGCTTGTTATTCTGTCTTTTTGTCTATGCATTGGTTCATTTGTTAATGGTGAGATGTTACATTGGGTATTAAAGAAGACGCCAACGCAACCATTACCAGGCCATGTATCAAGAAGGAGAGGTAGGCTCTGCTGTTCATCAGCAAACTTAAAACAGCGGGTAAACCATACTTATACTATTAAGCCATGGTACTTGTTATTTAATTGTTTTATGCTTTGCTATCTATGCAGAAGTTGCATTTTGTGGTGCATCATTACCATGAAGTTTGTGAATGAAGTATCCATTTTGGTAATTAGTTTGTTGGTTAGATATTTTTTTCATCGAACAATCTTTGTCAGCTCTTTTAGCTTCTGATTTACTTATTAAGAATAAGTTATTAACATGTCCATTCACCCGATTTAAAGGTATCAACAGTGATCATATTATGGGTGATTATATGAATAATTAAACACTGAAGATGACATGTTGTATATCTTCTTTCTTGGCGAAAAGAGAAATAATATATCTTGAACGATATTTAAGAATGGAGAATACATCAAAAAGGAAAAAAACAACACAAAAACATAAGAACATTAAAACACTAATATGTGAGCTAACACCATGCATGTGATTCTGTAGAGACATGTAAAATCCTTCCTACTTAAAACATGAAAGCTAAAATAACACATGGCAGATGTATAGAATTGGAATTCAGTTAAATTATATTGTAAGATTGGGATACGCATTTTTTAAACTGCAACCAGGAATTACTATGAAAACTGCCTTTCTCAAATGTGCAACCAAGATATTAGACTTAGATAATAAAAGAAAAAATAAGTATTTCAATACATTTACCTTCTAAATTTCTTTTCAAGTTTCCGAAAACACCCACTACTGTTACATATATCCAATCTTTCATGTGACTTAATATAGAACAAAAAATAAATATCTGCACCGTCTGTTGAGAAACAAGGCACCACAAAATCCCCAAAGTCCAAAAGCAAATCCAGAACCCAAACCCGTGTAATACGATTTTCAAAAGTCGTCTCCATCTTTAACATCATCTTCCTTCCCAGCAAAGGTTGCAGCAGGTGGAAGCCCACATCTTGGTGTTAGTGGGGGTCCACAGAGTTGATGGTTACAATTGTAGACGGAAGCATTGAAGAGTTGGAGTTGAGGACCAGATGGTATTCTTCCTGAGAATTTATGTTGGAAGTCTTAAGATCAAACAGATCTTAATTCATAGCTTTGTTAAACAGACAATTATAACTATTGTATCTATTTTTATTTGCAATCATGTAAGCAACCAATAAGGTTGTAGAAAACACTAGAAGTAAACGACCAAACTAACTGTAACTAACCAATAAGGTTAGTTACAGTTAGTTTGGTCGTTTGATAGTTATATGGTTGACAGTTATCTATGAAGGGTTGTGACTTATGGGTCAAAACTGAACCATCACACCCATTCATCATACCTGTTCATAAACTATATAAATGCATTGTATTTAACAGTTTTATCATCAATCAAATAACAGTTATTTCTTGTTATTATTTTCCCTCCATATTCCCACTTTTACTGCACTTATTTTCCTGCACATTATCTCTCAAATACTACACAAAATGGTACTCTACCATTCACAACCTGATACCAAATGGCCTAAACTACTCAACCCCTACAAAGATCTGTTGGCACTTGTAACATGTGGCATCAGAGCCAAAGGCTAAAGGCTTGGGAAAACTAAGCACAACAGATCTCAAAGGGAGTTTGTTCAAAGACAAGTCAAGAGGAAGAATGAATCAAAATTTGGAAATTGCATAAAGCAAATTTCAAGTGAATGCAAGGATATGCTAAAAAAGAAACTAGAAGAGTTTCATGTGTATAATAACCAATTATCACATAAACAAGCAACCCTGGAGAGACATAAGAAATATGTCTGTTTTGAATGCAGACTTAGGGGACACATAGACAAGAACTGACCAAACAAGGGAAAACTGAAAGAAGTTGCAGGCACTGAAAACCTTTCAAACACACCAAACACTGATATCACCTATCCTGAATTCATTCATCTGTCCACAGATTTTATGGTGGAAGGTGTTGTCCCATCGGGGTTTTAAACACACGAATAAATTAAGTAACGAAACAAGTAACAACAATATGATTCAATAATGCTTTTATTAAGAATCAAAGTAATGGTTTTTACACTATTGTACAATATCTGGTTGTCTCTTGAATGAAACAATCAAAGCCTATTTATACTAATTGAAGCGACATGTTGTGAACCATCGTGACTTTTCATATGTCTGGCGCCTCTTCTGAATCATTGTAACGATTGGGTTTTGCCCGTTTCACCCAAGGAACCGGTATATGACAGTTTTTAGGTTTATATTAAACCTATTTGGTCCTTGTATCTTCTAAAATATACACGTAGCCCCTCGTTCTTTTACTTAAACTATAATGAGCGTCTAAACATTGAGCCATGACTCAAGATTAGTCCAACAATCACCCCCCTAATCTTGATCATGTTTTAGTAGCTCCTTCATACTTCATGATTCATCTTTCGTAGAAAGTCCTTTTCTTTATACTTTGGCTTTTTGCTCATTCTTTGCTTGACCTCTTTGTCTTGAATGTCTTCACATCTCTTGTATTCTTTGATCATTTCAGGCCATCTCTCTTTCATTGATTTCCACCGCTGCTGGTCGTTTTCTAACCACACTTATTCCATCACTGGCCTCTATGCCTTTTACATAACCTCTTCTTAGCCCTGCAGTAACTTCCATCCCTTCTGGTGGGATCCTAGTCTTCATAGCTTCGTTGCTATCTTTTTCCACTGCCTTGGCTTTCACTAGCATCACTTGATTAGGTTCATGTCTTGGAATCTCCTTTGCAGTCTTACAATAACTATCCAGCACTTCATAAAGTTCTCTAGTCTCTATGTCAATCTTACTTGAACTATTGACAGCCTCTCGAATCTTCTTTAGACATTCTACACTTGTCATCTCATTCTTCATCTTGTTTTCAAATGAACTTTCTCGTTCATGCATCTTCTTCTCGAACTCTAGCTCTCTCATTCTGAACTTCTCCTTGAGTTCTTGTTTCTTTTCTTCAAAGTCATGAAGTATTTCATACTTCCATAACTCCAGTTTACTTTTTAAGTCAGTCTCAATTTCTGACCTTAAGTCTTATAAACTTTCATTTGGGATTTCATTCTTCTCAATGATAATTAACTTCCGCCTTGGTTCTTCTTCTGTAGATGCCTTTTCTAGTTCATCCTTATCTGTCATAGTTGCCATCAACAATGTAGGTTCGTTGTCTTCTTCTACAATGTTTGTCTCTTCTTCTTTATCCTTTTCTGGACAATTTCTAGCAATATGTCCAAATTCATGGCAATTATAACATTCTACACCTCGTTTTCCTTTCTTGAAGCGGTTTTGATCTCTAGAGTTTTTCTTTCTCCAATCACGATCATCTCCATCCTTGCTTCTAACATTTGTTGCCTTTTCGTCACACCAATTTTCTTGAGACGAACTAGCTCTTCCTTGTTCACGGTTCTTAAAACCTTTCCCATGACTAGACTTGTTGTCATGTTTTGTGAACAATAACTTATTCTGATTGTCACTAGGGCTTCCATCAAAGAGGTTCACTCTTTCCTCAAAGGCTTTTAACCTTCCAATTGTCTCATCTAGGGTTGTGTTTTCTAGATCAGAAAATTGTTCTATGGCTGCCACGATTTGTATAAACCTTCTGGGTACTGAACTTAATAGTTTTCGTTCTAAGGTTTGTTGATCAAAAGTTGATCCTAAGCCACTAGCCCTTGTAACAATACTATTGATCTTTGCCGAGAAAGCATCAATACTGTCATCTTCTTTCATCCTCAACATCTCAAATTCCATTTTGAGAGTTAGTAGTCGTGCTTTTTGCACTCTATCTACACCTATGTGCTTAGTTTGTAGTGCTTCCCAAATTTCCTTCGCACTCTTACAACTAGACACTTGTAAAATCATATCCTCTGGTAATGCCTGGTAAAGATATGCAGTTGTAGCCATATCTTTCTTTATATCCAGTTCTTCATTACCCTTAGGTTCTATTATTTCCCAAAGCCCGTTTGCCCTTAGTATGGTTTTTATACGCAGAGCCCATACTGTGTAGTTTGTAGGTTTCAAAATAGGACATTGAAATTGGGTAAATGATGTAACCTCCTTGTGAATTACGATTTCCTTGTTTTAATCTCCTGACATTGTGCCAAAAAACCTATTCCTAATTCTAATAGGGAATTAAAAGTAGGAATATGGGGAATCCTATAATTCAAACTAGGAATCAAAAGCAAAAATTTCTAATCTTGCAGGACTAAAAATTATAAAATTCAGATTTTAGTTTTAGAATATAAAACCCGAATTTTGCGATTCCTCCTCGATACAATTTTCTATCCTAGTTGTTTTTCGGAGCCCGCAAGAACACCGCAATGTGTCCTTTTCCTTCCTCGTACAATCAACCAAACGCACCCCTTGGTGTCTTCTTCCTTTTCTATTTCGTTCGAACCCGAAAGTGAAGAAAAACTTTCCTTTATTTTTCTTTTCCGAAGCAGTAACCACAATTGTTCTTCTTCCTCCTCTTTCCTTTTCGAACCATTAAAAACACCAAACCAATGTTTTGTTTCTTTCTGCCCTTCTTTGAAACAGCCCAAAACAAAACGCCGAACAACTTCCAATTTGTTGTCCTTTTTCCAAACCAGTAGAACACAAAAATTTTTCTTCTTCTTCCTTGTACAATCAATCAAACGCTCCCTTGGTGTCTCTTCCTTTTTGCCCTTTTTTTCGACCTAGAAATAAAAAAAAAATAAATAAATAAAATAAAAACTATCCTTTTGTTTTTTTTCTTGAAACAGTAAAAAACACTAAATATGTTTTCCCCTTTCTCCTTTCTTTTTCGAACCAGCAAACAAACACCAATGCAGTTTTTCTTTTCTTCATGCACTTGTTTCAACGAACCAGCACACTCAAAAACCACCAACACCTCCCTTTGGTGTCTTCCCCTTTTTTCGAACCAAAAAAAAAACAACCACCTATTCCCTTGTTTGTTTTCTTCAGAGTAAACAAACAAAAAAAATGTTGCCTTTTGTTTTCTTTTTTTCAAATCAAGAATCACCAACAAAAATGCTTCTTTTTTTTCTGTCTTCGAACCAATACAGAAAAACAATCAGCACCTATTCCTATTCGCCCTTAATCTTCTTCGCCAAGGAACAAAGTTCCTTCTTCGTTTCTGCCTGAAACCAACAGCAGGTCTGCTGCGTTTTGTTTGCAGAAAACAATTCGACCCCAACTTCTTCGATCTCGTGTTGCAAAACGAACAAGCTCTGATACCAATTTGTTGTCCCAGCGGGGTTTTAAACACACGAAAAAATTAAGTAACGAAACAAGTAACAACAATATGATTCAATAATGCTTTTATTAAGAATCAAAGTAATGGTTTTTACACTATTGTACAATATCTGGTTGTCTCTTGAATGGAACAATCAAAGCCAATTTATACTCATTGAAGCGACATGTTGTGAACCATCGTGACTTTTCATATGTCTGGCACCTCTTCTGAATCATTGTAACAATTGGGTTTTGCCCGTTTCACCCAAGGAACCGGTATATGACAGTTTTTAGGTTTGTGTTAAACCTATTTGGTCCTTGTATCTTCTAAAATATACATGTAGCCCCTCGTTCTTTTACTTAAACTGTAATGAACGTCTAAACATTGAGCCATGACTCAAGATTAGTCCAACAGAAGGGACAGATTAGGAGGGTTGGGACCAAATATGGTATATCAGCAACAGCATAAACAATCATGTTTGCACAAACATGAATCTGTTTTCTAAACTGAAGGAGAATTTTGGTGTTGAAAATTTGAAGGATTTGAGGAAGTTACTGTTTGTTCATGGGATAGGAGAAGTAAATATAAGAATTGGATCAGAGGTCTTTATAATCTCTGGTGTACACTATGCACCAGAGGTGACCCTGAATATTTTGTCTGCAAAACAGTTGGAAGCACAAGGCCTTGGCTTAACTTTCAATGGGAACAGATGCAAACTGGTTCCCATGTTCAAGGACCCATCATCTTGTTACTTTGACAGGAACAAGATGAATTCAAAAACACAATAGATACTTGGAAGATTATATGAAATTACTGGATGAAAGTTCTCATGGAAAGGAAGATGAGACAGAGAGAGTCACGTGCTACAGATGTCATGAATCATGACACTATGCATACATGTGTCCAAGCAAAAAGACAGCAATGGAGTTTACCCTACAAGAAGATGATTTCATTTACATAAAAGGTGTATACTACCCAACACATATTACATCTTTTAATACATTCAGAACATTGAAAATTAGGACGTTGAAATGTATAAACTTTACTTCGGTTTGGCCATAGCTGTGAAGTTACCAAAGCACCCAGGAATGTCTCCTGAGATTTCATTCTTAGACAGATCAAGGAATCGAAGATTATAGAGCCAACATACTTGAGAGGGAAAACTTCCATAGAATCTATTGGATCGTGAAACAATAACATATAACTCTATAAGTTTTTCCCCTACCCATTCTGGGATGATGCCAGATAACTTATTTTCCCTGAGATCCAGAAACCTAAGACTTGTACAATTGCTTAGTGACATTGGTAGTTCACCAACTAAGGCATCCGTTCGCATATACAATGCCTCAAGGTGAGACAAGAATCCCAAAGAAGAAGGAATTCCCCCAGAAATATTGTTATCTGATAAATTCAGAACCACTAAACTTTTTTGGAACTTTAACCAACAATCACGCAGGCTCCCTGAAAATAAATTGTTAGAGAGTTCGAGAAAAGTTAAAGTTGCATCAATTTCACATAAGAAAGCAAGTGTGCCTGAAAACTTGTTTCCAGAGAGATTTAGAGCAGCCAGTTTGGAAGGCAATGACGGTACCCTACCAAAGAGATGATTATTACTCAAATCCATTCATGGGTATCGTTCAAAGACTGATGTCATGTTGGGTAGCATTAATTTATTTGAAGATAGGTTAAGATATTTTAATCCAAATGGTAGGTCCCAGAATTAACCACATCGGGATGTTATCAGATATTCCAGCACTGGAAATATCAATGTGAATGAATCCTGTTTGAGTTTTGATCCACGCCAGGAAAGTAGGTCCCAACTTGCAGGATTGAAAATTTATATTCCTTTATTCCACAAAAGGTGTAGATTGGCGGGAACACCCTGACCCCGGGTGCCTTTTGACATCAGTCATTGTCCACCCCACAAGGAATAGCTCCGGAAACTCTCCTGGCCTAGTGGGGCACCAACTGGAGTGAGCACGAGCCAAGACTCGAACCCCTGAGCTCTTATTCCATAAAGTCTCTCTAGTGTTCCCATAGTTTTAGCGGAGGTGGGTACCTATATGAAGCAAATGCCAAGGATGGGACTTGAACCTAGGTCAATTGATTCAAGTACAAGTGCTCCAACCATTGGACTAATGCTCCATTGGTATATATTCCTTAATTGGAAAGGGATTCTCGCAAGGGAGCTAAGTTCTAAAGCAAGATTATTGAAAGATAAGTCCAAATAGGTTAAATGGGTGAGATTTAAAAAGTGAACGTCAGATATTACACCCGTAAGGGAGTTGGATGAAACATCAAGATATTCAAGATTTGAAAGTTGACCCACACTATTTGGTAAATTTCCAGTTAACTGATTACTAGAGAGGTCTAAAAACAACATAGACAAAAACCCGTTAAAGTCACGAATGCTTCCGTTGAAAAAATTGTGACCAAGGGACAAGTTATTCAAGGAAGAGCATCCTGCTAAGCTGGGCACCACCCATTAAGAAAATTTTATGACAAATTCAACTGGACTAGGGATGAACAATTATCAAAAGTAGTGGAATAACACCTACTAATCGATTTCCTGATAGGTCTAAATATGTAAGAGAGGTCAATTCTCCCAAGAAAAATGGAATAGACCCTGTCAAAAAATTATGACTGAGATCAAGTCGAAGCAAGTTGGACAAACTTGCAAGATGACAAGGAATAGGACCACTTAGATTGGCACAAGAAATATCCAAATTTCGTAAGTTGCTAAGGGAAACCAAAAAGTTTGGTAAAGGATTGGATTTAAAGTCAGCTCCAATAAGATTAAGGTATTGTAACTGCTGCAATAGCGGTAATGAAGAACTAATTTTACCCGCCAAACCAACGAATGGAGAAAGATCAATTCTGATGACATGACCAGTAAGCTTGTCACAGAGGAAACCCTGCCATTTGCAACAATCCCTCTTTTTGCCTTCGCTACTCCAATCAACTAGACTGTTAAAACTGTATACCAAGTTTGCTTTAAAGAGATGTAAGGGTGTGTTTGGTAGAGAGAAATTTAAAGAAATGAAATGAAGCAGAGAATAGAAATTCAGATAATAGAAATCAGTAGAGAATTGTGATGAATTCTAGTGTTTGGTAACTACGAAGACTTGACCCGAGAAATAAGCAATAAATTATTTTTTTTATTATTTTTTTATTTTTTATTTTTTTAGATTTTTTTAAAATTTTGTGGGATGAGAAAAACACATTAAAAAACTGAAGAATCAAAAGAAACAATTTATATAGGAAATTACAAAAGCATATGCAAACTAGTTATGAATTGAGTAAGTATAACTACTTTTTGATCTGCACATCCAATAAGAATTCTTTTTACAGCTAGGAGAGAAGATCAAAACATTCAAAATCAAAAACTGGATAAACAAGAAAATATAGATGACAACCTGAAACAAGTAAATTAACTAGAATCTTGGAATTAGATAATCAAATTGCTTAAGAAAATATAGATGGCATACATGGAAAATGAGACCTTCATATTGAAACCAGATTCACGAGACAAATTAAACCATGAATAATTTATTAATGTGGATATAAAACTTCAACAAGATGATAAGAAGAATGAAAAAAAACCACAATCACAAATATTAGATGCACCCATAAAAATAAATGTATCTCCTTATTATTTCTCTTTTCTTATTTAGGATATGTGGCTACAATTTCAGATTTCTTTTCATTATTCTCATTTCAATAATTCTTCTCACTAGATCCATAATCTATCTCAAAAAACAAAAGAAGGAAAAAAGACACGTGACCATTTTTAGTAAGTTTATCCAAACACTCAACTTACAAGTCACTTTTTCCTGTAACTGACAATGGAATGGATCCTCTAAAAAGAAAAATAACAAAATAAGAAGAATGAGAAATATTTCCAGCCACACATTTCAAATGAAGAAGGAGAATTTCATGGAAGATGCATCTCTTTTTGTAGGTACATCTGAAATGTGTTATTGTGCTTATTTCTCATCCTTCTCATTTTAGTTTTATTTCTTATTTGATCCTTAGGGTGAGTTTGTTTTTCTAAAAAAAGCTCTTACCGCCTCTTATCACTTACCGGTCACACAAGGTAAGAGGCAAATGTTGTTTTTTCTTCCTTTCCAGTCAAACATGGTAAGAGGTTAATAAAATGTGGTGGTAAACTCTTATTGCCTCTTAACACTCTTATTGTCTCTTATTTAATGATTTATTATTGCATTAAATTTATAGAAATGTTATGTTTCATGTTTATACAAGTTATTTATTCATTGCATTGATATGATTTAATATATACTTAAAAAAAGACAATGAAAATCATTAAGCCAATTATAAAAAGGGAAAATTAGTCAAATAGACCGCGCACCCTGAGGCTTATCACTTTTCGGACCACGCTTTTTTGCGTTATGAAAATGGACCAGTTTCCAGCGATTTTCTTGGAGCCAACCATGGGGTGCCACGTGTCCGACAAAGATATGACAGAAGTACATATTTTGAGAGTATATGTCATGTATTGTTTTTTGGGCAACCATAATGTATTTTCAGGAAACTATATAATATTGGGCAACTTGTATTTATACACGAGGATAATATGGTCATTTTACACTGGTTGTATTATAAAACTAATAATAATAACTCAACACGTACTCACACAACATCACACGCACACACACACACAATCAAACATCTTCTTGTACGATTTTTAACACCTTCTACAATTAAACGTCTTCTTCTACGTCACGCACACACACTGACAAACCACATCTTATTCACAGAACCCTCTAATTAACCCCTAATTAATTTTACTATATAATTCCATTTGACAAAATTACAGTTGTAGAATTGTAAAATCGCAGTTCGTTCTACATTGAAGTTGGTGCCAGATATTAAACTATGTTTGTCAAAAATGAAAACCGCGAAAGGTTGTTCAGGCAAACAGTATTTGATCCATGGTTGGATATAAAGTCGTGCGAGAATGACTGCCTTCTGATGCATTATGTTTTGCAACACCATGTATATGTTTCAAACATCTCCTCTGATTCCCCTCCACTAACATTCCAAATTGGGGATCATTCGTTAAGGTTTGGCCGGAAAGAATTTTGTCCGATAACAGTTTCGATTTGGCAAAGTTTCAAAACCGATTAAACGATCTAGCGATTTTTCGATCGTATTTCCCGAAAAAAAGAGTAATGATATAACAAATGTACATGCAATTGATCTTTTGGAACTTGTTAATGAAGGAAAAAATGATGGGAAAAGGTGGTTATCTCTTTCTGATGAGGATACTGTTAGGGTGTGTCTGCTGGTAGCTGCAGACCCGGTGTTATTGGGAAAAGAAGACAGTAATTGCATCCATAAACACTTACTGACCTTGGTTGGCGATTTTGAAATCTGGAATGTATTTCCTTGGGGTGAATATATGTGGCATAAATTTTATCAAAGGACTGTCAATATTGTTCATATACACAGAAAATATCATTTGTTAAAATTGAAAAAGAACCCAATGTTCAGTGCCACATACAATCTATACGGGTTCGCTTGGGCTTTCAAGGTTAGAATTCTCAGTAGTTTGTACTAATGTATGAATGTCCAGCTTTGATAACATATTTCTTTACAAAAACAGGTTATTAAAAGCTTTTGATTCTATTTTGTTGTGCTATTACTTATTCATTTCAAAAGTACCTAAAATTAATGGTGTTGTTTGTATTGTTATGAAATGCTAGTGTTTTGTTCTGTTTACAAGTAATATAAAAGTTATCCGTAATTTAGATTACAAAAATGTTATAACACATTTTAGTTTTTGATTTATTTTTTAATTTGTAACCATAAAGGTATTGTTTCATCCTAAACAGGTGACCTTTACTTTTGTAAACCTTGAAACATTTTCAAAAACGATAGCTGCATAAGTACACATTTTAAAGATGATAGTTGTGGCTATTACAAATTTGGATTTTGGAGACTTATTCTAAAAGCTCACTTTGATGGGTGAAAGATAATAAGGTCATTCCACGGGGTCTTACTTGGTCAGGACTTTCAAAGTTTCGGAAAGCGGACTGTTGTAACCTTTTTGGACCGGTACACATCACACAGTCTTACAATGCTGGCCTCATTAACTTGTACCTGATTTTGTTCACAGTATATCAGTAATTGTAAATATTTTGGTTGTTAGGATACAACTCCCATTGCTGAACTTTCTGCAACACAAGCTGAAATGAAGCAACCGTGGTGTATTTCCACCGCCCAATTTATAGATGGTTTGCCTGTTCCAGAGACAGACGATGATGACAAGACTGTAGAGCATTCGAATGAATTCGCAGACGATTTCAATTTACACTTGTGCATAGATGATTTCAATAAATGTTGCACAAACGAGAACTACTCATTCGACATGGGGTCTATTTCGTGAGTTAGTGGATTTGAATAAAAAAAAGTTTTGATGATAGAAAACGGCATTCATTCGGTCGAAAACACACCGTTTTTACTTGATGTATTTAGGACTGTGAAAAGCGTGACTTTCAAAGTACAAAGAACTATTGGGTCTTAATAATGATGCTGCTGTTGATCCTGATCAATCTAAAAGTTGTGCCACCACAAACGACTCTGACGTTACTCCCGATGATCCGAAGGTTTGTTAGGATTTGGAAAATCCAGTAGTTAAAGTGTCGGTCACCTCAAGTATATGTAATCGTTAGAAAGCTCGTAGTCGGAGTTATTTAATGTTAAGTAGTATTTAGTTTAGTAACACCGTGGAGGACGGACGGGTCTTTACCCACTGTATGCATGATCCACAGCCCGTCAGGTGGCGTTTTATGTAAGAACTATAAATACTCTCTACCTCCCAAGGTAGAGAGTTGGAGCTCATAATAAGATTTTTCTTTCTCTCACTAAAGTTCCCAACTCTCTTTCATTTCTCTCTCTAGAACTTTCTCTCTCTAAACATATTACACGCCCCATAGTGATTATGATTTAGTGTGTTTGTGAAATCCTATATGTTACAATTGGTATCAAGAGCCATGGTTTGATCACTCATCTTTCATGCTCTTTGTTTTGGTGGATTTCATAAGGTTTTTGGGGTATTAAGTGTTCAGAAGAGTTGGATTCATTTGGACAAATTCTAGTGTTAAAGTTTGAATTTTGCTTGTATTTTTGTGTTTAGGATCATCATATGTGTTTATGTTTTGAATTGGAAGGTTTAAATCATTGTGGTTTGGTTGTTTTTGATTGATAAAGTTGGTATTTTTGAACTTTGTACAAAGCGAGTTGTGTCTCGGATATTTTGTTCTTCAAAGCGAGTTGCTTTGTTACTGGATGCGAGTTGTTATATGCGACTTGGCCATTTAGCGAGTTAAGATTTTAAGCGACTTGGTGGTTAAGCGAGTTGTGTCTGTTTGCGACTTGCTATTAAGCGAGTTGATTCCTAAAGCGACTTGCTTCTTTAAGCGAGTTGATTGTGTTGCGAGTTGATACTGAAGCGAGTTGGCTATTTAGCGACTTGTTGCATCAAGCGAGTTGATTGTGTTACGAGTTGATATTAATGCGACTTGGCTATTTAGCTAGTTGATTCCTTAAGCGACTTGCTCCTTTGAGCGAGTTGGTTGTTTTGCGAGTTGATTACTAAGCGAGTTGAGTGTTTAGCTACTTGTCAATTTAGACTTGTCACTTCTTCGTGTTACATTCTTACGGTTGTTCTTTTGTGTTGGGATATGAAAGTGCTGAAGATATGAAAGTACTGAAGATATGAAAGTACTGTAAGTGCAATCTGGAAAAAGTCAAATAGTCAAAGTACTGCTAAAGATAAAGTCAAAGTACTGCAAGAACAAAGAACTGTTATACTCGTTTATAGAAAGTATTGTAACTCTAGAATATTCTATATTAGATTACTTGTCGTACAAGGATACAATTTGTAAACCGACTAGGATATCCTTGAGCCTATAAAAGGACTCCTAGATTGGTATTAGAGGTATGAAGTCTATGAGTTTATGAGTTTTAGAGTTTACGAATTCACAAGTTGTTTAGAGTTTTAGAGAGAAGTTCGATAATCTTAGAGTTGTTTAGTGTATCTGCATAATAAGCAGATTTAGAGTAATTAATAAAAGTTATTCTTCTTAGCTTTGTTAAGTAAATTCCGCGTACTTGATAAAGAATTGCTCAGTGTTTCTTTGTTAATAACTTAGGATTTATCCGAGGTTGTTAAACCTTAACAAGCTAGTTAAGTTAGTTTGATTAAAGTATATCGATCCAACATTTTGGTTTAGTAAAATTCCGTGAAAGAATCTGTTAGCCTTAATAGTTTATATTAGAAGTGATGGTCATTCACGTTTAGGAACTTTGTAAAGTGTGTTTGATATCGTGATAGAATAGTCAACGGGCTCGTGGATTGGGCTAAGCTAATTGGTTAATCTTTAGGGTATGTTAGCCGTTTATAAGCTTAAGTATCCCAAGCCCAATCCAAGTCCAAACCGAGCCCATGGAAAGCCTTTTAGGGCATCAAGTCCCTTGTACTATAAATACCCCTCAAATGGTCATTTGAGGGGTGTGCTTGAAAGTGTGTGTGTGTGTGTTTTCTTTGGAGCAATACAACTTATTGTGTTTATCTTTATCCTCTCACATACACGAATTCATATTCAAGTCACCAAGTTCTTCATCTTTTCTTTCCTATTCTACGCATACTGTTTCTGTTCGTGGTTATACTTGTGTTTGGTTTGCTTGGTAAAGTGATAAGGTTGATATATCTTAGGTCCTAACAGTAATTAATTTCTCGGTTTAATCAAAGAATTGTAAAATCCCGTAAAACTTGTAATCATGGCAAACATCGTTCCTACTATTGTTTCTTCCGTAGCTGAGGACGTTCAAGCAGCAGGGTCAGATACTCGTCCACCTATGCTTGACAGAACTGATTATGATTCATGGGCACAACAAATCCGAATGTACCGTTGGGAAAAGAAAACGGAGACAACATTCTCAAGTCAATCGATGAAGGACCTTATCAAGTTGAGACTACAAGAGACTTAATTGATACAGCTGCAGATGGAACTATGATCTATGGATTAGACAGACCAAAGATGTATGATGAACTTAATGATAAGGAGAAAAAGAGATTCGATGTCGATATCGTGGCTTCTAACATCATACTTCAAGGTCTTCCAAAGATATCTACAAGTCGATCAATCACAACACCAAGCCAAGGCGTGGGATAATGTCAAGATGCTTCTTTCGTTCGAATTAACTATGGAAGACAGAGAATCACAACTCTATGATGAATTTGAGCACTTCAAGATGAAACCAGATGAGAGTGTCTATGAGTATTACGTGAGATTCCACAAGCTTGTTAATGACATGAGAAACATCAGAATGACTATGCCAAACATTCAATTGAACTCAAAGTTTGTGAACAACATGAATCCCGAATGGCACAAGTTTGTCACCTCTGTGAAGCTAACCAAAGGATTGAAGAATACAAACTATGAGCAACTCTATGCCTTCCTTCTTCGGAATGAGAGACATGCCATGTTTGAAAAGAGGATTCTTGAACAATTCAAAACAAATCCAGGAGAGACAAGCTCATCAAATGATTCAACTGCCTTCTACTTAAACATTGGGATTACCACTAAAGCATCTCAAGTTATACCCATGGGTAATGGTAATCACAAACTCATTCCCGATCCACGGTTCAAACACGCTGATGTTGATGCAACCGTAGGACACTTCATTAATCAACTAGCTCTCATGGTTAAACAAAACTTGACCCTTAGTCCACACACCAACATTATTCACACTAACAATGAGATCAGAACTGCATCCAATCTTCACAATCATGCTCTTATCATAGATGGAAAAATTATGGTGCAACCAGTGCAAGGTAAACGATATGAACAAGGGATGGTTGGATCAGGTTATGGTAATACTAGAGTAGGCGGAGGTCATATGGCAAATCAGAACAGGGGAAGGAATGGAAATCAGGGACAAGTAAAGCCGATCAAGTGTTACAACTGTGGAGGTAAGGGACACATTGCAAGGAACTGCACATCGCCAAAACGCCCTCGAATGCGAGTACTTCAGTGGATAAGATGTTGCTTGTTCAAGCTCGTGATAATGGTGCGCTTTGGATGAAGAAGAGTTGATGTTTCTCGAAGGGAATGCTAAGACATATGATGCGGATGTGGATGAGCATCAATTCAGAGATAGGCCACAATCATCGAATGCCTTTCAAGTCGATTGTGATGCATACGACTCGATGTTGATGATGAACCTCGCGACAAACCATTTTCATGGCTAGAATTTCTCCAATGGTCTCTCCTAAAGTCTCTTCATCACCACAAGCTGATCCATCCAAAGACAAACTCATTTCTGAGGTATTAAAACTATACGATGATGCAGATGTGCAAAAGATGCATGACAAAGTACAATCAATCAAACTATTGAGTCGATATTGAAAATGTGGGTAATATCAATGTTGTCCCATATGATCAATATGTGAAACAAAGTGAAAGTGAGGTAGTACCAAGTGATGCATCTTCTGCAGTCAACGATGACTATGTTTTTGATGAATACACTGCATGTGCCATTGATGATTCTGCTATCTCTGAACTTAATGCCTATAAAGAACGAGTTGCCATTTATAAACAACGTGCTAAGTTTGAGTTAACTACTTGTGAGCAGGAGATGGATGACCAAATGCGCATGCTATTAGAAAAAGTAATTTTAGAGAAGAAGTATTAAAACAAGAGTTAAACTCCTTACAAGAAAAGCTTTTAAAACTGCTAAGCAAAAACACGAACTTCAAGAAAATGTTAAAATGCTTAAGCAAGAATTCAATGCTAAGGAATCAAAACTTTTGAATGAGTTTTCCAATCTAAAACCTTTGAAAAACAAGCTTGAAAATAAGTTGTACGTACAAGGGAATACCATTCAGCTCACTTGATTACTAAGCATAGAGTTTTAAGCGATAAGCATAGCATTCCCTTTGTTAAGGAACCAAATCCAGAGGTCATTAAAAGGGCTAGAACTGCTCATAAGGTAATTTATGATGGTAATGAAATCCTTAAGCCTAGACAGAAACCTAGTTACGCTGAGTGCACTGAGGAAGATAAGAAATCGATGAGGTCACTAGGGAGAAAATGAATAAAAACTCAACAACCCTATATGTAAAGAGAAAAACATAACCAACAAACCTCATGATTATACTAAGGAAAATTGGATCTCCCTTAATATGTTTAAGCCTCAAACTCATTAACCCCGAACAATTTTTGGAAGAAAGATATGGAAAAGCAAAAAGCAGAGAACCTTGTTGTAACTAACCCTCCCTTAGGAAAATGCCTCGCAGACCGTGTATCCTCCAAATACACCAATGCATTTAGTTCCTAGGACTATTTCCACTAAGAACAAGACCTTAATCAGTCAATATGTTATTTTTCAACTATTTGTCAATTTTGAGAAAACTTGTAAGAAGAGGATCACACCCACCGGGATAAGAAGGGGAAAGGGTTTTGAGCAAACTAAAGAATGCTATTTAACCGAGGTCATGCCTTTCTTTAAACAACTAAAAGATCATTTTGAGAGTCTTAAAAAGGGTATTGATTCTGACATTAAAGGAATGGAAAAGGAATTTGATGCAATGATAGTTGAGGTTAGTGACTATGAGCCAGCATTAAAATATAATGAGATTGAGAGGAAGAACTTGCATACCTTGAATGAGAATCTTATTTCGGAATGTATTGCTCAAGATGTGTTTTACATTGCTACGAATTGCTCCATTAATGCTTCTCAATTTCATGAATTATCTCTGTTGAAAGTCTCCCATGATAGTGTCATTGAGCTTGAAAAGATTAATTCGAAACTTAATGAGAAAATTGATCGGGATGATCACGATAATTTGGTAAATCATCTTTCTAAACTAGAAGTTGAACATTTTGATTTGCAATTAAAATATCAACATCTAAAAGAAAATGTTAAAACCTCAAATATCAAGACATCCTTGGATGTTCCGAATTTGATGCGCTTTTGAAATTAGCAAACGTGATGAACAGATTCGAGCTCATTGTAACACGATCAGAAAGTTGAAAGCCCAAATCTCTCAATTAAAGGGTGAAAAGAACAATGTGACTGGATCCCAAATGCCTCCTCCTTTAGACTCTCAGTACTCTCAAACTTTTCATCTTCAAAACTTAGTTAATGCCTTGCAAAAGGAAAACGAGAGTTTTCTAGAAGAAAATGAAAAAGTTAAACAACACTTTAAAGAGTTATATGATTCAATGAAAGTCACTCGTGACAAAAACAACGATAAAATAACGTCTTTACAAAAGGAAATTGAGAATCGAGAAGTCGAAAATGGGAAACCGCCACTTGTTTTTAATAAGAATGTTGCATCAAAGTCATCCTCGACCGCAAATACACCTCAGGATCAAGTAAATACATTCCTCCTTATCTTAGGAATAATGAACCTGCGTTTCATGACTACTGTGCTCACCTTAAGGATAGTCTAGAATGTCTCCGTGAGATTGTTGAAGAGGATTTCATTAATAAACCTCTTGATAGAGAAATTAGGTTTGCTTGCCTTCAGGACAAACGATCTCAAGAGCTGCTAGAATGTGTAATTGCAACATGTCCTAAATCCTTAGGTGCAAAAGGCAAAGCGGTGATGCCTTGTTCTATGCCTAGTGCCAAGCATACAAACCATTCTATGCCCAGTTCCAAGAAAATGAACACCAATGTGCCTTCTATTAGTACGCACCTTGCACATCTAGTTCAGAATGCAAAAGAAAATCAACCAACTAATGTTCCCATAATTCCCTCTACAGAGTAATCATGACATTAAAGCAAGGTGTCAAAGCCTCCGTGCAATACCAAGCAAGATAGAACCTCGCAAGCTAAGAATGTACATTGGAAGAAAGTAGAAGACCAACCTAGGAACTTTAAGTTTGAGTTGAATAAAATGAATCGTGTTGATTCTAGTATTAGCCATGGCATCAGTAATTAATTCAATTCTGATACTATGTGCAAACCATGTAATGATGTCTGCTTGAATTCTGTTGCTAATCATGATTATGGTGTGAATGGTTTGTCTAATGTCGTTAAATGCCCGCTTAAGATTGTTAATGCAAAAAATCATGCAAAGAAGGCTAAAAGGCAAAAGCTTAAGAAAGTTAGAAAATAGTGGAAACCCACAGGAAGAACATTTTGTAAGATAGGTTATCAATGGATACCTTTTGGCCATAAGGTCAATAAGTTTTGCCCTCAAACTGCTAAGACAATGCCCACTAGAAAATGGATGCCTACTGGTAGAACTATTCCCTTAAGAAGTGAACATACTTTGAATAGGTCAAATAAAGACACCAAAGACATCGCATTTATTCCTAATGATTCCATTGCTTCTACTTCTGATATGGATGTTTCTATTTTTGATGTGAGTGTTCCAATCACTGTTACTAACCAAGTGGAACCCATTCTTGCATGGGGATCCCAATTATCCAGCTTATCCATTCTTGTCTCAGGTTCAACCGCAGATCGCTCAAATCGCTCGTGGTACTTGGACTCAGTCGCTCCAAGCATATGACCGGAGACCGTCATGCTCATGAACTTCGTGAGCAAATTCATCGGATCTTAGATTCGGAATGATCATTTCGGTGCTATTATGGGTTATAGAGATTATGTTGTTGGTGATAGTGTTATCTTCGTGGTATATTACGTAGAAGGTCTTGGTCATAACTTATTCTCTCGTTGGACAATTCGTGATTCTAATCTAGAACTGGCCTTCAGAAAACATACTTGTTTCGTTAGAGAACTTGATGGTAAGGAACTCTTAAGAGGAACACGTGGTTCTAATCTATACACCATCTCTATCGAAGATATGATGAAGTCTTCTCCAATTTGTTTGTTGTCAAAGGCTTCAAAACCCAAGTCATGGTTATGGCATCGTCGTCTCAATCACTTGAACTTCGGCACCATCAATGATCTCTCGTAAAGGACTTAGTTGTAGGTTACCTAGACTAAGGTATGAAAAGGATCATCTTTGTTCAAAGATGCCAATTGGGAAAAGTAAGAAGTATGCCCACAAACCTAAACCTACAAACTCGCTGAAGTTCTTCATACTAATCACATGGACTTATGTGGACCCATGAGAGTGCAGAATATCTTTGGGAAGAAATACGTGTTAGTTGTGGTTGATGATTACTCTCGATTCACCGGGGTTAAGTTCCTAAGGACAAAGGATAAAACTCCGCATTTCATCATCAAACTTATCAAACCGCCGCAGTTCGACTTAACAAAACCGCTAATCATCCGAACAGACAATGGAACCGAGTTTGTTAATAAACAACTTAGTGAGTTTTATGAAAGTGTTGGAATCAGTCATCAAAGAAGTGTTCCACGAACTCCTCAACAGAACAATGTAGTTGAAAGACGAAATCGAACTCTTGTGGAAGCCGCAAGAACAATGCTGATTTACTCAAAGGTTCCAATGTTTCTATGGGATGAAGCCATTGCCACTGCATGCTACACTCAAAATCGGTCCCTAATTCACAATGCTCATGGAAAAACTCCATATGAACTTGTCCACAATAGAAAACCTAATCTCTCATTCCTTCGTGTGTTTGGTGCATTGTGTTACCCAACTAATGATGGTCAAGACTTAGGTAAACTAAGAGCAAAGGCAGATATTGGAGTCTTTGTTGGTTATGCACCAAACAAGAAAGGTTACCGAATCTACAACAAGAGAACCCAAATTATCATGGAAACAATTCACATTACGCTCGATGAGTGACCGGTCAAATGGCTCGGACAATCCAGCTCTGACCCGACTTCAAAACAGTCCCATTGGTTCATCTCTTGTATCAAACTCATTTCCAAAGAACTCCATATGTACCTCCATCCAAGATGATTTAAAGAAATTGTTTGATCCTATGTTTAATGAACACTATGAACCTAATGCGATGAAATGTCAATTCCATCAACGAGGTGCTCCTATCCCCGTGAATGAAGTCAACCCTTCGTCTCAATATCATTAAGTCAAGGCCTTTGCCGATCACTTGTCTCATCAACAAATCATCAATCATCAAATGTACATCATGGAATTGTTTCCGCATCAATGTTGAAGTTAATCCCTTTGCTACTCCCGAAGATGCTCCATTTGAAAATATATTTGCTCCTCAATCATCATCGAACCTTCTTCATCGAGATATCGACTCGCTACTTCTTCCACAACAACAACCTCATGAACACCTTAGAAAATGGACACATGATCACCCATTGGACAACATCATTGGAAACCCTCTCCCAAGATCCACATGGAAACAAATTGCAACCGATGCCTTATGGTGCTTCTTCAACTCCGTACTCTCTAAGGTCGAACCAAAAGACATTAAAACTACCATGAATGAAGACTGCTGGTTCAATGCCATGCAAGAAGAAATTCATGAGTTTGATCGACTTGATGTATGGGAATTAGTACCCGCTCTAGATTGTGCTATGATCATTGCTCTAAAATGGATCTTCAAAGTGAAACTTGATGAGCATGGTGATGTCTTAAAGAACAAGGCTCGATTGGTTGCCAAAGGATACCGCCAAGAAGAGGGTATTGACTTTGAAGAATCATTTGCTCCTTTGCTCGTATAGAAGCTATCGTAATCTTCTTGGCTAATGCGCTAGTAAGAACATGGTCGATATCGATGGATGTGAAAACAGCCTTTCTTAATGGTGATTTGAAAGAGGTGGTTTACGCCGCAGAGGGTTTTGTGAATCCGATCATCCTACTTATGTCTATCGCTGAAAATGCCCTTTACGGTTTGTAGCAAGCTCCTAGAGCATGGTATGATACGCTGTCAAAGTTTCTTCTATCTTCGGATTAATCAAAGGAGCATTGATCCGACATTGTTCACCCGTAAGTCGTGCAAACATTTAATTTACGTTCAAATTTATGTTGATGATATTATCTTTGCCTCGACTGAACCCAATGAATGTGATCATTTTTCAAATGAAATGGGTTCCAAATTTCAAATGTCAATGATGGGACAAATGTCATTTTTCTTGGGATTACAAATTTCACAAAGTCCCGGAGGCATTTTTATAAATCAATCTAAATATGCAAATGAGATCTTAAAGAAATTTGGATTTGTATCATATGACACCGTTGACACTCCCATGATTGAACGCATAATTGGATGAGGACCACTCAGGGATCATGGTAGATCAAACGAAATATCGTAGCATGATTGGATCCCGGATGTACCTCACAGCTAGCGCACTGCATAATTTGTTCGCCGTGGTGCATGTGTGCTAGATCTCAGGCTAAGCCTACTAAAAAGAACCTTGAAGCGGTTAAACGGGTCTTTCGGTATCTCCAAGGAACCATCAATATGGGACTATGGTACCGAAGGACACCGGTATGTCACTAACAATATGCAGATGCCGATCATGCGGATGTCAAGATACACGCCGTACATCGAGGTGCTCATTTTTTGGGTGATAAGCTTGTGAGCTGGTCTTCAAAGAAGCAAATGAGTACTTCTATTTCTCTACGAGAGGTGAATACATAGCCATGTCATCTTGTTGTGCTCAAATCCTTTGGATGAGATCCCAATTATCCGACTATGGCTTTGAATTCAACAAAATCCCTCAGATCGTGATAATAAAAGTGATATTGCTCTCTCATGCAACAATGTGCAACACTCAAGAGCTAAGCACATTGACATCCCACATCATTTCATCGGGAGCAAGTGGAAAACAAGGTGGTGGAACTCTATTTTGTGAAGTCTCAATACCGCTAGCGTACATCTTCACCAAAGCTCTTTCGAGAGAACGCTTTGAGTTTATTCTTCCTCGACTTGGCTTGAAAAGCCTTCAACCAGAAACACTCAAACGCCTTCATGAGGAAGACGAGGAGTAAAGGTCTTTTCTTCATCTATATTTTGTATATATTTATTCTAAAAACCAAATACAAAAATATAAAACCAAGAAAAAGTAAATAGAAAAATATAAAACTTTCAAAAAATCCATAAAAATCTGAAAAATCTCGAAAATTCTCAAAAATTATTACCCTTTCGTCTTTTTCTTTCTTGATTCGATATATATCTACGGTCTTTGTGCTGTCTGTCAAAGAGTGACCCGGGACTTTAGAAGTTGCTCGAATGCTTAAAAAAAATTAAAAAATTAAAAAATTAAAAAATTATTTTTGGGAGAAAGTAAAACAATGGTTTACTGTTATTTCAGGCAGTAACCCGCTTCTCAAAGAAAGAACAGAGCCATGCTTTATCTCATGTTTCAAACCTAATGCTCTGATTTTAAAAACAACTGTTTATCATCAACAAGACAAATGTATAATTTCAAATATTTTTCCTTCTAAAGATTCCTCTGAAAGATATTTGTAATCTTATGAAAACTCAATTGTTTTTGAAAACACTTCGGACTCTATTTTTGAAAATCAAAAGAACTTATCAAGTGTCAAAATCTCAATTCATCAATCAACGACTTTCGTCATTGATTGAGGGGGAGAATGATTTTTAATTAAAAAGTGTTCTTTTCAAACAATTTGCACTTAAATGAGTAAGGTCTACTCTAAATGTTTTATAAAGTGTTACACAATTGGTTCCGCATCTTGGTTATTATTATGTATTCAAAAGATAATTATGCATGTTTAATCAATGGAGTTTAAAGTCTCAAAATCCAATCCTTATCGCTAAAAACACTTTCATAATCAAGTAACAATTCTCCTCAAAAGCTTTCAAAATCAATTTAATCTACAGAGATCACAAATCTCAAATGATTTGATAATTGTGATCGGGGGAGAATTTATGATTTAAATTGGATTTAAACTGATAATTCGTTAACTGGTTTCATAAGTGTTTAGCATGTTTGCCTCCCCGCAAGTGACAAAAGATTTCAAATTTTCCATGCACATGTTGAGGGGGAGCATCTATTTTAAACCTCAAATTATTGAAACGGATCAATTGTCTCTAAGTGTTCCTAATATGTGCAAAACTCTTTCAAAATTCGAGGCACATATTGAGGGGAGCAAACTTGTGAAAACCTCATCCTTCCTCAAAATGTTTTATCTACTCAAATTGATTGGGAAGTGATGATGATCATTTTAGAAAATGTTAATCAAAAGATTGGACATTTCATTCTTAATCTAACGATTTCAAAGATCTCTTGCCTCCATGTGCTAAACAAATTCTAAATTCTTATGCATATGTTGAGGGGGAGCATTTCTAAAATATCAAAACAATTAAGATACAAAATACTTTGATTCTATATCACAAGTATCTTGATTGATTTTCAAATGGTTTTCAATTGGTTTCAAGGCGGAAGAACTACACCAAAAGACCGACTGTCACACCCCCAAATTACGTGTTTTGCAGCGGAATGGAATACCTTGGGGAGGACTGTCATAGCATCAAAGTTACAGTTATATCGAACGACCTAAAGTGTCGCTTTAGAAAATACATCGTGTGATTAAGTAAAATAATCAGAGTTTACAAAATGTAGGTCCCAAATGAAAATCAATGTATGCGGTAATAGGTTTGATACAAGCCAAACGATGTTTTTAAAGTGTATAAATCCCACATGAGACGCGTCGTCACCACGACTCTATGATATGTCCATATGCATGCCATGAAGTGAATGCCTTAGATACCGGAGATAAAACATGCTAAAAAGTGTCAACACAAAGGTTGGTGAGTTCATAGAGTTTGTTAACAAGTAAAGCCTTAAAAGAGCGCTCATGTAACAAAGGCAAGTTTTGGTCATATATAATAGTTCAAAGCAAAGGCATCAGAATCCACTCGGGATCCAAGTCCCCATACAAAACTTGCAACCTGTGTGTTTACAACCCACTGCTAAAAATAGTATGTCAATCATGTATGCATGCATCATAGTAGTTAAAAGTATAAATGTCACCATTAGGGTCTTCCAACAACTCGTGTTGATGTTCCTCCAACGCCACGTTCAGTATCCATAAAATGGCCTTCCAACATATAAATGCTAGGATGTTTGTAAATTAATAGCCTTCCAACAACTTAATTTGGAGCCACTAATTCTTGTATGTTTGTAAATTAATAGCCTTCCAACAACTTAATTTGGAGCCACTAATTCTTGTATGTTTGTAAATTAATAGCCTTCCAACAACTTAATTTGGAGCCACTAATTCTTGTATGTTTGTAAATTAATAGCCTTCCAACAACTTAATTTGGAGCCACTAATTCTTGTATGTTTGTTCCAAATATGCATATGAAATCAAGTATAACCCAATCAAGTATATAACGAATCAAGTGTAACGTATACGTAATGTTGCTTGACAAAAGAGTTTAAATGTTTGGATGAATAAGCATATATCTCACCTCAAATAGTTTATAGGAATTTAAATGAGTAAAAGCGGGTATGAACTCACAAGAATATGTAAGAGTTTAACGTACTTGTGAAAGTAAAGTAAAATAGTTTGAGCATGTATCTCCCCCAAAATTAATTGAAAATGTATGAAAGTAGGGGCTATGAAACTCACCAGTAGCAATGATAATGATGATGTAATGGCAAAAGTGGATACACTGAAATGTAGCGTGATACTTTAACCTTGACCTATTGTGAATGATATGATACGTAATGAGTTATGATGTAATGTTATGCATGCATTTCATATGTTATTTATACCATTTGTGAGTTTTGAAAATAATACATATTGTCGAAAAATACTCTTTTGACGTCTTGACCATTCTTAAATTACTTTACAAGTATTTACGCCAAAATGTCATCCTACAATAGTTTCTTAATGATTTATTGTGAAATTTTAACTTTTCGCCGTAAAATAATGTCGTTGGAAATTTCATGAAAGTGACTAAAATGGCCTCGAAAAGTTAGTCGTAAAATGGTGTAATGCGCGAACGTTAGGAAACGAACTCAACGGTTTTGGAAAACTTGTATCAAA
Source organism: Chrysanthemum makinoi (assembly GCA_910596185.1). Lineage (NCBI taxonomy): Eukaryota > Viridiplantae > Streptophyta > Magnoliopsida > Asterales > Asteraceae > Chrysanthemum > Chrysanthemum makinoi. The sequence continues at coordinate 180,902,881 of OU343218.1, read as the reverse complement.
ATTTCAAAGTTTTAGTACATAAGTTTTCGTCATAGAGGTCTCGAACATAAAGATAATAGAGGTTAAATATGGTGATTTTGTCTAAATGTGGTTTAAAAAGTGAGTTTCGGCAAAGTTTAAGCAACCGTAAATAATTTATTACAACTCCGCTTTACAAACGGTTGGTCGTTTTGGAAAGTATGCTTGGTGATCTCGATTTTATTAGAAGACATCTCGTTACAAAACGTTCTACGTCATAGTTAAAAACAGCCTTCAACATGGTCGTTTTGGTTACCGTAACACTTGTCTCGTAAAAATAATATAGTTTTTCTAAAATAATAGTTACGGCAATTTTATGAAAACGTGTATATTTTAGTCGTTACAAACCGTTTTCTACGATTATATGTCCTTAGCTTCGTATCAAAGTATACTAATATAGTTTTGATAAGTCGAAATAATTTATAAAGCTTAGGACTCGTTTTTGACTCGTACAAAATAAAAATAGGTTGCTGAAATTACAGAAAATATATATTTCGTCGTCAAACTTGAAAATTTCATAACTTCTTCGTTATAACTCCGTTTTAACTGCCTTCAAGCGCCACGGATTCGTTTTCAAGTATATTTTCTAAATATCTAGGCCAAAAATTCGTGCCTACTGTCGGATTTTCCAGAAATTCAAAACAAGATCAGAACACTTTTATTACTTGTCGAAAATAGTTTTTCTCGTACTAAACCTATTCCAATCCCTTCAAATCAACTCCAAAGCTATACTAATCCTACCATACACCTTCTTAGGGTGTCATGGGTTCCTAAACATCATCAAGACCAATATATACCAAGGGAATAATTATAGGATGACCTTTATATATATATAACTCTAAAAATCATGTAAAAATGGTATAAATCAACATAAGTCTTGCATGTTTGCTCCAAAAATGAAGAGATAAATATGAAATGAAAGTAAAAGAGGTAAAATGAAGAAAATATGCTTACAAGCTAAAATGATGAGGTGCAAAGAACAAAGGTTAGCCTAAACACTCTAGGTTTTTATTTCAAAACCTTATTAAGAGTATTATCTAGATTGTTATTACTTGAACTTGAGAAAAATTTTGTGATCCCTTGTAGCTCTTGATGTAGAACCGGTTATGAAGAGAGGAAACAAGAGAGAAAATGTTTTACTTGACTTGGTGAATTATTGGATGAATGAAGTGCATGAATGAGTTGGAGTATATATTTAGATATGTAAGTAAAATTTTCAACCAATACTATTAATGCCAACGGTTTTGGGGACTTTTGTCAACAAAAATCTTTTTTTTTTCATATATATTGTGTAAAGTTGTTAAAAATGTAAGTAAATGTATAGTTAAGTAAAATTGTTGTACTTGTACATAGTTGTGAAGTTAGAGTAGTATGGACTAAAAATAAGTTTTAATGGATCAAAGTCAAGTATATTGTAGTTATAAAAATTGTACAAATACATTTCTTGTAAAATTTGAGTGATAAAATAATTATCGTAGCTTTTAAGAAAAGTGTCGTAATAATATATATTTAACGATTTATGTACAAAATAAATTTAAAACACTGGGTAAACTCAAAATATAGTTTTTAGAAACTAAATGTAAGTATAAAAATATATCGGGATCAATTTTAGAAATAACGGATTAAATGTTCAAAATAATAACTCACGCGATAACGTTTATTTAATATAAAATTTACGCTTAAGGTGAAATGTAAAATCATGAATGAACTATCATGATGCAAATGATACTAATGAAATGTAGACTAAACTTAGTCCATATGAGATGTCCGTGATGATATGATCATGAATTCGCCGCTAAACCATTAAGGTTACGCTGATTTGGGAACACGCAAAACCTAGTTTACTTATAAAATGATGAAATAGTGAACCGTGAATTGTTTTGAGAAATGACCAAAAATTGAGAATTGTGACATTCTTCCCATATCCGGAATCACGACCTCGTGATTCGATTAACGATACTATGGCCCAAAACGCGACAAGGGTTCTAAAAGTTTATGCTTGTGTATGGTCTATATGATTATGTCAATGCTCATGCATATGAGTTACCCGTCCAACAAGGTATGTTCCCGTGCTAACGTGAGCAATTCCCGTCCTAAATACACGCTTTCTTATGATTAGGCTCGATGAGACAAGCTTTCCCATTCTCAAGCAAAATTTTTAAAAGACTTTTTGGTAACCGATTTTTACTTAATCCCACAACTCATCAAACAAGAACCTGCCATACGATTAGGCTAAATCGGTTTAGGTAACGACTTGTTTCTAGCTCCATCTTTGCAACTCATCAAACAAGAACTGCCGCCGGATCAAACCGGAAACAAGTGGTTTGAAGAAAATCTTTTGAAAATTTGGCTTGATTACGGAATTACTTACACATATGAGACTACTACTCCCTTCATTGCATGATTCTTCCTGAATTAGACATATGTGATCGAGCTATGTATAATTTAGAAGTAACTATGCAATGCTTGGACTAATCGACTCATATGATGTTTGGTGTTGAGTCATAAGTCCGCATGTATAAAGAATGTGCACTTATAATGATATGATGAGATGCTATGATGATGTGGTTATAGTCTAGGGTCAATGATGCAACCTAGTTCTCTATAACCGGCGCTGATACCAATCTGTCACACCCCAAATTACGTGTTTTGCAGCGAAATGGAATACCTTGGGGAGGACTGTCATAGCATCAAAGTTACAGTTATATCGAACGACCTAAAGTGTCGCTTAGAAAATACATCGTTTGATTAAGTAAAATAATCAGAGTTTACAAAATGTAGGTCCCAAATGAAAATCAATGTATGCGGTAATAGGTTTGATACAAGCCAAACGATGTTTTTAAAGTGTATAAATCCCACGTGACGCTGCCGTCACCACTCTATGATATGTCCACATGCATGCCATGAAGTGAATGCCTTAGATACATGAGATAAAACATGCTAAAAGTGTCAACACAAAGGTTGGTGAGTTCATAGAGTTTGGTTAACAAGTAAAGCCTTAAAAGAGCCGCTCATGTAACAAAGGCAAGTTTTGGTCATATATAATAGTTCGCAAAGCAAAGGCATCAGAATCCACTCGCTCCAAGTCCGCCCATACAAAACTTGCAACCTGTGTGTTTACAACCCACCGCTAAAAATAGTATGTCAATCATGTATGCATGTATCATAGTAGTTAAAAGTATAAATGTCACCACAAGGGTCTTCCAACAACTCGTGTTGGGATGTTCCTCCAACGCCACGCTTTTGTATCCATAAAATGGCCTTCCAACATATAAATATTGGGATGTTTGTAAATTAATAGCCTTCCAACAACTTAATTTGGAGCCACTAATTCTTGTATGTTTGTAAATTAATAGCCTTCCAACAACCTAATTTGGAGCCACTAATTCTTGTATGTTTGTAAATTAATAGCCTTCCAACAACTTAATTTGGAGCCACTAATTCTTGTGTGTTTGTAAATTAATAGCCTTCCAACAACTTAATTTGGAGCCACTAATTCTTGTATGTTTGTTCCAAATATGCATATGAAATCAAGTATAACCCAATCAAGTATATAACGAATCAAGTGTAACGTATACGTAATGTTGCTTGACAAAAGAGTTTAAATGTTTGGATGAATAAGCATATATCTCACCTCAAATAGTTTATAGGAATTTAAATGAGTAAAAGCGGGGTATGAACTCACAGTAGTATGTAAGAGTTTAAAGTACTTGTGAAAGTAAAGTAAAATAGTTTGAGCATGTATCTCCCCCAAAATTAATTGAAAATGTATGAAAGTAGGGCTATGAAACTCACCAGAAGCAATGATAATGATGATGTAATGGCAAAAGTGGATACACCTAAATGTAGCGTGATACTTTAACCTTGACCTATTGTGAATGATATGATATGTAATGAGTTATGATGTAATGTTATGCATGCATTTCATATGTTATTTATACCATTTGTGAGTTTTGAAAATAATACTTATCGTCGAAAAAATACTCTTTTGACGCCTTGACCATTCTTAAATTACTTTACAAGTATTTACGTCAAAATGTCATCCTACAATAGTTTCTTAATGATTTATTGTGAAATTTTAACTTTTCATCGTAAAATAATGTCGTTGGAAATTTCATGAAAGTGACTAAAATGGCCTCGAAAAGTTAGTCGTAAAATGGTGTACGTCGAGCTAGGAAACTTAACTCAACGGTTTTGGAAAACTTGTATCAAAATTTCAAAGTTTTAGTACATAAGTTTCACATAGAGGTCTCGAACATAAAGATAATAGAGGTTAAATATGGTGATTTTGTCTAAATGTGGTTTAAAAAGTGAGTTTCAAAGTTTAACAACCGTAAATAGTTTATTACAACTCCGCTATACAAACGGTTGGTCGTTTTGGAAAGTATGCTTGGTGATCTCGATTTTATTAGAAGACATCTCGTTACAAAAAGTTCTACGTCATAGTTAAAAACAGCTTCAACATGGTCGCTTTAGTTACCGTAACACTTGTCTCGTAAAAATAATATAGTTTTTCTAAAATAATAGTTACGGCAATTTTATGAAAACGTATATTTTAGTCGTTACAAACCGTTTTCTCATTATTATATGTCCTTAGCTCAGATCAAAGTATACTAATATATTTTTGATAAGTCGAAATAATTTATAAAGCTTAGGACACGTTTTTGACTGCATACAAAATAAAAATAGGTTGTGAAATTACGAAAATATATATTTCGCGTCAAACTTGAAAAATTCATAACTTCTTCGTTATAACTCCGCTTTTAACCGTCAAGCGCCACGGATTCGCTTTAAAGTATATTTTCTAAATATCTAGGCCAAAAATTCGTGCCTACTGTCGGATTTTCCAGAAATTCAAAACAAGATCAGAACACTTTTATTACTTGTCGAAAATAGTTTTTCTCGTACTAAACCTATTCCAATCCCTTCAAATCAACTCCAAAGCTATACTAATCCTACCATACACCTTCTTAGGGTGTCATGGGTTCCTAAACATCATCAAGACCAATATATACCAAGGGAATAATTATAGGATGACCTTTATATATATAACTCTAAAAATCATGTAAAAATGGTATAAATCAACATAAGTCTTGCATGTTTGCTCCAAAAATGAAGAGATAAATATGAAATGAAAGTAAAAGAGGTAAAATGAAGAAAATATGCTTACAAGCTAAAATGATGAGGTGCAAAGAACAAAGGTTAGCCTAAACACTCTAGGTTTTTATTTCAAAACCTTATTAAGAGTATTATCTAGATTGTTATTACTTGAATCTTGAGAAAAATTTTGTGATCCCTTGTAGCTCTTGATGTAGAACCGGTTATGAAGAGAGGAAACAAGAGAGAAAATGTTTTACTTGACTTGGTGAATTATTGGATGAATGAAGTGCATGAATGAGTTGGAGTATATATTTAGATATGTAAGTAAAATTTTCAACCAATACTATTAATGCCAACCCCCCCCTTGCCGGTTTTGGGGGACTTTTGTCAACAAAAATCTCTTTTTTTTTCATATATATTGTGTAAAGTTGTTAAAAATGTAAGTAAATGTATAGTTAAGTAAAATTGTTGTACTTGTACATAGTTGTGAAGTTAGAGTAGTATGGACTTAAAATAAGTTTTAATGGATCAAAGTCAAGTATATTGTAGTTATAAAAATTGTACAAATACATTTCTTGTAAAATTTGAGTGATAAAATAATTATCGCAGCTTTTAAGAAAAGTGTCGTAATAATATAAATTTAACGATTTATGTACAAAATAAATTTAAAACACTAGGTAAACTCAAAATATAGTTTTTAGAAACTAAATGTAAGTATAAAAATATATCGGGATCAATTTTTAGAAATAACGGATTAAATGTTCAAAATAATAACTCACGCGATAACGTTTATTTAATATAAAATTTACGCGTTTAAGGTGAAATGTAAAATCATGAATGAACTATCATGATGCAAATGATACTAATGAAATGTAGACTAAACTTAGTCCATATGAGATGTCCGTGATGATATGATCATGAATTCGCCGCTAAACCATTAAGGTTAATTTGGAACAAAACCTAGTTTACGATAAATGATGAAATAGTGAAACGTGAATTGTTTTGAGAAATGACCAAAAATTGAGAATTGTGGCACCGACCAACTTTACTTTATGTATGGTGATATAAGGATGATAAGGTTAGGTTGAGGTCCCATGATCCGCCGAATCCGGAGGGATCTACCTAGAGACAATCCACTAGATAGTGTAGAAGTCCTTAGGTATGATGAAAAAAGGAGAAAGGTGAGATATGGGAAGAGTCGGACTGAGGCGAGAGCTAGTAATCGGAATAAACCCAACAAGGTTCTAGTAATGAAGTCTGTAAGCACGATGGGGTTGAAGAATGAAAACGAATTTGATGTGAAAAAGGGTGAAAAGAAATAGCCCTCCATTTATTCAACCTTAGGGCGAAACCGGGATCAATTCATATACTAATTGGTGGTTACCAAGGTAACATCTATTGAAGACAAGACGTCATGGACCCGGTGGACGATCAGCACTTCAACTTTCCAAACCACTCAAGTTCCTCTTAAAAGGACTTGTTTCATTCTCACTGGGAATCGCTATAATCTATCGACTTTCTTTTAGAGATTGTTGATATTGAAAAAGGAGACCCTCTCCCTAGTCTCCAACATAGGAACCAAATATGCACAATTGAGTCTAGAGCCACGAGATCATCAATAAATCTCTTTAGGACACTTTCAATGAAGACTCTCTTTTTCACACAATGTGGAAAGAGAGGTTATATCTTATGAGTCCTACGCATTATCCTTGTGGTATTGCCAGAACATCTAAGTGAGATGCATACATATTCACGATGAAGATGGAAAGCCTTCTGGAGCCAACATCAAACAAGCTCCTAGTAGGTTGCATGTGAGATCTATCCAATAGATCAACCATGTGACAACTGGACAGAAACAATGGAGTGATTCAATCTTTTGAATCAATCCTGGTTCAGGTTATGGATTGACGGATACCTTTGAAAACCGGTCGCTGTGCTTTAAAACTCTTTTCTTTAGCACATCGATTGCGGTACTTATTTCTCAAAATAAATGGTGTTTATGATTGTTAATTGATTTTCATCAAAACCTTCGTTGTATTACAAAAACAATTTCTATTGAGCAATACACGATTGTTTTCAAATCTCTTTTCATCAATCATGAATCTCATTTATTTGGTTCACTCATCGTGTTGTCTTCTTTGAGGCTTTGGTTTGAGAATAGCTAGAGCGGATGCGAAACCCCGTCAAGGAAATTCTTTGGAATTATACCGATTACAGTGCATTATGCTTGATCAACGAGGGAACCGTGGGCCGTGTACCTCAATTCATCAAAAGTGATCAAAGATACTTTCGGCGCTTTATTGCTAATGCGTCTTATGCAGTGCATCTGACGTTGGCAATGATCGAATGGAGCGGTCAATTCATAGCCACATGCTCACACAACACATTCATATCTAAAGAAATCATGATTGGTGCATCAATGACTCAAATTTTCACTCCATGCTTCGCCACGCTTGCGCCAATATCATGAATCAACGAAGCTTCCGCTACTCGATTAGAAAAATCATGGATCGAATGTGAGCATGTCGGTCCAAAAGTCACACCATACCAGCACCACAAAGGATGAGTCGATATTTAATGTTGTTTGATGATCTCAAAGTCGGCTCAAACTCGATCGACGTGGATCGTTAAAGACCTCCACTCACTATCCAAAACATGCAAAATGAAGAATCAAAGACTACGAGCTGAGAACAAGAATACAAGAACAATCTCAATGTAATATCTTTTTGTTTTCTATGTAATTTAATGTGTGATTGAGGTGACCTCCTTAGGAGATTGTTAGGATTTGGAAAATCCAAGAGTTAAAGTGTGTCGGCCACCTCAAGTATTTGTAATCGTTAGAAAGCTCGTAGTCATAGTTATTTAATGTTAAGTAGTATTTAGTTTAGTAACACCATGGAGGACGGACGGGTCTTTACCCCGTATGCACGATCCACGCCGTGGCTTTTATGTAAGAACTATAAATACTCTCTACCTCCCAAGGTAGAGAGTTAGAACTCATAATAAGATTTTTCTTTCTCTCACTAAAGTTCCCAACTCTCTTCCATTTCTTTCTCTAGAACTTTCTCTCTCTAAACATATTACACGCCCCATAGTGATTATGGTTTAGTGTGTTTATGAAATCCTATATGTTGTTGTTTGTATTTACTTTTCAGTTTACCTCCAATGTTTATACCAAACTCAAATAATCGTTTGTGTCTACACTTATATCAAACATTGGTCGATACAGGCCACGTCATGTCATATTGTAACCTTGGTATTCTTGTTGTCCATGCGGACCATGCAACGGACATTGACAATGATGATGGGCTTAAAGAAACGCAACCATGTAATCTTGGTATTCTTGTTGAAGCTTGTGCCATGACCTAAAAATGTCCTGCTATGGAATATGGAGGTGAAAGTAGTACTCAACTTCAACCGATTTGCACCTAACGAGGAAAATAAAACACCCTATGACCACATTATTATAACGTTATATTTCACTTACGGTTGAAATATCGCTATAGCATATCGTCCTACTTATGTATATATATTTAAAATTCAGCAAGAACCGGATTGTGGTAATGATTGGTCGTCTTACATAAACGATGATAAAGTTTCGGGTGATAATTCTGTAGATGCAATGGATTGTGATAAAGAACAGCAAGATGTGGTTCATAAACAATTGGCTGGGCAACCTGAACCCGTTAACAATATTGTTGGTGTGCAGACAGAAGAATGAACACCCACCAATAAAGCTCATGAGGTATCTACATTATCAGTAAAACATAGCTGATAAATAAAAGATTATAATGTGTTGTTTTGTAACATACTATAGTTTCAAATCTCAGTTTAAAGACAACAACCTGCCATATGTAAATGTGGTTGGCCAAAATGACACACCTATATTGGGACCTGTTTGCTCCGAAGATAATGTCAACAAAAGCGTCGATAAAAAATTATGTGTTCTCTTTTTAGATTTAATGGATTGTGATGATCAACAAGGGGATGTGGTTGACAAAAATTCGTTTGTTGGCCTTGAATCCAGTAACAATGATGTTGTTGTGGTTAGCCTAGAAGATACACCAACAAAGAAAGACGCCGAAGCCCTCTCAAGTTAAACCCAACAAAGTGTCATTTGCAAATGTGGTAGGTCCTAATGACAAACCTCCATGGAAGATCTTTTCTTCGATAAGAATCTGAACAAAGAAAGAGAGAGTAAAATTGAACGAGAACCTCGGTAAAGAAGAAGGCGTTGTACAACATTCTGGGTTGCTTGGAATCAATCAATTCGCAAATGGGGTATCAAAAACATCGCTCTCTCTTGCCATGTCTTACAAGATCATGGGTGTCATTAACGAGGCTATTATCCTTTACGCGTTTAGATGTAAAGAACCTTATTAAATTGTAACGAACGTAATAATTTTGTTTGTCCGCTTATTTTTCAACTTTGTTTTCGTGAAATATCGGAAACCCCAAAACGTCGTCGCTTCTATTCGCCCACAATTGAACCGTTTGTAGAGGTAGGTTGTGCTTTTTAATCCATTAACATCATTATCATTGGGTGTATGTTATTTAATATATTTATTTTGTATTGTTTAGGAACTTTTACGACACCCGAAATGCAACAAGAAGAAGGTTACTGTTCCTGATTACCTTCGCAACTATTTGAAGCTAAAAGATCCATTACTTTATGGGTTTCCTTGGGGATCCGATGCGGTTATTGCTTATAGGGGTTTTTGGGTAGCCTTGGCATGTGTTGAAGATTGCACCGGCGGGTGGCTTAGTGACTTAGTGAGTAAACCTGATGCCTAGCTGGTCTACTATACTTGTTTATTATTTCATTTTATTACTTATGAACAGAATGTTTACAGTTTTGATTTGCTTTATATGTCCGCAGCACTTTGATGCATAGGTTGATTTGATGTGGTTGTTTAGACAAGCCGTGCAGATTGGGCTTTAAGGCGGGGTGTACTTCGCAATAAAATCCTAGGTGGCAACATGCCTACCACTTATTCAGATGGCACAACATACCCTATGGCTTGGCGAGATGTTGCAAAGGTCATTTTGGCAGACTCTTACCGTACATATACCACAACCGCGTTATAAACAACATAATATTCTGCATTTGTTTTATATATCGTGTATTTTCCAATGAATGAAAAAAAATGGGTACTCGTGGAGCTCCATATCCGCGACTGAGTTGTTTACCTTTATGACTCTCTCTGTCAGCCAGGGGAGGTGAACGGTTTGGAGGTTCCAAGAGAATGTTACAAACATAGCTTAAATCGTATCTAACAAAGGCTGGGGTACTGCATAGTAAGGGCATATCATCGGGGGATTATAAAATCACATACAAGTGTCCAAAAGTACCAGAATAATCGGACTTGTATGGTGACTGAAGTTATGGGTGTGCATTATTTTGTACAGATTGCTCCGTAACCAGCCTCTGGAAGTAGATGACTCTCTTCAAACAGCGTTAGCTTACCGTGAACGGATGCTTGAATACTTCTGGAAGCATAAGGTTGAATACATAAATTGTTAGCGGTATTTCAAGGTACGATCCTTAATGTTCGTTTGACCCATAATTATTGTCAAATGTTTAGTTGTGAAGTATTTTTCTTTCAACTTTTACTATAGGTATTTTTACTTCTGTTATATATTAGTCGATTATTACATTTTTTTTAACTCAACGACATTTCTTTTGTTAATACCCATGCACATACACAAAAAGGCCTATGGTTTGCAAACCACTTCAATATGGGTTATGTATACTTTATTAATATTTGGTATATAGTAGAATTTAATATTTGGTTGCCCTAAAGTACATTACGGTACATGTCCTTAAATGTCTTATGTTCCCAATCTCTTTCTTTAATACAAATCTTTCTTAATTTGTTTAACAAAATCTTTCTTTCTTCTTTTGGTCTATTCACTTCATATCTTTATCCCAATCTTTCTGCTTTTGTTTAAGAAAATGTCCGACCATATCCCACTGGATGTTCAACTAGATATCATTCGCAGGCTACCTCCTAAGTCCATACTCCAGCTACGTAGTGTTTGCAAGTTATGGAAAACTAGTATAGATTGTGGATTCTTCATCTTTAATTATGGTGTTCGTCATAACGATGAGTGTTTTTTACGCTTAACATTTGATCGTGGTCACAAAGGTTTTATGTTAGCTTTTGATGAATAAATGACGCTACGGTACTTCATACATATTTAATGCTTTCATCTATGATTGCGCTTGGAAATTCTAATGGTCTTTCGTGTTTTGTCTATGGCTCTAATCTAATATGTCGTTATTTGGAACCCGACAATCAAAAAATCACTAGCGATACATGTCCCATTTTACACATCAACTTGAATGTAAAAATATTTGTTTTGGTTTTGTCGTCCCGTCCGGACACTCTTGACCGACGATCATGAAGGTTCCTATCCTGTTTTCCAAAGTGGTTTCGGTATGTGTCTCGCCTTTTCTTTGAACTCGTTAAGGTGGACATGCCTTGAAAATTTCCACCCCCTCGTGAAACGATCAAATTGAAACGTCAAAGTCGCGCTTGTAGGTCGTTTTATCTATTGGACTGGGAGTGAAAAATTTAACTAATGAGGGCGGTGTTACGTTACAAGATTTATATGTTAATTTCTTTTGATTTGGTAACCAACCAATTTAAAGTTATAGACCTACCACGGATTTTAAAATGAACTCCCGTTCCATTCTATGTTTTCAATCTTGGAACCTCTCTAGTGATTTCTGGTATGATCATTGATGAAGATATGTCATTGTTTTGTGGATGGTTGTTGGACGTGAATGGTTACGCCATAAGATCATTTAGAAGCCTCTTTGCCATCCCCACCCTATTATCTCGCTCGCTTTGCACGGGTTTACAAAGGATCGAGGCTCCTAGTGGAAGCGTATACGGCAACCATTTGGGTCACTCGCTATTCGTGTACAACAAAGAACTTGAATTATTTTTGAGCATGGGAATGTTAGGAGATACGGGATCTTTCTACATCGCCCCATACAAAGAATCTCTTCTTTTGTTAAATCATACATACCGTGCTGTCTATAGTATGTTTTATTTTTAACTTACCATTCTATTCATGTTCCTTTTAAACATTATCACTTTATTTGGTTAATGATATATCAATGCCATTTTCAACAGGTTTGTTCGGCAGAAGTTACGGATCATGCTTAATTGGAATGAAGCTTTGTGGTTTTAGTACGATGTCTGTGTGGGAAGGAAGCGTGGAGTGGTTAGATTTTTCGTAGTCGTTGAATGTTATCAATCAAGTGGTTATATAATATGTAACAATTAAACTTATAACTATGTAGTAATCGTAATATGTAGTTGGTTGTATGTATCAAACGTTGTATGTCAACGTATTTACTATTTCATCCGCTTCATATCCCATTATCCATGTTTATTTAGATGCGGCAATGACCGGTTGTTACCCAAAATAAATTTGGCAACTCACTTTTGTACTTAGGGCAACTTGTTATCCCTATGGACTACTTTTATAAACCCAGCGACTCTTCTAGAGACATTTCTAGATTCTACAAGCTACTAATAACTACCAACTAGTGACAATGCACACTTCCTAAAAAGCAGGGTTTAACATTCAACACTAGTACAAATTAACTAGTTAGCGTTGTAAGTTTACAACAAGCAATGGTAAACGACTATGTCCCTATTCAGCCCCACAATAGTAAGAGCAGCACCTACACAAGGGCACTAAAAACACAACAGCATCAACGACTGCCATCATTTCGTTGATGTCATATATCACTAGCAGTAGTTGAAATAACTAGCAGTTGTAAGCATACTAATAGCAGTTGTAGGTATACAACCAGTTCATTTTTACTAGAAGGAGTCAAAATAACTAGCAGTAGTAAAAAACAAGTAGCAGTTGTAAGTATACAACCAATTCATTTATTAATTTGAGATATTTAATTTAAGTAATCAAGCATAAAAGCAGTGTAGCATTTTTTTACGTTTAGAAATGTCGCATAAAGCTCAAAATAATCAACTCAAATGAATGTAACTCTACACGCCTCGATAACCTTTGATGCCGTATGTGCTACGTCCAAGTGAAGATGTTGATGTTTTTAGAATAAGTGATGGTCTATAAAATTGTTTCGTCCATTGACATAAAAATCTATTTTAGATCCCGGTTGACGAAGGATCTCGTATAGAAGTCGACTAGCGAACACAACCTATTAAACACTATGTGGAATCTAGTGCTTAACCTTAAGAAGAATAATAATTAACAAACAGTTATTCTCACTAAACACATCGATATGTTATTAATACACGATTACTCTGAATAGTATTGGGGTTTACAACCTTGAAGTGTATCGACTATAGATATCACCAAAACTTATATCTAACTCAAACTTAGGACTTCCTTTAATAGGCTAAGGAGTCCTTTACAATATACACTACGTACTGTACTAGATAAATATACTTACCATACTTATCTAATACAAAACATCATACCGAAGACATTCTAGAATATTACATATTAAACCCATACAATCATAGTAGCAGTTACAACTACATTAGTAGTGGTACGCGACTTATACTACCACTGGTTTATCTATTGCTGACATTCTCTTTTTTCCGTTGGCTTTCCCGGTGCGGGTCTTTTTTCTTTATCCTTTTCTTGAAGGAGTTCCGGTGGCTTGCTTCCTCGTGGGGCCGCCGTATTCACCCCATGGGATCCCTGAGGAGTTAGATAGGCCTTTCAAGTTTGATAGGCCTTTCATGGGGTTTCCCGTCTAAATACGTCCCTCTCATGCGGTATAGGAAGGGCTTTTTGTAATGTAGCTTCTCCACCCGCCCATATTTTAATTTATCCCGGCTCCCGCAAGCTGCTCATTTTTTCCTTAGACCCAGTATATCCAACTAGATATTCCTGGATTAGTAGACGCACACTTGATTGGGTTTACCGCAAAACTAAAGAGGAAGGAAGGCATAGTTTTCATCCTCTGTTGTTTGCCTTTCTTAGGGAAGTTTTTTGTTAATTGAGGGTTGCTTTAATGTGCTTTCCCTAACTTCTTTTGTAAACGCCTTTCCCTACGGGACCCAATACTGAACACATTCTATCACTCCCATGACCCAATTCCCATGATTTTTCCTTCTTCCGCTCGAAAATGCCGAGGTTAAGAAGGAAATGCCTGCACTTTCAAGATGCCATATGGCTAATGGGACTCTAATAGGTTTAAACTCCCACCTTTGGTATGCCATATGGTCCGCACTACCACAACTTGAACGGACATGGGTTTTGGGTGAAGGTGTGTTGTGAATGGTCAGCGAGATGGGTTATTAGTCGTCATTTTAGAACGACTAATTTTTATTAGTAGTCATTTAAGAACATGTTTCGGTGTCGCAAGATCGCTTTGCGCTTATTTTATTTTTTGGTGGGTAAAGGTTTAGGCTATGTATGGGCTTTTTTGAAGCCACGTCTATGCTGGGCAACTTGTTGTTGTTGACGTCCATATGTATTCTTTTTGTACCGTGGTACCATCGTGTACTTTTAGAATAACATCTTCAACTTCTCTTGGTGTTTCTAAAAATTTTCTATTGCACGATTTGCGGTCAAAATCTTTTGTTGGTGAAGGAATGGTTCCTTTTGCTTTTTCGGATTTTCCCCTTGATTTACCTCGCGTATTTATAGCGAGGATTTTATGCTCAGCGCGCGTTATCATTAATTTTATTAACTGCTTTGTGGGTAGGCCGTGCCTAGGCTCCTAGACTGCCCATCTATTTTTACTGCTATATTTGACATAAAATTACTTGGGAAGGAACGTGAATCTTTACATACATATTTTCTCTCCTTTTTGGTATTTGGATAATCTTTATTCATAATTATAAACATTATTTTTACAAAACAGTTTTATGTATTGGTTGAATGCCCTATGTCAATTAAGTTTTTGTACATAAAGTTTGTTATGTCTGTATATACATTATTTTCATAAAATGCAGCTTCCACATATGTTTGTTGCTTTTGGAAATATTGCTTATGCAACTTTGACAAACTGTAGTCAAACATTCATATGGGCGCTTTAAATTTAAAACTTTTAAAATTTAAACTTCAACTAGTCCACCTTTTAATTCGGCCATTCCATTTTGTACTTTATAGACTTTTTGAATATAAATGATTAGGGTAACACAAACAAATATGATTTTTTGCGTCGAAACTAGCGGTGGTTTCTGCGACACTAGCAGTGGTTACGGCTGACATAGCGGTGGTTGCGCATTTACGTATCAACGTACTTAAGAATTTGTTGAAACCCTGTAGCCTCCTTTGGTTTTTCCAAAAAAGCAACCATGTTGTGAGTTGCAGCAAAAGACTTGGTCAACATTGATGTTTATTTCGAAACTTATTGCAACATATTGTTAGGGGTTGCAAATTATGCTGTGTGTGGGGGTCTACACTATGTTTCGCGCCAGCAGTTGTAACTCTTAATTGAGTTTGTATCCCCAATTGAATCCAAATTAATTTGTACTAAAAAGTAACTTTTTTAACACTTGTAGCAGTTGTTACTAATTTTTGGCGCATATATCCCCAACTGCGCTGTTCAAAATTTTTTTTTTTAATGATTTAATAAGGGTTATTATTCTAATGCATAAAAAAGCATGCAACTCAACACATAATCATCTTCTATTATCGAGACACAAAAATTCTTACTACCAGATTATTAGAATTGTCTCATTGGCATGCTTTCCCCAAACAAGAACCCACCCACATTATGACTTTTTTTAAAGTAAATAAAAATTCATCTTAATATTACTACTTTATTAGTAAGTTTTTATTTTTGTAACGTGACTTACTATCTCGCACCACGTTGAATAACTACTGAAAAAAATATATCTTGGTAACATTCCACAAACATATACTAGTAACATAAAAGGGATCACATCCATAGGTTAACATGACATACACAAACTATACAAAGATGAGATAAGTGACTCCAAAATGTAACAATGATCCCCTAATAAACAAAAGGCACCAGCTCAAATGTAATTAATACATAGCACATCAAATCTCCATTGACTCCAACTTTTCAATTAAATCATTCAAATTTTAACACGGTCATTTTCTAAACCAAGAAGCGTAAGTTTGGAACTCACCGGATCCTCATTTTGCATCCTTACGTGTGATTAACAGTTGGCAACCAACAATCCGACCCGCATAAAAGCTCCACTTCCGCTATCATTTGTTGTCTACGGTTCACATGGCCCTTAATTTCAACAGCTTTCCTCCTATGATCTGCTTCATCACGTAAAGCAACATCCATTCACCTCAATGAGTATCGCGATCGTAATATCTTTTAACAACTTTGAACCACCAACCATTGGTAATCATCACATAAAACCATGCCAGCAGACATCGTTATGTTTGCTTTTCTAAGACTGTCACTAATAGGGATACCAAAAACTGTTTTTGTTACATATATAATCAGCAAACGCAACCGTTAGCGTCATATATAGACACGAAATTTCTTACAAACTAGTTATGACAATTGTCTGTTTCCAATGGACAAGTGGATCACAACCCCAAATAAGTACCCACCTACAATCTGTTTTTTATAATATCTTCCTATTTTGTTCAAATATTTTTTATGACCACGTTTCTAGTGCATAGCTAGCAAATGATACTTTGGGCAACTAAATAGTGTACTAATGGCAACTACTATAGTACTTTTAGTCAATTGGTGATGTATGCAACAAGGGGTTGGGGTTTGAATGGATTTAATTTACATCTTTCTATTTTTTTAAAACTATTTTTATGATGAGTTTGCTAGTGCATTGCTAGCAAATGGTACTTTGGGCAACTAAATACAGTACTCGTGGCAACTACAATTGTACTTTTAGTCCAGTTGTGATGTATGCAAAAAGGGTTAGGGATTGAATGGATTTAATTTGCATTCACCAAATTTTATTAGTGATACTGTACTCAGTGGTCGATACTTTTATTAATTAATTATTGAGTTAATGCAGCTTGTCTAATACTCAAACATATGTAAACAGGGCAACTAGTTACAAAAACTTGACAATGTGCATTGGGCAACACTTATATATATGCTGGGCAACCGTTGTTGTTATTTGGGCAATTCCTTTTGTACTTCCCGCAACCCCTCCTGTGGCGAAACGTTTGCATGTAATCTGGGCAACTAGTTTATGTAATTGGGCAATTTCTTTTCGACCTCAGGCCACCGTCTAATTTGCAATGTGGTCAACTAAATGCCATAATTGGTCAATACGTCTTGTACTATCGGCCAACCATAATTCTTAACAATATGATCAAAAATGATAGACTTAACAAAATAAACCTAACAGCAGTAAGTTGGGCATAGAAGCACTATCTCATAGTTGGCACCATAAACTTAAAATTTTTTTTTTGCACCATTTGTTCCTTTTATGCTAACAACAATAGACATTGGGTAAAAAAAACATACAATATACCTAGCGAACTATTTTTTAATGTGTAAACGTTTGGAATAAATTTATGCCATGTTCCCTCTTCTTGTATTCTTATGCCCAAAAAATCAAACACGAAAGTGCAAGAAAAAAGAAAAAAAAAAGTTACATATTGCAAGTAAGCATAGAATATGAATAAGTGTCCATAAAAAATTAAGGTAAATCGAAAATTCTTACATTTCCGTTTATCTTATTTTATTTATTATTTTTTTACTTATTTATTTATTTTATTTTATTTTTTTCCTCCTGGTTTCATATATACACTTAATTTGTTTGACGTGGTTTCGTTTTTAATCTTAATAGTAGCAAACTCAAATATATGTAATCATAAAAAGGGAGAAAATGAAAAGGCAAATATGTGAAAGGTTGGTCATTTAATGCTACTTCAGGAAGACAAAATGCATCATTATTCTCAATTGCCTTTGGTGGCTAGGTGGTTTGAACTCAAAGGACGATCATTTTTGTACACTGAGACAACACTAATTATATTATAACTTAAATTAAATCTTTTATTTAAAACATAGACATAGCAATCAAAGGGGAAATAAAACATACAAAACAAAACAGAAAAAAGGATGACTACACCTATGCCATTCTCAGTGAAGAACTTGCCGGTGTGGCGTGAACTAGTTTTGTTAGAGATATGATGATTGTTCATTTTCGGCGGGATGTGAGTGTTGTCATGGTGGATGAAGCGAGTTGATGAAGAAGGCTCAAGAAATCGTAGGCACGTGTGGCCGAAAGAGATTATGTTATTGGAGAGTTGGAGGTTTTATACGCATTTGATTCTTGTGTGGAAAGTATTTCGAATTAACAAGCTACAAACCGAAGATCCAGACGACCGCGATATATTGGTTAATGTTATGAAGAAGCGGCGAGCCCGTGAGCTTCGTCATTCATAGAGAAGGCGAAGGCATGGTGTCTTGATTCGGTTTATTTTGGTGTTTCAAATCTTTTGTTTTCTTTTTAATCATTCATAAGTAATGAATCTAAGCTTTATGGTGCCATTTTCATTTTGTTAGAACATACCTTTGTTTGATATATGTTGTACATTGTTGTCTTGGTATAGGCGTGTTGTTGTTATGCAGTGTTTAGCATTACATCATATTTGGTTTTAGAAAACATCAATAGTCTTACGATATAAAACATGCCGAAGAAGTTAGTATAGCATAAAGGTTAATTAATCGATAATCATTTCTTAATTTCTGTAATACGTTATGTTAAAATAGTTTGCTAGGAATTGGCATGTCAAATGGCATTAGTGAATAGATACAATCCAAGCAAACATATAATAAAAGACAATCAGACAATCATTAATATTATTTGTGCTAGATATCATCCAAGCAAATAAAGTAATAAAGTAGAAGTCTGAAAAACAGTATCGATTCTCTGTGTTTTCTTTTTATGTAAATATTATTCAATGTGTAATGATGTTGTATACATATGGGCATTGTGTTTGTCATTATGCAAAAGATATAGCCTTGTTTTTTGCTATTTAAGAGAGGGTAAGTGGATATCTATTTGGTCATAACTTGTAATAAAGAAGTAAGCAAACACAATGTCTAGGCGGCCTAAGTGTGATCAGCTTAGAAGTGAAGCAAATTCAATAAGCTGTGCGATATGCTAGTCAATGTATTAAATTAATAAAAGTGACGTTTTATTAATGTGCTCAAAGGTAAATACAAGAATACAATTTTCGTGTTTGTATGTCTTTGTTGACATGGTTTACGGCTGGTAGGCAATATGTTACTTACGAATGGACGTTTTAGATAATGAGAGAACGCTTTTCATGCACAAAGTGTTGGGTTTTATAGAAACTATTGCTTTGGGAAACTCATATGCTTATGTAGTTCTCGATATGTTGCTCCAACTCTCTGCTGTGTACAGCCCAATCAATTCACTGCTTAGGCCATAATCATAGGTAATCAATTGTGGCCAACCCCATTAAGTATGCCGGCTGACGCTCTAGAACTACATTGAAGGTTCGACTAGTCATTCAAGGCTTTAAATCAACTACTTTTAGATTGTAAATTTCATGCATACTTAGTCTCAAGTCTCAAGATGTTTTTTCAAAACTTTGTAGAAAGGTAGGTAATGCTATTGGAAATAATATCGGCTAATGTATGATTCCAATCGCTTGTTTTTTTGTTAAGTCCGGCTATGATATCATGTTTTTGTGGTTGGGTTACACTTATAAGTTATAATTACTATGTTTATGAGCACTAGGATTTTTCGGCTTTGCTGCTGGACCTTTAAGTGTCAAAAAAATGAATAAAAAAATTAAATAAATAAATAACATAAAAAAATAATAATAAGATTGTGTAAAAAAAATAATAATAACTTGGTTGGAAGATTGAGTAATGTGCTGTCCAACCGCTAGCTTGCATGGAAAAGCAAGCATGTTCTGAAAACACCGCTAGTTAGGTTATCATGAGGATACCATGAAACTTATAGAATAAATTAGCGGATAAATGTACTACGATGGAGTCTAAGATCACGGCATACAACAAATAACCTCTTCGGGATGGCACTGTCGGAAAGTTGCGACAGGTAGAGGTTTGGAGGCGACAAGGGAGGCCAAGGGTTAACAAGATGTAAAAATATTGTTGATTTTGAAACTCCTTTAGCGATCAAGATAAGCTTACAAGGAGAAAAGAAGAGAATAGCAGATAGGTCAAAAACTATCGATTATGGTTGATTCGAGATGGAGCATACAAATTCTAGCACTTTGGAAGCACCGTCCAAAAAGGTATTGCTCTAAGAAGAAACTTGATGATTTTGATTGTAAAATATCAAATTTAGGGAGGATTGTTTGGTTTTTGGTTACGTTGGACTAATTATTCAAAGTATGCATCAAATAGCATCTTTTAAATGTGCAGCATGGCTATGGAATGGAAGAACTGCAGATAGATCAAATGTTATGGATAAAGTTTGTTAATACGTAAAGGAAAGTTGATGATTTTAGGGGCAAATATCAAGTTTGTTCATACTTTAAAAGATGTCGTTTTTAAAGTTCCTTTCATCAACTACGATTATTGAGTGATCAGAAACCGCAAAAGTAGCGTGAAATGAAAAGTAAATGTATTGCCGTTCAACATCATTCCGTGGCATGGGATACCTCGTCGTCAAGATAAAACACGGGCATGCCATTTTGAAGAAGAATCAACAGTAACTACTAACCATCGCCTAGTAGCATTCCGAGGTCGCACATGCCACATGTAGTCAACCCATAGTTCATATGTTATGATTTGCCGCGAAATAAAATACCAATTTAAGAAATGGTGATAATCAAATACATGGTAAAAAAGAAAAGTGAATAAGAATGCGATATAAACTAACCTCCTGCTAGCCAACCTTTTCTAGTGGTCTAAGCAAACTAATCGAAGCGTAAATTTCGGTCTGAGATAATCATCTAACCATGGAAATTTACACCGTAGTCTACTAGGATCACAGAGGAATTCTTCAATCTCATCGAGACGCCAAAGAGTTTCAATGAATGAAACCATCTACTTAGATCCTACAAAGCGACTTTCAATTTATTAGTTTGACAGAGCATTATTGATAACCAAGTATATTGACAAGTTCGGAAAAAGTATCACAATACCTCTACCCGTTTCTACTGTTAGCTCCTCAACAATAGTTGGGTCCGCCATGTTAGGACCGTTTTTTATTTGCCGCCGCTTAACTTGCGGATTGTTTTGGTGGAAACGAGGTTCCATGAGAATCCTCTTGTTGGGTGGTAACCGACTTAAAGCCTTTGAAAATGTGACGAATTCATAAAGCGCATTGTTGTTTTTCTTCTTCTCCTCCAAATTCAACATGTCGATTCTTTCCAACCGCAGCCTTTATAGCCTCTTCCAAACCTTAAGATGTTGGCCTCGATTCATCTTCTCTTCCAACTATAACCTTTCTTCCTCCGCCAACGCCAATCTCACCTCTAGAAGGAGATACTCTAGAATGTACTAGCCGACACATGTGGCAGCAACGCCATACAACTAAATGCGTTAAGAAAATTAACATGAGCAACGCCCATGCCGATTCTAAGTCAATCGGCCAGATAAATGCTGG